>CM067613.1:33990824-34590824 GCA_034336685.1 Luscinia luscinia
AAACTTATAGCTGCCTATGTCAGCCTCTTAATTACACCACTACAGCGATTTCCGAAAACATTTAGCCGCTGTATACAAAGGAAATAAACCCGCATTGTCAACTCGAGAGCGCTCCGGAGTTTAAAAGGCTGCTCTGTAACCCAGCGAAATAATTATTGAAGGGTACGACGCCTCCGTCTTTGTCAGAGTAATTGTACTTGGCCTGTCAGCTCTGCTTTTCTCCGGGAGGAAATCCCACTATTTCGCTCCTGAAGGCTTTTGCACCGGCCCGGCTTTAGGCAGCAGAAGTAGAAAGTTTCTGCGGGGTGGGAGCGCGGCCGGGGGCGCAGCTTGCGCGGGGCCCACCCTGGCCCGGGGGACTCTCCTGGCCGCGCCTCGGGGGCTGCGAAGTTCCCAAAAATAATGGATGTGGGCAGGCTGGCCTCGGCCGGCAGCGCAGAGCAGGCAGCGGTGTTACAGCCCGGCAGACTGGGGGAATGGTTTTAATTTCCATCGCTGGGATCTGATTTCCAGAACACTGGAAATTATTCGCTATTCTCACCTTCCTCCCTATTCCTCCAAAAGATATTTAATAAATATCAATTAAAAAAAAAAAAACAAAGTCGTGAAATTCTCTCCAGAAAAAAAAAATTAAAAATAATGAAAAAAGAAATAAAGTTGATTAAATCCCAAGCTCTGTGTCTGTAATTGCTGTGGTGCAACGCTGATAACACGTAGTTATCATCGGAAAAGTTGACCAAGACAGGTTAAATAATTTAATAAGGAACTGCTTGTAATTATGTTATTTACAAGGTATGACAGAGGTTTGAGGAAGAAACAGAAGCTGATCTCAGGGAAATGGACGGGTTTGGGTGACCCCTGGAGCATGGAGTTTGAATTATGGAGATGGGGGGCTGAGAGGTGAATATGGACTAGAGGAGAACAAGATGACTTTTCACCTCAGCACATTTAACTTTTAAATCCAAATAAACGTCTCGCGTTACTGGATGGTCGCGTTATAAAAGAAAAAGGACTAATCCCGGCCAGTTTGCAGAGTGTGGGGAAGGGGCTGCCCTTTGCTCACAGAGAAAAAATATCACCTCAAAAAAAAAAAAAAAAGTTACAGAGGGGAAAAAGTGCGTTTAAAAATAAATCTGGGTAACTCGGTGGGATTTTTTTTCCCCTTTCCTTTCTCCCTCGCTAAATTAATTATATCAAACATCTGTTCCCATGACGTGGTCCTCGATGCCACACACACCACTGAATGATCTCAACGCTGCCTCGAAGAGCAACAACACACTTTTTTCGCTTTCCCAAATATCCTCCGGTAATCGGGGTCTCAGTCAGCAGCTACCTGATTTACCCGCTCAGGTAAATTAAAAGTAGGCGCGCTCCGCCGCTTTGCTCGCCCCCCACCTTTCCACGCGAGGCAAAATGCAAACTTGGGAACCCGCGTGGTAAGAAAAGCGTAAACTTTCTCACCTGTTTGGTCATGGAGTCTATTAGCCGAACGTACAGGTCCTGCTCTGTCCTAACTCCTGCGGAGGGAAAGCACAGACAAATTCCGATCAGGATTTCGGGAGCGAGCCCCCCCAGTCCCACAAGGAAAGGATGAGGTCAGGCAATTAACCGCAGCGGGCAGGGATCGGCCCCGCGCCGGCTTCAGGAGAAAATTCAAAATTCCCAAAAAAAAAAAAAAATTAAAAATGATAAAAATTAGCCAGGAATCAGCGGATGCTGGAGTTGTTTGAGCCGGGCGCTCGGGGGGCCGTGGCCGAGCCAGCCCCCCCCGGCTGCGGCCCCACGGCCCCGGGGAACACGCGGGACCCGGGGCGCTGGCGCTGCGCGTCCCCCCGCGGCTTTTCCGCGCCCGAGAAGCGGCTCCGCCGGGCCGGGGCTCCGCTCTGCCCGCTCGCCCCATCCCGATAATTACCATCAATTCCCAAAACTGAAAAAAAAAAGTCCCTTAAAAGTGCCGCTGTGCCCGAGCAGCCATCGATCCAATTTTTTACTTTCCACTTCAAGCCCAACCGGTTAATCATGTGAAGTACCATTGACTTATCGATCCTTTATGTTTTGTTTTCCTTATATGCCAAGGAAGGAGCCGTGTTTACACGCGTGTAATTTTAATCTCGAAATCTTTATACCCTTTATCCCCCTGCACCCCCCCAAAAAAAGGCCTCGGAAGGAAAACCAGACTTTTCAGCGGCACACGGACGCTCAAAAATGAGAGAACGACAACTTACCATTGCTATACAATAACTGAAGTTTATAATGAATCCCATTGTTAGTTTTTTCATTGTTTGGCTCCTGCAAGCAACGATAAATAATTACATTTAGCATGAAAAATATCGCCCTCCTCCTGCTGCCCATTTTCTCGTCCCTGAAGCGGCTCCGGAATTAACAGTTTGCAGAAATTCAGCCCACGGTCACCTTTTTTTTTTTTTTTTTCTCCTGGTGTGGAGCGCTGATGATGTCATTAGCTCGGTGCAAATATGTCATGTTTTGCCGTTTTCCCGGTGTTTAAAATAAGTCGGGCTAAGTTTCTAACCCCGGGGTCTATTCGGAGCGGCCGTGAGACCGGGGGGAGCCGCACGTGGCGTGGGCGCCGCTGGAGTGCCGGGAGAGCTGCCGTGCTGGGAATGAGCTCTGCTCCACTCAATTACGCTTAAAAATTAAAAAAAAAAATTAAGAGAACTGGCAGACTTACTTTTTCTTTCTCCACAAAGTCCACAAAAGCTGTTCTCTCAATCTCCACCGGCTGTCCCTGCCTGTCGTACAGAGCTAAGACGAAGTGGAAAAAATTGGATTTTCTGAGATTGGAAGGCGGCTGTTTCTCGAAATGTGCCTGAGCCAGCCCCACGCCGCTGCGGGAGAAAACAAGACAAGGCGTGGGTGAGAGCGGCGGGAAGGGGCGCGCAGGCTCCGCGGCCGCGGGGGGATGCGGGGGATGCGGGGAGCGCGGAGCGGCGCGGAGCGGGGAGGCTGTAACTGATACGGGGCGGGCGGGGGGGGAGTTAAGGGGGGGGGGATTTACGGCCGGGATGAGAAATACAGGAGGAGAAAACCGCCGGGAGAGGATTTGGCAGACGTACCTTTGGGCGGCCGTGTTAGCATCCACTACCCCAGCAGTATGCATCCATGAGCGGACGGGGTTCATCCCACTGCCCAGCGGTTCTTCTTTCATGGTCGTCCCACCTCTTGGTATATTTTCCTGAATCCCAAACATTAAAACAAATTTGGGCAAAACCAGCTCCTAACCAAAAGGGGTTAAAATTGAGGGAAATGTCAGATACGGGGTGGGTTGGTTGTTGCTTGATTTTCTCTCTCTCTCTCCTTGGCGACTGGAATATAAGAGATGACTTTACTCCCTGTGATCAGTAGGAGAAAAGCTCAGTTCAAGTCTTGCTTCCTTCTTCAATCTGTCCTGTATTGGCACGACATAAACAATTTACTGAGTACTTCTGTGCGGCGAGTTGGATGGCGTTCCAGTTTGGTGGTTTAAAAAAAAAAAAAAAAGAAAAAAAAAAAAAGAAGGAAAAAGTATAACTGCAGCCGGCGACACTGCGAGGTGGCTTTTTTTTTTAGGGGGGGAGGGGGGAAAAAAGAATAAATATTTTTGTTGTTGTTGTTTGCAGACGCGCTCAACGTGGTGTCATCCTAGTAAAAACCGGCTCGGCAAAAAAAAAAAAGCTTCAGGACACTGCTGAATCGACCACTTTCTGGCAAGGCTCTCCTGCTCCAAAAGACAAATAAACGGGGGGGAAGGAAAAAAAAAAAAATCCTGATTACCGCGGAGGTGTTGCCGGGCACACGGGAGAACGGGGCGCGGGCCCGTGGCGGCTCGCGGAATGGACGGCGGCGCGCAGAGCCCGGCCCTCCCTCCCCGAGGAGCGCGCCCCTTCCCCGGGAGCCGGGCCCCCGCCGCCGCGGGAGACGTGGCGTCACCCGTGACGCCGCCGCGGGGGCGTGGCCGTGCCCATATATGGGGAGCGGGCTCCGGCCGCGCGCCCGCCCCTCGCGCCCCCCCAAACCCGCGACAGCGACGGCGACAGCGACGGCGACAGCGGGGCACGGCCGGGCTCGGCCCGGAGGGGCGCGGGCTGGCCCGGGCCGAGGGGTCAGCGGGGCCCGGGCCGGACAAAGGGCGCGGGACCGGCGCGCTGCAAATGCGGGGCGGACACGGCCGGGGATACCTGTGTGCGAGACTTGGTGTGCACACGCAAAGCCAGCCCCGGCTCTGGGTCCGCCTTGTCCGTCTGTGTTTGTGTATCGCCGTAGAAATATATAGTTATATATCTTTTTATCTACTTGTATACATTTTTATATATTGATATATATGCGTATATTGATATATATTTATATATTGATATATATCGGTATTTCTATATATTGATATTCTCATATATTGGTATTCTCATATATTATATTACTATATATTACATTCTCATATATTATATTCTCATATATTATATTCTCATATATTATATTCTTATCTCTTATATTCTTATCTATTATATTCTTACATATTATATTCTTCTATATGTTGATATTCTCATATATATTGATATTTTATACCTATGGATATTTTTTATATATTTACATGTTATATCTATACATCGTGTCCTCAAGTGATGATCTTTTTCCGCCCAGTGTGGGCTGTGACTTCCTTGTACAATTTTTTTTTTAACCTCTTTTTAAATTTTTTGGTGTCTATTTTTGTGAATTTCCCAAGTCCCCGCGTTAGTATTTCCCGAACTCGGGGAAAATCGGCGTTCATATCTGAATGAATCGGTGAAAATCGAAAGTCCGATTTGTGTTATCAGGATCCCCTTTCTCCAAGGGGTGAGGGAAAAGAGGGGGAGAAAAAAAGGATGTGTTAGAAAGCAATCTATTTTGCTGGTGTTGGGGGTTAATGACTATTGCCAAAGATAAGTGAATTATCAAAGCTGTTGCTCTACCCGATCTCAAAATCCATTACATTGCTGGCCGTCTAATTAAATACGTAAGTATAATAAAATCATATTTTATGACTATTTGAGGGTAATGAGATTAGTCTTTAGAAGCGATCGCCACATATTAAAGATGCCACTGTCTATAGAATGTTAATAACCTTAAATCAAAGTGTATGGAAACTATTCATGAGAAATTAAAAGAAAATTCCTGTATTCATAATCAGCCTGGAGCTTTTGAGGTACAGTAGAGCAGATTACAAACCCAAACACTTTTATCGCGCCGAGAGAGATACCAAAGTTCCCAAACAATGCCAAGCTCGCGGTGGCATTTGGTGGCACGGACACATTTGGGGACCTGGAGCGGGCGCCGGGGCAGCGGGTCCCCCCAGCCCGCAAAATCCTCCCTCCTAAAAATAAGGTAAAAGATGCCCAACACCGCTATTATTGCGAGATATTTCCCCAAATGAGCAACGCCGAACTTGGTGCTTCCCCTCCGCTAACGAAAGCTTAAAATCATTTACAGTATCTTTAATTCAGATTACACGCGCCAAGGCGATTTAAATCTGATTACCAAATTAGAAGGTTTTAAAACAAATCCTTTTAAATCTGATACTGTTGACTAAGGAGGGGAGAAAAAAAAAGTTCCATAAGCCCATCACATAAGGTAACGATCCTGCCCCAGAAAGAAAGGGAGTTTTAAACCTTTTTGACAACAAATGCAGCTGCCCCACTATTTTGGACGATATTAAGCGAAAATGAATGCAAATCTGTGTTCAGAAGCCATCTGGCCAGGAATGGGGGAATCAGCTGCTCCTCACAACAGGCTCTGAGCCTGAATCTATTTCAGCTCATTTTCTAGATCATCTGGTCCTGCACCCAAAGCGTGGAAAATACGGTCTTTATCATTCACCAACTTTATCTTTTTTTTTTTTTCTTTTTCTTTTTTTTTTTTTTTTTGTCACCCTGGCTGGCTGGAGCTGCCGGCGGCCGGGGAGCCCCGCACCGCCCCGCACCGCTGCCAGGCCGGCATCCCGCGGGGCGCCCGCCCCCGGCAGCTCCTGGCTGTTCCGGGGGTCCCGCCGGGAGGGGAGCGGGGCCGGGCCCCCCAGCCCCGGGAGTGCGGCCCGGGCTGCGCGCAGCTTGCGCGGAGCGCGCAGGGGCTGTGCGCGGCTGCGGGGGGCGGCCCGAGCCCTCCCGGCTCCGCGGCCCTCCTCCTCCTCCTTTTCCACCTCCTCCTCCTCCTCCTCCGGCGCCAAGTCTCCCTTTTGTGTGAATTTACGGGGTGAGGCTTCAGTGATCCCCCCGCAAATTTGCATTTAAATAGCGACATCAAGCGATGCGCGTGCCACACACCAGCGGGCTCCCAGATGTCACGGCGGAGGCGCTCAGATGGCCGCAGCCCAGCTGTCCCCGGCCCGGCCCCGCTCCGCGCCCCCCGCCCGGCCGGGGCAGCCCCCGCAGCGCCTCCTCCTGCCCCGCGCACCGGACCCCGCGGAAAACTCGCGCCCTTATTCCCAGCGCCCTGAGAGTATTGCCCGAAACTTTATCATTTTATTTTTTCTCCCCCTCGGGACAATCCCCTCGGGACTATTATCTCAATCATTCCACTTTTTCTTTTTTTTTTTTTTTTTTTTTCCCTTCACCTATTATTATTTCTTGTTTATTTCTCATTTCACGGTTTCAATCACCCAAGTTGGAGAGCGGATTTTGGTAATTTCGCTATTTCCCCGGCCGTGGGCCGGCCCCGAGCCGCCCAGTTCCGAGCTTCGCACCGCACGAACTTTCCCAGCGGGAAGTTGCGGTGGGAACGGGGAGCGGCGGCCCCGGCCCTGCTCTCGGGGGGCTCGGCCGGGTCCCCGCCGCTCGCCAAGGTCCGTATTTCAATTTTATTCTTGGAAGGCGCCTTCATTACCAACGCGCTGGGTTACCTCGGGCGTAGTTTATGCCCGGTGTAACCGAAGCAAATCTCTACAAACTCCCGTGCTGCAGGAGGGAGAAATGGGTGTTTTGGGGTAATTTGGTATTTTGGTGTGTTTTCAGGCCGCTGCCTCAGGGCGTTCGTGCGCGGGCAGGCGCTGGTAACGCGGGGCGCAGCGCGGCGGGGCCCAGCGCGGCCCTTGCGCGGGGGGTCGCGCATCCTCGGCCCGGGGCAGAGGCCGAACGCGGCCCAGCAGCGGAGCGGGGCGGAGCAGAGCGGAGCCGAGCCCGGAGCTGCCGCCGCTGCTTTGGGGCTCCTCGGCCGCTCCGCCAGCGCAGACCCCCCGTGCCCCGCCACGGGCAGGGCTGCGGGAAGGGCCGGGACCCCCGCGCCGCCTTTGGGGACGGATTCACCCGCGCCGGACTCATTTCAGAGCTTGGGCTCGCATTCCTGAGCATCCCGGGCCCGCTGCGAAGCGCACGGGGCCGGCGGAGCGCTCCAGCCGCTCGCCCCGCGGGGCGCACCGGGCACGGGCACGGCCGGGGGGCTGAGCTGCTCCGCGCCCCGCGCAGGCACCGCAGGGCGGCTGAAGAGAGGGGACGCTGTCCGTGTCCCTGTCCGTGTCCCTGTCCCTGTCCCTGTCCCTGTCGGCCCTGGCTCCCCTCGGCCTCCCGGCCGCGCATCTCCCGCGCCCCTGCGCGGCTCCCGGCCAGGCTGCGCGGCGGCGCGGTGGGTCGGGCTCGGGGTCACGGAATTCCCTGTGGGTGCAGGGCTGTTTTACCCAATCTGGCCCTCGGCCCTGCGCTCCCCCCGGCGCGCTCCCGCGGCCCTGCGCCCCGATATTGTTACATCAAAATTAGTTATTAAAAAAAAATTTAAAAAGGAAAAAATAAAAGGAAAAAAAAAGGCTTAAACCCTCGCCGTGCCCGAGCGCCTGCCCCTGGTAGCCGTGCGCCCAACGGGAGCCTTTCCTCGGGAAAAACTCCCCGCGGGCGCTGCCCGGCTCCCGGCGGCCCCGAGGGCGCGGCGCGGGCGCTGCCCTCCCGGTCCCCGCGGGATGCTGCGGGCCGCGGCCGGGGATGCTGCGGGGCCGCCGTGTCTCTGCCTCCCGGGGCCCGGGAAGGGGCTCGGGGCCGCCCGGAGCCGCGCGGGCGGAGGAGCCGCCGCCCCCGCGGAGGAGCGCGGGCGCGCAGCCGGGGCCGCGGGGAGCTGGCGGCCGGACAGGTCCCATCGTGCGGCGGGAACAATATAAACTGACTCCAACTGAACAAACAAGGATCGATCAGATAATTTCAGATATTATAATTGGCTTTAATTAAACACACTTCGTTCTAATTAACTCTGAAATTTTAGCATGCTTTGGGACGTTGGTGTCTGATTTGATATTGTCAGTCCAGATGTCCTAATAAAATTCAATCCTCCACTCAAGACTTCAATATTCACTAAGAACAAAATGCAAATTAAATGTAAAACCTAAAGTATCGCCAAAGGTATAATCAAGAAAGGTGTCTCAAAACTTCTCACTTTTTATTACGCAGTAGTTAGAAAATGCAGATTACATCCTAACAAGACCTCGACTGCATAATAGAAACCTTAACTCTTTCGTGGTCAGGGCTCGCTGTGCCCTGCAGGGATCCGGGCACGTCCTCCGCCGGCGCACGGGCACTGCCCGCGGTGCGGGGCTCCCGCACGGAGCGGCCGCGGGGAGCGGCGGAGCCCCGCGGCACGGGCTGCTGGCCCCGCCGCGCCGCCGGAGCGAAACTTGCCGCTGTCACAGCACTTCTGTCCCCGAGGCGAGCGGCGGAGCGGCCCCGGGCCGGCCGGGCGAGCACAGCCCGCTCCCGCACGGCGGAGCTGCGGGAGAGCCCCGGGCGCGGCACCGGCACCGCAGCGCTCGCCCGGCGGGAGGGACGGGGACCCCCGAGGGGGACACAACCCCGGGGAAGGTCTCCATCCCCTCGCCCCCGAGCTGCCTCGCCATTTCCCCGCCAGCCACAGCGCTCCTGTAAATAATTAAAGGCTCCGGAGCGGCGCGGGGAGCCCGCCCGGCGCATCCCCGGCCGGCGGCCCCGGTGCGGGTCCCGGGGTGCTGCACCCCCGAGCTGGGCTCGGCGCCAGCCCACCGCCTCGCCGCGCCCGCGGAGCTCCGAAAGCCGGGCTATTCCCACATTAAACATTTGTATGTTTTCCATGCTAATGGAGTCACTTAAAGCTGTTGCTAATTTAACTTTTTAAAAAGGCCACAGCGTGGTGATTTGCATTTTCTTTAGGATATTGAAATGAAGGGAAAACTGCTGGGCGGTGAGGCTGCCCCGAGCGTAGCTGGGGGCCATGCCGGAATGAAAACAGCGAAAGAAAAGAAGAAAGAAGGAAACCGCCGCTTCTTCCCGACTGTTAATAAGCAATTTGTCCCGCCGCGATTTACATTGCAAAGACAAACGTGTCGGGGCTCCCGGCCCGGCCGGGGCCCCCCGGGCCGCTCCCCGCTCCGCGCTGCCCCGACATCACCCCAAATCCGCGCTCCCGCATCCCGCCGGGCGCAAGTCCCGCGGCCGCGGGCGGCAGGAGGGAGAGCAGGGCGCTCCCCGCGCCCCTCGGGCTTGAATTTCCAATGCATTTCCGAACGCCCCGGTCTGGGTAAACAACAAGTGCTGGAATGGCCGCTTCCCTCGGCAGATCCCCTCTCGCCGCCGCCAAGGCTCTGTAGCGTGGGGACCGTGTGCCATCTACAGGACACTGCGCGGGCGGCCGCGCTCCGCGCCCCCGGCCCCGCCGCCTCCCGCTCCCCCCGCCACATCCGCGAGCAACCATTGATTATTTGTTATTTCAACTTCTTTTTTTTTTTTTTTTTAGCCTCGGATTAAAACTTTGCGGGGATAAAGATTGCGGCGCTGCCCACGATTTTTGATTTTTTTTGAGATTAAAAGATGTGAAATGTAAAGATAATGTGATTTGATTTGTTAGTCTAACTCCACGATTTGAGAGTTGATGTCCCCAAAGACCGGGCGAGCTTTTTCCCTTTATTTATTTTTATTAAAACATCAATCTACTCTGGAGCTGGGTGAACTCAGTTTCACCTAGAGAACATAAAATTCTCCATACCAAGGAAATAAGCACCTTTCATAAATCAACAGTATTCCTGACAGATCGATCAATTTTTGGTTGTTAATCCGAAAGGAGGAGTTTTAATTGCTTTCTGCCTTTTAGCCCGGCCACCTCGGCGCGGCGGCCCCGGCAGCGCTCGGCTCTCCCCTTCTGCGCTCGGGAGGGGGGAAAAAAGCCCCGGAGACCCTTCCGCACCCGCGCAGGGCCGCGCAGCATCCCCGCAAAGCGGCCGGGATGCGCAAAGCCGAGCCCCGCGCGGCGGGACGGACGCGGCCGCGCAGGGGCGCGCAGGATGCGCGCAGAACCGCGGGCAGCGGCTCCGGCTCTCGGCCCAGCCCAGCCCGGCCCGTCCCAGGTAAGCGGGGGCTCCTCCGCGCTCGTCCCCCGCCCGCGCCCCTTCCCGCGGCCGCTTACCTTGCGCGGGTGCGGCGCGGAGGGCAGCGCGCACGGCGGCGGGAGGGGGACGCGGCAGAGTGTGCGGAGCTCCCCGCGCTTTAATACACTTGTCAGCCAGCGCAGCCCGGCGCTGCGCGGGGCGCAGCAGTGCGCAAGCGCCCCCCCCGCGCTCTGCGCTGCGCGGGCGGGGGCGGGCGGGAGGCGCGGGGCGCCCGCGGGGGCGGAATCGGCGGCGCGGCCCCGGGGGGCAGCTCGGGGAGGGAAGAACCCCGACCCGCGGCTGTCCCGGGCCGCCCGGCCCCGCTGCGCATCCCCGCGCCCCGTCCCGGGACGCCGCGGCTCCTGTCCCGCATCCCGCGGAGACACCGCGCCCGGCCCGCGCAGAGACCGCCCGGCCCAGCCCGGCCCGCGGACAGACCGAGCGCTGCAGAAACGCAACAGTTGGTCCCGCGGGGATGCAGCCCGGGGACGTCCCGCGTGGGAACTCACCGCTCCTGGCTCCTGCGCCGAGGCGCCGCTCACATCTTCCCAACTCTTGGAATTCCCCCTCTCGGGCCGGCGCCGATGCCCAGCGCCCACCTCCTGACCATACTGGGGCGGTACTGGCGGCGCTGGGCTCCCAGAACTTCCCGGCTGCTTTGCGCTTTGATTTGAAGCGCGGGCGATGCGCAAAGAACGCGACTGGCTGCGAGAGATTTTATTTTGTTTATTTCTGCTCTTCCTTCCCCTCCCTCTCCCAGTTTAGCCCAGGAACTCCCGCAGCATTGGCTAATCCTCGAGGAGCGATAACTGCTGAGATCTTTAGCGAGCTCTCCGCTGCCACGGATACTTCCTAGAGCTTCAGCAGCTCTGTGAGGGATGTGCAGCTACAAGATGTGAAGGTATTTGGAAAAAAAAAGAAAAAAAAAAAAAAGAAAAAAGTAGTGGTTTCCAAGTCAAGCAGATTCCTGCAGGGAAGTGAAGCCCGGGTTTAAGACTGGAACTGTATTTATGAAAAATAAACCTATCGGTGTTGGCCTTGGTTATAAATTAGGGAACATTCACCCCAGGTTTGTTCTGACGGCCGCTGCTCTCTCTTTTGGGTTTAATTTGAACAATGAAGGGGTTTAGCAGTTGGGGAGAGGGGGCGGCTGCAGGCAGCGGGGCAGGAGCCTGGGTTTGGTGTTTGGAGGGTGTCAGAGCCGTGTCTGGGGTGGCCACGGGGACAGTGACCAGGGACAAGGCTGCCCCATGCACAGGTGAGCTCAGGGCAGCCTCTCGGGGTTAATTCTGCTCTGTTCACCCACGGACAAGCTCAGCTGCTGCTTAAGCCGCTGGGAAACAGCTGCCCAGAGGTGCTGCAGGTGGGGAAAGTTGGGCTTAGCCCTAGAAATGACAGCACCACTCTGGTCCTGCTCCCCAGAGTCCCGGGGCATCCCCGTCACAGGGATGGAGCAGCATGGAGCTGCTTCAGCTCAGGGCTCGGGGAAGGGGCTCCGTGCCTGGGCTGGGCTGGGAGGGCGGCCCTGAGGTCTGGGGACCCAGCAGGAATTGTCCAAAGGGGTCTTAGAAGGTCCCATGTGTAACTGAGGGATTTGGGCTTTAACAGTTTTACAGTGTCCTCAGTGCATGGGTTGGGCCATTCGGTGTGTATAAGCGCCTGGGAAATTGTGGGAAATGCACACGTTTCTAAAAAGTGCTCCAGACTGGAGAGGACAGACTGTCTCTGCGGGCTCTGTGGGGTCAGCAGGGGTGAAACCAGGAGGCAGAGCCAGGCAGAGCCGGGTGCTCCGGGCCCGAGCCCTGCGGGCTCTGCCCAACCCAGCCCCTCCCCACAAACCGAGGAACGTCCTGCTGGAAAACAGCGGGAACTCGCTTTCTTTTGCAGCCACCCCTCTCGCATGGAGCCTGAGGTGCTGCCTTTTTGAGACAAATCGGTGTCCACAAAATATTTATCCAGCAGATTCCTCCTGAGCCACGTGGTGCTGCAGGGGATGCTCTCCCCAAAACCTTCCCCCCCGTTTTTGTTACACCCCTCAGAAAGAGCTGTAAGGCTTGGGAATTAATTGTGCCCACCTTCTTCTGTCACCAATCCACTTTTCTAAACATTTTAAAACATCCTAGATATTTTTCACGTGCTTGTGCTCCCCGAAAGGAGAGGTCGGTTCTGCTGCAGCCTTTGTAAGCACCAGCGCTGGGGGTTAAGCGCTTTATGGGAAGTGCCAGGGATGGAAAAGGACACTGACTGGAGCGCTGCCCCTCCCTTAAGGACGTGTCTGTGCAGGGGCCGCGGTCCCCCGGCTCGGGGGGCGGCAGGTCACTCCTTGTGCCGCTCGAAGAGGATGTGGCAGCAGCTCCCGGCGGGGACAGGGCAGCCAAAAACCCAGCCCGGGCTGTCAGGCGTGCGGGAGCGCGGCGCTGCCTCGGGATTCCAGGAAAATCCAGCGGCCACGGGGAATGTTCGCCCCAGGCCTGTGAGAAGTGCTGCGACCTGCTGATGGAGACAGGTGGAGGGAGAGCGAGGAACGCGAGCACTCGGGGAAAATAAACAGCGGCCAGAAGAATATCGAATTTAAATGTTGCTAGCGGAGAACTGCGCCGGCAGACTCTGCTGGAAATTATCTGAGACACCACGGCACAAAAACGCTTCCTTTTCACGAGGCAAATGATCTAATCAAGATGTATGTGCATGACAATGCGCTCGCAGGGAGAGAAAGTCGGAGTTATCTGCTTCAATTACGGCACTTCCCGTGTCCCTGTCCTGGCAAAGGATGAGAATAATAAATACAAACCAGTTTTTTCCGAACCTGTGGCTGAGTTGAGTAACTCAGCTCCCATTGAGCCGCACGTGAAGTGTGAAAAAAAAAAGAAGCTATCGGGTAAAATATTGTGAATATTGCTGAGGAATGAAATAGGAAATGAAATATTAAATATTATATGAAATGCTGGCTTGCAGCCAGCGGTGCCTTAATATCCAACAGGACACAGGGACGTGCCCATGAGGGAGAATTGGTTGTGAGCCCTTGGCAGGAGAAGGGAAACTGGAGAAGGTTTTTGGGAAGTTTGCATCCCAGAATCAATCATGGAATCACAGGCTGGTTTGGCTTGGGAGTGACCTTCAGGACGCTCCAGTTCCAAGCACAGGGATGCACTGGGTCCCACCCGTGTCCACCAGAACGAGGGCACTGCTGGAGAAATCCTTCATTCCCTGTTGCTCCTCACAGCAGGAGGTCACCTGGATGCCACTTGGGGCACCCCAAGGCCTGGACACCTCGTCCCGGGCTGGAAGGACACGGGGACAAAGCTCCTGCTGGATTCCTGCAGCACATCCCAGAGCAGGAGGCACCCGGGGGATCCTGCTGCTCCAAAGGCTGTTTCCTTCCCTTCAGCTTCTGTATCACCATCCATAAATTATGGAGAGGGCTGGAATTCCTGTTTGAGCAGCTTCGTGGAGAAATGAACTTTGGCTGAGCACAAACAGCACATAAAGTGGAGAAGGAGATAAAAACCAATGCAGGCCTTGGTTTCCTTTGAGGTAAAATGAGTGATCCCAGGTGCCAGCACCTCAGAGACCTGCCCAGGTATGGTTTGAACTCACTAAATAATGGATTTTATTTTGTCTGCTTTCTTTTGCGTGGAATTATAGCCACAATCTGTTTTCCTGCTGCATTTCTAGCAAACAAAATCTGTGTTTTGCTGCTTGAATTTAGTTCACAAGCAGGTGCTCAGTTTTTATAAGGCTCAGATTTTTATCTGTTGGACTTCTAGAAATTATTTGTGATGTAGGTAAGAGCTCATTTATTATTTAGTGCTTTTATTGTAGTGTAATAGCTGTGAAATTTAAACATGAAATAAACTAAGAAAAGAAATCCTTATGCTCAGTGTATCAGCATAGAAGTGAAGCTGGCCAGGCTGACATCACTAACCCAAGAAAGCAAGAATTTTTGGGATAATTTTTGGGATTTTCCATTAATTCATTAGTGCATCCTGATTATTTGCAGTGCCAAAAGGTGTTTGTGACCTGCAATGCTCCATCCCAGTGATCTGCTAAAAAGTAGCACTGCAAATACACTTCACTTGTTTATTTATTTCTGAAGTGATAGATTTATCTCCTAATTTTGCTCTTGTTTCCCAGCCTTTTATAGGACTCTTGGACAGTTTATAGACAGCAGCTGACACCTGTAAAATTCACCTGGAGCTATCCAGCAGTTTAAAACACCTCGATGCAATTTATCCACAACTCTTCATGCACAAAAAAGGCAAAAATTGACTGGAGTGGCTGAGGAGCTCTGCTGTCCTGTCTTTAAGAAGTGGATATAAAGCTGTCAGCTTTTACAGCTGCCCTCACACTGCCTCAGTCAAGCAGAGCTCTGGAGGGGAGATTCCTTTCCCAGCCTGGAGTCAGGTCCAGGGCAGGGATGGACTTCATCTGCATCATCAGCATCATCTACATCATCAATTTCATCAGCATCATCAGCATCATCAGCATCAGCTGCATCAGCATCATCAGCATCATCAGCAGCATCTGCATCCCTTCCTGAGGAAGGCCCGACCCCTCAGCTCTGCTGGGTTTTAGTTTTATTGATACATTCAAATTAGAAAAATAATAGATATAGAAGAGAGGGGGAAATCTGAATTTATCCTTTGAGAGTTTTGGCAGCCCCAGGCTGCTCCAGCAGGGCTCTGTGCAGCCCAGGTTCAGGTGATCCAGGCAGGTTCTTTGGCTTCCCAAGGCAGGTATTTGTGGGTTTTAGCATCATAAAACTGTTTTTTTTGGCAAAATATGCAAAGGGACAAAAATGCTATTTGCAAGCTGCTCTTTACTTGTCCCTTGGCATGCTGGAGAAAAGGAGGCTCAGGGGGAATTTCTGGCTCTGCACAATCCCTGCCAGGAGGGGACACTGGGGGGATTTGGGATCTGGGAACAGGGACAGGGACAGGAGCAGAGGGAACAGCTCAGGCTGGGCAAGGGAGGTCAGGGTGGATTTTGGGAATAATTTCCCCATGGAAAGGGAGCTCAGGGGTTGGAGCTGCCCAGGCAGGGCTGGATCCCATCCCTGGAGTGTCCCAGGAGCTCCTGGGGTGGCACTGAGAGCTCTGGGCAGGGTGGGGATTGAACTCAGGATGGGCTCGATGGTCCTGGAGCTGTTTCCAGCCTGAAGGATTTGAGATCTCTCCCTCAAAGTTGCTATTTCCAAAGCACCCCAAATACTGAGCAGGGCCAGTAATTCTGTGTTTGTTCCCCTGGAAGCTGAGAGCTCCCAGACTGAGAGGCTGCAAACCAGAGTAGAGCCCAGGACTCCAGACTGATCCCAGGCTGATCCCAGGCTGGTCCCAGGCTGATCCCAGGCTGACCCCAGGCTGATCCCAGGCTGGTCCCAGGCTGGTCCCAGGCTGATCCCAGGCTGATCCCAGGCTGATCCCAGGCTGACCCCAGGCTGGTCCCAGGCTGACCCCAGGCTGGTCCCAGGCTGGTCCCAGGCTGGTCCCAGGCTGGTCCCAGGCTGACCCCAGGCTGGTCCCAGGCTGACCCCAGGCTGATCCCAGGCTGACCCCAGGCTGGTCCCAGCCCTCCCAGCAGGGCCAGCTTTGATTCCCTGCACACAGCCCCCCTCCCTGGGCATCCATCACCCCTCAGGCAGCAGCAGGCAGCCATCCTTTACTCCCTCATGCCACATTTCCATGAGCATTATGTATTTCTGAGCCATTTTCCTGTATGGATATGCCAGGAGTTGTGTGCAATATTCCAGAATGGTTCCAGCAGTGGGGCACGGGGGAACACTGCAGCATTAACCACCTCTCACCTCAGCCATTACCCGGCTTCTCCTCCTCACACAGAGCAGAGCAAGGAGCACCTGATCTCCTGTTTAAGGGCCATATAATCACTGGTTACACATAACAGCAACCTCCTCTCAATGCCTCAGTCCTGGGAGCTGGTTTGGGATGGATTCAGTGAGTCCCTATAAAACTGAGCCCACCAGACCCAACCCCTGGAATAAAACAGCCTGAGGGCTTCACCAAACCCCCTCTGGGTGTGGGCACAACTTAAAATATCGATTTTAGAAAGGTGAGTTATGCAGAATGCACTACAGCCCTGGGCAGGTTTTCCTCAGTGATTAATTATCCCTGCTGATGCAATTTTCTCCTTGTTTTCTATAGCAGCTCTTCACTGGACCTTGTGCTCTCACTGTCCTGGCCAGAGGGATTTGCTGCTTAGGGAGTTCCTTGTGGATTTTGGGTCCAAACACAATCCAGAGGAGCTGCTGAGAGCTTGGATGGATGAGTTCCCAGCTTAGAAGAAACAATACTTAGATCAAAAGTTTAAATTAATGCATTTATTCACTTGAGAGGACTCTGCATGTGCCCCCTGAGTGTCCTGAGCACAAGGCTGGACCCAGGAGCCACCAGATCCCCTGGGACCCACCAAGGAGGATCAGAAGGACCTTCCTGCCCTCTGAAACTCCTGCAAGCAGGGTCTGGGTGAGCTTTGGGCTCTTCTCCCAAGGCAGGACAAGAGGAAACAGCCTCAAGTTACGCCAGAGGAAGTTGAAATTAAATATTAGGAAAATTCCTTGCTGTCCAGCCCTGGCACAGCTGCCCAGGGCTGGGGTGGAGGGATTTCAAAGCCCTGTGGATGTGGGACATGGGGCTCAGTGACCTTGCTGGGCTTTCCCAGCCTGATCAGTTCTGTGACTCTGTGTCCCCAGCTGAGCAGCACCCAGGGAACCCCCAAAATGCCCTCCCTCGGGGCTTGGGTTGGGTCAGGGACAGCCAGGTTTGGGTCCTGCAGGGCTGTGCCAGGTGCTGCTCCTCACTCAGGAGGAGCAGGGTCTGCCCAGGCAGGGGCAATAATCCCAGCCAGGATTGATTGGGGGCTCCTGCCTGGCCAAACCCTTTGAGGTTTCCCCCAGGAGGGGCTGCTGCTCCTGGGGGATGTTCCCTGGTGCACAGGAGCAGCTGTGCAGGTGGAGGAGCTCCTGTGTGTGAGGATCCAGGGCTCAGGAGGAGTTTCCCTGTGCTGGGCTGCTCTGAGTAGGTGAAACTTGGAGCATCACCCTTGTTCTTAATGCTTAAAACACCCCTGGCTGTTTTAAACTCACCCTAGGCTCTGAGCTTTGGGATGTCTCCGGGATTCTGATTTTGGGAGGATGGTTTCATCCCTCACATCCCCTCCCTGGAGCTGCTGGGAGCTCAGTCATTCCCTTTGGGGGGCAGCCTGAACCTCTGGGTGCTCAGAGATGAGGGAGACCCTTTTTTGGGAGCACTGCAGGTTCATGTCCCAGGTGATGTGGGCAGCTTGATATGAGTGTCTGAGAGCATGAAAAAATCTCTTTAATTGGGATTTAATTTGAATATTGAGACCTTGTGTGAGCTCCATTGCTGCCTCTGAGGAAAGCAGCCCATGTGTGTACAATAATGTGCCACCCTTTAGTTGACAGGATCTAAATTGTTATTTTTGAGGCTGATGTGAAGCTGGGAGGGGGCTGCTGGAAAGCCCAGGAAGGGTCTTGGGGTGCCTGGATCTATCTGACACAGCCAGCCCTCCCAAAATGGGTTAAAACCCTCCCTGTGTATTTAAAAGTTGCCAAAATCCAGAGGTTCAATGTGGATTAATGCACAAAAAAAAGGTAAGGGAAGCAGGGAAATCAGAAAGCAAATTGCTGCTACTTTTGTCCTCTTAAATGTTAACAAAAAAAAAAAAAAAAAAAAAAGAGAGAGATTTCTTCCCAAGGCTGGTTTGTGGGATGCCATGCCAGGCTGTGCCCACAAATCCAAACTGGGATCTGCATTTACAGCTGGAATCCCTCAGGGATGTGAACTTAGGGCTGGAATTCCATGGTGGTGAGGCCAAAGTCAAGAAATATCTTTCCTGGGCTTGGTAAGAAACCCAAAGTGCCCATTGTGGGTGTTTTCTGGCAGAGACCCCAAGACTCTGGCAGCAGCCCTGGCTGGGCTCTGAGCAAACTCTGCTGCAGAGAATTTGGGGAACAGGAGCTGCTTCCACTCAGGAATGGCAACTGCAGAGTAAAATGAGATGAAATGAGTTGATGCAGAAATCAACTGCATTGACTTAAAGTAGTGTTAGAAATGCCATTAAATTCAAAAGGTTTTCCTGAAGCTCTAAAAGTTGGGTGAATATGAAAGTACAATCAGCAGAGCTGCTGGTGGAGAGAAGTGATGCCCTGAACTGCTGGAGCTCATGTGTCCTAGTGTGGGATGGGCCCCTCCCTGCACTCCCTGCTGCTGCTCTGCCAGCAGGGAGCAGCTCTGATGATCCCTCCTGGAAGGTGATATTTTAAATTCCTGCACTGTTTGAAAATGGCACTGTGGCATTAACGTGGGAGCCACACTATGGAGAAGGTGCATGACCAGTGTGGGGGGAAATACTGGATTTATTTTATGGAAAAGATAATGAAAACAGGGAAAAGGATATTTATTTTCTGTGGGATTGGGAGCAGGCACTGGCAGAGTCTTCCTTTACCATTCCACACGCGTTGATGGCAGTATCTCTGAATTGTCTGATGCCTGGAACGAGCTGGATATCACTGCAGGGAAATTATCTGCCCTTGCAGAAGCTGCACTTGATTTGCTTTTGAAAGTCAGCTTGGACTTGATCCGGGTTGTTTGGGGTGCTAGTTGTGATCCCCCAGCCACGAGGCTTCAAGATCCGCTGCAGATGTCCCAGCAGATGCTGTCAGGGCAGTTAGAGGTGAGAACATCGGTGTTTGCAGGCTCTGCCTGCCTCCTCTGCTGCCGCAGCGAGCCGGGGCTGTGAGCAGGGAGGGGATGTGATCAGGGATAGGATGTGATCAGCGATGTGATTTTATCCAGGATGTTATCAGGGAAGGGATGTTATCAGCGATGTTATCAGGGATGCTATCACGGATGTGATTTTATCCGGGATGTTATCAGGGATAGGATGTTATCAGCGACGTTATCAGGGATGGGATGTTATCACGGATGTTATCAGGGATGTTATCAGGGATGTGACGTTATGAGCAATGAGATTTTATCCAGAATATGATTACATCCAGGATATCATCAGGGATGTGATTTTATCCAGGATATTATTATATCCAGGATATTATCAGGGGTGTGACGCTATGAGGGATGTGATTTTATCCAGGATGTTATCAGGGATGCCATGTTATCAGGGATGTGATATTATCAGGGATGTGGTGTTATCAGTGATGTGATTTTATCCAGGATGTTATCAGGGATGCTATCAGGGATGCGACGTTATCAGCAATGAGATTTTATCCAGAATATGATTACATCCAGGATATTATCAGGGATGTGACGCTATCAGGGATGTGATTTTATCCAGGATATGATTGTATCCAGGATGTTATCAGGGGTGCGATGTTATCAGGGACGCTATCAGCGATGTGATTTTATCCAGGATATTATCAGGGATGCGATGTTATCAGGCATGTGGTGTTATCAGTGATGTGATTTTATTCAGGATGTTATCAGGGATTTGATGTTATCAGCGATGTTATCAGCAATGAGATTTTATCCGGAATATGATTACATGCAGGATATCATCAGGGATGTGACGCTATCAGGGATGTGATTTTATCCAGGATATGATTGTATCCAGGATGTTATCAGGGGTGTGATGTTATCAGGGACGCTATCAGGGATGTGATTTTATCCAGGATATGATTGTATCCAGGATGTTATCAGGGGTGCGATGTTATCAGGGATGCTATCAGGGTTGTGATTTTTTCCAGGATATTATCAGGGATGCGATGTTATCAGAGATGCTATCAGGGATGGGATGCTCTCAGGGATGTTATCAGCGATGTGCTGTTATCAGTGATGTGATTTTATCCAGGATGTTATCAGGGATGTGGTGTTATCAGGGACGCGATGCTCTCTGGGATGTTATCAGGGATGTGATCTTTATCAGGGATGTTATCAGGGATGTGATTTTATCAGGGATACGATGCTCTCAGGGATGCTCTCAAGGATGTGATTTTTATCAGGGATGATATTAGGGATGTGATTTTATGCAGGATGTTATCAGGGACGCGATGTTCTCAGGGATGCTATCAGGAATGTGATTTTATCCAGGATGCTCTCAGGGATGTGATGTTGTCAGGGATGCTATCAGGGACGTGATGCTCTCAGGGATGTGATGTTATCAGGGATGTGATTTTATCAGGGATACGATGCTCTCAGGGATGCGATTTTATCCAGGATGCTCTCAGGGATGCTCTCAGGGATGTGATTTTTATCAGGGATGTTATCAGGGATGTGATTTTATGCAGGATGCTATCAGGGATACGATGCTCTCAGGGATGTGATGTTATCAGGGATGTGATTTTATCAGGGATGTTATCAGGGATGTGATTTTATGCAGGATGCTATCAGGGATACGATGCTCTCAGGGATGCTCTCAGGCTTTGCAGCCCTGCCATCTACCGGCTGCTTCCCTGAACGCTCCCCGCTCTGCCAGCCCTCAGAGAAAGCCTTTAAACTCCTTAAACCACCGGAGGGGAGATTTAGCTCGGGTGTGAGGAGGCAATCCTGCCCTGGGAGGAGGGCAGGGCTGGCACAGGTGCCAGCTTTGCTGTGCTGCCCTGGATCCCTGGCGGTGCCCCCGGCCGGGCTGGCTGGGCGGGGGCTGGCACAGCTGGAGGTGTCCCTGCCGCGGCACAGCGCAGCTTTCGGGGTGATCTTTACGGTCCTGCTCACCTGAGCCCCTGTGCTGCTCAGATCCCAGATCCCAAATCCCCCCAGTGTCCCCTCCCTGGCAGGGATTGTGCAGAGCCAGAAATTCCCCTGAGCCTCCTTTGCTCCAGCTGAGCCCCTGCCCAGCTCCTCAGGGATTCTCCAGCCCCTTCCCAGCCCCCCTCAGGGATTCTCCAGCCCCTTCCCAGCTCCCCTCAGGAATTCTCCAGCCCCTTCCCATTTCCCCCCAAGGGATTCTCCAGCCCCTTCCCATTTCCCTCAGGGATTCTCCAGCCCCTTCCCATTTCCCTCAGGGATTCTCCAGCCCCTTCCCAGCTCCCTCAGGGATTCTCCAGCCTCTTCCCATTTCCCTCAGGGATTCTCCAGCCCCTTCCCATTTCCCCTCAGGGATTCTCCAGCCCCTTCCCATTTCCCTCAGGAATTCTCCAGCCCCTTCCCATTTCCCTCAGGGATTCTCCAGCCCCTTCAGCCCCATTCCTGCCCTGACACTCTCCAGCCCCTTCCCACTTCCCTCAGGGATTCTCCAGCCCCTTCCCATTTCCTCAGGGATTCTCCAGCCCCTTCCCATCCCCCTCAGGAATTCTCCAGCCCCTTCCCACTTCCCTCAGGGATTCTCCAGCCCCTTCCCATTTCCCTCAGGAATTCTCCAGCCCCTTCCCAGCCCCATTTCCTTCTCTGGACGCTCTCCAGCCCCTCCATGTCCCTTGTCCAGAGGGGCCAGAACTGGATGCAGCATTTAAGGTGTGGCCTCACCAGTGCCAAGTACAGAGGGACAATCACTGCCCTGGTCCTGCTGCCACATGATTTTAGTAAGAAAATATAAAATATAAAAATATAAAATATAAAACGTTCCTCTCCTTGGACCCTGCTTCCTTCTGAAGTTCCATATTACTGCACACTTGGTTTTCCTTCTTTTAAAGCAGAAATCAGCTGCTCCCAGTGCAGGGTCTTTCCTCCAGCTGTGGGGTTAAACTGGGCACTGGGATCATCCCTGTGGTCCCCCTGCCTATTAACACAAACCAAACTTCTCAAATATTTCAGAGTCACCCATTATAGTAACTTTTATCCCAAAGTAGAAAGCACTTCCATTAACCATTTTAAATATTTCTTTCAGATGCCAAAACCAAGAATCAAATAATTTATTCAATTTATTAATTTGCTTAGTGTAGTTGGGAGCCTGTAGGGAGAATTCCTGTGGGGTTCATGCTCAAAAGGAGCAATGCTTCTCCCTGGTCCCTGCAATTTTGGCAGCCCTGGGTTCCCCATGGGAAAGCCTGGCCTGGGAGCTCTTGGCTCCAGCATTCCTGGAGCTCTCCCCGTTTCCCGCGAGCTCTTCCTGGAACAACTCTTTGCAACTGAGTGAAGCACTGGTCCCACCAAAATCAATGTTATCGACTGCCCAGCGCTGATGTACCAGCCCTGCTGAGTTCCAGCTCTCAGCTCTCACCCCAGAGATGCCATGGGAAAAGCTTTTAGTGGCTACCACTGAATTCCTGCCAGCCCAGCCCTGCTCTGCTGTGCCAGACACAGCCCCCAGCCCAGTCAGCTGCTGCTCAGTGTCTGTGGCACAGAGGATCCAAACTGCTTAGGAAGATCAAGCCCTTGTTTGTAAAGGCTTAAAAATATCATCTCACCAAGCAGAGGCTGGAATTTCCTCAGCCTTAGGGGTGAGGATGCTCAGCCTGGGCAGAGAGGCTGCAGCTTGGGCTGTGCTTGAGCTGGAGCACCCAAAAACTGCTCCAGGCACAAAGGCACCAAGCCCAGGGCATCCTGCCCCTGCCAGGATGTGCCTGTGCTGCTGCAGGGCAGGGACCACCCCGGGCTCCCCTGCCCATCCCTGCTGGGTGTGGCCTTTGCTGGCAGGGCCGGTGGGACTTTGGCAGCTGCATCCACGCCAGTCTGCCCAGCCTGTGCTGCTCCATAACCAATTTGGGCTGCCAGGACAGCCAAGGGCACTGCTGCTTGTTGGTTTGAATCACCCAAATTAACCCATCACAAAATCGTGATTATCAGCACAAAAAGTCCAGCTTTTGACTGCAACAGTTAAATATTTTTTTTAATTTTATTTTTTGGCTTCAGACAAATCTTCCTGCACAGTTTGCTGTGAGAGCTGTGTGGCTGGAGGGTGGCAGTGAGGGGGCAGGGTGGGAACACAGCGTCTGTGTGGTGGGACATCTCTGGATGTGGTGGGACATCTCTGGACGTGGTGGGACATCTCTGGATGTGGTGGGACACCTCTGAATATTATGGGACATCTCTGGACGTGGTGGGACATCTCTGGATGTGGTGGGACATCTCTGAATATTATGGGACACATCTGGATGTGGTGAGACACCTCTGGACATGGTGGGACATCTCTGAATATTGTGGGACATCTCTGAATATTATGGGACACATCTGGATGTGGTGGGACACCTCTGGACATTGTGGGACACCTCTGGGCATGGTGGGACATCTCTGAATATTGTGGGACATCTCTGAATATTATGGGACACATCTGGATGTGGTGGGACATCTCTGAGTATTGTGGGACACATCTGGATGTGGTGAGACACCTCTGGACATTGTGGGACACCTCTGGACGTGGTGGGACATCTCTGAATATTGTGGGACACCTCTGGGCACTGTGCCTAGCTGGTGCTGTCACCCCTGTCTGTGCTGGCACCCCAGTGCCCCCCTTGCCCTGCCAGCCCCGAGGTGGCTCTGGTGCCCCCAAAAAGGCAGTGGGCACAGGGTGGGCTGTGCCTGGGGGAGCTGCCCGACCTCCCACAGCAGTTCCTGTAAACATCTGTCAATATTAGTCACATATTCCAGCTCTTTAATTGATCACGCTGCCTCCCTGTACGTGGTGTTTTTTTCCAGGGTTTTCCCATAATAATCACTCCTAATGAAGCTGATTATGTCTCCCATAAGGAACATTAATAGAGGAATGCATTGTTCTTAAGGTACAGCTCTGTATCAGTGAGCTGGGGCTGCTGAGAGCTCAGCTCAGCTCAGCCCAGCTCCTGCTGCACCAGATCCACAGCCCCGGACTGGTCTGGGTGGGAGGGACCCTAAAACCCACCCAGGGCCCCCCAGCACGGCAGGGACACTCCACTGTCCCAGGGGCTCCAGCCTGGCCTTGGGCACTGCCAGGCATCCAGGGACAGCCTTTCACAGGAAGAATTCCTTCCCAAAAATCCATTGAAATCTCCACTTGTCCAGTGGGAAGCCACTCCCTGTGAATATTCCAGTGGAAATCCCTTGGGCACTTCCAGGGGCAACCACATCTGTGGAATTCCAACCCAGCCTTTCACAGGGAAAAATTCTTTCCCAAAAATACATTTAAATCTCCACTTTTCCAGTGTGAAGTCACTCCCTGTGTACCTCAAAATCCCACATTCCAACCTCCAACATCCCACATTCCAACCTCCACAATCCCACATTTCAACCTCCAAAATCCAACATTCCAACCTGGTTTTGGGCACTGCCAGGGGCAGCCACATCTTCTGTGGAAATCCCAGCCCAGCTTTTCACAGGGAAGAATTCCTTCCCAAAAATCCATTGAAATCTCCATTTTTCCAGTGGGAAGCCACTCCCTGTGGATCTCCAACATCCCACATTCCAACCTCCACAATTCCACATTCCAACCTCCAAAATCTCACATTCCAGCCTGGCATTGGGCACATCCAGAGGCAGCCACAGCTTCTGTGGAAATCCCAGCCCAGCCTTTCACAGGGAAGAATTCCTTCCCAAAATTCCATTGAAATCTCCACTTTTCCAGTGGGAAATCACTCCCTGTGGATCTCCCAGTGGAAATCCCACATTCCTGGTTTTGGGCACTGCCAGGAGTAGCCCAGGTGCAAAGATGCAAAAAAAATTTATATTTTAGTGGTTTTGAAGGGTTTTAACAACTTGCAGGAAAACGCTAAAAATAGGGTTTTTTGTGCACTTGTAAACATTGGTTTAAACTAAAAATATATAGATAAATAGCAAAGTGTGTGAAGAAACAGCAAAATATGGAGAAAATCAGCTAAATATAGTTTGGTGCATAGGATACAGAATGGCTTAGACTTGTTTGGTATTACTGCACTGGTATTTAGTATTTTAGTATATTTATAGTATATATTTATATTATATATTAGTATATTTAGTATTACTACATTAATATTACCATTATATATTATATTTATATTTATATATTAGTATACTTAGTATTGCTACACTAGTATATTTATATTTATATTTATATTTATATTTATATTTATATTTATATTTATATTTATATTTATATTTATATTTATATTTATATTTATATTATATATTAGCGTATTTAGTATTACTACACTAATATTACTATTATACATTATATTATATATAAATATATATAATATTTATATTTTATTTATATTTTATATTATAATACTTAGCACACTAGTATTACTATTTTATATTATATAATATATTACATATATATTATATTATGTTTATATAATATATTAGTGTATTTAGTATTAGCACACTAATATTGCTATTATATATTATGTAATATATTACATATTATATTCTATATTTATATAATATATTAGTATATTTTATATTACTACACTAATATTGCTATTATATATTATATAATGTATTACAGATATATATAGTATTTATATTATATATTAGTGCATTTAGTATTAATACACTAGTATTACTATTATATATTATATAATATTTTACACATGTACATATTTTATATTTATCATATATATTAGCGTATTTAGTATTCGTACACTTATATTACTATTATATATTATATAATATATTACAGATATATTTTTATATTTATATTATATATTAGTGCATTTAGTATTACTACACTAATATTACTATTATATATTATGTAATATATTACAGATATATTTTTAATATTTATATTATATATTAGTGTATTTAGTATTAGTACACTAGTATTCCTATTATATATTATATAATAGATATTTTATTTATATATTATATTTATATTATATATTTGTGTATTTAGTATTACTACACTAATATTACTATTATATATTATATATATATAATTTATATTTTATATTTATATTTTATATTTATATTATATATTAGTATATTTTGCATTACTACACTAATATGACTATTATATATTATATAATATATTACAGAAATACATATGTAATATTTATTTTATGTATCAGCATTAGCACACTAATATTCCTCCTCATCCCGCAGCTCAGCTATCGCATCCCTCCGGTGCCACCCCCGCCCCGCGGTGTCCGTGAGCGCCCAGCATCCCGAGCCGGGGCTGGCTGTCGCTGTGCACCGCTGCCTGTGAAAGTCAAATCGCCGATCACGCCTCATTCAAACCCCTCACCCACCCCACCGCCCCGGTCCCGCAGCCCCGCACTGCGACACGGGCAGCGCTACTGCCACCAGCCCCTGCCAGGGTCCGCACCACGTGCAGAGTCCCCATCCGATCTTTTTAGGGATCGCAAAGCGCAAAAGGTACAGCAGGGGACAAAACCAGTTCACTTTTGCAAAAAATGCACTTTATTTAGTGCCAACCAAATGCGATAGAGGGACAGGAAATAAAAGAGAGAGAGAGAGAGAGGGGTTGGGATTACAGCTACCAAGACGGGCAGACGATCCTCGTGGAACCAGCCAAGAGATGTCCGCTGCCGTCCGGGGAGATCTCGGGGTCTTTATTTTGAGAATGTCTTTTACAGTCTTTTCCCAAAGCGAGTGGCTTCTGGCCAAAAGGTGGGAAGATTTATGGACTCTTGTATGTGGAGATCGTTGCTCCAAGGAACGGGTGGAAACAGGACGCTACAGCAGGTATCCTGCTCGAGAGCGGCGCACCACGGCAAGCTCCAGGCACACCAACAGTCCGTGTGACCAGTTCATTGTTCTCACACCTTGCTGGGTAAACCAGTCTCATGAGACACCAGTCCTGGTCCAATGAGCACCACCTGGAACAATCGCTTGGCGTTCCTCCCATCCCTGGCCAGCGCCTTTAAGCTGCAGTTTGAGGGGTCTTCTTAGGCCTCAGGCGAGGCTCGCTGGGCAGAACAAACGAGAGGCTCTCACACGGACTCTTACACCCCGTCCCGCAGCTCTCCTTCCCGGCGGGGGCAGCGCCCGCCTCGCCCGGGGGATGCCGGACCGGGATCACGTTTCGCTGTTTTGCACAATGCAAAGTGTGGTGGGGACTGGGAAACGGGCGGCAGCGATGAGGAGGTTTGGATTGTTTATTAGTATCCTCAGGAAAGGTTCTGCTTCTGGAGGTTTAGACACCAGCCACTGCTTGGGCTTTGGACAGGCATCTCTCAGCAGGTGGAAAAAGTGGTTTTTACCCCAAGATCTCGTGCTGCTGTGGATAAATAACCGGAGTTGTAGGAGAGACAAGGTGGTGCATCGGGAATTTCTGAGGTGCCGACCCCACGTGGATCATTCTCCCCTGAACTTGTTCTTGCTTGTTGTACGCTCCATTCTGAAGGAACATCCCCTGAACACAGTCATTCTTCTAACCATGAAAGTCCTTTTAGTTCTTGCAGTTTTTTAACTTTTTTTTTCTTTTTTATCTTGTCTTTGAGGCTGGGAGGAGCTGGAGCTGCAGGTGGTGTCCAATGGGCAGACACAACTTGGACCTGCACAACTGCAATGTTTGTTCTCTTTCCTTGTAATCCTTAATGCTGCGATTTTTACTGGGCTGGATCCTTCATGGAAATCTAAATTTTGGGTTTGGGTTTTTGTGTCCATCTCTCAGGTCAAGAGAGAAAAGGAACAGCTGGAGAGGCCTCGGTGGAGGGCTGGCACAGAGTGTGGAGTGTCCTTCCCAAGTGGAGATGCTCAGAGCCCACCTGGATTTGACCCTGTGCAGGGAGATCGGGGGGACACCAGTAGGAATTTCCCCCTGGAAAGGGAGCTCAGGGGTTGGAGCTGCCCAGGCAGGGTTGGATCCCCATCCCTGGAGTGTCCCAGGAACTCCTGGAGGTGGCACTGAGAGCTCTGTGTCACAAGGTGGGGATCTGGCACAGCTTGGACTCGGTCTGGAGATCTTTTCCAAGCTCAGCAGTGTTTCAGCCTCCCTTAACCAGCGTTCATCACCAGTTAAACGTGACAAGTTCCAAACCGGAGCAGGACTCAGAGCCAGGATCTTCACAGCCTGTGGGTGAGGCAGCGCTGGGCTGTCCCTCTCAGGGTGATGATGAGCAAACCCCACCCAAGCCCTGGCGTGTCCTTCCAGCCCATCCCCAAACCTCGGGGCTGTTCTGTTTGCTCTCACAAGTGATGCTGCATCTGCATTTCTGATTGGGAATGCCTCTTTCCATCCCAGTGCACTCCGGTTTGGCTGCCTCCTCTCTGGGGTGAATAACAAAGAGATGCCAGTTGTCTGGAGGAGCAGAGGCTTTCTGAATCACAAAGGAGCCCATTTGATCACAAAATCTAATAATGTGCTACACTTTTGTGAACCAAACCCTGTGTGACCAGCTGGAACTTTGAAAAATTTCACAAGAAGCCGTGGGGACAATTAATCACAACAGAGGCAACTTTCATGCAATTTCTGAAGCAGCATGGAGTTACATAATCTGTGCCAGGGCAAGGAGGGCTGGGGATGCTTTAGGGGAGGGGTTTTTGTGTGCAGACTGTTTGTGCAAGGAGCTCAGGACAGGCAGAGCCTGTTCAGCTCCCATCAGCAGCCTCAGCTCACATTAAAGACTGAATTTGTCCTTGCCATGATTTTGTCTGGGATGTGGCTTCCTGAAGGTTTTGGAGCACACATGCAGGGCTTGCTGGCTGTGGCTGCTCTGCACAGCAACGAGAGATCAACCAGTGATTTAAAAAAATGTTAAACTTGGGAATCAATGCAATTCCAAGTGTTCCTCTGATGACAGGTCTGCCAAACATCCAGCTTCCTGATTGTGCTGGATTGGGCATCACATATCTGACTTGAAATTGCAGGAGAGCCTCAGCAGCCAGTGATATTCCAGGAAGGCAGCTGTGCAGAATCCCAGAGCCCCTGAGGCTGGAAAAGCTCTCCCAGTCCAAGCTGTGACTGATTCCCCCATTGTCACCAGGTGCCACATCCAGGAATTCCTTGGGCACCTGCAGGGGTGGGGACTCCAAACCTCTCTGGGCATCCCCTGCCATTACCTGGCCAATATTTCCATGAATAAACTCTTCCTGATGCCCAAAGATGTGCAATGATTAATGAATTTTTTGGGGTGCTGTAGGTTTCCTGCAGGTTTAATTCTGGGCTGTGGGCAGGAGGGGCCTGAGGCTGGAGGAAGTTGGGGTGCTCAGCCCTTGGGCTGTCCCATCCCACCTGATCTCCTTGAGAAACACAGACTGGGGATAATTCTGTCAGATCTGGACAGAATTAGCAGGAGGTGTCCCTGTTGGTGGCAGGGGATGGTCCTGGGGGTCCCTTCCAACCGACCCAGCCTGTGCCCCAAGAGCCATCCAGCTCTTCCATGGCTGTGGGTTATCAGTGCAAATTTCACAAACGAGCAATGACCTCACAGGATATCCAAGCCCTTTATTAATTATCCTCATCCAAAATCATTTATTTGCACGAGCCAGTCTCAGTCCTGGCTCCTGCTGCTGGTATCCCTGCAAACATCCTTTCATTTCCTACATGAAGGTTAAAATCCTGCATTTCAACTCTGTCTCTTTTCTCTCTTTCTTCTTTAGCAAAATCTGCTTAAATTTTGAAATAGGTTCTTGAAGAGCTCCAGAGGCCCTCCCTGGTGAATTCCTGCACCATTAGGGCTGCTCTTTACGGATGTTTCCCCTTCGTTTTGGAGCAATGAAATGGCAGTTCTGTCTCTCACATGATGGGTAAAAGCTGCAGTAAACTGAAACTGGAACAGAAGTACAATCCACAAGGGAAGCACTACCACAGGTTTAATGTATTCCCCTCAGAAATCACACAAGTCTTTCAGGGTCTCGTGTGTTTATGTTAAAGTTGTGCAGCCCCAGCCTGGCTGAGGGCAGCCCTGAGTTTCACATTTTTGGTGGCTGGGGGTGGTTTGCAGGCAGGTGCTGAAGCCTCTTTGCTTTCACAGGCTCTGAGCTGGGGCTGCTGCTGCAGCCCAGAAATCTTTTCTGAGGTTTGGTGTTGATTCCCCGTGGGTTTGGGATGGGCAGGGAGGGTTTGTGCTTTTTGGGGGTGCAAGGGATGCTGAAACAACCCTGCAAGTTGTTATTTCATGGAGTCACGGAGTGTCCTGAGCTGGAAGGGATCCACAAGGACTGAGACCAGCCCCTGCCCTGCACAGACACCCCAAAACCCCACTGAGAGCAGTGCCAAACACCCCTGGAGCTCTGGCAGCTCATGCCCTTTCCCTGGGGAGCCTGAGCAGTGCCAGCACCCTCTGGGGATGAACCTTTCCTGAAATCCAACACAAACCTCCCCTGGCACCACTTGCTGCTGTTCCCTCAGGTCCTGTCACCAGAGCCTTCATGCACAGCTCATTACACAAAACAATTATTTATTTCAGTCCACATTTTGCTGGGAATGCTCATCCAGTGACTGAACCACGAGCTGTGGTTCCAGCTCTGGGTGCAGCTGTCAGAGCATCAGCAGGACACACTCCCCAAAAATGCCTCCTGCCCGGCTCTGGAGTGCAATTAGAATGGTGTTTGTGCCTCTGCTGGGAGCCCAGATCTCCCAAATGAGCAGCTCTCCCTTATGCACTATCTTTTCCCTTTCCTTCAGCCCCAGAGAACCTTTATAAAACAGCCAAGTGCTGAGCTCTGACCAGGAAGGAGGAAAAAGTGGGTGTGTGGAAGGCAGGAGGAGGCAGCTCAGCCTCGGGATCAAAGGAGGATTAAGAAATGGCCAAAGAAGAGGAAATAGAGAGAGGATTCCCAGGTGAGCAGGGGAGGAGGAGCTGATTCCCCCAGGCAGGAGCTGGGCTGTGGGATCCCAAACCTCTGCCCCTCACCCTGGTGCTGCTGCTCAGTCTCTCTGTTGTCTCATACCGAAAATTTGTCACCGAGTCTGCAATGGAAATACTTCTGTAATTGCCCGTATTATATGGATCATTGACCTTCAACAGGGAAGCTGCTGAAGCAACTGTCCATTTATCTGGAAAATTACCACATGGCAAGAGCACATTAGGCTGCTTCCCTCTGTCTCCTCCAGCTCGGGCTTTGAGCTGCTGGACCACAAATCCCTGCTCGGGGCTCCAGCTGCAGCTTTGTGCAGGGACACAGCAGGGAGAGGGGACGTGGCAGTGGGGTTTGAGACCCCTGGTGGGGTTTGAGATCCTTGGAGGGGTTTGAGATACCTGGAGGGGTTTGAGACCCCTGGTGGGGTTTGACATCCCTGGTGGGGTTTGAGATCCTTGGAGGGGTTTGACATCCTTGGTGGGGTTTGATATCCCTGGTGGGGTTTGAGACCCCTGGTGGGGTTTGAGATCCCTGGTGGGGTTTGAGATCCCTGGTGGGGTTTGATATCCCTGGTGGGGTTTGAGATCCCTGGTGGGGTTTGGCATCCCTCGTGGGGTTTGAGATCCCTGGTGGGGTTTGACATCCCTGGAGGGGTTTGAGATCCTTGGAGGGGTTTGAGACCCCTGGTGGGGTTTGATATCCCTGGAGGGGTTTGACATCCTTGGTGGGGTTTGATATCCCTGGTGGGGTTTGATATCCCTGGAGGGGTTTGACATCCTTGGTGGGGTTTGATATCCCTGGTGGGGTTTGAGATCCCTGGTGGGGTTTGACATCCTTGGTGGGGTTTGGCATCCCTGGTGGGGTTTGAGATCCTTGGAGGGGTTTGACATCCTTGGAGGGGTTTGAGACCCTTGGATGGGTTTGACATCCCTGGAGGGGTTTGAGATCCTTGGAGGGGTTTGAGATCCTTGGTGGGGTTTGACATCCTTGGAGGGGTTTGAGACCCTTGGATGGGTTTGACATCCCTGGAGGGGTTTGAGATCCTTGGAGGGGTTTGATTTCCTTGGAGGGGTTTGACATCCTTAGTGGGGTTTGACATCCCTGGTGGGGTTTGACATCCTCAGAGGGACAGCAAATCCCAGGTTTGGGTCCCCAGGTTAGAGTTCAGGTGGAAAATAGAGATGCAGAAGTTGTAGGTCGAGGAAACAGTGCAGCCTGCAGGGCCAGTGCTCCTGCTGCAGCACAGAGCCTGAAATAACCCAAATACAGTGTTAATGGGGAAATAAATGATAAATGCAATTTTGGAATGTGCTTGTCTGTGCCTGTGCTCCAGCCTGGAGCATTCCCAGAGCCCTGGCACACCAAATTCCAGCAGTGCTGCTTTCCTTGGAGCTGCTGATGGGTTTGAGGGGATGAAGGTTCAGCATTTTTAGAGAATCCCAGATTGGTTTGGGTTGGAGGGACCCTAAATCCCACCCAGTGCCACCCTGCCATGGCAGGGACACCTCCCCTGTCCCAGTGCTCCAGCCTGGCCTGGGACACTGCCAGGGATGGGACATTTCCCCAAACTCTGCCTAGCTCAGTCACACGGGGTTTGATCACATCCCAGGCTCCACAAGTGAAATTCCCATGCAGAATTTTCTTCATTGTGTGGCATTAAAATTCATGTTTCAGGCACGGGATTTCTGGCAAACCTGTGTATGCCCAGCCCTGCTTCCCATGGAGCTGCCCAGGGGCTCTTGTGTCCAAATGAGCTTTGGGGGTAAAATGAACCCTGTTTAGTGCTTGTTCAGCAAAATGTGTTTATGGGAATTTATTTATTTTAACAGCTTCAGGTAAAGAACGGGAATGAAGCCAAACTTTTCAGCTTCAGTTTTGTGCAAAATGACTAAAATAGGATTAATTCCTATAAATACACTGTGTTATTTCCTTCCCAAGCGTGGCTGCAGTTTTCAGCTCTGACTCTGAGCTGATGTTTATCAGGCAAAACAGAGGATAAAATTAGCTGCTTGTTAAATTCAGTCCCACTTCTCTTATCTTGTAACTCTGTCTGAGGGATTAAAAGCAGCCACATGAAAAAGCAGCTCCTGCCCAAGGCCATGGGCTGTCCTTGCTGGGGTTCCAGGGCAGAGCATCCACCCTGGATGCCTGAAGGGAAACATTCCTAATATCACATATCCTAAAATGCAGTGTTATTGACCCTTCCCCAAGTGCCTTGAGCTTTAATTCAGTGTGTATTAATAATCCATGTAAAAGAAGCATTTCCTATTTTCCTTGAGGCCCTTGCTCAGTCCTGAGGCAGTTTCTGTTGGGATTCTCCAGCTGGGTTATTCCTGTGCCTTATCCCATAATTTGCAGCACTCTCCCATGAGTACAGCACCTCAAAATAAACCTCCCCCTAATTTTCTCCTATAAATATTTGTATTTTTACCCAGTGCTGGAGGAATCTGGAGCTGGTGGATCAGATCCCTTCCTCACTTCATTTCTTCCTTTGAAAAAATTTTACTGGTTTTTTTTTTTTTATTATTTTATTTTTCCTCCCCGCACGAAATTTTATCTAGAAAAGGAGAAATTTAAGTTAAAACACTTTAATTGAAGATTTCCTCTGGAGCAGGTTAAGATATCTCTTAACCCTGGTGGGATGAGGGGTTGTTTTGGGAGAAGGAGCTGGAATTTGCCATGTCTGACCGAGGAAATTCCAGAGAGAAGAGCAGTGAATATTCTGCCTGGGTATTTTCTTCCTTAATCCCATATTCAACTTTGGCCTCAGCTTCCAGGAGAAGTTCAGCAATGGAAAAAAAAAATACATTTTTTAAAAAGCTGAATGCCTTTTAAATATAGTTTATAGTTTTCAACAAGCTCATTCAGAAACTGCATGGAAAGTTTGGAGATTAACTTTTAAAGACTGTAATTAATTGCCATTTGATCTGGCCCCAAATGCATTGAAACACAACTCTTATTTCTCTTATTTCTCTTATTTCTCTTATTTCTCTTATTTCTCTTATTTCCTTTATTTCTCTTATTTCTCTTATTTTTTTATTTCCCTTATTTCCCTTATTTCACTTATTTCTCTTATTCCTCTTATTTCTCTAATTTCTCTAATTTCTCTAATTTATCTAATTTCTCTAATTTCTCTAATTTCTCTTATTTCCCACCATTTCTGTCACCCTGGGATGTGCCAGGATCAGGATTGGAGCAGCCCCATCTGCACCAGGCTCACATCACACTCTGCTGTGACTTTGGTGCGGCCACAAATCAAAATATTCTTAATTTTAATATTCTCCTTAGTGCTCTCCTGAGTATTTTCCAGCCCAGGCTGCGTCTGCTGGGTGTTCCACTGAGTCCCACATGGGAGGCACTCACCTGGCACCTGTACCTGTGCTGGGCACACCTGGGTGACACAGAGTCACACCTGTACCTGTGCTGTGCACACCTGGGTGACACAGAGTCACACCTGTACCTGTGCTGTGCACACCTGGGTGACACAGAGTCACACCTGTACCTGTGCTGGGCACACCTGGTGACACAGAGTCACAGCTGTACCTGTGCTGGGCACACCTGGGTGACACAGTCACACCTGTGCCTGTGCAGAGCACACCTGGTGACACAGAGTCACACCTGGGTGACACAGTCACACCTGTACCTGTGCCGGGCACACCTGGGTGACACAGTCACACCTGTACCTGTGCTGGGCACACCTGGTGACACAGTCACACCTGGGTGACACAGTCACACCTGTACCTGTGCTGGGCACACCTGGGTGACACAGTCACACCTGTACCTGTGCTGGGCACACCTGGTGACACAGTCACACCTGGGTGACACAGTCACACCTGTGCCTGTGCAGAGCACACCTGGTGACACAGTCACACCGGGTGACACAGTCACAGCTGTGTGACACAGTCACACCTGTACCTGTGCCGGGCACACCTGGCCAGCCTGTGTTTTGGCAGTGAGAGTGTTTGGGCCGGCCGTTTTCCCTGCCTGTGCTCTGCCTCGTGCCTCTGCTCCCCCTGACTGGCAGCTGCTTCACACCAGCGTTACCTGGCTAAACATTCGCTAATGGAATCCCTTCCGGAAGGAGTTTTTGTTGTTATTGGAAATCAAAGTGCGGCGATAATTGAATCCCTTTGTGTTCCCTGAGCAATGCAGGGAGCGAGACACGCTCACACCTGGGGGGAAAGCACACCTGGGTTTCCTCTTTGCCCCAAGTGCAGGAGCTCTCCCTCTGCCTGGCTTTGATGCTCCTGCCTCAGAGGGGGAGGAAATTTGCAGTGTGTGCATCTCATCTGAGGAAAACAATGCCATCCATCCACTGATTTTCTTTCCTTAATTTTTTTTTTTTTTTTTTGCTACAGGAATGGCATTAAATAAACACCTAGCAGGCTGCAGTGTCACAACAAGGAGATGTACAATTACAAAGACAAAATACCCCAAGGAAATCAACACAAGGCTTATTAATATCCAGGCCTGCAGAAGACAACTGTCAGACAATTGGTCAACAAGGTACATGGTATCTGTTAGATACTGACTAACCCATTATGATCTTTATGAAGTGTCCTTTTGGGGGTCTAGATCTTCAAATATGAGTTGGAAGACCCTTTTCTTTTATTAGTTGCTAAGCTCTTTATACTTTTACCATATTGCAGCAGGTTAGAAGTCTGAGCTTTATTGTCTTATGTTATTGAAAATCCAGATTCCCGCAGCCTTCTCCCTCAGGTCAAGATTTGTCTGAGAATACATTCTCATTTCTCCATGTACAAAGGCTGTCTGGAGAGAGGCAGAAAAAGATTATGACTGTAATATACTTAAATCCAATTTATTTGCCTGACTAGAAACTTCCACACTTCACAATTGCTTCCTACAGAAGATTTTGTATTTAATTCCTTCACGGCGGATCTGAGTCCTCCAACAGGTCTGTGCTCCACGCACACCTGAGCCAGAGCAGAGGCAGCAAAGCAGCACACGGACGCTTCTTTTGCAGTTTATTTCTGCCTCAGGATCAGGAGTTTGGGAGGGAGTTTAAACACTCTGTGCAGAGCTGGTTTGGGGGGCTCTGGGCACCCTCTGAGTGCTGTGCGATGGAGACATCACTCAGCTCAGTGCTCCATTCTCAGCTCTGCTCTCAGAGGAGCAGCTCCGCTGCCCTGGCCACTGCCAGGCCCTGGGGCTATTTTAAACCTGCATTTGAGAAGGCTCGAAGAGCCCTGGCTCGGGTTTCCTGCGCCCTTTGCCCAGGCAGAGGCGGCAGCAAAGCCTCCCTGCCCGGCCCCAGGACAAACCCGGCCAGGGCAGGCTGCTCTGGGCCAGCCCGGCCTCACCGACCTCGGCTTGGGGGAAAAAATGAAAAATTGTAAAAACACTTTTACAGAAAAATTTGTAAAAACTGTAAAATGAGATTAAAAGATGTTTTGCAAAGGGCAGCATTTGCCTTATAACTCTGCCCATAACTGCAGAGTTTGGGATATTGTCAGGGATGGACAAACCCTCACTCAGGGATCAGGAGCTGCCTTGGCTCTTGCTCCTGGATTTGGGACTCGCTGCTTGGGCAGGGCAGTGCCCAGAAGGGTCAAAAAATGAGAATTTCGTCAGCTGTGAGAAGAAAACTGCACAAAGGCAGGGCACAGCATGGTTTGGTGTGAAGGTGATGGCCTGGGGTGGTGATGATGATGATGATAATGATGAGGATGATGATGATGATGATGAGGATGATGAGGATGATGAGGATGATGGCACCATCTCCATGGCCAGCAAGGGCCCTGCAGCCCCTCTGCAGCTCCTGGCACGGAGCCCTTGGGATTTTTGGGATGCTGGGGCAGGTGGGGGTGGATGTCCCACCTGCACAGGTGTCCCTGGGCACTGCACAGGGGGTGGCCAGAGCTCTCTGAGGCGCTGGGGACAGCAGGGACACAGCCAAGGGCTCGGTTTTGGGACCCTGGGACAGGACCACTGAGCTGCCACCAGCCAAACACCTGAAACTGCAAAGCAGGAGCTGCCTCCATCCCCTTGCAGATCTTCCCTCTAACTCAGAGCAGTCAGTCTGTCCTGAGCCCAACACCCAGCCCCAAGGATGGGAAATCCACTCTGGCCCAGCTGTTTATGTGGGAAGATGCTGCAGAGGGGTTTGTAGCCATGGAAAGAGATCTCAGCTCAGTTCTTGGTTTGAAACTCAGGCAAACTTAATTCTCTCAGAAAACACCATGGCACTGACAACTTCAGAGCAGCTGGGCTGGAGAAAACTCCTTCTCACCACAGGATGTGTTTAATTGCTCCCAAAGTTCTGCAAGTGTGGAGTTCCAGCAGGTGGCTTGTGCTTTCCAGGGGCAGCATCCTCCCTTCACCCTGTGAGCTGCGATTCCCTTTCCAGGTGTCCCAGCTCTGTCTTTTCATGGTCATGGCGCTGGATTTTTTTCATTTCCCTCCCAATCTTTTGAACAAATTCTCCTTTTCCAAGTCTGCACCCTCTGGGGCTCTAAAATCATAACAATTAATGCTGGCAAAGTCTCCTGAAGCCCCCTAAGCCATCCCTCCCAGGGCAGGATTGCTGCAGCAGGCAGAGAAATTAATGGGGAGGAGAGGCCCAGGAGCCAGGCAGGGACCTGCTCCGAGCTAAAATCACAGCAAAAAGTTGAAATCACCTAAAAAACCTGCTAGGAGGGAAGTGGCAGAGCTGCTCTGTCACCAAGTGCTTGACATTAAACACAGGAAGAGTTATAACCACTAATTTGTCCCTATTTTATTTCAACATTCGCTTTGTTGATTTTTTTCCCCAATCATTTTAATTTTTTCCCCACTTATTTTGATTTTTTTTCCCCTACTTATTTTGATTTTTTTCCCCACTTATTTTGATTTTTTTTCCCCACTTATTTTGATTTTTTTTTCCCCACTCATTTTGATTTTTTTTTCCCCACTCATTTTGATTTTTTTTCCCCACTTATTTTGATTTTTTTCCCGGATTTTTGCAGCAACAAGGGGTGATCAAGCAGATTTACAACAGTGGGTGTTTATCAGCCTTCCAGAGGCGTTAAGCGGCTGTAAACGCACATGAAATATCTGCGGCGCATCCCTCGCCTGCTCAGCAATGTGTTCTTCCTACGTTCCTAATTGCTGGCAGGAAAAATAGGAGGAATTTGTTTACCAGCTTCCTGCATAATACTCAGACATCTGGAGCTGCGAGGTCTCCGCTCCTGGGGGACGGAAAATCCGTCAGGGACGATCAGGCAGGCGGGAGCCGCAGCCCGGGGAATTTGCCAGCCACGGGAAAAGGCTCCGAGCGCCCGCCGCCCCCGGGCCCCTCCCTGCCCCTCTCCGGGGCTCTTGCCGCCCCGACACTGCTGGCAGCGCATCTTCCCCGAAATTATTTCCTGACCTGCGCGTTCCCAGTGTCTGCAGGTGAGCTGTCCCCATCCCTGTGGGAGATTTCACACAGCAGGGATGGCACCCTCAGGAAATGAGTCTTTGTGAAATATAAGCACTGTCTGTGTCTCTGATTGGGGCTATTTTTAGGGATTATATATATACATACATACATATTTTTATATTTTAATATATTTTTATATAATATATTCACATATATTTATATATTATATAGTTACATATATTTATATATATTATAAATATAATATACATTATCTAACATCTAATATCTAATATATAATACATTATATATTATATATCATATATTATATATTATATATTAATATAAATATATAATATATATTTTATATTTTATATATTCTATATTCTATATTATATATCATATATCATATATCATATATTATATATCATATATCATATATCATATATTATATATTATATATTATATATTATATATTATATATTATATATTATATATTATATATATAATTATACATTTACATATTATACAAATATATATTTATATATTTATTTATATTTTAAAGTTATACTATTAATATAAATCTGTAATTTTAATTTGGATTTATTTATATTATATATTATGTTTAGATTTATATATTTCTATATATTTTTATACATTTATATATTTTATATATATTTTGTATATATATTGATATATGTATATTTTTATATATTTTAAAGTTAAACTTTTAATATAAATCTATAATTCTAATTTAGATTTATTTATATTATATATTATATTTATATATTTATATTTATATATATATTTATACATATATATGATATATTTTGTATATATATATTTTATATATATTTTTATATATTTATATATATTTAGGGATATTTAAGGATATATAGGGACATATAGGGAGATATATATATACACACACATATATTTATATATATAGGGATATATATATATACAGGGACAGATATATATATATATATATATATATATATATATAGGGATATATATATATATATAGGGACATTTATTTATTTATTTATTTATTTATTTATTTATAGGGAGATATATATATGTATATATAGGAGATAGATATAGATATATATATATATAGGGATAAATATAGGTATTTATATTCACAATTAAATACCTGGTCCCACCTTGCTGTCCCTTCTGGCTGCTGTCACACTCCTGAGGCACACGCTCCTCTCCGAGGGCTGCTCTGGGCTCCTGGCACCCCTCAAAGGCAGGGATTGCCCGAGCACCAGGGAGCAGCCGTCCCCCGGGGCTGCTCTCATCTGTGCCACAGACGGGTTATTGATGATTTCTGTGCCGTATTTAACAGCGTGAGATCGGCAGAGAGAGGCTGCGTGGCTTGATTGAAATCAGCCAAGGAACTGCTTTTAATCATGATTTAAATTAAAAAAAAAAAAAAAAAGTGAGAAGCGTTGGTTTGAGTAATTGATTTTTAAATTTGCTTTGCAGTTGGGTCTTTTTTAGTTGCCCAAATAAAGGTCTGTCCCCTTTGGGGGTGTCCTGGAAGCAAAATTCCCTTTGCAACACATTAGGGCCAAAAGACCACGTGCTTTCTACTTCTGTATTTCGTAAACATACTTTAATTTCATTTCATACAAAACCCACTTATCCGCTGTATTTTTGCGCCTTTTTTTTTTTTTTTTTTTTTTTTTTTGTTGTTGCCTGTGTTTACAATTGCTAGTATCAGGCTATGGCAGGAGGTGACTGGGAGGCAGCCAAGGGACACTTTTTCCTGGAGATAACACCTTTTCTTCACCGCACAGAGGTGAGAAAAGGTGTTTAAATACTTGGCAGCAGGGCAGGAGGCTGGGGCAGCCTTTGGGAGCTCCCAGGTGTGCCCAGGAGGGGATCTGGGCAGGGCTGGGGGTCCCTGAGCCCCCTGGCAGCCCCAGGACCCCCCAGGATCTCCCCATGACCTTCTGCTGTGTAGAACTTGCAGATCTCATCCTCTCACATCTTTGGGCAAAGACAGGAGTCCAAACGCAGCTGGGGCAGGGCTTGGAGCACCTGGGACAGTGGGAGGGGTGGCTCTGGGTGGGGTTTGAGGTCCCTTCCCACCCAAACCAAGCTGGGATTCTGGGATTCAGTGGAACTGTGAGCAGCCGGGAGGGGAAGCACAGAGGCACCCCCGTTAATTTAAATTTAATTTAAATTAAATTTAATTTATCCCTTTCCATTTCTGAGAGGCCCTTCTGGCCAAGCTGGTGCCAGGATGGGTTCGGGTGGGTTTTGCTGGGCTGGGCTCCAGGGATGTTTTCCTGTGGATATTCCCACTGGAGAGTGGCAAGCTGAGCTCCTGCTGAGGCCAAACGGGTCTGGTGAACTCCCGGAGCTGATTCCAGGGAATTCTGGAATTGTCAGCCCGGGGAGGCGGTGGAGTCGCCGTCCCCGGGCTGGACGTGGCGCTCAGTGCTGTGCTTTATTTGGGCTGATGATCCCAGAGGTCTCTGCCCACCTGGTGATCCTGAGAATTCCCCCCACGAGGATTCCTCCACCCGTGCCAGGAGCACTCCCTGCTCTCCTGAAGGCTCGATCAATATCTGAGCTGATCTTTAGCTGCTGCAAAGGTTACCCTGGGAGCTCTGCCTGCAGATAAAACAGAACATTATGTCTTCTTCGGGCCAGCTCAGAATTGCAAATCCTGGGAGTGGGAGCGAGGTTTGGAGCAGCTGAGGCTCCTGAGCTGTGGGTGTGAGGACAGGAGGAGCCCAGCTCCTGCAGCACCTCAGGGCTGGGGAGGGGATGCTGGGGAGAAGGAGATGCCTGGAACAGGGGCAGAGTTAAAGGAACAAAGCAGGGATTTAGTAAAACCCTTCCAAGGACTCACCTCGGGCAGTGCAGGAGCCCAGGACGGGCTCAGAGTCAGGAGTTTCACACTCTGATCAGTTCGGGTCCATCCCACACTGGGGCTCACTGCCCACTCCCAGCCCCAGGCTCTGCAGTCCCACCCTCCCAGATTCTCTCCCCAGTTCTCTCCGTTTGCATTTTTGGGGCTGGAGCTGCAGTGTGTCCTTGGCTCTGGGCTGGAACAGGATTGTTGTGTGTGCCTGAGCTGGGAGGAGAACTTGAGACACTTGGTGTGGAGCTCAGAGTTATGTACTAATGCAGGACAGAACTGTGAAATAGAACAGCTCAAACCTGAGGCATCGGAGGGGATGGAGCAAATAGAGCTGTAGAGATGAGCGCAGGCAGCGGCGGGCTGAGCGAGGCTCACCCGCAGTGCTGGAGCTCCTTCCTGTGGCGGCAGGGATGAGTTACCAGCCTGGGAACGAGCATCCCTCCTACTCCAGCCTGCAGCAGGACAGTGTCCTGGGAACGAGCATCCCTCCTGCTCCAGCCTAAAGTGTCCTGGGAACGAGCATCCCTCCTGCTCCAGCCTGCAGCAGGAGTGTCCTGGGAATGAGCATCCCTCCTGCTCCAGCCTGCAGCAGGACAGTGTCCTGGGAACGAGCATCCCTCCTGCTCCAGCCTGCAGCAGAGTGGTCCTGGGAATGAGCATCCCTCCTGCTCCAGCCTGCAGCAGGAGTGTCCTGGGAGCGAGCATCCCTCCTGCTCCAGCCTAAAGTGTCCTGGAACGAGCATCCCTCCTGCTCCAGCAGGAGTGTGCTGGGAACGAGCATCCCTCCTGCTCCAGCAGGACACTGTCCTGGGAACGAGCATCCCTCCTGCTCCAGCCTGCAGCAGGAGTGTCCTGGGAACGAGCATCCCTCCTGCTCCAGCCTGCAGCAGGAGTGTCCTGGGAATGAGCATCCCTCCTGCTCCAGCAGGACACTGTCCTGGGAACGAGCATCCCTCCTGCTCCAGCCTGCAGCAGGACAGAGGAGCAGAGTGACCCCTGGACTCTGCTCCAGGACACGCCAGGGGCAGTGGGGGCTCACCCCAACAGCCCTGGCACAGCTGAGTGCTCACTCACGATGTATTCCTTAAATAATGACGTTATTTTTGTTGCCTTTAGGAGCTGGAACAGGGATCACACAGAGTTAGGGGAAATAAATGGGTATTTATTGAAAGGCCTTCAAAGGCCACACTCTGGCAGTACCAGTGTCACAGCGTGGGCCCTGCCCTGCCTGAGTGGCTCCATGGTGGAAGTAAAAGAGGGCTTGGTCACATGATTTCACATTTTTATAGACTTCAGTCCATTTGCATACAGGAGTCAACCATCCAATTAATAGTCTCAAATTGTAAGGTGTCCTCCTCCTCTTCTCCTGGCTGGCCTGCCCTCCTCTTCTCACGTTGTTTATACTTTGGACCTGGAATCTGAAGAAACTGTCCTTGAGTCCCATTGCTGGTATCAGATATTTCACCTTTGTCACCCTAAGGCACAAGGGACAGCACACCCCAAGCAGAACAGAAAACTCGGATCTTAAGGCATCAGTGTCACTCATCCTCCCAGTGAGGGATGGTCAGGCTGGTGCTGGGGATGGAAGAACAGGGCAAGGGCACAGTGTGGCACACAGGGGCATGCCTGGCCCCAAAACAGGCAGCCCTGGGGGATTTGGGGGTGGGCAGAGCCCTGGGTCCTGCCCCCTCCCCTGGCCACAGGCACAGCAGCAGAGATGAGCCTGCAGACCTTCACAAGAACAGCATTTGGCCTTTAATGTTCTTTTGATGTGTTTTTTGTATTCAAATAAGGTTTAATTTGTGAACTCTGAACAGTTTGCAGATGAGTTTATCAGAGTGTTGTGTTATTGAGTTTATACTCCCAGGGTCAGTTCTGGGCACTGGGAAAGCATAGTGAATATTATTTATATTAAACAAAGTTTAAAGCTTGTATTATTTATATTAAACAAAGTGAAGGAATTTGGGCATCTGCTATTCACCAGGAAAACAGACAATCAAAACAAAGCCATGCTTGTAGCCTTTTTAGGATAAATAATGACTGAAATAATTGACAGGCATGGATGGGGTCATTAATGGCAGTGACAGCCTGGGACATCCATCCCCACCTTGCACAGAGCAGCTGGGGCTGCAAGGAGCAGCCCTGGGGCTGAGGAATGCCAGAGCTCACACCTGGAAATGTCTCAGCTCTGAGGGGAGCAGAGCAGTGCTGCTGCCTGGGCCAGGTGGGGATTCTGAGCCCAGCACTCTCCCATCCCATGCACTGGTTGGGCTCTTTCTGCTCTGAAGAAACTAAATCTAAGTTATTAATGAATTCCTTTTAATATGAGCATGTATATGTGTCGAGCTGGGCAGAATTCAAACTGAGGTGGGAAATATCCAGGCTGCTTTTCTGAGGGGGGCACAACTGGGAGCCTGGCTGGCACTGTGGCATCTCTGCCTGCCTGGAGCCTGGGCTTTGGAGCAGCCTGGGCTCCTGGGAGGGTCCCTGCCGTGGCAGGGCTGGCACTGGGGGCTTTGGGGTCCTTCTCCAGTCAAACCATTCTGGGATTCTGTGACGTCTGCAGAGATGCTCACTCTGCTCCACAGAGCTTACCCAGCCCCACCTGCCAAAGTTCAGGCACAAACGTGCTTTGGAGGAAAGCAGAGCTGTGGAGATAGGCCAGGCCCTGCTGCAGCCCCCTGAACCCCTCTCCTCACTGCCCTGGACTTCTCCCTGCACTGAGAGCCAGGGAGGAGCAGGGCTGGGAGGAGGAGGGAGCAAACCCTTCCACACTTCTGAACAGGAGCAGAGGGAATAAAAAGCCACTTCTGGCACTAATGAACGTGTGGCAGTGCAGGAATAGCTCTGTGCCCATAGGAAGCCTGGATTTTCAGCTTCTGTTTAAGTTCCTTTTCTTCTGGAAGTGCTGGTGAGGCTCAGTCCTGTCATCCACTTCCTCTTACAACCGCCGTCGACTTCAAAGGAAATCCTGCTGGCAAAATAGCTGCAGAATTGTGTCAGGAGTTTATTTGCTCCCAAGATTAGATAATTAATGAAGATAGAATATTAAAATTGCATTTACATAAAGCTAAGGGTAATCTTAAAGTGTTCTATTATTTTGTAAATGACCCGAAGTTTGTAAGGCATTTATAATGATGAATCAGGAGACAAGGCCTTTCAAATGAGGAAGTACAATTTATAATCTCACTTTCCTTCATTATTTATTCATCCTGCTGTTGAATCATCTGCTCCTCAAAACCTGAAAAGCCACGGAGCTGCCTTTACCTGCCACTGTTGTTCTAGAAGGAAACCAAGTTTTGTGTTTGAGTCAGGGGAGCTCCACACGGATCCTTTTCTTGGGCCCAGTTAATCTGAAATTCATACAATTCCAGACTGGTTTGGGGTGGGAGGGACCTCAAAGCTCATCTTTTTCCACCCTACCATGGCAGGGACACCTCCCACTGCCCCAGTGTCCAGCCTGGCCTTGGGCACTGCCAGGGATCCAGGGGCAGCCACAGCAAAGCTGGGAATTCCATCCCAGCTCCCAGGGAACAATTCCTGCCCAAAATCCCATCCAGCCCTGCCCTCCTTAAGCTGAAGGCCACAAATTCCACAGAACCTTTGCTGCCTGGTTTTCCCTTCAGGCTCAGACTTTGCTACACCTGAATTACTGAAGGTGCAGTGATGGTAAAACCAGACATTTTCTATTTTCAGCATAAACCCATGAAAACATTGATTCCTTTCCACTCTGGTACTGCATTTGTGGCAGTGCCCTGTGTAGAAATCCAATCTCACCCAGCAGAGCTTTATTTAAACCCAGTGCCCATTTCTGGGTGCAGCAATTTGCCACCCCTCACAGCAGGGAGGAATTTTCAGCACAAACTGGGCTGTCCCTGGATCCCTGGCAGTGTCCAGGGTTGGACACAGCTTGGAGCACCTGGGACAGTGTCCCTGCCATGGCAGGGGTGGCACTGGGGGGGATTTGGGGTCCCTTCCAACCCAACCATCCCAGGATTTTATTCCAGGCCTGGTGAGCTCTCAGGAGGATCCCCCCAAGGAAATCAGGTCCTTACCCCAAAGGCTGCTCAGGAGCATTCCCTCATCCCAAGCAGGAGCAATAAAATCCCCAAATTTCTTGCTCTAAGATCTGCCACTAAACCTGGCCCACCCCAGAGAGCAGCAGTGGGGTCAAGAAATGACAGAGAAAATCTTATTCCCTTCCCTGAAGTAACTGTCCTGGTCTGGGGAAGTGATTTGCTGCACACAGGGAGTGAGAAAGCAAAGTTTGGACAGGGCAGGATTTTGTGACTCAGCTTTTACCAGAACAGGATGCTCAGCACAAGTGATGGAGCCCTGGCCATAAATCCAGGCAGAAAACTCAGAATGGTATTTACTAACTACCCTAAATGACCCAATCTTCAGTGAAATAGCCTCCCTTCACCAAATAACTCACACCAGCCATTTCCCTTTCCTTACAGACTCTTAAAACCCACTCAGAATTCTTTTCCTTCTCAGCTTTGCTCAGAAATGCACATTTTAAAGTTTCCCAGGCTCATTCCTTGCTGAGCTACTGAGTCAGGGACTGAAGCCTCTGGCACTTGCAGGGAGGTGCAAAGTCCAGAGAGCTTCACTTTTATTTAAAGGCTTTTTAATGCCCAAACTCGAACAAACCAGTTGGTGCAGTGGGTGCTGAGGGGTTGGAGATGGATCCCTGCCCCTCTCCCTGTGCCTGTGAGGATGAGGGTGGTGGGGATGAAGGCTGCTGCTCAGGAAGGTGCTCGTGAGCAGAGGGAGGATTTTTGGGGGGGCTCTGGGATGCTCAGGGAGGATTTTAACTTGTGTGATTTCAGCTGTGCTCTGCCCGGCTGAGGAGCTGGAATATTCACATTGCACTGATCTCTTGTTGTCCCCAGGGCAGGGACAAGCCTGCCTTAGGGCACCACTGACAAAAGGACAGGTGTGTTGACACCTTTTAATTAATTAAGGGCTAATTAATAGATTGGGATTGAAGCTGTGGCTGCCCCTGGATCCCTGGCAGTGCCCAAGGCTGGGTGGAACAGCCTGGCCAGTGGGAGGTGTCCCTGCCATGGCAGGGGGGCTCTGGGTGGGCCCTGAGCTCCCTTCCCACCCAAACCAATTCGGGATTCCATGCAATTAAGAGGTAAATGTTCACGGTTTGAGGGGGAAAAGCTCCCCCAGGAGCTGGATGGAGTCTGAGCAGGGCTGGAGAGCAGCAGGAGCTGGGTGCTGAAATCCTGCTGGAATTTCACTGCTCAGGGCCAGCAGCGGGGGTGACAGCACAGCTGGGGAGAGATTCCATGAGATCCTGCACCTGGGAAACCTCAGGAAAAACCTCCGAGCTCCTGCAGGCCTGTGCTCCATCTGCAGCCTCCCAAAAACCTCACAGGCCTCTCACTGTGCAATTACAGGAGGAATTTAGTCTGATTATACATGAAAAACTCCCCTCTCCAAAGAAACTCAGAGATCAGAGACGTTTTCTTTCAAGTATTACACTGAAATTTCAACACTCCTGCTGCTCATTACAAAATGTTCCTGCAAGGCACTGTGGAACTCTTAGACTTGACACTTTCATTGTCAGAATTGTTTTCTTTTCTCTATAAATCTGAGAATTTCGCTTCCATCCCCTTCTTTTGCACGGAAATGTTGTTAGGGAAGTTTTAGTCACAGCTTGAGCAGGATGCACAGTCACAAGCCACTGCTGTGGGTGCATTACCAGGGCCATGAGAATCACAACCAAACACAAAATAAATGACATGTTTGTCCTTCAGCTGGGTGAAAATGGGAATGCAAAGTCTAGAGTCTTATTTTTCCTGATCCCCACGATTCTCTAATCTTATCAAATATACATTCCCATATTCCAAGGCAGCCTGATAAAGCAGCTTGCTAGAAATAAGTTGCAGTAGGGTGTGTAGAGCACATTTTCCTAGGAAATCAAATTTCACCATCGTGTTCTGGTGGCATTTAGCCATTGCTTAGTATAGCAAGGGTTCCTTGGATGTTTGAAAGGCTGAGTCCTGAGCAGGAGCAGGGCAGGGATTGTCCTCCTGTGCCACCACAGGGACCTGGAGGCTGTGTCCAGCTCTGGGAGCTCATTCCAGGAGAGCCTGGAGGGGCTGGAGGGTGTCCAGGGCAGGGAATGGGATTGGAGAATCCCTGAGGGAAATGGGAAGGGGCTGGAGAATCCCTGAGGGAAATGGGAAGGGGCTGGAGAATCCCTGAGGAGCTGGGAAGGGGCTGGAGAATTCCTGAGGGAAATGGGAAGGGGCTGGAGAATTCCTGAGGGGCTGGAAGGGGCTGGAGAATCCCTGAGGGAGATGGGAAGGGGCTGGAGAATTCCTGAGGGAAATGGGAAGGGGCTGGAGAATCCCTGAGGAGCTGGGAAGGGGCTGGAGAATTCCTGAGGGAGCTGGGAAGGGGCTGGAGAATTCCTGAGGGGCTGGGAAGGGGCTGGAGAATCCCTGAGGGAAATAGGAAGGGCTGGAGAATTCCTGAGGGGCTGGGAAGGGGCTGGAGAATCCCTGAGGGGCTGGGAAGGGGCTGGAGAATCCCTGAGGAGCTGGGAAGGGGCTCAGCTGGAGCAAAGGAGGCTCAGGGGGAATTTCTGGCTCTGCACAATCCCTGCCAGGAGGGGACACTGGGGGGATTTGGGATCTGGGAACAGGAACAGGGACAGGAGCAGAGGGAACAGCTCAGGCTGGGCAGGGCAGGCTCAGGGTGGATTTTGGGAATAATTTCCCCATGGAAAGGGAGCTCAGGGGTTGGAGCTGCCCAGGCAGGGCTGGATCCCATCCCTGGAGTGTCCCAGGAGTTCCTGGGGTGGCACTGAGAGCTCCGGGCTGGGTGGGGATTGAACTCAGGATGGGCTCGATGGTCCTGGAGCTGTTTCCAGCCTCGGGGACTCCAGAACTGGGATAACACCACCCAAGGACCTGCAGTCCCTGTCCATACTGGGAGCAGCAGGATGTCTGGAGCCTCTCCCACACACACTCTGCTGGAATTCATGGCAGAGTTAATTTCCAGACAAGTTGTTTGGAGTGAACTCACTGATGTGACCCAGTGAGAGGCTGCAATGCTCAGGATTTCCCCATGGAAAGGGAGCTCAGGGACTGGAGCTGCCCGGGCAGGGCTGGATCCCATCCCTGGAGTGTCCCAGAACTCCTGGAGGAGGCACTGGGTGCTCTGGGGCATCCCAGGATGGGCTCCATGGGCTGGGAGGGCTTTCCCCACCTCAGGGACCCTGTCCCCTCCTCCCCCAGGCCCTGGGGTGCAGCCTGGCTTGGCAGGGGAAGGATCCCTGCCCAAATTCCAGCCAGGCCCAGACCCCAGAGCTGCAGAGGAGCCTGCTGTCCCTGTCTGGGAGTGGAGGTGCCCCCAGGTTCATAAATCCGAATGCAGTGGTAGGGGTTCTCCACCAGCAATTCATTTTAATTATGTGAGACATAAAAAGACCACCTACAGATGAGACAATACAGCTGTAAGATTCTCAAGGTTCCTAGGGGGAATACTTCATAACTGAAGTGTGTTTTCCCAGAGGAATTCGACTACCATTTGATTTAATTTTTAATTTTTACATTTTAATCAAAAATAGATCAAATGGTGGCGTTCTCCCCTGGGAACCATACTTCAGATATGAAGCAGTCCATGTTCCTTTTAAATATGTAAAGCTGCCATTTATGTATAACTCATGAATGACACCCTGTGTTGCAAGCAAATATCACACAGAGATTTGGGGATTGCTGGAGAAACAACAACATAATCACACAAAAATATCACACAGATATCACACACAGATATCATACATGAATATCACACAGATATCACACAGATATCACACACAGATATCACACACAGATATCACACAGATATCACACAGATATCACACATGAATATCACACAGGTATCACACAGATATCACACACAGATATCACACACAGATATCACACACAGATATCACACACAGATATCACACACAGATATCACACAGATATCACACACAGATATCACACACAGATATCACACAGATATCACACACAGATATCACACACAGATATCACACACAGATATCACACAGATATCACACACAGATATCACACACAGATATCACACAGATATCACACACAGATATCACACACAGATATCACACACAGATATCACACAGATATCACAGATATCACACACAGATATCACACAGATATCACACAGATATCACACACAGATATCACACAGATATCACACACAGATATCACACACAGATATCACACACAGATATCACACAGATATCACACACAGATATCACACACAGATATCACACAGATATCACACAGATATCACACACAGATATCACACACAGATATCACACACAGATATCACACAGATATCACACACAGATATCACACAGATATCACAGATATCACACACAGATATCACACACAGATATCACACACAGATATCACACAGATATCACAGATATCACACACAGATATCACACACAGATATCACACACAGATATCACACAGATATCACACACATACCACACACATATCACACACAGATATCACAGATATCACACAGATATCACACAGATTTCACACACAGATATCACACAGATATCACACAGATATCACAGATATCACACAGATATCACACACAGATATCACACACAGATATCACACAGATATCACACAGATATCACACACAGATATCACACAGATATCACAGATATCACACACAGATATCACACACAGATATCACACAGATATCACAGATATCACACACAGATATCACACAGATATCACACAGATATCACACACAGATATCACAGATATCACACAGATATCACACAGATATCACACACAGATATCACACACAGATATCACACAGATATCACACACAGATATCACACACAGATATCACACAGATATCACAGATATCACACACAGATATCACACAGATATCACACACAGATATCACACACAGATATCACACACAGATATCACACACAGATATCACACACAGATATCACACACAGATATCACACAGATATCACACACAGATATCACACAGATATCACACAGATATCACACACAGATATCACACACAGATATCACACACAGATATCACACAGATATCACAGATATCACACAGATATCACACAGATATCACACACAGATATCACACAGATATCACACAGATATCACACACAGATATCACACACAGATATCACACACAGATATCACACAGATATCACACACAGATATCACACACAGATATCACACAGATATCACACACAGATATCACACACAGATATCACACAGATATCACACAGATATCACACAGATATCACACAGATATCACACACAGATATCACACACAGATATCACAGATATCACACAGATATCACACACAGATATCACACACAAATATCACACAGATATCACACACAGATATCACACACAGATATCACACAGGTATCACACAGATATCACACACAGATATCACACAGATATCACACAGGTATCACACACAGATATCACACACAGATATCACACAGATATCACACACAGATATCACACACAGATATCACACAGATATCACACAGATATCACACAGATATCACACACAGATATCACACAGATATCACACACAGATATCACACACAGATATCACACAGATATCACACAGATATCACACACAGATATCACACACAGATATCACACACAGATATCACACAGATATCACACACAGATATCACACACAGATATCACACACAGATATCACACACAGATATCACACAGATATCACACACAGATATCACACACATATCACACACAGATATCACACAGATATCACACACAGATATCACACACAGATATCACACAGATATCACACAGATATCACACAGATATCACACACAGATATCACACAGATATCACACACAGATATCACACACAGATATCACACACAGATATCACACACAGATATCACACAGGTATCACACAGATATCACACACAAATATCACACAGATATCACACACAGATATCACACAGATATCACACAGATATCACACAGATATCACACACAGATAAGATAGATTTTAAACCAAGTCAATGAATAATAATATTTAAAAGAAACAAAAGTAAATTTAAATATATTAACTATATTCATTTTGACATGTCCGTCTTGGCTTGTGAGATCAAGGCTGTCTTTAAACCCCACTTATCCCAATATTTTGATTTTCCATCTTCTTCTGGCAGTCAAAATGCCAAGTGAACTTGTAATTACCATCAAATTAATGAAGTGAGCAACTAAACCTACTACAAAGACTTTATATGACATAAATAATATATTTCTCCTCCTCATCTGAGCTTTTATTCACCTTTATTCCCCAGTGCCCTCAGAAATCATTCATGGAATGACACAACCAGACAAAAGCCAAAGTGGTGTTTAATACTTCTGCTTCTGTAAGGAACAATTTACAAAATACAAAGTTAAAAATAAGAATTAGATCTTTAAACCTGAATTAAAAACAGGCCAGAGGCCTTTCTCTCTATGTACAGGTAAATAAAGCATCACTCTGGTTATTCTGTGTACAAACCACAGCAGTAGGAAATAGAAAATTTATATAATTCTTCATCAAGAAAACAAAATTCCAGAGTTGTACAAGGCATACAAAAATAACTCTGTGGTTCCACTGCAGATTTGACACAAATCTGCTTTAAAGGAATATTCACTGCCCCAGCCTGTGCCCGCTTCATGATCCTGCAAAATCCCAAAATAAATTACAAACACATCTATTTTAAAAAATACCACTATTGAAAGCCTTCAGTGGAGCAGACAATTAAACTCCAACTTGTTTCCAGGCTGACTGATTTAAAAAAGCATTTCTTGCCCTGCTGGAAAACACAGAGCAAGGAATCACATCTGAGAGGAAAAGTTCACTTTGAAATTTATCCAGCAGTGTCTGCCTTGCCATGTGGGGAAAAGCCAGGGAGGATGGGGTGTCTGTGAGGAGCTCCTTGTGGGTTTATTCAGAATAAAATCCAGAAGAGCTGAGCAGGAATCAGGGCAGCAGCTCCAGCTGGGACAATTCCCACAGGGTGGAACTGAAATGGGAACTTTCTCCAGAGCCAGGCTGAGCAGCTCAACCTCACCAGTCCAGAACATGAGCTCAGCCTTTTCTTGTTCTTTTGAAATGAATTCTGAGTTACCTGAACATGAACTCAGCCTTTTCTTCTTCTTTTGAAATGAATTCTGAGTTACCTGAACATGAAATCAGCCTTTCCTTGTTCTTTCTTAGACAAATTCTGAGCTACCTAAACATGAAATCAGCCTTTTCTTCTTCTTTTTTAGACAAATTCTGAGTTATCCAAACATGAATTCAGCCTTTTTTTATTCTTTTAAAATGAATTCTGAGCTACCTAAATATGAAATCAGCCTTTCCTTGTTCTTTTTAGATAAATTCTAAGTTATCTAAACATGAAATCAGCCTTTTTTGGACAAATTCTGAGTTACTTAAACATGAAATCAGCCTTTCTTTGTCCTATTTTAGACAAATTCTGAGCTATCTAAAGATGAAATCAGCCTTTCTTGTCCCTTTTACACCAATCCTGAGCTGCCTGAGGAGCAGAACATCCTGAGCAGGTGTGGAATTGCAGATATTCGTGGGGGGAGTGCTGAGGCAGGGCAGGATCCAGGATCCAGCAGCACCCTGGGGATCCCAGCAGGAAATCAGAGCTGCTCCTCTGCCCCCTCTCTGCTTTAGAAGCCCAGGATGTGACTGAAGTGGCCCTGGAATAAAAACATTTCATGTCACTACAAAGGAGTTTGGCAAAAAAGGCTTTTCCTCAGCCTTCATTTCCAAATTTCATTTTAAATCACTGAATACCACCACAAATATTCCTTTTTTTTTTTCTCCAAGGAGGAAATGAGTGTAAATAAATTAAAACAATCAATGTCTCCTCAGTCACAGGTTTTGATAGAAACTTTAATTCCATAAATCAGATTTTGCTATGGACATCCAGCATTTCCCACACCTCTCCTCACTCTGGCTCTGGAAGGAGCAATGTTTTCAAGGCTGTATCTACTCCCTGGAAAGGAAATACCCAATTACAGAAATAAAATAGGAGATAGAATAAAATTCCTGAATATTCTGTTGTGATCCAGTAAATCAAGGACAACTAAAATTGGGGTAGAGGAAGTGCTATGTTATTGTTTCTTTCACTTCCTTCCCAAAATCTGCTTTTTAGAGAGAGTTTGAAAAATGTGTTGAGAATTTCCACATTTTCCAGCTGCTGCTGGGAATATTAACTTGTGCTCTGCTGAAATGCTAAATCCTTTATTTTTAATTTCCATGCTTTATTCCTGAGCAATGCAGTTGTGCTGGTTATCAACTTCATGTTTCATGGATCTAATCCTGGGGAACAAGTGCCAACCCTTTTTGTCCCAAAAGGCAGATTCCCACACTTACAGATTCTCCAGCAACACATCTCGGGCAGGGCTGGGAAGTGCCTTTGCTCCCATGATTTTCTAAAATCTGAGGAACAAAACCAGATACAAATTCATCAAGAAAATTAAGAAAAAAAAAAAAAAGGGAAATTATTTGCAGCTTCATTATAAAACGTATTTGAAAGGTGATTTTGTAACAAACCCATGGGCAGTGGGAACTCACCATGGAATTGTGCTTTGCCTTTGCAGTCCAGGCAGCAGAGTCAGGCAGGAGTTTCTGCCTGGAGTCCAGATCCATGGCACAGTCCATGAGCTGGGCACCAGCCTCCCGTGGAAGGGTGTCCAGCAGCTGGCACACTCGCTTCTGGAAACCCAAAAACAACATTCAGTGTCAGTGCAAGGCACAATTCTCAGCATCTTGCTGCCTGTGCCTCCCAAGGATCCCACATCCCCTGGGAAGAACACCAACCGCAGGATTTCCCACTGCCCCTGATGCTGTGGGAGCAGGAAATCTGTATCACACCTCTGTGTGCCTCAGCTCCGTGGGATGCCCCTGGGAAAGGCATCCTGCAGCCTTCATCCTGCATCCTGCATCCTGCACCCTTCACCCTGCATCCTTCATCCTGCATCCTGCAGCCTTCACCCTGCATCCTTCATCCTGCACCCTTCACCCTGCATCCTTCACCCTGCATCCTTCATCCTGCATCCTTCACCATGCATCCTTCATCTTGCATCCTTCATTCTTCACCCTTCACCCTGCATCCTTCATCCTGCACCCTTCACCCTGCATCCTGCACCCTGCATCCTGCATCCTTCACCCTGCATCCTTCACCATGCATCCTTCACCATGCATCCTTCATCCTGCATCCTGCATCCTTCATCCTGCATCCTGCATCCTGCATCCTTCACCCTGCATCCTTCACCCTGCATCCTTCACCATGCATCCTTCATCCTGCATCCTTCACCCTGCATCCTTCACCCTGCATCCTTCACTCTGCACCCTGCATCCTTCACTCTGCATCCTGCATCCTGCATCCCTCATCCTTCATCCTTCACCCTGCATCCAGCCCAGAGCAGCTGGGATGGGGCTCATGGCAGGAGCACGTGTGTGGAAGGAGTCATTAAACCCAGGAACAGAAGGAAAAGCCACGCCAGGGATGGGATCACCCCGCAATGGGGTTTGTGTTTCTCCTGAACACTGGCCCCTCGTCCCAGCTCTCCTGCACAATCCAGTCCCTGCTGTGCCACCGAGAGGGGCACGGCCGGGGGACACGGACCCGGCCTTGGCCCCGTGCCCGGCCCCATTCCCCATTCCCGGCCCCATTCCCCATCCCAAATTCCTGGTCCCGGCCCCGTTCTCCATTCCCGGTGCCATTCCTGGTCCTGTTCCCATTCCCGACTCCTGGTCCCATTCCCGTTGCCATTCTCAATTCCAATTCCCGATTCCTGGTCCCATTCCCATCCCCATTCCCATTCCCGTTCCCGTTCCTATTCCCCATTCCTATTCCTGTTCCATTCCCATTCCCGTTCCCCATTCCCATTCCCGTTCCCGTTCCCCATTCCCGTTCCCCATTCCCATCCTCATCCCCGTTCCCATTCCCGTTCCCCACTCACACATTCCCGTTCCCGTTCCCGTTCCCGGTTCCCGTTCCCCGTTCCCGTTCCCCACTCACACATTCCCGTTCCCCGTTCCCGTTCCCCGTTCCCCGTTCCCGTTCCCCGTTCCCGTTCCCCACTCACACATTCCCGTTCCCGTTCCCGTTCCCCACTCACACATTCCCATTCCCATTCCCATTCCCCGTTCCCGTTCCCCATTCCCGTTCCCCACTCACACATTCCCGTTCCCCGTTCCCGTTCCCCATTCCCATTCCCATTCCCGTTCCCCATTCCCGTTCCCCACTCACACATTCCGGTTCCCCGGTTCCCCCCGGCCCGAGCGCCCCGCGCCGGCCCCGCACGGGCACCGCGGCCATGGCGGCACCGGCACCGCCCCGGGACCGCCCCGAACCGCCCCGGAACCGGGACCTGCCCCCGGAACCGGGACCTGCCCTTGGAACCGCTCCGGCACCGCCCAGAACCGCCTCCGGAACCGGGACCTGCCCCCGGAACCGCCCCGGCACCGCCCCGGGATCCGCCCCCGGAACCGGGACCTGCCCCGGCACCGGGATCTGCCTCCGGAACCGCCCCGGGACCGCCCCAGAACCACCCTGGGATCGGCACCCGCCCCTGTAGCACAGCACCGGAACCTGCCCCGGCACCGGCACCGGCACCAGCCCGGGATCCGGCCCTGGAACCGGGATCCGGCCCGTCCGGTCCTGGGATATCGCTCTGGGAAGGGACCCCAAACCCCCCAGTGCCACCCCTGCCATGGCAGGGACACCTCCCACTGCCCCAGTGTCCAGCCTGGCCTTGGGCACTGCCAGGGATCCAGGGGCAGCCACAGCACATCTGGGAATTCCAGCCCAGCTCCCAGGGAACAATTCCTGCCCCAATCCCGTCCAAATCTACCCACTGTCAGCTCAAAGCCTCTCCCCGTGTCCTGTCCCTCCATCCTCCTCCTCCCCAGCTCCTTCAGCACTGGAAGGTCGCAGCTGGGTCACCCCGGATCCCTCTCCTGAACAATCCCGGTTCTCCCAGCCCTTCTCCCGGGGCAGAAGCTCCATCCCTCTCCGAAAAGACACTGCTTATTCCAGCTGCACCAGGCAGTCTTGCAGGAGAGAGCACAGATTGTTCCCTGGCATTCATTCCTGCTGGAGCTTATTCCCCACTCGGGATCCAGCTGTGCTTCCAGGACATGCTCTGTCACATCCTCACAAAGGATAATCCACGGATTCTCCTGGTTTTTTTCCTTTTTTCATTTCATTCTCGCCATGCCTGATAGCAGAATAACCAAAATCCAGGTAAATCCAGTTAGCAGAACATCCCGAGTCCCTGCAGAGCTGGAACCAAACCCAGCCACAAGAAATCAGATTTATTTCATTATTTCCAAGCCACCTCCCAGTTCCACCCCGGAGCCTGCTTGGCTCTGGAATGTTTTCCCGTGCCTGTTCCTGGGAGAGCAATGGGATGCACCATAAACCGCTGGCATCCTGTGCCACATCCATCTTTGTGTGCCAGCTCTCAGGGCATCCCATCCTGCAGGTGCCACCTGTGCACACACCTCCAAATTTCCACCGTGTCTTCTCCAGGTGACCCAGAAACCCCTCCAGGATGGGAACAAGGATGTGCTGTCGCTGGCAGAGGGAGCCTGTTCCCCTCCCTGCCACCAACTGGGCTTGCCTGATTTTTACCTGACAGATTTCACCCTGGATTTGCTGAGAAATTCCTTTGTCCCACCCCAAACCCCGTTTTTAGGTTTGGTGTTTTATCCTGAGAAAGTGAGGACTCACAAGTCTCATTCTCCTCTCAGTTTTCCCCCTTTTTCTCATCCTTTCTCTGCTGTTAACTCCCTCATTTCAGGGGTTCCAGGTGATTTAGAAGGAGAATAATGCCTGAGAATTATTTGGGTTGGTAGGAACCTCTTGAGATGCTCAAGTCCAAGCCCTTGCTGAAGCAGGAGTGTCCTGAGGGGAAATTCCTCCTCCAAGGATGGAGATCCCACACCCTGCCCGGAGTCTGGCCACCCCTACAGGATAAAACCTGTTTGCCTGGCTTCTGTTTATCCCAAAAAAATGGATTTAGGAGCCTCAAACTCACAGCTTCCCTCCCTTCCCTGCCACTCCTTGCTGAGTGCTGGGAGACAGCCTCAGGATTTACAACATTAATTACAATTCCAAACCTGTTTATTCTCTTTTTTTTGGGCCAAAGCTGAATGAGATCTTTAGAACTTCAATTGAGCCCTTCATTTTATCATTTTCCCAGAGGAAAATACCAGTATTTCCATGTTTTCCCAGTAAAACTCCCCATTATTTTGTTCTATTCTGCATGTACATCTCTGTGACATTTAACCAGGAAAGCTGGTGACCTGCCAGAGCCTTTTCCCAGTAAATGTTTTAAAATTTAATTTCATTTCCTCATGTTGTTTTTAATTTAATTTCATCATTTAATATCAATTCTATTTTAATATCAGAATAATAATATTGGAATAAAAAAAAAGGATGTGGCCACATAAGAAAAACTTGCTAGGTGTATTCTGAAGTTATAATTTTTATTTTACATTGCAATAAATCCTATTTCTGAATCAAAACAGAGTGTGGATATATCCTGAATACTTGGCAAGTTCCAGCTACTTGCAACTGGAATTGCAGTTCTTTCCTGTTATGTCTTTGTCTGTAATATGAACAGCATTAAGCACCAGGAGTTTTTCTGCCATGCAAGAAATTGTGGGATCAGGGACTGGCCAATATTTCGGGGAATTAGGATAAAACATCAATATTTTGGGGAATTAGGATAAAACATCAATATTTCAGGGAATTCCCAGCTGGAATGTGTCAGACTGTGTCCATGGGGAAGGAGCTTTCCCTCCTCCAGCTGGGCACAGGTAAAGGCAACTCCCAATTCTTTGGGAAATTCATTGGAAAACTGCTGTGGGATTTGGGAGCACCCACCCGGCCTCTTCCCTTGGGTTTTGTTTTTTGTTTTGTTTTGTTTTTGGGGGCTCCACATCCATCTCCTGGAGCTGCAATTAACTGTGCAGGTTAATTTGTGCCCCTGCTGTTCCACGCCGAGTCCTTGACGCTTCCCCGGGCGCTCGTGCCAAGGCTCCATATGGATCCCAGAAATACAGCTGGAGGGGAGGCAGATTTAGCTCTGCCCTGTCTCCCTGGGCCAATCCATTTGGAGCAGCAGCCCTCTCCTCTCCCCTGCCAAGGAACCTGGGAGAGGTCTCAGGAACCTCTCTTGATTTACGGGGCAGAGCTGGAGGGGAGAGATTTATTTCCAGGGGTTCCATCTGTCCCACGCCTCCTGTCTCCTTTTTCTCCCTGGCCATTTCGGTGTTAAACTGGATTAAATCTGCGTTCCCGCTGACTGACGAGAGACAGAACAGCCCAAACCAACCTTCTTTACGGAGAATTTTACATTTCACGAGGTTGGGGAGCGCTCCAGGCTGGGCTGGGTGTGAGCTGGAGCATCCCAGCCCATGGGATGGGAGAATGGGATAACGGGATGGGATAACGGGATGGGATGGGATGGGATAATGGGATGGGATGGGATGGGATGGGATAATGGGATGGGATGGGATGGTTTAATGGGATGGGATGGGATGGGATGGGATGGGATGGGATGGGATGGGATGGGATGGGATGGGATGGGATAATGGATGGGATGGGATGGGATAATGGGATGGGATAACGGGATGGGATAACGGGATGGGATGAGATGAGGATGGGATGGGATGGGATGGGATGGGATGGGATGGGATGGGATGGGATAACGGGATAACGGGATAACGGGATAACGGGATGGGATAACGGGATGGGATGGGATGGGATGGGATAACGGGATAACGGGATAACGGGATAACGGGATGGGATCGCTGCCCTGGAACCGGACGGGCGGGCACAAGTGACAAGGACAGTGAGGACACGTGACACTGGTGTGACGCGGAAGATCACATGACAAGGTTATGGCACGAGAGAACACGTGACGCTGGTAGAACACGTGACGCGGGGAGCTCACACGTCACGGTTATGCCGCGTGCCGCAGGGAGGTCACGTGACGCGGGCGGAAGCGCGTGAGCCGGGCGGACGCACGTGACCCCGGTGGCAGCACGTGACCGCGGTGTCACACGCGTCCCTCCCTCACCGGCCATGGCGGGCGCGGTGGCGGCCGCGGGCTCGGCCGAGCAGTTCCAGCAGCTGCTGCAGCGGCCCGACAGGTGAGGGGGCACCGCGGGGAGGGCAGGGCGCGCTCCTCTGGCCCTTGCCGGGGCTCCCGTGCCTCGGTGCCATCCCCGAGTGCGTTTCATCCATGGGTGCCATCCCCGGCTCTTATCCCTCGGTTCCATCCCTGTGCCCATCCATCGGTTCCATCCCCGTGTCTATCCCTCGGTGCCATCCCGGTGTCCCCTGCCGGTCCCGCAGCGCTCGGTGAAACCTGCGGGGGGAGATAAAAAACCCCAAAATCGAGACAAACTGGCTCGGCTCTGGCTCAGCTTTGGCTCTGACTCAGCTCTGGCTGGGCTCTGGCTCAGCTTTGGCTCTGGCTCGGCTCTGGCTCTGGCTCAGCTTTGGCTGGGCTCTGGCTCAGCTCTGGCTCAGGCTCAGCTCTGGCTCAGGCTCAGCTTTGGGTCTGGCTCAGCTCTGGCTCGGCTCTGGCTCAGCTCTGGCTCAGCTTTGGCTCTGGCTCAGCTTTGGCTCTGGCTCAGCTCTGGCTCAGCTCTGGCTCAGCTTTGGCTCTGGCTCAGCTTTGGCTCTGGCTCAGCTCTGGCTCAGCTCTGGCTCAGCTCTGGCTCTGGCTCAGCTTTGGCTCTGTCTCAGCTTTGGCTCTGGCTCAGCTCTGGCTCAGCTCTGGCTCAGCTCTGGCTCTGGCTCAGCTTTGGCTCTGGCTCGGCTCTGGCTCAGCTTTGGCTCTGGCTCAGCTCTGGCTCTGGCTCTGGCTCAGGGTTTGCCAGCCCCGCGTTCCCCTGGCTCAGCAGTCCCCTCCTGCCGCAGGGAATTTGGGGCCGAATGGGGCGAATTGGCTGGAAAACCCCATAAACCAGAGCTGCCCTGCCAGCTGGGATTGGCCTCCAGCTGTGGAAGGTGCCAGCAAAACCACTGGGACATTTCAGTGGCACAGCAATGACATTTCAGTGGGACCAGCAGTGACATTTCAGTGGCACAGCAGTGACATTTCAGTGGGAGCAGCAGTGGCACAGCAGTGACATTTCAGTGGGACCAGCCGTGACATTTCAGTGGGACCAGCAGCGTTTGGGTGTTTAGTGCCACACGAGTGACTCTGAATTATTCATCTCGTGCCCAGGCTTCTCATCAATCTGGTTTTGTGCTCTAATAATTAATGACAGGGCTCTGCTTTTCCTGCAATCCCAGCCTGGTGTGGGACCTGACAGCCCATCCAGGGACACCCTCACTGTCCTGGGTGCTCCCAGCCCCATCATCCTGTCCTGGAACAATCCCAGTGCTTTTAGTCCAGTTTTAGTTTTGGGAGGGAAGAGCTGCAGTAGCCTATTCTAGATTTACAGGTGAGTAAAGTGTGGTGGAATGCCAGCACCAGTTCTTAAAGACAGCAGAAGGAAATGCTGGTAAATGATGGTTCTGGGAAAAAGGAACAGAATTTCTTCCAAACTTGCTGCAGGACTTCCTCTTTCCCTGCTGGAATTGTCCTCCAGCTGGATTATTTTGTAGGGACATTGCAGAAGAAAATCATGTGCCAAGTGAAAATGGCTTCAGGAGCAAACACAACGTTTTAAGGTTATTTAAAAAACCCACCAGTAACTTTTCATTGCCTTTGTCAGAGAACATGATTCCATTTTCTGTCCAAAGGAACTGATTATTTTATCCACGTTCTTGGACACAAGATGAGTTGATAATTCTGATAACTCTGCTTCCTTTGGAAACAGCATTTATAATTACATGTTAATTTCATAGGATTTCTTGTTTCAGAAAATTAACGTTTCTTGCATCGAGTTATCAGTAAGTTTGTGTTGTAGCAGAAGTGTCAATCTCTTTTTCTAAGTAAATTAATATTAGTACATTATATCTTTAATTCCTTATTCCCATTCTGTGGTGGGTTTGACTTCTGCAGACATGGAGAACAGAATTGGAAATTCCAAAATCTTGTCACTGCTGGCATCCTAGAAGTTTGAGCCTGTGGGAGCTGGTCCCCAGCCTGATGGGATTTCTGCTCCCACCTTTAAATGCTGTGTAGAACCAATCCCAAACATCCCACAAACCTGGGATGAGAAGCTGGAGCCAATGAAAGCAGAAAAATAACATTGTGCTGGGTTTTGTACTGCACCTCCTCAGCAGTGCTGGCTGGGGTCAGGATGTTTCCTGCAGAAGGAAAAGTCCTGGCTAGGATCTAAAGGGCTTTTTATCTCAGGGAGGTTGTTGGGTGGGTTTTTCTGGAGTCCCCATATGGAGTGTCCAAGGAATTCCTGGAGGGGACACTCAGGGCTCTGTGCTGGGGACAAGGTGGGGACGGGACCTGGATGCTGATGCTGGAGGCTTTTCCAGCCTCAGTGGTTGCATGATGCTGCTCGTTTGGGGCAGTGTCCCCATGGGTGCTGTCTGTCTGTCCCAGCAGTGCTGTCTGTCTGTCCCAGCAGAGCTGTCTGTCCCTGCAGTGCTGTCTATCCCAGAGTGCTGTCTGTCCCAGCAGTGCTGTCTGTCCCAGAGTGCTGTCTGTCCCTGCAGTGCTGTCTATCCCAGAGTGCTGTCTGTCCCCAGCAGTGCTGTCTGTCTGTCCCTGCAGTGCTGTCTGTCCCAGCAGAGCTGTCTGTCCCTGCAGTGCTGTCTATCCCAGAGTGCTGTCTGTCCCCAGCAGTGCTGTCTGTCCCCATGAGTGCTGTCTGTCCCCGAGTGCTGTCTGTCCCAGCAGTGCTGTCTGTCCCAGAGTGCTGTCTGTCCCCGAGTGCTGTCTGTCCCAGCAGTGCTGTCTGTCCCGAGTGCTGTCTGTCCCAGAGTGCTGTCTGTCCCTGCAGTGCTGTCTGTCCCAGAGTGCTGTCTGTCCCCAGCAGTGCTGTCTGTCTGTCCCTGCAGTGCTGTCTGTCCCAGCAGTGCTGTGTGTCCCTGCAGTGCTGTCTGTCCCAGAGTGCTGTCTGTCCCAGTGCTGTCTGTCTGTCCCAGCAGTGCTGTCTGTCCCAGAGTGCTGTCTGTCCCAGCAGTGCTGTCTGTCTGTCCCAGCAGTGCTGTCTGTCCCAGCAGTGCTGTCTGTCCCTGCAGTGCTGTCTGTCCCAGCAGTGCTGTCTGTCCCAGCAGTGCTGTCTGTCCCTGCAGTGCTGTCTGTCCCTGCAGTGCTGTCTGTCCCAGAGTGCTGTCTGTCCCATGAGTGCTGTCTGTCCCCAGCAGTGCTGTCTGTCCCAGAGTGCTGTCTGTCCCAGCAGTGCTGTCTGTCCCAGCAGCGCTGTCTGTCCCAGAGTGCTGTCTGTCTGTCCCTGCAGTGCTGTCTGTCCCAGAGTGCTGTCTGTCCCAGAGTGCTGTCTGTCTGTCCCCAGGTCCCTGGTGGTGGTGCATTTCTGGGCGCCCTGGGCTCCGCAGTGCGCGCAGATGAACGAGGTGATGGCAGCGCTGGCACGGGAGCACAGCCAGGTCAGCTTTGTGCAGGTGAGCTCCTGGGACAGGGCAATGCTCCAAAACAGGGGGAGGTTCCCTTGGAGTGCCTGTAAGGGCTCACATTTCAGATGCTCCTGTCACATCTGTTATCCTGGAGGTGCTGCTGTCAGGGACAGGGAACCCTGGAATGCTTTGGTGGGAAGGGACCCTAAATCCATCCAGGGTTATCCCAGAGGTGCTGCTGCTGTCAGGGATGGGCTGAGACAGGGAATCCTGGAATGCTTTGGTGGGAAGGCACCCTAAATCCATCCAGGGTTATACAGAGGTGCTGCTGCTGTCAGGGACAGGCTCAGACAGGGAATCCTGGAATGCTGTGTTGGGAAGGCACCCTAAATCCATCCAGGGTTATACAGAGGTGCTGCTGCTGTCAGAGATTGGCTCAGACAGGGAATCCTGGAATGCTCTGGGTGGGAAGAGACCCTAAATCCATCCAGATTTGCAGGAGGAGGCTGGGGCTCAGTTTTGATGCTCCTGCTTTGCCTGTCTAATTAGTGGGTTCATTGAGAGCCTGTGTAGCTGGAGCAGCTCAGAATTTGAGCCAGTCAAGAGAAATTCTCATAGCAAATCTCTACATGATTAAAGGGGAAGCAGTAACCCAGGCTGGGCACTCAGCAGCCTTGCAGGAGTTAAAAATCAAGTTTAGCACACTGGGTGGAAGGAACACCTCCTTTTCTGCTCCATAATTTGCAGGAGGCTGCAGATGTCAGGGGTGATGTAGAGCCCCCCAAAGGGGCCTAAAGCACCTCTGGGATGGTGACATAGCTGGGAACAGTGATTTATGCATTCCAATATAGCAGGAGCTGCACAGGATTGAGAATTTACCAGGTCAGGGGTGCACCAAAGATTTTATTCACAGCCTCAGGGCATCTTCTGAATGTGCCACAAAATAAAAACCTCTGAACCTGTTTTGACACCGTGGAGGTTCAGTGGGTGCCAGGCAGCCCAGGGAGTCTCATTTAAATGCAAATGTCTCACAAACTTCAGCAGCAGATCCTGTTTAAATGTATAAAATGTCTGGGAGAGCATTCCAGGATTGACACTCAGAGTGAAACTTTAAAGAAGATTATGAAAATAATCCGGGGTGTTTTTTTCTTTTGCTTTGGTTTTTAGCTGGAAGCTGAGGCTGTGCCTGAAGTGTCTGAAAAATATGGAATTAGTTCTGTTCCAACATTCTTGTTCTTTAAGGTAAGAGGAAATGGATTTAAGAGAAAATGGATTTAAAAGAAAATGGAATCCATGTGGACTGTTAATACTTTTGTATTACTCCACCTGAACCTTAGGAGCTTTGGCAGTGAGGAAACACCTCTGTAACTGATTGAAGTCTATCCAGTGGAACCTAAAAATGGAGATAGAAATGGGTTTTGCACTTTATATGGAATATTCCAGGACTTCCTTAAGTGCTTCAGGATTCATGCATAGCTTTTATTTTAGTTGTTGTACTTGGGTCAAAAAACTTCCAGCAATGTTTCTTTGTGTTGTAGCTGGGGAAAAAACCCAAGTAAATATGGTAATAATAGGAATAACAGTTCTGTTTGGGTGGTGTTTGCCTGTGGTGATAAAATGGACAATATTTTCTTTAATAAGTCATTCTAGAGGCAAATTTGCTGCTGTTACTGATGCCTTGAAGTGGCTCCCTAGAACAGTGGCTGGACAAGGTTAAGAGAATAAAGTGGGGATTTATTCAAGGCCTTCAATAGATCCACCTTGGGCAGTGAGAAGCCTCAGAGGCTACACCCAGGACAAAGATCAGGAGTTTTTCAGACAATTAAAATTTGGTCCATTTATATATCAGGGTTAATGCTCCAATTACAGCCTCAGATGATGAAGCCATATTTCCCCAGTTTGCTCCCCCAGAATTCACTTTTATTTATACTTTTCAGGGCCTGAAAAAGGCTGAAGGGTGTCCTTGAGTTTCAGGCCTAGAGGAATGTTTTTTTCTGGCCAACATGTGAAGAGAGTTAGCTAACACTTCATATGGAGTTCAGAGTTATGCACTGATGCACTACAGGAGAAAAACAGAAAAACAGAAAAGCTAAAATCCCTAAGGCATCATTGCCAGCAGCATACAGCCCCTCCCTGCAGAGCTGGGCTTAGCTGGGTGGGTTTGCTGTGGTTTTGGTCCATGCTGGATTAGGGCTGTATTTTTTGGTCCATTGTGCTTTTTGGTCCATGCTAGATTGAGGGCTGTGTTTTTAAATCTATGCTGGATTGCAGGCTGTGTTTTATGGTCCATTGTGTTTTTAAATGCATGCTGGATTGAAGGCTGTGTTTTTTTGGTCCATTGTGATTTTTGGTCCATGCTAGATTGAGGGCTGTGTTTTTAAGCCCATGCTGGATTGCAGGCTGTGTTTTATGGTCCATTGTGTTTCTAAATGCATGCTGGATTGGAGGTTGTGTTTTTTTGGTCCATTGTGATTTTTAGTCCGTGCTGGATTGAGGGCTGTGTTATTTGGTCCATAGTGGATTCAAAGCTGTGTTATTTGGTCCACGCTGGATTAGAGCTGTGTTATTTGGTCTGAGCTGCACTGAGGTCTGTATTATTTGGTCTGTGCTGCACTGAGGGCTGTGTTATTTGGTCTGTACTGCACTGAAGGCTGTGTTTTTGGTCTGTACATCACTGAGGGCTGTGTGCTCTCTCCCTTGTGCACTGAAGGCTGTGTTATTTGGTCTGTACTGCACTGAGGGCTGTGTTATCTGGTGTGTGCTGCACTGAGGGCTGTGTGCTCTCTCCCTGCTACACTGAAGGCTGTATTTTTGGTCTGTGAGAGAGCTGCACTGAGGCTGTGTTATCTGGTGTGTGCTGCACTGAAGGCTGTGTTATTTGGTCTGTGCTGCACTGAGGGCTGTGTGCTCTGTCCCTGCTGCACTGAAGGCTGTGTTATTTGGTCTGAGCTGCACTGAGGGCTGTGTGCTCTCTCCCTGCTGCACTGAAGGCTGTGTTTTTGGTCTGTACTGCCCTGAAGGCTGTGTTATTTGGTCTGTACTGCACTGAAGGCTGTGTTTTTGGTCTGTGCTGCACTGAGGGCTGTGTGCTCTGTCCCTGCTGCACTGAGGGCTGTGTTTTTGGTCTGAGCTGCACTGAGGACCGTGTGCTGTGTCCCTGCAGAACTGCCAGAAGGTGGACCGGCTGGACGGGGCGCACGCGCCCGAGCTGGCGCAGAGGGTGCAGCGGCACGCGGCGGGCACGGCGCCCGCGCCCAGCCCCGCCGGCGGCGCCCCGGAGCAGCTGCAGGCCCGCCTCAGGAAGCTCGTCAGCGCTGCCCCCTGCATGCTCTTCATGAAGGGCTCTCCCAAGGAACCCCGCTGTGGTGAGCATCTCGTGGAACTTCTCTTCTTTGGCAGCGTTTGCCCCGTTCTGTTTGGGGGGTGTGTCCCCACAGTGCTGTGCTCACCCAAAGTGCTCGTGGAAGTGTTGCTGTGAAAGTGCTTGTGCTGGTTTAAGGACAGCTGTCTGCCAATAAAGGCAGGAGCTTCTCTTTGAAATGGAGAATGTAAAATCCCTCCCTCCAAATTCTTGTAATTTTGAAATTAAGGGGCTCCCAGGCAAAGAGATGGGAATTAGGAATAACAGTTCTTTACTAGGAAAATTAAAATAGCAATGCAGTATTACACAGAACAATCCCAAACCCTGCCAGAGTCAGAATCCAAGCTGACACCCGTCAGTCAGTCAGGGTGTTGGCAGCAGTCCCATTCCATGGTGGCTGCATCCTCCTGCAGGGGCAGATGTGGTTCAGCTGGAGCAGTGCTCCTGGAGAAGGTGCAGTTTCCTCTGAAGCTCCAGGGATGATGTGGAAAGGTCTGGTTTTCCTCTGGAATCCAGTGGGAAGAAGGTTCCTTGGTGTCCAAATCTCAGTTTTTATCTGGGTAGGAAAGGCTTGGCTGCTCCCCTGGCTGGAGCATCTCCCAGTGGGATGATGGAATTTTATCAGCCATGCCCTGGGACTCACTGGCCATGAACAGGAGATATCTCCTGGAGGGAGGAGGGGCTGTGGGAAGATAAAGATGATTGCCCAGCTGGTTTTTAACAATGGCCCATTATCAGGAGATATTCCCACAGGGATAAGGATCACTGCCACACCCAGTTTTTAACAATGGCCATTAACAGGAGATATTCCCACAGAGAGAGGGATCACTGCCACACCCAGTTTTTAACAATGGCCCATTAGCAGGAGATATCTCCTGGAGGGAGGATGGGCTGTGGGAAGATAAAGATGATTGCCCAGCTGGTTTAAAGATGGCCCATGAGCAGATAATGTGTGCCAGGAGATCAGGGTCACTGCCCCAGCTGGTTTAACAGATGGGACAGAATTCACATTGCTGGCCACATCCTGCACTGCAACCCAAGCCATTATACTTGAGGCTTTTAGGTTTCATGTTTTTCATATATTGGGTGAATTTTACATTTTAGGTAAAGTAGGGAAGGATGCTCCTCATTAAAAATGCTCCTAAAATGAAATAGTAGAAAATACAAGCAGAAAATACTTATAAAAATCAAATTTCTTAGCTAAACTAGTAAGAACAGTAAGAAATAAATCAAAAAATACCTAAACAGAAATGGTATTAAATAATATTTGCCATGTGTTAAATAATTTTTACCCTTTTATAATGTTTGAAGCTGTTGAGAAGCAAAGAATAACAACCAGAGACTGTTATTTGTTAATATGTTCAATATGTTTATATGTTTAATGTGTGTTTAATATGTTTATATGTTTAGTATGTTTATATGTTTTATTTGCTTGTATGCTTTAATTTGTTTAAGTGTTTATATTGTTTATATGTTTTATATGTTTATATGTTTTTTGTCTATATGTTTATATATTTATATGTTTATATGGTTTTATGTCTATATGTTTTTATGTTTATATGTTTATATGTTTATGTTTTGTATGTCTATATGTTTATAGGTTTTAGATGTTTTATTTGCTTATATGTTTAATTTGCTTAAATGTTTCTTTGCTTATATGTTTATTTTGTTTATTTGTTTAAATATTTATTTGTGTCTATGTTAAGAGCTTGCTGTGGAGAAAATGCCATTTAGAGTGACTCAGGTGGGCAGAGCTTTGCTGAAAGTCCATTTAATTTGGATTTTTAGGCTTCAGCAAGCAGATGGTGGAGATCCTGAGCAAGCACGGCGTGGCCTTCAGCAGCTTTGACATTTTCTCAGATGAGGAAGTTCGGCAGGGACTCAAAACCTTCTCCAACTGGCCGACCTACCCCCAGCTCTACGTGGGGGGGGAGCTCATCGGGGGCCTGGACATCATCAAGGTGCAAAATCCCATTTCCTCACCGTCCTGCCTTGCCAAAAATCTCTTTTTTGTGCTTTTCCCTCCTCATTTTTGTGCTTTCCCACCTCCTTTTGTGCTTTTCCACCTAATTTTTTGTTCTTTTCCACCTCATTTTGTGCTTTTCCACCTCATTTTTTGCTTTTTCTCCCCAATTTTCCCCAGGAGCTGGAGGCCTCAGGAGAGCTGGACACAATCTGCCCAAAGGCCCAGAAGCTGGAGGACAGGTGGGGGAATTGTAACAAATTTTGGAAGGTTTTTTCTTATATTGCAAGAAATAATATAATTATTTATGTTAATAATATAATTATTTATGTAAACAATATAACTATTTATGTTAATAATATAATTATTTATGGTAATAATATAATTATGTTAAAAATAGGTTAAACTATGTTAAATAATATAGTTATGTTATATTATAATAAATATTATAAAAATAATGTTATAATTATAATAGTTTTAATGTTTTCCTATAATTATAAGAAATAATATAATAGTTACATTAATTGTGTTAATATTATGTTAAATATAATAAATAACATAATGTTATAACTATAAAAAATTGGGAGTTTTTTCTTATAATTACATTATAAGGAATGATGTAATTATGTTAATTATGTAAAATGGTATAAGAAATTATGTAATTGTGTTAGAATTATAATTATAGCAAATTTTGAGGGTTTTTTATGATTATATTACAAGAAATAATAGAATTATTCTGTGTTAATTATGTTAATAATATAATTATGGTATGTTAATTATGTTATATAGTATAAGAAATAATATAATTATAACAATTTTTGATTTTTTTCTTATAAGAAATAATATAATTGTTATGTTAATTATGTAATTATGTTAATTATATTAAGTATTATAAGAATCCTTCTTGTACTTATAAAGGAGTTTGATGAGAAATTCAACATTTTTTGGAGCTGGGAATGGGATTCTCTTCAAGTGTGGAATTCTTGGAGATCCCTCAATTTCACTTTGCATTTCTGCATTTTCTTTGGGGTGATAACCAAGAAATTTTCAATTTTTTGTAGGCTTAAATCCTTGATAAACAAAGCTCCTGTGATGCTCTTCATGAAGGGAAACAAACAGGTAATGTGGGGTCAATATTCAGAAAATATTGAATTTTTATTTAGTTCTTCCTTAATTCTACTCAGTACTTTTTTCAACTTTATTCAACTTTTATTCAACAAAGTTCTTTATATTTTTATTTGGTGCTTCTCGAAATCATAGAACAGAATAAAAACTTTTTATTATGGCTGAATATAATCTAAATATTAGATATTTCTATTACTATTGTCTAAATATTAGATATTTCTATTAGTGTTATCTAAATATTAGATATTTTTATTACTATTATCTAAGTATTAGATATTTGTATTAATGTTGTCTAAATATTAGATATTTCTATTAATATATATTAATATAGATAATAGAAATTTAAAATACCTGTTAATATCAAAAAATTGCTTTTTTGTGCTTCTGTAAAGAGTTGGCAGTGGATCTTAATTATAAATTCATTACAATTAATTATAATATAATTATAATATAATGATGATAAATAAAACAAGTTCTTGTTTATTATCATGAAGAGTCCAGGCAGTGATGCCTCAAAATAAAGCAGATTTATTCCATAAATCCATAAAAATCAGGAGATAAAGGATGGGAAAGGGATTAAGGGACAGCAAAAAAAAATGGGAGTTGTTGTGGTGTAGCTGGAATTTAATGCATTAAAAAAAAATCAGATTTAACATCTGTATTTTATATTTCAGATGGCAAAATGTGGCTTCAGCAAACAAATCCTAGAAATCATGAATAACACTGGGTAGGTACTGGGTTAAAAACTGCATTTTATAGATTTATTTTATTTTATTTATTTTATATTTATGGAAAATAAAGCAGGAAATAAGAGTGGAATTATTCCCCAAATGGAAGTTGGTTTTTTTTTAAAGGATTTAAAGTATTTGAAAGGTTTTCTGAGAATTTAATGAGGTTTTTTTGAGATTATTGAAGGTTTTTTTGAGATTTTTTTGAGGGTTCTTTCAAGATTTGTAAGTTTTTTTTTTTTTTGGGGGAATTTTGAGTGATTTTCAAGATTTTTGGGGTTTCTCTGAGAATTCTGAGGGTTTTGAAAAATTTTAGGGTTTTTAAAAAATCCTGAGGTTTCACAACCTGGAGGGTTTTTTGAGAATTTTGAGGGTTTTTTTGAGAATTTTATGAGTTTTTAAAAAACCTTGAGGTTTTAGAACTTAGAGGGATTTTTTTGAGAGCTTTAAGGAATTTTTTTTGAGAAGCATGAAGTATTTTTTTAGAACTTTAGGGATTTCTTTTAGAACTTTGAGGATTTTTTAATGAAATTTGAGGGTTTTTTTAGAATTTTGAGGGATTTCTTTCAAAACTTTAAGATTTTTCTCAGAACTTCTTGGCTTTTCAAAAAACCTTGACATTTCAGAATTTTTGGAGGATTTTTACATTTTTCTGACAATTTTGTGGTGTTCCTTTGCAAATTCTGCAGGGTTTTGTTGTTTTCTGAGCATTTCTTCCCCCCTCCCTCCAGTGTGAATAAATAGAAATAACTCTTTATATAGTTTATATAAGTATATAATATATTACATATATTTTATATATATAACATATATATATGTAATATATATAATACATATATACAATATATAGAATATTCTATATATAGAATATATAGGATATAATATATACAGAATAAAAAATATATATAATATAGAATATAATGTATACAATGTACAATATACAATATAATATATAATATATATAATTAATATAATATAATGTAATATAATATACAAGGTATTTATTTATAATATATAATTTATATATAATTATAATTCATATAAATAATATAATTTTTTTTTCTTTTCCCAGTGTGGATTATGAGACTTTTGACATCCTGGAGGATGAGGAGGTAACAGAACTTTCCTTTTCCTGTGGATTCATTTCCCTGCTGCCTTTTCCAGAGCTGGAATCCCCAAAAATTCCCAAAAACATTCCCAAAATAATTCCCAAAAAATCCCAAAAAATTCCCAAAAAATCTCAAATAATTCCCAAAAAATTCCCAAAAAAATCTCAAATAATTCCCAAAAATTCCCAAAAAATCCCAAATAATTCCCAAAAAATTCCCAAAGAATTTCCAAAAAATTCCCAAAAAAATCCAAAAAATTTCCCCCCCCAAAAAAAAAATCCCAAATAATTCCCAAAAAATCCCAAATAATTCCCAAAAAATCCCAAATAATTTCCCAAAATTCCCAAATAATTCCCAAAAAATCCCCAAAAATCCCAAATAATTCCCAAAAATTCCCAAATAATTCCCAAAAATTTCCAAAAAATTCCCAAAAAATCCCAAAAATCCCCCAAAAATCCCAAAATAATTCCCAAAAAATCCCAAATAATTCCAGTTTGGCTTTTGCAGGTGCGCCAGGGCCTGAAGTCCTTCTCCAACTGGCCCACCTACCCCCAGCTCTATGTCAAGGGGGAGCTGGTGGGGGGGCTGGACATTGTCAAGGTAAGAGTTGAATTGATTTCCAAGCAAATCTCAATTCCTGGGAATTTTCCTGCCTGTCTCCCACTGTCCTGTGCTTTTCCAGGGGAAATGAGCAGTAAATCTCTAACTAATGACTGCAAAAAGTCCATTTTTATCTCTTTTTTTTTTTTAATTTTTTTTCTTTTTTTTTCTTTTTTTTTTTTCCTGGGTTTTTCCTAGAAAACATTCCTGGGACAAAGGAAATTTTAATGGAGTTGTTGGAGCAGCCCCAGAGTTCCCAAACCCTCCTGCCAGAGCCAGTTCCTTACATTGGGACTCCTCAATCAATAAATCCCATTTATTGGTTTAATAATTTAATACATTTAATTAAATCAGTTAATAATTTAATTGATTTAATGTTGGGACTCCTCAATCAATAAATCCCTTTTCATTCTAAATCAATAAATACCCTAATATTCCATATATTCTATATATAAAAATACTCTAATATTCTATTCTGATATCTAATAAATAATACTCTAATCAATAAATACTCCCATTTCATTCTAAAAATCCTGGTACTGCTGAAATTAGATTTGTTTGATTTATTTAAGAAGTGTGAGGATTGCTTCAATAGAGGAATTTTATTTTTAGAGATTAATGTTATTTACAAAGATTAGTTTCACTTAAATGATATAGATTAATTCTATTTAGAGAAATTAACTTTACTTCAATTATATAGATTAGTTTTACTTTTTTAGATTAGTTTTACTTCAAGTGTATAGATTTTTATTTATTTAACAAGTGTAGGGATTGCTTTGAGTATTATATAAATTCATTATTTAATTATTACATAAAATTATAGAAATAATTTTGTTTGTATAGATTATTTTTACTTAAATTCTTTAGATTAACATTACTTAAATTATATAGATTAATTCTATTTATATAGATGAATTTTACTTATTTAGATTAATTTTTCTTAAAGTACATAGATTTCTTTTTTCTTTTTCTTTTTCCTTTTTCCTTTTCCTTTTCCTTTTTCCTTTTCTTTTTCTTTTCCTTTTTCTTTGGAAAGTGTTGGAAGTTTTGGGGGTGCTTGGAATGTTTCTGGAATTCCCCTGGAAGAAAACCCAGGATCCAACCAGAGTTTTCAGGGTGTGATTTCCCACTGAAAAATTCTTTTTTTTTTACCAAATACACCCAAACCAAAATTGAAATACTTTATAAAAAATTCCATAATTGCTGCATTTCTGCCTTTCAGGAGCTGAAGGAAAGTGGGGAATTGCTGCCTGTGCTGAAAGGGGAGAATTAATGGGGAGAAGATGAGTGGGAAGAGAAATCCCTGGAACAAACTTGGAGATTCTCCTGGAGAAACAACTCCAGCCCAGGGGAGCATCAGGAGGGAAGAGACAGGAAATAAATAGAAATATTCTCTGTATTTCACCTGTATGAAAAGGGGTTTCACTGGAGATGCAAAAAGCTCAATTAAAATTCAGAGCTCCAGGATTTGAGGTGTTGGTGTTTCATTATTTCATTTCATTGTTTCACTGTTTCATTGTTTAATTTAATTATTTCATTGTTTCACTATTTCATTTCATTATTTCATCTTTTCAGCCCATCCCAGAATTACTGAAGGTGAAATTGGAACTTGCATTTTTTGGGCTCAGCCCTCATTTGGGGAACATCAATAATAATATTACTATTATCTTTTGCTGCCCCCATTAATTGTTCCCATGTCTAATGAAGAGGAAAACCACTTTGGGATCCTTCACCCAGCACAGCTTTAAGGAGTTACTCATTAATTGGGAGCAGTAATTGCTAATTTGGGGTGCTCAGTCATGAACCTGGGGGTTTGGGGAATGTTTAAGGGGTTTGGGGAATGTTTAAGGGGTTTTGGGAAGGTTTGAGGGGTTTGGGGAATGGTTTGGAGAATGTTTAAGGGAGTTTGGGGAATGTTTGAGGGGTTTGGGGAATGTTTAAGGGGTTTTGGGAAGGTTTGAGGGGTTTGGGGAATGGTTTGGAGAATGTTTAAGGAGTTTTGGGAATGTTTGAGGGGTTTGGGGGATGTTTAAGGGGTTTGGGGAATGGTTTAAGGGGTTTGGGGAAGGTTTAAGGGGTTTGGGGAAGGTTTAAGGGGATTTTGGGAATGTTTAAGGGGTTTGGGGAAGGTTTGAGGGGTTTGGGGAAGGTTTAAGGATTTTGGGAATATTTAAGGGGTTTTGGGAACGTTTAAGGGGTTTGGAAGTGCTGGTGAATCCTCCAGGGTCCTGCAGGGAGAAGGTTCCTGGGCTGCTGCAGGGATCCTCAGTGCAGGGGATTTAATTTGGGTTCAATCTTGATTTCAGTGCCTGACTCTGGGTAAATTCCAAGTGACAAAGTCCTTGGAGAAATCTCTCCTGGTGAGGAGGGGCAGGACTGACTTTCCCAGGTGTGCAAATTTGGAGCTTTTTTCCCTAAATTCTAAATCTAATCCAAGTCTTAGAACTTAAACCAACCTGGGAAAGTTTGGCTGCAGGAAGCAGGTCCTTCATGTGTCAGAGGATTCCTAGGGATGGATATTTAATTTTCTAGGATTAGTTTGAGTAATTGCTATCAAATACATGTTATAACTTTAAACCTGATTTTAATTGCTCTAAAAAAAATCCTTGTCATGAAAACAAGCCTTAATTAATCCTCTTAAGTGAATTGCAAATGCATTCAGGTAGCTGTCAGTAGGAAAAAAATAATTTATTACAGCAAAACATAGCATCCCTGTGGTGAAATCAGGAGTAAGAAGCTTTAATTAAATACTAAATACCAAATGCTATTTAGTTTTCCTTCAGAATTCAGTGTAGTGGAATTTATTTGGGGTGTATGGAGTCCTGGTAATGGATTTATAGACAACAAAGCAGCAGAGAATAGCAGGTGATTCCTGACAATTTGTATTTTTATTTATTCCACTGTTGGATATTGGGAAGGAATTGTTTCCTGAGAGGAAAGTTTTGTGCCTGCACATCCATCCTCATTTGTATTTCCCTCCTTATTTTGCAATATTTCCCTTGCTTGTCTCAATTTCAGCTGGATTATTTTTTTCCCTGCACTTTAATGTTGGGATTTTAGAAAAAGAAAACTCCAAACAACTCCTGAGGATGATGAAGAGAGGAGCAGTCAGTGATCAAAGCCTGTGTGCTACTAAATACATGAAATAACTTCACCCAACAGATCCAAAATCCCATCCACGGGCTGGGCTGGGAGCTGCGCGCTGCTCCCGGTGAATCGAGAGGGGCGGGGACGGGGGAGGGTTCGGGATTTGGGGAAAACTCAGTCCCGGGGACTTGGGGGAAAACTCAGTCCCGGGGATTTGAGGGGAAAAACTCAGTCCCGGGGATTTGGGGGAAAAACTCAGTCCCGGGGATTTGGGGGAAAACTCAGTCCCGGGGATTTGGGGAAAACTCAGTCCCGGGGATTTGGGGAAAACTCAGTCCCGGGGATTTGGGGAAAAACTCAGCCCCGGGGATTTGGGGAAAAACTCAGTCCAGGGATTTGGGGAAAAACTCAGTCCCGGGGATTTGGGGGAAAAACTCAGTCCCGGGGATTTGAGGGGAAAAACTCAGCCCCGGGGATTTGGGGAAAAACTCAGCCCCGGGGATTTGGGAAAAACTCAGTCCGGGGATTTGGGGAAAAACTCAGTCCAGGGATTTGAGGGAAAAACTCAGTCCCGGGATTTGGGGAAAAACTCAGTCCCGGGGATTTGGGGAAAAACTCAGTCCCGGGGATTTGGGGAAAAACTCAGTCCCGAGGATTTGAGGGGAAAAACTCAGTCCCGGGGATTTGAGGGAAAAACTCAGTCCCGGGGATTTGGGGAAAAACTCAGTCCCGGGGATTTGGGGAAAAACTCAGTCCCGGGGATTTGGGGGAAAAACTCAGTCCCGGGGATTTGAGGGGAAAAACTCAGTCCCGGGGATTTGAGGGAAAAACTCAGTCCCGGGGATTTGAGGGGAAAAACTCAGTCCCGGGGATTTGAGGGAAAAACTCAGTCCGGGGATTTGGGGAAAAACTCAGTCCAGGGATTTGGGGGAAAAACTCAGTCCCGGGGATTTGAGGGGAAAAACTCAGTCCCGGGGATTTGAGGGGAAAACTCAGTCCTGGGGACTTGGGGAAAAACTCAGTCCCGGGGATTTGGGGAAAACTCAGTCCCGGGGATTTGAGGGAAAAACTCAGTCCGGGGATTTGAGGAAAAACTCAGTCCCGGGAATTTGAGGGGAAAAACTCAGTCCCGGGGATTTGGGGAAAACTCAGTCCCGGGGATTTGAGGAAAAACTCAGTCCCGGGGATTTGGGGGAAAACTCAGTCCCGGGGGTTTGAGGGAAAAACTCAGTCCCGGGGATTTGGGGGAAAAACGATTCCGGGATCTTCCCGCCGGCGGCAGCACCGGGGATGGCCACGGAGCGGCGCTGCACACCGCGGAGCGAGGGATGGAGGGACAACGGGATGGAGGGACAACGGCGCTGGGAATGCTGTCCCGGGATAGTGGGATAAAGGGATAATGGGGCTGGGAATGCTATCCTGGGATAATGGAATAGAGGGATAATGGGATGGAGGGATAACGGGGGTAGGAATGCTATCCCGAGATAATGGGATAGAGGGATAACGGGGCTGGGAATGCTGCCCAGTGATAGTGGGATAGCGGGATAATAGGAATAGGGTTGATGCCCCAGGGTAACGGGGCTGGGAATGCTGCCCAGTGATAGTGGGATAAAGGGATCATGGGGCTGGGAATGCTGTCCCGGGATAACAGAATAGAGGGATAATGGGATAACGCGGCTGGGAATGCTGTCCCGGGATAACAGAATAGAGGGATGATGCGGCTGAGGATGCTGTCCCGGGATAACAGGACTGGGAATGCTGCACTGGGATAATGGGGCTGGGAATGCTGCCCCAGGATAATGGGATAAGGTTTGGGATAAACTGGGAATGCTCCCCCTGGGCCGACTGGAGCTGTCAGGAAGACTCAGCTCTCTGGGATTTCGGGCTCGTGGCGTTTCTGAGCCCCTCAGCTGAGTGCCTGAGCCTGGCACTGCCGAGTGTCAGCTCTGCACCCCGAGCTCTGCACAGATTCCTCTCGGATTTGGCTCCAGTGTTGGTCACAGGGCAGATTTGGGGGTAATTACAGGATTCATGGCTTACATGTGAGCCATCAGAGAATCCCAGACTAATTCGGGTTGGGAGGCATCCCAAATCCCACCCAGTGCCACCCCTGCCATGGCAGGGACACCTCCCACTGTCCCAGTGCTCCAACCCCACTGTCCAGCCTGGCCTTGGGCACTGCCAGGGATCCAGGGGCAGCCACAGCAAATCTGGGAATTCCATCCCAGGGAACAATTCCTGCCCAAAATCCCATCCATCCCTGCCTCTGATACTGGGAAACCATTCCCTGTGTCCTGTCCCTCCTTTTCCAAAGCCAGGATGGAAGATCTGCTTCTCACCTGCTTTGAACGGCAGGAAAAACAGCTTAAAACCCCATAGCAATTATCAAGCGGCTTTCCCCCCCTTTCCTCCTTTTATTTTTTTCCCAGGAATATTCCTGTGTGACACTAGATGGAGCCTTCGGTGCGTGGGAGGAGTTTGGGGCGTTGGGAGCGGCGCTTCCAGCAGCGCTCTCGGTGTGAATCGTGTCAAACAAACACGCTGGGAAAGGATTTCTTACACCTGCAGGGGGCAAAAATCAGCTGGGGTTTCCCTTCTCCGTCTGAACTGAGAGGTGGGGTTGTACACATCATTTTTCACGTGGATTTTTAAGGCTCCCTGCCTGTGGAACGAGGTGAGCTGGAAGGTGCTGTCCAACCCACAGCAGTCTGGCATCCCGTGGATTTGAGGGATGTGCAGAGGAAGAGCTTTGGCACCACGTAGGGACGTGCAGAACTTCCTGCCCCTCAAACATCTGGCTGTTTGTAGCTGTTTTTCTTGGGAAAATCCTTCCAAGTGTGGTAATTATTTGATATTGTGGCTCGGTGGCAGTGCTGGGGTGGGAAGCACCTCCCAGTGCGGGAGTTTTGTGTCACCATAGGGGCAGAACTCAAGTGCTCTGCATAAGGTAAAAGTTCCTGTTCCATTTATTGTAAGAGTGAAAGGACATAGAGTCCTGCTGAGTGTTGCCAGCTGCAGCACAGAGCAGGACAAGGAGTGAGAGGGGTTAGAGAAAGAGTGATGGGATAAAAGGGTGAGGGGGTGAGAGAAGAAGGGAGAGAGTAAGAGGAAGAGGTAAGAGAGGAGCAAGAGAGGAAGAGAAGAGGGAGAGAGGAAGAGCAAGAGAGCAATTTCCTGTTTACAATACAATAAATCTTCTTCCATGATGAATATTCTAATTTCCACTAACCAATGTAATACAAGATACAAATTCTGTAGCATTTACATACAGCCTATAGGAATCCTTATATTACCATAGAGTGTTACACTTTAAATTCCTAAAATCTGCTCTTTGAACCCTGGCAAAGTCTTCTCTGACCTTTGGACTTGCTCTCCAGCAGAAGGCATTGTTCTATCAAGAGGGGATTACCCCTGGCTGGCTATCCCATAGTTTCATGGTAATTCAGTAACTAAGGTTTTCCTGTTTCATCTTCCCCAACATCCCAGTGCTCTCCTGGCAGCAGCAGGTGGTGTCACCATTCTGAGCACATCCCCAGCCTCTGAGAGCACCCAAAAAAGCAGCTGATGGGATGGCAGTGTCAGAGGAGAGGGAATTGCAGCACCGTTCTGGGATGAGCCCTGGCACCTCCATTACTCCCTGCCAATTTCACAGCATGTAAACAACCTGGACACTCTGCTGGGACCCAGAATGATGGGAGCATAATGAGAAAATGCAATTATCCAGCAAATTCGGGGCAGAATTTCTCTGTTTTTGCTGAGGATGAGAACTGAGAGGGGAGTTCATGCAGGAGGTTCTGGGAGAGAGTGCAGGGGGCTCAGGGAGGGGAAATCCTCTGCCCCAAGGGGCTGCCAAGGCTCCCAAGCTGCAGGAAAGGCTCTGCCCCATCCCTGGAAATGTCCAAGGCCAGGCTGGAGGGCCTGGAACAACCTGGGATGATGAAAGTGGGAGAGGGGTGGAACTGATAGAATCTCTTTATTCAGGGGGAGAACAGAAAGTGAATTCAGCCCTTCACACTCCAGCTTGGCAGGAGAGATTTTTAAAATGCTGAAGTTTAGGATTTATTGTTTAGAAGAAGAAAAAATGTGACATTTTCATCTGGAAGATTTTTTCCTGCCTTCCTGTGCCTTGCTTGTGAGCAGTTCAAAGGTGTTACTGTGGAAGGGATGGAGGGGAGAGGCCACCAGAGCATCCCTGGAACAGAATTGTCTCATTTTGGTGAGAAACAATCTCTGCCTGCAGCCCCTGCTCCCAATCCATTTGCTTGATGGATTCCACTGAAGGGAGCTGGGAACAGCAGGATCCTCCACACTGTAACACTCTGTCCTCTGCATCCCCCAGGTGCTAGGAGGGGGTCAAACTGTGGGAAACAGAAAAGGAATAAAACTCTCAGAAAGCTGTGTGACAGCAGAGCTCAGGATGGAGAAATGCAAGGAAGTTAAAGATGCAAGGGCAAGAAATAGTAATGCTGTGTGCTGTGTAGAGACAGTAGGCCTGAGGAAATATGTTAAACAAGGCAGTAGAAATATGTAAATTTAATAATGAAACTTCATCCATTGATTTGAACTATCACAAGTAAGCATTGTGATAGCAAGATGTAGAGTAAGTTTATAATTGGTTTTAGCAAATGCTTTTCAAATTTTAATATCCTGTTGGCTAAAAGCTTTTAGAAGAGCAGGTAACTAAGAGAACTTGGCTGTTGTAGCAGCTGAAGCTGTTTCCATCTTGGTTTGTAAAATGACTGTGATGGAATAGAAGCTTTGAGACAGCTGCTCCAGCATTCCCATCCTGTTATTTGGGTACATATACGTGCACAGGAGAAAAAATGACATCCAGCATTAAACCATTGGAGAATTCCCACCTTTTACAGCAATGCCATCTCCCCCAAAGCACCCGAGCTCAGCTCTGCCTTTGCTGGGCTGTGGGAGTGTACTGGTTCTGAGTCACCAATTTCAGTACATTTATTTTCTGTTGTGAGATAGGATTAGGAGCAAAAGCAAGGCAGGCTTACAACTTAGAGGGTGTAAAGAAAACTTTTATTAACAACTTAAAATAATAATAGATTTTACAATAAAATATCAGATCAGCTCTCCTCCCCTCTTTCACACTTTTTATCCCTTTTCAACGACAACACACAGAAACACTTGAGTCAGTTACTAATTTAAGAATAATCATTTTTTTTCAGTTTACTCTAGGGAGAGGAGTCTCCTTTTGCTAGGCTGTAGGGACCTTTCCACAAGAGAAAAAAGAGTTTCCTCGTGGCTTTACTTTTTATGAATAGCAGCCACATGGGAATTGTGAAACTTTTTTCATTTTCACAGCCTTCCCAGAGCTGTGTTTGTGGGCCATGTCAAACTCACGGGGTATTAATTTTGGGGATGAGCTGTTTAGAAACAAGGAGCCCTGAGCTCTGTGGCTCTGCTGGGGTTTGGGAGGGTGGCCAGGCTGGCAGAGCCACCCCCAGGGCTGGCACCCACCCTCTGTGCCCTGGAGAGCTGCTGGTGCTGGGCTGGCACAGCCAGCTCAGGAATTCACTGTGTCCTGGTTCCAGGGCTCCTGGTTCTGCTGGGTGTGACCCTGTGGGAACGCTGCCCGTGCACAGGGAGCAGGGAAAAGTTTTTAATTGAAAGGGTGATAAAATATTGGAATTGTCTGTCTGGGGAGTGGTGGAGTCACCATCCCTGGGTGTGTTTAAAAACTGGATGTGGCACTGGGTGCTGTGGGTGTGACACTGGGTGCTGTGGGTGTGACACTGGGTGCTCTGGGTGTGGCACTGGGTGCTCTGGATGTGGCACTGGGTGCTGTGGGTGTGGCACTGGGTGCTCTGGGTGTGGCACTGGGTGCTGTGGGTGTCACACTGGGTGCTGTGGGTGTGACACTGGGTGCTGTGGGTGTCACACTGGGTGCTGTGGGTGTCACACTGGGTGCTGTGGGTGTCACACTGGGTGCTGTGGGTGTGGCACTGGGTGCTCTGGGTGTCACACTGGGTGCTGTGGATGTGGCACTGGGTGCTGTGGGTGTGACACTGGGTGCTGTGGGTGTCACACTGGGTGCTGTGGGTGTGGCACTGGGTGCTGTGGGTGTCACACTGGGTGCTGTGGGTGTGACACTGGGTGCTGTGGATGTGGCACTGGGTGCTGTGGATGTGGCACTGGGTGCTCTGGATGTCACACTGGGTGCTCTGGATGTCACACTGGGTGCTGTGGATGTGGCACTGGGTGCTGTGGGTCAGCTGAGGTGTTGGGCTGGGTTGGGCTCGATGGTCTTGGAGAATCTTCCAACCCAAAATTCTGTGACAATTCTGTGACAATTCTGTGACAATTCACAGGATCACCAGGTTGGAAGAGACCCCCAGGATCATCGAGCCAACCCAGCCCAACAGCTCAGCTGACCCACAGCACCCAGTGCCACATCCAGATTTAAACACACCCAGGCATGGTGACTCCACCACCTCCCCAGGCAAAGCATTCCAGTATTTTATTACTCTTCCTGTGAAAAACTTATAAATCTGCAGCCTGTGTCCCCTGGGATGGGCTGGAGCTCACAGCCAGAGCAGTCTGAGCCAGGCACACCTCCAGCAGGGAGGGAGCTCCTGCTGCTCCAGGCACCTCCTCTGGGCATTTCTGGGATCTCTTCCTGCTGCCCAGGCAGGGTTGGCACCCTGGAGTGTCCCAGGAATCCCTGGAGGTGGCTCTGAGTGCCCAGGGCTGGGGACAGGGCACAGCTGGGACTGGATGATCCCAAAGTTGTTTTCCAGCCTGAATGATCCTGGGACTCCAGGATTCTGTGGCAGCTGGGTACCTGAGCAGACCTCATTAACTTCAGATCAAATGCAACACAATTTCATGCCCTGAAATGGTAATTTTCAAAACATGTTTTGTGTTTAAAGGGGTCTTTTTTCTCCTTGCTTCACTTTCATCCGGAATTCATTTCCAGTCTCTCTGAGCACCAACTCCTGTGTTTCAGGAAATGTTTCCGAAGTCCTGAGCTAAAAAAACCATTTGAAAACCTCATTTGAATTTTTAAACAGATTTGCCTGCCCCAAATGGTTTTTGCCAAATGAAAGAGCTGCACCTGAAAAGTTTTTCCAGCTCCAGGGAAGAACTGGGTCTGCATGTGGAAGCAGCTGGAATGCTGAGGGAGAACAGGGGAAGAGAAACAGCACAATGGGAGGGAAGGATGTGGTTTCCTATTAGTGAAACCTCCACCTTCATTTTTAGAGTATAAATAAACCACAGCAGGCCCTTGGGAGCAGCAAAATGTGAAATGGCTGGATGCACAGGGATGGCTGTCACCAGGATCCTGATTTCTTCTGCTCTGCTCAGGGCTGGGGTAAAATCAGGATTTGTGCCATGGTCATTCCTTGGTTACCTTGAGCCTTCCAGGAAAGGGGAAGGGCTTCAAACTGAGTGAGTTTGGATGGGATTTGGGCAGGAATTGTTCCTGGGAGCTGGGATGGAATTCCCAGATTTGCTGTGGCTGCCCCTGGATCCCTGGCAGTGCCCAAGGCCAGGCTGGACACTGGGACTGGACACTGGGACACTGGGAGGTGTCCCTGCCATGGCAGGGGTGGAATTGGATGGGATTTAAGGTTTAAGGTCCCTTCCAGCCCAAACCAGTCTGGAATTGTATGAAAGCTGCTGTTTCAGCAGCTCGATATCTCAGGACAAAGGGAGTTAGAATCATGGAATCCTTAAGGCTGGAAAAGACCTTTAAAGAATCAAATCCCACCAGCAAATGCTGCTCTGCATTGTTTGTTTTCTCCTCTCAGGGATGCAGAGCTGGATGTCACCAATCCAACACCTGTGGGTGCCCTGACCTTGCACAGCCAGGACAACTTCCAGCTGAAGCAGAGGGTTTAATTCAGGTTTTAGATGATTTAAAAATGCCTAAAAGAGTTTGGATCCCACGCAGCAGAGCAGTTGGGATGTAATTCCAGCGTGGAGCTGATGCTGGTGCAGGAGCAAGTCTCTGCCTGGATCAGAGGTGTCAGGCTTTGGCCAGGCACAGCAAAAAGCAGCAGAAAATGACAAAAACCCCCTCATGCTCCGTGTTCAGAGGCTCAGGAAATGACTGGCTGAAGAAAACACAATTTCAGTCCTCAGAGCTGCTCCTGGCACTGAGCATTTCCTGTAAATAGGAAATTTCTGCTAGGGGCAGAATTCTGCTGGGCTGGATGCTGAAAGCTCGTTAAGATCTGATGTTAAACAATTAATGCTCCGAGGGACAAATTGGTTCATGTAGCAGGCCTGGCTGTAGCCAGAGGAAAATACAATATCCTGGGAAATTACAGGGCTTGTAATAAACTTGGTGCTTGCAGAGTGCTCCAGATGCTCAGTGCAGCTCAGGATTTCCAGGGTTCTGTCAGAATTTGGGTGCAGAGCTCCCAGCTGCTGCCCTGGGAATTTCCTCCTGGAAAGGCTTTTCCAGCCCTGCCCCAGCTTCCCGGGCACTGCTGGGATCCCCATCCCTGGGCATTTGAAACCCTCTGGATGTGCTCTGGAATCACTGGACTTGATGATTTTGGAGGTTTTTCCAACCTCAGCAATTCTGGGATTCTGGAATCCATGAAAATTCCTTTAATGTCTGAAATCCTCCCCTCCCTGTCTATTTGCTGGATTTAACTCCAAACATTACATAGGAATTGCACCAGTGACTTTAATGAAATCCTATTTTGGATTGATCTCTTTTTTTTTTTTTCCCTGCAGCATCTTCATAATGACAATAGAAATAATAACAGAATTCCTTGGGGGATAAAGTCACTTCCCAGGGCTGGAGTTTGGGTCATTACCCTCACTTTGTGTGGGGGGATATTTCTCATGCTGAAATCTCTGCCTTTTCCTGCCTCACCTCGTGGTCCTGACGACTCCTCCTGAGCTGCAGCCACTTCACAAAATGTTCCTGTGGAGCCCAGATTTCCCCAGGGACTCTGAAATCCTGCTCCACCAAGTATTCCATAATTTTAGCAACCAGCCCTGGGGACAGGAGCTGAGTGGCACAGGGCAGAGCATTGTCCCTTTTTAATTTAATCTCTGAATTTAATGAGTGACAGCTGACAGATTCCTTTCCTCCTAAATTTTTAAGATCTACTTTTCTATTGCTTACCTGAATCAAAATGAAAACTCTTCTCTTCTCTTCTCTTCTCTTCTCTTCTCTTCTCTTCTCTTCTCTTCTCTTCTCTTCTCTTCTCTTCTCTTCTCTTCTCTTCTCTTCTCTTCTCTTCTCTTCTCTTCTCTTCTCTTCTCTTCTCTTCTCTTCTCTTCTCTTCTCTTCTCTTCTCTTCTCTTCTCTTCTCTTCTCTTCTCTTCTCTTCTCTTCTCTTCTCTTCTCTTCTCTTCTCTTCTCTTCTCTTCTCTTCTCTTCTCTTCTCTTCTCTTCTCTTCTCTTCTCTTCTCTTCTCTTCCCTTCCTTCCCTTCCCTTCCCTTCCTTCCTTCCCTTCCCTTCCTTCCCTTCCCTCCCCTCCCCTCCCCTCCCCTTCCCTTCCCTTCCCTTCCCTTCCCTTCCTTCCCTTCCCTTCCCTTCCCTTCCCTTCCCTTCCCTCCTCTCCTCTCTTCCCTTTTCCTTTCCCCCTCTTTTCCCTCCTTATTCCCCCCTTTCTTTCCCTCTTACCTGCCTTTTCCTCCACCTTCTCCTGGTTCCCCATTTTTCCCCTTTTTCCATTTTCCCGTTTTTTCCCCAACTCTTGTCTCCCAGCAGTGACACACAAAAGGTGAAGCTGCTCCAATCCTGTTCCCTTCATCTTCCCACGCAGCAGCTGCTGCCAGATGTTTCCAGAGGAAAACATGAGTGACTTCCAGCCTTATCCACACTTTTCTTTTCCTCAAAATAATTCCCTGTTCCAAACCCAGAAGCTGTTTATTGCATCCAGCTTTTTATTCCCTTGCTTCCCTCACAAATCCAAGCTGGGTTTAGGGTGTCTCAAACTCATTTTCCCCCTTTTATGGGCAGCATTTTAAGTTCCAGCATCTCCCAACTTTTTCCTTTCTGGGAGCTTTGCAAAATCCCGATTTTGAACTCTGGAGTAAGATTTCCAGCTGGAATGGGATGGAGTTGTCAGGCTGGGCTTGGTGCTGAGAGGAAAATCCCAGTTTTCCATGGGAGGGTTTATCTGGGCTCTCCCAGATAAGGACACTCTTCTTTGCCATAGCATTTTCCAAAGCCTTGGGGAGGAATTGGTGCAGGGCTCCCACTGCCAGAGGGCAGGGCTGGCTGGGACTTTGGAAGGAATTGTTCCCTGGTGTCCTGGGGTGCAATGCAGGATGTGGCCAGCAATGTGAATTCTGTCCCATCTGTTAAACCAGCTGGGGCAGTGACCCTGATCTCCTGGCACACATTATCTGCTCATGGGCCAGCTTTAAACCAGCTGGGCAATCATCTTTATCTTCCCACAGCCCATCCTCCCTCCAGGAGATATCTCCTGTTAATGGGCCATTGTTAAAAACTGGGTGTGGCAGTGATCCTTATCTCTGTGGGAATATCTCCTGTTCATGGGCCATTGTTAAAAACCAGCTGGGCAATCATCTTTATCTTCCCACAGCCCCTCCTCCCTCCAGGAGATATCTCCTGTTAATGGGCCATTGTTAAAAACTGGGTGTGGCAGTGATCCTTATCTCTGTGGGAATATCTCCTGCTAATGGGCCATTGTTAAAAACCAGCTGGGCAATCATCTTTATCTTCCCACAGCCCATCCTCCCTCCAGGAGATATCTCCTGTTCATGGCCAGTGAGTGCCAGGGCATGGCTGATAAAATTACATCATCCCACTGGGAGATGCTCCAGCCAGGGCAGGAGCCAAGCCTTTCCTGCCCAGATAAAAACTGAGATTTTGGACACCAAGGCACCTTCTTTCCACTGGATTCCAGAGGAAAACCAGACCTTTCCACATCATCCCTGGAGCTTCAGAGGAAACTGCCCCTTCTCCAGGAGCACTGCTCCAGCTGAACCATATCTGCCCCTGCAGGAGGATGCAGCCACCATTGAATGAGACTGCTGCCAACACCCTGACTGACTGACGGGTGTCAGCTTGGATTCTGACTCTGGCAGTGTTTGGGATTGTTCTGTGTAATACTGCATTGCTATTTTAATTTTCCTAGTAAAGAACTGTTATTCCTATTTCCATACCTTTGCCTGAGAGCCCCTTAATTTCCAAATTATAATAATTTGGAGGGAGGGGGTTTACATTCTCAATTTCAAAGAGAAGTTTCTGTCTTTATTGGCAGACACCTGTCCTCCAAACCAGGACACCTGGGAGGGTGGGCATGCCCTGGCACAGGGTGCTCACAAATAAAGGAGTTTTTCCTCCCTCTCAGGTGGATTTTCCTCTCTCCCCACTGCCTGGTTTGGCCTCCTGGCAGTTCCCTGCCCCTCTCCAGGGTGTTCAGCCACGCTGGTGCCCAGCCCAATTTCAATTTGTCAATTTGTTCTTTAGCAGAGCCTGGCTCCAAGCCTGCACAGCTGCTGGCAGATTTTGGCACCTCCAGCTGTAACCCAGGGATGTATCTCTGGATTTCATTCCTCATACCACAGGTGAAGGGAAAATACATTTAAACTGTCATCCCCATTTTTAATTCCTTTTTTTCCCTTCCTGTAGACATCCCACAAAGCTCATTTATGGGAGCAGCCTGATTTGGGAGCGTGTGCTTTAAATATTTTAGTTTCCATTTTATTACCTGCAGCTCCAATCAGGCTGATCACAAATAATTCTGCTACCAGACATCTTTAGTCCCAAAAAAGTGACTTTGAGAAAATGAGCAGTGATGCATTAAAATGCATCTTACAGAGAAATTATCTTGATATGCTTTGTCTTCCCCTTTTTAATTTTTTTTTTTTTTTGATAAAAAATATAGTTGCTGTGAAACCACAAAAACATGAAAACCATCTGCTACACTCGGAAAAAGGATTTGCAAAATATCCTCATGAATGTCTTGGAATCATGAATGGATTTTAATAACCACCACATTGATGGGGGCACGCTGCAGATACTGATTAATTATTAACATGTTTACAACAATTTTGCAAATAATGGGCTAATCACTGCAATTATGTATTTTCCAAGCAGGGCTGTGCTCCCTCCCAGGCAATCCTGGAAAACGCCCTGCCCAAGGCTCTGCCTCCCCAGGTGCTGTTTATTTTTGTGGGCTATTGATTTTCTGCCAGGATGGAGTGGATTTAAATTTAACTGATAGTCCAGTGGTTTGTTCCAGCTTTAAATTATTGGTGAGGCTCGTGTTTGCAGCACTCCAGTGCCTGGGAAGGGAGGGGGTTCCTAAAAACACCTGGGCAGGTGAGCAGGGGAAGTGAAATGTTTCCCTGTGGGATTCCTGCAAACCTGGACTGCTGCAGGGTAAAGGAACCCTGGGAAGTAACTCCAGTGATGGATAAATAGAGATCTAAATCCTGCTGTAAATAAGGAAGGAGCACAGGGACAGGTGGGTTTCTCACCTTTTCAACTCCATTTTTCTGGTCCACAATCAGCACAAAACCCCTGAAGGGTTTGGGCTGGGAGGAACCTCCAAGAGCATCCCATCCCCCAGCTCCTTCCAGGAGAATATCCCAGAGAATATCCCACCTCCCACTGGGAATATTCCAGAGGATCTGGACTCAATCTGTGCCAGCTGGACCCACTGGGGTCCCCTCCAACCTGACCCAGGCTGGGATCAGCTGGTTCTGGTCTGGAAATGGAATAAGAGAATGGGGATTTTCTATCCTGTCCTGGAAATGGAAGTTCTGGGGGAATGGTGATTTTGTGTCCTCTTCTGGATATGGAAGTGCTGAGGGAATGGGGATTTTCACTCCTCTCTTGTAAATGCTGAGGAAATGGTGATTTTCTGTCCTGTCCTAGAAATGGAAGTTCTGGGGGAATTGGGATTTTCTGTCCTCTCCTGTAAATGCTGAGGGAATGATGATTTTCTGTCCTGGACTAGAAATGGAAGTTCTGGGGGAATGGTAATTTTCTATCCTCTGGGAATGTGCTGTATTAGGCTTGCTGGGATTTTTGGGCTTTTTTTGGGGAGGTGTTAAATCTTGAGCAGCCTTTTCCATGAGACACCCAATCCTGACCCAAAACCCCTCTCCTCATGCTGAAATTTGCTGAAATCCCACAAAGCTCTGACACCAGTGCAGCAATAGGATTATTGCCAAGTACACAGGCAGCACAATGGGCTGTGGGTTGCAATGCCTGATTAGAGGCTGGATTTAGGGCTGGAGCAGCATTAATGCACAGCTACAATGGAACTGGGTTAATAACAATCAGCTGATTAATGAGGAGCATCTCCTGGCAGGCTGGGCTGACGAGCAGGGATGCAAACGTGCAGAGGAGCACAAGGCAGGAGGTGAGACAGAGATCAGGGGATCAGGGTGCCAAAAGTGAGGAGTTTGGAGGTGGGAAGGGGCTCAGTGAGAGCCTGGGAGGCGCAGGGTGTTTGTGGCTCTGAGCTCTGTGGCTGCTGAGAGGGAATATTCACAAGGGAAGGACACAGGAGGTGCTGGAATCACAGAATCATGGAATCACTGAGTGTTGGTCCTGGTGGACACCTCCAAATGTTAGATATCTTGGCGGGGCCTCCAAATGTTGGTCTCGGTAGAACCTCCAAAAGTTACTGTATATGGAAAGGGCACAGTAACATGGGACTCTCCTGCAGGCTGCAAGAAAGAACAAGAAAGAGCAGTTTATTGAAGGAAAGTGTTGTCTTAAATAAGGCACTTTGGGAAAAACAAAGTACAGTCAGTTCATTGGTCAGAGAAGGAGACACCTCTCATCCCAGGCTTCTCATGGATCCAGCAGCTGTTCATCTTTTGTTATGATTCTTTCTCTCATGTTTACAGTAGAGAAAAGTCTCTAGCTTGGGAAAAACCCAGCCAAACCTGAGAAAGCCAGACTGGAAAAATCCTTTAAGATTCTCCCTGGGCCTGTAATGGCCACAACTGAGGTTGGAAAAGGCCTCCAAGATCCCCATGAGGGATTGTCACCTTGTCCCCAGCCAGAGCACTGAGTGCCACCCCTGGGTCCCCCTGCACACCTGCACCCCCTCCCTGGGCAGCTCCTCCCAGTGCTCAACAATCCTTCCCATGCAGAAATTCTTCCGTCAGAGCAGGCTCAGGTTGGGTATTAGGGCAAATCAAATCCCTTCATGGGAAGTGCTCTGTCCCTGGAGGGATTTAAAAGCCATGTAAATGGGGACACAGGTCAGAGGGGGCCTTGGCAGGAGTGGCTCTATCACATCCTATACTGAGCCAGCTCTCTGAAATGCACTTTTCTAAACCACGAGGGAAGAAAAGTTCCTGGCTACAACAGCACAATCAAAACTTTATGAGATAGAGGAATAAAAGGTGTATGTGACAAGGCTGAACCTGCAATAACAAATGAACAAAGCACAGTGAATAAAAGGAAGGAGAGACTTAAAAGAAGTGCACAGGTTTTAAAACTCTAAATAGAACAGCAAAAGTTAAATTGCCACAACAAATAGAGCTCCCATCACCCGTGGGGAGCATGAAAAAAGAGTGAGCTTGTGCCTGGATTGGGGATTGAGGAGGGGAATAATCAGTTTGTGGTTGTAGCCCAAAACTGGAGGTGTTATTATAAGGAAAGAGTAAGTACCTGTGCACCTGAGGTGTGGCAGGAAATATTACTGTGCTGCTGATTTGTTTGGGACAATCTCCCTGGTCCCCTCGACCTCCCAGGCTGTGCTTTGGGCACAGCCAGGCTGATTTCTCATTTCTCCTGTCATTTCCTATCTTTGAAGGCATTACAAAAAAATCCAAGCAAGCTATTTTTAGTCAGGCTTGAAAGCTCCTATTTTTTTCTTTCCAGGCCTGATTCTTGAGGGGCAGCTTTGATTCTGTTTCCTTTTGTTTCTGCTCTCAATTCTGGCTGCCTTAAAGTGCAGCTTTCCTTTGACCACGAGGTTCCCCTGGGCAGGGACCCTTCCCTGCTGCTGCTCCCAGTTCCAGGCACACCTGGCATCCAAAGGTGAGCTCCAAAGGTGGTTTTCACCTTGCAGGAGCAGCCAAAGGCAAGAATTTGGTTTCAGCTGCAGGGAAAATGCTGGAACAAAGGACAAGCTGAATCTGAAAAGGGAAATAGCAGGAAATAATCCTTGATCTCATCAGTTCTGATCCTAACAGGAATGTTGGAATTGCCACTGAGTTGTTTCACCTCTGGTTTTTGGAGGCCTGAGTTCATCTTTGTTGGGTTCACACTTATGTAAGGAGGTGAATGAATCTGGAGAAACAGTGCCAGCCTTGCTCTGTGCTTGGAACTGGCACCACTGGTTTCACTGGTGCTCCCTGTGCCCCAGGGCTTGACCCCACTGTGTTTGGATTTCAGCTCTTTCTCTTCTCCATTCCCTTCCCACCCTTTGTGCTTAGCTGGAAGGACCCATCCCAAAGGCTCTTTAGGTATTCCCAATCATTAGAAGACAGGAAAATGTAATTAAATTCCTCTAAACTCAATGTGTCTTTGTTTCATGTCTTAAACTTAAACTCCTCCTACCCACACCCATCAATCCTGAAATCGCTCTGTAATTCTTCCCTCCTCCATGTGTTCTTTGCTTTCTCATCTCTCCATCCATTCCCCATCTCCAGGGCTCCTGTAACTGGATCCAAGGCACCATTAGGAGTGATCTGTCTCCTTCCCTCAGCCCCCAGAGCAGCAGATCTGATTTTGGAGCAGGGCTGATGAGCAGTTCCTCATTCAGGGGGAAGATGGATGGAGGGCACAAAACAGATTATCCATGGGAGCTGTGATTCAGAGAGCTGATAAAGGGGGAATTTCTCATTTTGGGGCCTCGTGGAGGAGTGCAGAAATCCCGGGAATATTGCAGCCTAGAGCTCTGGGAGCAGCAGGGATTCACCTCAGGTGTGCAGGGAATGCTGCTGGCTGTGTCAGGCCAGGGGAGCTGCAGCAGGGAGAGAAATCCCATTTGTCTAAAAGTCTCAGGGATTTAATTCCAGCTGTATTTATGGTTCATTCCTGCTCAGAAGGACCAAGCCCTCTCCTTTCCAGGGCACACAAAACCCCCTCATGCTCTGCTGTGCCTTAACTGCTGGTAATTCCAAGGGGAGAACAACATTTCTGAGGGGAGCTGCAGTTCCTGAGATCCTTGCGCAGATGTTCAAGCCCTGCTCCTTTATTTCTGCTCTGGAGGCTGCTGGAGTTCTCCAGGGCTTTAGGGATAAGGATTTTCTGTACCTGTGTGGGAAAGGCAGAGGAACAGAAGAGTCATTGTCGCCTATCTGTGCATCCTCCTCCTTGTGGCTTTTATTTTACATTTTCCCCAACACTACATACAAACCAGAGATTAGAACAGCAAAGAAGAAGGGAATAGAAAAGCAGAAAAATAATATTTTACCATTTTCTTTATTTTCTCCCCATTACCCACAAGTTTTAAGTGTCTCCCAGAACCCCAATTTTGCCCCCTGAGCAGAGGAGCTGCTTTTGCTGTGTCTGTGTCTTGCTCCTCGTGCTGTGCCCCACTTGAGAGTGACTTTCCCCTCAACAGAGCTTGGCAGAGGATTTCCTGATTTGGCACTGTAGTGGTTTTGTTTCACTAATTTGAGATTTTGGCTAACATACCAAATTATGTCATGGATTTAGCATTGCCCAAATTGCCAGTGCACTCACCGGAATTGTTTACTCATTTTGGTGTGAGACAGATTAGGAGGAAGGCAAAATAGGCCTAAACTTTCAAGTTTACAAAGAAAAACTTTTTATGAGACTATAAGGAAAAATAATAAAAATTAGGTGGCTTGTCTTTCGTGCCAAACCAGCACAGGCAGGTGGAGCCAAGATTCAATTTTCTGCTTGTTGAATCCATAGGATTTCTGGAAAATGCCACAGTACCACAAAGCTTTGCCCAGATCCTGTAGGAACACAAGGCTTTGCCCATAAAACATCCATTTTTTAATCACATTGCTGATTACTGAGTTGCCTGAACTGAACTCCCCTCCTTTGGCGCCGTGGTGTCCCAGGAATTCTCTGCTGCCCATTAAAAAAGGATTTAAAGGAGCTGTGAAGATAACAAATGAGCTGTTTCCCATCAATTATTTACCTCTCTGGCTGTGCTGCATCAGGCAGGTGCTGAAGGGGCTGTCTGGGAATTTGGGCTCCAGCAGCATCACTCCATACTGGGGGATAATTCCTGAGCATGGAACAAATCCAACTTCTCCTGCATCAGATTCCATCGTGTAAGAGGCTGGGAAGGGATAAACTGGGAAGGGATAAACTGGGAAGGGATAAACTAGGAAGCACCTGTTTCATTTTGGAATAAAGCTGATTAGAGTTGATTCACAGCTTTAGTATCCAAATGTGTGCAGGAAAAACCTCTGGTGTGTGATGCTGGTGAAAAACACAGGAGCTGTAGGAGCTCTTGCTTTGGAAATTCATCTTTTTTGGCTTTTTTTCTTTGTTTCTGTGGCAGTGTCCAAGGCTGGGTTGGGCAGAGCTTGGAGCTGCCTGGGACAGTGGAAGGTGTCCCTGCTCATGGCAGGGCTGGCACTGGATGGGATTCAAAGACCCTTCCACTCCAAACCATTTTGGGATTCTCTGGTTTTATGGCAGGACATCAGATTTTGTGAGGACAATCAGTGGTTCCCAATGGAGAGCATCTCAAAAGGATGGAAGGTGAATGTTAATTTCTATGTCCCAATGAAACGTGCTCAAGAGAAAGAAAGACTTTTACCATTCTGAATTTCAAACAAAAATGTAAACTCTTTAACTGGATAGTCAAAAATAAGGGAGTCACAGAATGGTTTAGGTTGGGAAAGACTTCTAAGATCATTGCATTCAAGAGATGAAAAGTACTGTCTTGACATGTCCAGTTGTGAAAAGTGGTAAAATGAGGTGGCATGAAGTTGGAAAGATGACAAAAAAAAAAAAAGCATTTGTGGCCTGATGTGGTGTTTCCCTTTAAATGCTGTGGAGCAGCTGTAGGCAAGGCAACGTGGCTCAAAGAGCACAGCTCTGGCTTCTCCCTCTCCTTCTGCAATCCTGGATCTCCTCAAATCCATCCCAAAATCCCTCTGGGAGCACCCAGGCCCCTCTCTCAGCCCAGCCCTTCTGTCCTGGCTGCAGACTGGAATTGTTGACTGGTGTCTTGGGTTGCAGTGCAGGATGTGACTGGGAGTGTGTATTCTATGACCAGCTGTTAAAGCAGCTGGGGTAGTGACCCTGATCTCTGGGGAGATATCTCCTGCTAATGGGCCAGGTTTAAACCAGCTGGGCAATCATCTTTATCTTCCCACAGCCCATCCTCCCTCCAGGAGATATCTCCTGTTCATGGCCAGTGAGTCCCAGGGCATGGCTGATAAAATTCCATCATCCCACTGGGAGATGCTCCAGCCAGGGCAGGAGCCAAGCCTTTCCTGCCCAGATAAAAACTGAGATTTGGGACACCAAGGCACCTTCTTTCCACTGGATTCCAGAGGAAAGCCAGACCTTTGCACATCATCCCTGGAGCTTCAGAGGAAACTGCACTTTCTCCAGGAGCACTGCTCCAGCTGAACCACATCTGCCCCTGCAGGAGGATGCAGCCACCATGGAATGGGACTGCTGCCAACACCCTGACTGACTGACGGGTGTCAGCTTGGATTCTGACTCTGGCAGTGCTTTGTTGTTTTGCATTACTTTATTATTTTTAATTTTATTTTTAATTTCCCTGGTAAAGAACTGTTATTCCTAATTCCCATCTCTGCCTGAGAACCCCTTAATTTCAAAATTATAATAATTCAGAGGGAGGGGGTTTACATTTTCCATTTCAAGAGAGGCTCCTGCCTTTCTTAGCAGACCCCTTTCTGTCTTTTCAAACCAAGACACGTGGGTTTTGTGGGGCTGGTTAACACATTAAAACACAATTCCTCTGTTTTATCCCTGGCTGCCCTTTCCTGTGGAATATTGAGAGACTTTCCTCCTGGTCAAGCAGTGTATTTTAGATGAATTCCTCTGTTATTTTTCCCAGCTGGGCTGCTGGGGTTGCTGGAGAATGAAAACATTAATTTCCAGACTAGCAGGGGTTTGCTCCTTATCGACGTCAGAGTCGTCTCGGAGCGCTAAAAATCTCATTTCTTTCCCTCTGTTTTGGAAGGTTTGGATGCAAATTAAGAAAAATTGAGACTGGAATTTGTGACTGGGATGGCAGCACTGATGTCACATGTCCTGCCCCGTGCTGAAGGCGTTGGTGGGACTCTGGGACTCACCAGGATATTCAGGATAAATCTCACCATTCCCACCTGGAATGATCGTGGATGTTATTTGATTAGAAAAGTACATGAAGAACAATTATTACTTGGGAAAACCAAGGGAAATTGGAGAAATACATCAATATTCTGCATCTCAGGTTCTTTAAATGCAAAACCCAAATTCCCAGATGTGGTGTTTCAATCCATTTCCTGTCATGGAATTGTAGCCTGGAAAAAACGTTCTGATTTGCATCCTTGGTGATGGAATAGAAAATTCAGAGAATGCTTTGCCATCAGGAGGAAATTTGGGTTTTTTTCCTGTGCTTCACTCCTGCTGCTCTGTGCCTGGAAAAGCAACGGAGGTGGGAATAGGTGGGATGGCACCAAACCCTTGGATGTTACCAAAATTAATAATAATTGGATATTCTGTCATTTTAAAGTGGATAAAACTGCAGGGAGAATTTTGAGGACATTTCCACAACCAACTGCTCAAGTGTCTGAGATATTCCAAATTTTGCCTTTTAGAGGAAGATGAGAGCTTTCCTCCTTCCTTCAGTCTGGCTGCTGGGGAGGAGGGAGGAATAAGAGCTGAACTTGCTGTCAACTCTCTTAAAAGCTTTTTATTGACGCTGGAATGTGTGATAATGGCCCCCAGAACCATCATTACAGTTAATTAAAGGTCTGTTTCTTTTTTCTAATGTGAGGGGTTTATTTTCTGCAGTTGATAACACAGCAATAAAACCTTGCTTTAGGCAAAATCTTGGTAGGCAAGGTCACAATTTAGAAGTAATTTGGAAATTGAAGGGAAAACCAGAAAGCAGCATCTGGTTCCTGTTATTTCTGAGTTGTGGAAGTCCAGGGGGAATGATTTAGAGTTAAAAGGAAAAGAAAAGAGGAACATCAGAGTCTGTGCACTGAGGGGATGGTCACGGGGAAGAGGGGAAAGGAGGACAGGAAATTTGGGGTAAACATCTACTTAGACATGAAAATTTGTCAGAACTTGGTTTAATTTGGGTTGGAAAGGCAGAGCCTGCTGCCAGGGACAGGAAAAAGCACAGAAATGTCAGGATTTGACCATTTTTGTGTATTTTATGCAAAACTGGAGGTTTGCATCCTTTGGGATGTCGTGGGGAGCCGCCACGTCCCAGAATTTGCTGTTGAGGGTGAATCCATTCAGTGCTTGGAACCACCTGGGATTTCTTTAAGGATCTGTGGCTCAGAAATCCAGGGATGGACATGGAGAACTTGTGGGGTCTCCATCCTTGGAGATGCTTCAGCCCCCTGGGAAATCCCTCGAGCATGGGGACCTGGGAAACTCAAACTCTCACTAAATATTCAACCCAGATTACTGTTTCTAACTTTTTGATTCAAACAACAATTTTGCACTTTCATTCCAGGGCCAGCTGAGAAGCAGCAGGTGCTCAATTGGTCAAAAAAAAAGTCATTTCCTGAGATAAGAAATGTAAAATAAGTGCCAGTGGTGGAGATTTAATTGCTGCAAATCTGTTGAGTGGAAGCTGAGCTTTCTGTTCTCCAAAATAATCACGTCCAGCTTCCAGCCAGCACAGCTGTGCTTTAGATGCCTTCAAGTCTGCAGTAAATTTGTTTGTGGATATGTTAATTAAAAGGTTAATTATGGTCGAGATGTTCTGGCTCTCAGGTTTGCTGCAGGTGATGTGGGGTGTAAATGCTCCTCACCCCAAAATCAGAGGCACTGAAGGAAAATGGGGATTGTGCTGGCTGGACATTGGTACAGTGGGAGGTGTCCCTGCCATGGCAGGGGTGGCACTGGGAGGGATTTGGGGTCTTTTCAAATCTGTGATTTGGGGCTGAATGAGGATGAGGTGGGAAGGGTTTGCCCAAAAATGTGTGATGTGACACTGCCACTGTAAACTCCACGAGAAACTAATCCTGGAAACACACAATGGTTTATTTTTTTAAGCAGGAAAAGGTGTCATCTTGTGATAAGAAATTTCCCACCTGGTGGCAGAAAAACTTTGAGAGAGATTAATAGTGAACTGTGATTTCAAACAACTTTTGGAATTTATAAAGCAAGAGTAAACAAAACAGAATTTAATCCTCAGAACTGCAGCTCTGCAGCTCTGAGGTGGAGCCTGGACCCTGGGAAGGACTGGAAAATAAATCCCCCACCCTCCTTCAGCAGTGCCAGGTGCTGGAAGAGCATCCCTGGTGCCACTAATGAATCCCTGGGGGCTCTGCCTGTGCAGCTCGGAATGAAAAGCAAAATTAAGCTCTGGAGCTCTTTGAAGAAAAGCAGTGTCTGTAAACAAGATGCACTTCTGGGATCTGATTGAGTAAAAGTGGATGGAAATCTGGGCTCCTGCAGAACCCCAGGGAGTTCTGAGGGGGAACCTCACTGCAGGCTGAGGTTTGAATGGGATAAACCCTTTTTAGGGCCCCAGAGGTGCCTGGTGGCCCAAAATCTCCTGGAATCTGCAACATCTGAGCACATGAACAAACATTCCTCCTTCTTTCCAGCAGGGAGCAGAGCAGGAGCCAGACCCAGGGCAGGGCTGGGAGGGCTGGGCTGCTGCTCCCCGGGGTTTTTGGGGTGTCACTGCCCATCGCAGGCACTTCTCTGGGATGCTGCAGGTCCTGCCCTGGCTGGGGGAGTGTCCCAGGGACCCCGGAGTGTCCCAGGGACCCCGGAGTGTCCCAGGCCAGCTGGGCAGGCCTGGCCGCGCTCTGGTCGGTGGAGCTGGGCCTGCCACGGCACTGGGCGGGATTTAAGGTCCCTTCCCACCCAAAACGATCTGGGGTTCTGTGCTTTTAGGATGAACATGGAACTGCAGCAGGGTTCACATCAACAGACCCGATGTTCCCTTTCTGCAGCAAGCCCCCACCCCCATCCCTCAGAATTTCCTTGGCAAGGCTTTTCCTGCCAGAACTGGGAGCCCGTGTGAGGCCACAAGGACCCTGAGCACAAAGAGTCTTTCTTCTTGAGACAGAGCTTCAGAGGAGAGCAGAAGCTGCAGAGAGCTGTGCAAGTTCTGGCCCCCAGGGTGCTTTTAAAATGCAGGAGTTCTGGGATGTAGGGCTGGTTTAATGGGATATTTATCTCCCTTGGAGAAGTTTCTCCTGCAAACCTTGAAGTTGTAACAGGCTGCAGTAATAAGACTTCACTACTCATTAAGAGATAACTGATTTTTTTCTCTTCTTTTTTTTCTATCAGAGATTTGTTTCCTCATTCCTAGGACAGAGTATTTTTTTTTCTAATTTTAGGGAAATGGATGGAAATAAATTTCCAGCAGCAGCAGCTGAAGCCCACTGGGCTGCTCAGTCTCATGGGGTGTCCCCTGCACCAGCCACACCTGGGGTGAGCTGTGCTGCCCAGGGAGCCCCAGGGAAGGTTTGTGGGATCAGGGATTCCCACAGCCTCGGGCATTTGTGTCTCTGCACTGAAGGATGCCCAGAGCTGGAATTCCCTCCCTGAAGGAACCTCATCCCACATTCTGAGAGGCACTGTGGTCTGTGAGTGTTCCAGCATCATCAAAACCAGAGAACTGATTGGTTTCATTTCTCTTTTCTCCCTCCCCTGTAAATATTGATTAATTTTTAACCCAGCTTTCAGTGTGAGGTTTATTTTTACTCCCCTCTCCCACACGAGTGGCAGCTCCTGCTGAGCACTGGGATGCTCCCAGATTTCAGAGCTGCTTTACCCAGCCTGGATCCATAGCAAAATCCACCATAAATCTCCATAATTCTGAGAGTTTGCTACTCCCTAAGCCATTAAACAGAGAATATCCAGGGAAATCCATCAGTGTCTCCCCACCCAGCGCTGCTGGACTCCTCCTGGTTTTCCTGGGAGCAGTAATTAATCCTGACTTTCTGGCAGCAGCAGAGCTGCCTGAGCACCCACATTAATCTCCCTCAGAAAAGAGCCACGAAAGGAATCGGTGTTGGGATCACAACAGAGTTTTTCCTTTTTTAGAACCATGAAAAAAAAAAAAGAAAAAGTGGGAGCTGGAGGAAATTCCAGCAGGTTTTGTCTCTGTCTTAATCCCCTCTGCCCCTCCCAGGAGTTTCCTCTCAGATCGAGCCAGAGAAGGAATTATCTGAAATCAGAGGCCATGAATGAAGCACAGCAGGAATTCAAGGGGATGCAGAGGAAAACCGGGGGGTGCAAGTGAAAAATCAAATTGCTGTCTGCAAAAGGAGGAGTGGGAGCTTGGGGAAAACATTCCCTGCTTCAGGATAATAAATTTGTTGGGATTTGTCAGGATAATGAAGCTGTTGGGGCAGGGATGGAAATGGAGAAGCACAAAAAACTCTTGGAAATCAGCGTGGAAAGGAGGGAAGAGGGCAAGGACCCACTGCAGACTGAGGTTTGAATGGGATAAACTCTTTTTAGGGCCCCAGAGGTGCCTGGTGGCCCAAAATCTCCTGGAATCTGCAACCTCTGAGCACATGGACAAACATTCCTCCTTCTTTCCAGCAGGGAGCAGAGCAGGAGCCAGACCCAGGGCTGGGCTGCTCATTCCCATTTCCAGTGAGTGAGGAACCCCCAGCAGGGAGTGAGACCCACGGATCCCCCTGTGCCAGGCAGGGCTAGGGCTGCCCCTGACATTTTACTGCCATTAAAAAAGGGATGGAAGGGCTCTCTGTTGTCTCCAGTGTAGGGGTAATTAATGGAATGCAGGATAATTTAATGAAGATATTTTCAGGGGTGCAGGGTTTGATGGGTTTGGGAATGTATTCAATGAAAATTTCAGTTCTCAGTGTCAGAGAATTGGATCAGTGGCCCCTAAACAGCCCAGCAAACCCCAGCAGACCCTGCCTGCCTCTGCAGGTCAGTTATCTCAGGAGGAGATGGTTTATCTGGGCAGCTCTCAGAGCAGTCACAGCTCTGTGGGCACCACTGGCTGTGTGACCTGCCCCTGCTGCTGGCTTTATCACACATTCATCCCAAATTCCTCCAGGCCTGGGCACCCCTTCCCCAGGAATCAGCTCTGTTGGATGCACAACAGAGGCAGATTCTGATCCTGGGATCAGGGAATCCTGGAGTCCTGTGGGTGGAAAAGCCCTTGGTGCCCATCAGGTGCCACCAGGGTCCCCCCTGTCCCCATCTGCCTTTGATCCAATCACTCCAGTCTCTCCTCTGGAATTCAGCCTTTCCCATGACTATTAATAATTTCATTTTGGTTCATAGAGGGCCTGGAATGGGGAGAGGACACGTGTGTGTAAAACATGAGTGTGTGGCCTTGATCCTGGAGCTAAGGAAAGCTCCCCAGAGGAATTAACCCCTTATTAATTAATTAATTCAGAAAGGGCTTCTTCTTCTGGAGGGGCTGCCCAAGGAGGGCTGGATCCCACCCCTGGAGTGTCCCAGGAATTCCTGGAGGTGGCACTGGGTGCTCTGGGCTGGGGACAGGGTGGGATCCAAGGCTGGGCTCTGCTCCTGCAGGGCTTCTCCAGCCTCAATAATTCAGTGGTTCTTAAGGAAAAGCTCATTTTCAGCAGGCAACATCCATCCATCAACCCCGTGCAGCTCCCTAAAATGCTGTGTGATAGATGAACACCCCCATAAATATTAAATTGTGTAGGTGCCACTGGATGTGACATCCCCCACCCACAGCAATCACTTGTAAATCACAGAGTTCTCACTGCAGCCACAACTCCACAATAGCAAAATGATTAGAAAGCCATAAAAAACAAAGTTGTTTTGTCAGGATCATTTCCTCCCTGATCACAGGGCTGCTGGAAAGTGGCTCTGGGCTTAAGTGATAGATGAGAGCCATTAATAGAGCCAGAGACCTTCCCAGGCTGCTTGGAGCCAAAATTAAAAGGGACTTCAACAGTTCTGGGTGGTTTGGACCCTGGAGAGTGGCTGGGTGTTGTGGTGGGGCTGGTGTAAAATTCAGCCTCTCACAGCCATGAACTGCATTATTGTTCATTAACAATTTAATTGATATTATTCTGATGGTGTAAGGTTAGAAAATCCCCTCTTACTCCTCTGACCTGTGGCTCCCTGAGACCCTCCTGCCATGAAATTGTGGGATCACGGGGTGGATTGGGTTGGAAGGGACCTTCAAGTTTTGTCTGAAATGCTTTTTTGTGTCTCACAGATGTAGTTTGACTTTTCTCTCTCTGTATTTATCACTCCAACATGAAAACAAACATCTCCAGCTCCAAATGCTTTCTTGGGTGATACAGGGAATTTTTCTGGCTGCCCTACCTCAGCTGTCACTGAGCACACAAATCTCTCTTTGTGGGTATAATGAAAAGAAATAACAATTTTGTGTTGTTCTGGGTGTCCTCATGAGGCACTGAAACCTGGGGTTGTAACTTCTGCCCAGTCACTGCTGCTGTGAGAGCCACAACAGCTCTGCCTTTGCAGGGGAAAAATCAATGTTTTTAGCATGGACATATTGCCCCAAACCCTTCCAGTGGGACGTGAGAGAGATGGAATGTTGCTGTGCTGCAGGGATGCTCAGGCATCTGTTTTCCTGTAAAAGCTTTGGAATCTCCTGTCCAGGCTGAGCCACGTTTGCTGCAAAGATGAGAAACTGGGAAATGCAGGGAGCTGCTCTTGGCAGGCACGAGGGGCAGTGCCTGCAGCTCTCTGTTCTCACTGTAACAACATAAAAACATCATTTTTATGGGCTGCAGGGGGGGATTGGGGTTCTGTGAGCCCCACAGCACAGCAGGACCTGGAGCTGCTGCAGCCCAGGGGAGGCACCAGAGGCTCAGAGATGGAGCAGCCCTGCTGGGATTGTTCACCTGGGATTGCTCACCTGGGATTGCTCACCTGGGATTGCTCACCTGGGATTGCTCACCTGGGATTGCTCACCTGGGATGGTTCACCTGGGATTGTTCACCTGGGATTGCTCACCTGGGATTGTTCACCTGGGATTGCTCACCTGGGATGGCTCACCTGGGATTGTTCACCTGGGATGGTTCACCTGGGATTGCTCACCTGGGATTGTTCACCTGGGATTGTCACCTGGGATGGTTCACCTGGGATGGTTCACCTGGGATTGCTCACCTGGGATTGCTCACCTGGGATTGCTCACCTGGGATGGTTCACCTGGGATTGCTCACCTGGGATTGCTCACCTGGGATTGCTCACCTGGGATTGCTCACCTGGGCAGGAGAGGGGTGGGGAAATTCCCCCCTGGGAAGGTTTGTCCAGCCTGGCACAGCTGGGTGGAATCCCCGTCCCTGGGGGGATTTAAAATCCACGTGGATGTGGCACCTGGGGATGTGGTTTGGTGCTCCAGCTGCTGGTGGAGTTATTTCAGAGTCAGGCTCAATAATTTCTGGAGATTTCTGTTTGTCACATCCCTCTAAACACTCAGAGGTCTTTTCTTTTATTCCACTTTATTTTATTGCATTTTCCCTTTCTCTGTGGTGCCTGACTCCTGCTGGATTTCCCCTCTGAGCCTGTTCAGTTCCCAAGTACCCCCATCCCTAAAACCCCACTGTGATTTCCACTCCACATTCCTGTGATTTCCTGAACGTTCCTGAGGTGCTCCTCCAATTTTTTATTTCCCTTTCCTTCCCATTTCCCTGCAGATGCCTGGGGATGTGATGATGGTTCAGTCTCCAATTTCCCTGATTCATCATGCGAAATCCACTGACAAAACCTCCTGCTCTCAAATCCTATAATACTGTGGAGAAAATTTGTTTTCTAGCCAGGATGCATTTTGGCTTTTAGGACTTGGCGACTGCATCCTCAATGGCATTACATTTATATTTTTTTTTTGTTATTGTGTTGGACTATTCTCTTGTTCTGTAGGAACAAAAGTCCAAGTATTCTTTTTAATCTATTTTTTTCCTTTCCCCCCCCTCCCAGGATGAAGACCTTTCAGTCTCAAAGTCTCTATTTTGGAGAGCAGCATTCCTACCCCATCTGAATCTCCACGATTTTCCCCCACGGGCTACAGCATCAATCAAATCCTTTTAAATGTCAGTTGTGTTTCTTCCTGGGTTATTACTGTTGTTTTTGCCATTTTCAATGCTGCAAACTGACCTTGCATTGTTCAGAGCAGTGCAAAACTGCATCATTATATCCTTGCTTGGCTGCTTTTTTCCATGGAGCAGGCTGGGATGGTTTGGGGGTTGGTGGGAGTGGGGCAGAATTTTGGGGCTGTTCCAGCTTGGCCTTTCTGCTTAGGCTTGGAATTTTCTGCTTAGGCTTGGAATTAGCAGACAAACCTGGCCAGGGAGTGTTTGCTGCCTGCAGTCACAGGGAAATGCTGTTTGTGGGACTTCTTTGGCTTAGAAAAGGATAAAAAAAATTGAAAACTTGGTAGAAATGGAGGAATTCTTCTCTCAGTGGTCCAAAGGGTGAAATCCTGTTTTCATCCAAAGCCAGGTTGGGAGGCTCCTGCCTGGGTTTGACAAAGAAAATGGGTGGATTGCTTCTGCTCCCACCTGCAGCTGCCTGCAAAGGCTTTCCCAAACCCCAAACCCTCCCAAGGGATTCCCAAACTGGGGATCAGCTGCTCTCTGCTCACTTTTCTGTCCTCACTGGGCTCCAAGCCCAGCACAGCCTCATTTTCCCTCTCACACTTTGGCTTTGTGCTTTCTCCCCATGCCTGATCTACATTGGTTCATTCTTGGAGCAAATCTCCTCCTTCCAGACCCTGCCTCATTTTCACTGTTTAAATTAAGGTTTCAGCTGTTTTCCTAAAGTAAGAATCTGTTAAGATCTAATTCCTAAAGTTCCTATTTTTTTTTTAATTATTCCAAGAAAGGGCCACAATGACTGTGAACCTTCTGCTGAACTCCTGATCTAGGGTAAGGAGGGGAAACTGAATGCATTGCTCACTCAGGATGATTTTCACCAAAGGATTGCAGTTTTTAGAGAGAGTTATTAAAGACAATTAAAGAATCACTTCTTTTCCCTATGCTGCAAAAATTAAGATGCTGAAGAACTCCCCAGGGAACCTCTGGGTTAATTCCCCCTGTTCTTACTGCCCTAATTGTCTAAAAGGGTAAATCTGCCTTTGGTTATTGGTGTTGCTGTTCCGTGATAACATCCTGGCCCTGCTAGTGCTGTGGGGCTTCTTTGGGTTATCCTGGGCAAGAAACTTTAAACAAATCTTTGCAGCTTTGCTCTCCCTTTGAAGGATGTGAGCAGGGAGAGGACATCCTTTATTCCCTGCTATCTCCATGATTTACAGCTCTTGGGGCACTGCCCTCTCCAGGAAACTTTCAATAAAGGATGAAGCTTTCAGGATCTTTTATAAACAACGTGTCAGGTGTTGAGTTAATAGAGTTTAGGTCTTTGTGCTTCACAGGTAGCTCCACAAACCCAAGGATTTCATTTCCAAGGTGAGGGAGTCTTTGTGTCGGGATGGACGGTGGGGAACAAAACTCACGGCTCTGTATGAGCTGAAAGTCACAGTTGCAGTTTATTGTAAAGGGCCCTGCTAAGAGCTGCCTGGTGCAGCCCAGAGCAGGACAAAGAGATAAAAGGGGGAAGAGAAAGAGCAATGGGATAAAAGGGTGGTGGGGGTAATAGAAGAGGGAGAGAGGAAGAGCAGGAGGGAGAGTAAGAGAGAGAGAGAAAGAAAGAAAGAAGAGAGAGAGAGAGCGATTTCCCATTTACAATACAATAAATCTTCTTCCATGATGAATATTCTAATTTCCACTAACCAATGTAACACAAGATACAAATTCTACAGCATTTACATACAGCCTATAGGAATCCTTATATTACCATAATGTGTTACACTTTAAACTCTAAAAACTACTCTTTGGACCCTAGCAAAGTCTTCTCTGACCTTTGGAGCTGCTCTCTGGCAGAGGGCAATGTTCTATCAAGAGGGGATTGCCTTCAGGGGCCATCCCATTGTTTCATGGTAATGCAGTAACTGAGGCTTGGCATCTCAAAAGTGGCTTCCATTTCAATCTCACTCATGGTTTCAGAACCTGAGCATTCATATTTGCAAGATTTCCCTGTTTCATCTTTCCCAACACCAAGGCTCAGCTGAGTGCCCAGCAGCACTGGGATGATCTGCCAGCATTGCTCTGCTGCTTCTGTAATTAATGTCCCTCCAATTATCAGTTTAGTTGATGTGAGGGGTGATAATCTGGCAGAAGAAAACACCAGAATTTGCCAGAATCTGTCACCCAGGGCCACCTCCTCTCATCCCTCTGCCCTGCAGAACCTCCCCCCTCACCCCTGCACTCCTCTCTCCCTCCCTCGACCTCTGGTGCTCCACAGGTCGCCCCAAAAATTGTGGAAATGGGAACAGAATGTTGAGAGGAGGAGTCCAGCCCTGCCTGCAGTGATTTAGTCCTGTAAATAGGGAGTGTTTCCTCTTTAGGGGGAGCAGCCCTAATATCAGGGTTGTTGGATTTGCTCATTTGCAGGGTGACCCTGCTGGGAGGGGCTGAGTCCCTTGTGGAGAGGAGGGGTCTGACTCAAAACTGGGGACATGGACATGCAAATATTTATACATAGATTTATATATAGATTTATATGGAGACAGATTTCTGTAGCTTTAAGAGTTACAGAACTCTCTGATTCCATGATTTGATGGATATATGTGGAAATTTTGTACCTGCCTGGGAAGACGTGGGGTAGGAAACCCCACTTTGGGCAAAAGCTGCTTTTGAGTTTTGGTCAAATCCATCCCAAGCATTTTCTCCTCTCAGACAACGATTTTCTAATGGCTGCTGTGACTTTTCTGGTGTGTGATGCCAAAATTTTGGCTTCTCCTTGCTGGTTTTGCCTTCTCCCATCAATAACAGCTCTTGGCAGAGCTTTAGAAACCTGACAAATTGTTGGCTATAAAACAGATTTGCCCACGGATGAAATATCTTTGTGGCCAAACCCTCCCTCCCATAAATCAGGAGCACCAGTGCTTGTTTAAGTGACCAATTTTAGAACTCACAGGGGGAAAATGAAGTCACTGACTGATGGCAAAGCACTTGTTCCTCTGCTTTTTATTCCAGGAATTCCATGTGGATAATGAAAGCCCCAAACAGCCCAGGAGCTCCTGATTGATGGGCTGGAAAGGCTCACTCAGGAGGGGAAAACTTGGGATAATTTGTGGTTGTTTGTAAGGAGTACTCGAGATGAGAGCAGTGATTACCTTAATGAATCAATTAAGGGCCAGGAATTTGGGTAGGCTGGGAAAAGGGGCCCCCAAACCAGTAAATAAAAGGGGCCACAAAACCAGTAAGGGCTTGGCTGGTTCTGGGAGCAGCTGCTGGAAGAGGAGATAATTCAACAACCCCACTGCTCCTCACCATGGTAATTATCTTTGTTACTTAGGCTGGACCAGCTCTGGTCTCTGACTCTCTGAACAGAGCAGAGCTGGAGTTGGAGGAGTCAGAATTTGTGAAGAAAAAGGAGAATACAGCTCCTGTGGCAGCAGCAAAGATGTTCCCTGGCTCTTTGCACCATCAGCCATGACATTTTAAATGGAAATACACTCTACCTGGAGTTTCTTTGTATTTTCCAGTGGGATTGAAAACAAATGAGTAGGAATTTGGGTTTTGTTTGGGGCTGAGGCCCATCCCAGTCAGGATTTGATCAGTGCCCAGCTCTGTGGGATTTCCCTGAGCTGATTCCAGTGCAGCAGCTCTGGCTGAGCTGGAGCATTTCTTGTAAAAAAACCACCTCAGCCTTGTGTTAAAGACCTCTGGCAGTGCAGCAGCCCCGAGAACCTGTGGTAATTTTCTTCAGTCATTAATTATTCACAGCTTTGCTTCAAGAGTTGCTGTTTCCTCTGTGGTTTTGACCCTTTCCCCCTCTCACCCCTGGAAATGGATCCCTGCTCCTGCCTGGGTGAAGGGCTCACTCCAGCAGGTTTTTTTTTAATCCTTTTTGGCTCCTTGATCTGTGATCAAAGTGCCCCTTTCACCCCTCTTTGATAAACCAAGTGCTCTGACCCCTGCAGATCTTGCTCTGTGGTGCTGCTTTCAAATCCCTTAATCTGTTTTTGGAGCTTTTCCCTGGGCACTGCAGTTTGGAATTAGGGAGAGCTGCTCAGAGAAATCCTTTAAAGGGTTGGGGTTTAATGCCTGAGAACTGTCCAGACCCTTCACTGTCCTCAGCCATGGGAGGTGAAGAATTGCTCATTCTGGTTTTCTCTTCTGGGCCTGGCACTCATTTGCTGAAGGACTTTTCACCAAAATTTAAATCCTCTTACTGAGGACAGTGATTTTCTTGTAGCTCAGCCCATGTTGGGCAGCTCACAGCCAATTTCAGTTTGGGTATCAAAAGGTTTTGGCACAAATTCATTTTATGTTTATAAGAAATATTTTTGTCGTTGTCTCAGCCGAAATCAGTTGCACATTTTGAATCTGTGGATAACTTCCATGGAAGATGGACAAATTTCTGGAAAGGCTCATCCCAGTCTGAGTGACTCCAAAGGGTGGGAAGGGACTCAAAACCCACCCAGTGCCACTCCTGCCACCATCCAGGCTGCTGCTGTGAGGAATTTTCATTTCACCCGGAGTCTGAAGGTGCCCATGGACTCCCAACTACAGCAGGGGTTTTATTCACTTGGGAAATGAAGGATGGTCCCATAAGAAAGAGGAATTCCCTTTCGATGCCTGTGGCTTGGCTCTGTGTTTTCCTTTTTTCCTGCTGGTTGTGTGACCCTTTTGCAGCTCTTTTCCCCCACTATCTTGGGTCAGGTGTCCAATTTTTGCTTTCATTAAAAGCACTCTGCATTCCCAGGGAGGAAATCCTGGAGTGCTGCAATTAAAGCCTGGCTCCAGACAAGTTCTTTGTGCAAAAACTGAGCATCTTGTGTAAAACTTAATTTGAGAGACTCGACAAACTGTACAGGAGGGAAAAAAAAAAATGAGCTCAGGATAAACACTGCTCCTGCTGCTGTGTGCCTGGGCAATGCTTGGTTTGCCACAGAACACAGCAGACACCCTGTGCATAAATCAGGGTAATTGAACAGCCTGGAAGGACTGAGGTTTCACAACAAAAGACAGGATTCTTCTCAGGCAGCTCATCCTTAAACTGGGGAGTTTTATCTGTTACAAGCTACAAGCATTAAAATACAACAATAAGGAGGCACAGGCAAAATAATCTTGTTTGTGTTTCCTGCTCTTACAATTATGAGGGATCAGCTAAAGGCCACTTGGAAAACTTGAGATTTATCAAAAGCTGTTTCTAGACAGCTTTGCCATGAAACCAATCCTCTGTTTGCCTCTGTGATTTGTTTGGCCTCAATCACTGAAGGTGTCAATTGTCTGAATGAGGACTCGGGGAGTTAATTTTGTGTTTAAGAGGAGAATTTTTTGCCAGAGCATCAATATTTAAGATTTATTTGTCATAAGAAGCACAAATCCTGTGTTTTCAGTGGCTGCAGAAGGATTGATGGAGATCATTCCCACAATGATGCAGGAATGGTGTTTTTGTCGTGTTTGAATGAGACTTGCTGCAGTGGCACTCGGATTCCTGGGAGCTGCAGGGACAGATAGGAGAGCAATACACCATTTTTTGCTTGTTTTTCATTAAATAACTACTAGGAGGCACAGAAGGAGATTTACAGTAGTCAAATGAGATGTGCTGTAACGTAGCATTGAATTAATTTTGCTGTAATGATGCTTTGCTGTGCTATTTACTCTGTGACATTCCCACAAAGCTGCTGCTCTTAACAAGAAATCCGAGTGCCCTGCAGCTAATTCCTGCAAATCCTCTGATTCCCTCATTAAGGCTCTTCTGAAATGTTTGCCTTCAACGTGACAAGTTCACCCAAGGGCTGGGGCACCTCTGTTCTGAGGAAAAGGTGGGAGAATTGGGATGGTTCAGCTGGAGAGGAGAAGCTCTGGGCTGATTTTGGCCTTTCAGCAGCTGAAGGAGCCAGGGAGAAATGTGGAGAGGGAGCTGGGACAGGACACAGGGAATGGCTGGGGCAGGGATGGATGGGATTTTGGGCAGGAATTGCTCCCTGGGAGCGTGGCAGGGGCTGGGATGGAATTCAAGAGCTCAAGTGCCATGGTCATTCCTTGAGCCCTCCAGGAAAGGGGAAGGGCCTCAAGCTGAGTTTAGATGGGATTTTGGGCAGGAATTGTTCCCTGTAGGGTGGGGATGGAATTCCCAGATTTGCTGTGGATCCCTGGCAGTGCCCAAGGCCAGGCTGGATATTGGGCTGGAGCACCTGGGACAAGGTGAATTCCAGGTCCCTTCCCACCCAAAGCAGGCTGTGATTGCAGGATAAAACAGCTGGTGAGGATAATGATGCCAGACTCTCCCTTTTCCTCATGTGTGTGTCTCTAACTCAGCTTTTTCCTCGTGGGAAAAGGAGAATCTTCAAATTAGAGGAGATAAATTACACACACACAAAGATATTTATTTATCTGTGCTCAGAACGGGATCATTTCCACCTGGAGTAGGTGTGGGAGGTTTTACTCTGCTCACACAGGGAGGGCTGGGAATGTGCCAGGCATGGAATCACTAAGGCTGGAAAAAACCTCCAGGAGCACCAAGGCACATCCAAGTCCCCTTCCCAGCCCCCCATCTCCTTAAAAACCTGCTGGGATTTGACCATGGATGCTTCAGGATCAAACTTGGGAAAGTTTTTGGACCCTCAGGGGCAGGAGGTTGTCCCCAGATAAGTGGCACCAAGCTGGGGATTGCCCAGGACAGGGCTGGGGGGAAAAAACCAACAAAACAAAAAAACCAACAACAGGAAAAAACAAAAAAAACCAGAATAAAAACTGGTTCTTGCTGCTTCCTGCTTTCAGTGCTTGAAGGAAAGGTGGTCAAGCAAAAGAATGGAGAACACCCAGGGGTAGGGCCTCACCCCCTATTTAGAGAAGCAATTAGGCACCTGTCAGACAATTAGTGGGTAATGTGATTTCTGGATAATTGCAGAATAATTGCCCGTGTGCCAACGGTGGGCTGGGTTTCTTGTTGCTGTTAAAGCTATTGTAAGTTAATATGCCACTGATGTTTGGGCTGCAGCCACAAAACACACTTTAATATCCAATTAAAATGGATAAACAGGCTCTCATCCCAGCTAAGGTGCTCCTGGCAGTTAATGGAAGGTGAGCATAAAATCCAACATTTACTTTGGATACAAGTCTGTGACCAGGCAGGGTTTTGAGGCTGGTGAGGTCCCTGTTGCTCCCTCCATTCTTTGGGAAATTCGGGAGGAGTTAATTTGAGTTTTCTAAAATCATATTTCAGAGGTTAAAATGGTTGGAAATGTCCCAGGCCAGGTGGGACGCTGGGGCTGGAGCAGCCTGGGTGGTGGGAGCTGTCCCTGCCATGGCAGGGGTGGCACTGGGGAGTTTAAATCCCTTCCCACACAATCCATTTCTGTCATGTATCCAAATATGAGGCAGTGATGGGAACTGGGGATGGAAATCTGCCTCCCTAATTGCTGAACTGATGGAATTCTGTGCTAACCCCTCAGGGAGGGCTGGAACAAACCCCTGGGCCCCCTGTACTCATATCCTCCTCTGGCAAGTGCCTTTTGCAATCAGCTTAAATCACATCTCACATTCCCCTCTGCATTTTTTTTGCATTTTGTCCTGTCAGGTTTTTGCAGGGTTTGCTGTTAAGGGAAGTGTTTGATTTGATTTAAGCACGAGATAAGATAAGCATGTTGGAAGTGCAGCTATCGATGGCGGGGCTATAATTTACAAAATTGCAGCATTTCCTTTATTGGAGCTCTGAAAAATAAAGCAGCATCACAGCTGGTTGCTTAAGGTAAGTAGGCACAGAGTGATCAACTCAAATCACATAAACCCAACAGGAATTCTCTCCCATCCTCCTGTGCTGAGAGGAAAGAGCTGAAATTTCATTGCCATTAAGATTTTTTTTTTTTTTCATTTGAGCTGAACTCAAATAGTTCCAAATCACCTGAACTCTGCATCTGGAGGAAAAAAGGGCTTGTGTGTCCTGGTGGTTGTGGTGTGAGCACAGAAGTGAAAGGAGAACATTTATGGGGTTTTCTGCTTTATCTTGCTGGGAATTGTCTGAACTTGGAACTTCTGCCTGCAGACATTTGGGATCGTTGTTGTTCATTTTGTGAAGCAGCTCAGGGTGTTTGTGATTCTCCTTCATCTTCTTCCACCATGGAATGGTTTGGGCTGGGAGGGGACCCCAAATCCCACCCAGTGCCATCCCCATGGTCAGGGACACCTCCCACTGTCCCAGGTGCTCCAACCTGGCCTTGGGCACAGCAAATCTGGGAATTCCATCCCCACCCTCCAGGGAACAAATCCTGTCCAAAACGCAGCTAAATTTCAATTTTTACCTATTCTCCTTGTCCCATCAGCTCCTGCTGAAGGTCTCTGTGATGCCCCAGACCTGGGAGGCTCCACAGAACCTTCTCCAGTCCAGGTGAGCACCCCCAGCTCTCCCATAGGGGAGGACCTGCAGTTCTCTTATCGACTTTGGAGCAAGGACAAATGAGGCTACAACACTTCCATGTCCTTCCCATCCTGGCATCCTTCAGGAAATGACAAAACCATCATCCCTCGGTGAGATCACCTTCCCTCTCCTCCAGACCTTCAGCAAGTCACAGCTCTGCTGGTTTTGAGGAAAAATTTGGTCAGGATTCTCCACGGGAGGCTCAGGTTGGATATTAGGAGGAATTTTTTCACTGGAATTGTGGTGCAGCCCAGGGAGGGTTGGAGTGCCCATCCCTGGGGGGCGATTTCACAGCCCTGGGGATGTGGCACTGGGGACATGGGGCAGTGCTGGCCTTGGCAATGGTTGGACTCTGTGAAATCTTTAACAATTCTGTGATTCCTAAGGTGTAGGGGGTCTTTGTGTTGGGATTGACGGGGACAAAACTCAAGTGCTCTGTATGAGCTGAAAGTCACAGTTGGAGTGTATTGTAAAGGGCCCTGCTAAGAGCTGCCAGTGCAGCCCCAGAGCAGGACAAAGAGATAAAAGGGGGAAGAGAGAGAGCAATGGGATAAAAGGGTGGTGGGGTAATAGAAGAGGGAGAGAGGAAGAGCAGGAGGGAGAGTAAGAGAGAGAAGAAGAAGAGAGAAAGAAAGAAAGAAGGAGAAAGAAGAGAGAGGAGAGCAATTTCCCATTTACAATACAATAAGTCTTCTTCCATGATGAATATTCTAATTTCCACTAACCAATGTAATACAAGTTACAAATTCTACAGCATTTACATACAGCCTATAGGAATTCTTATATTACCACAGTGTGTTACACTTTAAACTCTAAAAACTACTCTTTGGACCCTAACAAAGTCTTCTCTGACCTTTGGAGTTGCTCTCTGGCAGAGGGCATTGTTCTATCAGGAGGGAATTGCCTTCAGGAGCCATCCCAGTGTTTCATGGTAATGCAGTAACTAAGGCTTGGCATCTCAAAAGTGGCTTTCATTTCAATCTCTTGCTTATGGTTTCCATATTTTCAGCATCTAAACATTCATATTTGTAAGGTCTTCCAACACTAAGGGATCCCCAAACTTGTCCTGTCCAAGGTGTCACCTGCTCCCTGCCCGTTTCTGTGAGAAATGCTCAGTTTCCTCACCCAGTCTCCAAACAAAGCCATCAAATCCCTCGGATTCCCTGGCAAAGCAGAAACCCCAGATTTTGACAATCTATTTTTCTGCGGACAGGAAATTATTTTTCAATGAATTTTCACATAACTCGAAGTAATTGGAGGCTTAATATTTGCAATATTTTTACATTTGCTTTCTACAAGTATTTAAATATTTGCACATAAAATAAATTCTTTCACCACGCTAATGAAAATCTAAGGACCCAATAGTCACATTCATTATTAGAGGCAGTAAATCACCTCTGGTGAGTTCAGTTTTGCTTCCAATATAAATGCAGATTTATGAGCTTTCCTGTTGCATGATTTATTTGTGTGATTTTTTTTTTTTTCTTTCCCAGGAAGACTGTTTCCTTCTTCCTAAACATCCAATATACATGAAAAGGGATTTAAGTGCTGAGAAATTATTAAGAAAAAAAAAAATAAGTGGAAATAAAAAGCCAGGTTACTGTTCCTTCCACTGGACAGCTCAGGTAAGAATTTGAAGCTGATGTTTTGATGGGAATTTCGTGTGGGAGGAAATGGTGGCTTGTGGAATAAGATGAGACATTTGTGTGTGTGCTGCTGCTTTTACTGCTGGGTTATTGACTTCAGAGTGTGTTTCGAGCAGTATTGAATTTGCAGCAGTAAAACACTTCACATTGCCGAACATTTGTGTTTAATAAATTGCTTTTTATGGAAGCAGGAGCCTGTATTTACCAATTGCTTTCTGGAACCTGTGGGATTTTTCATCATTCCACTGAGAACTACCTGAAAACTTTTAGTTTCTGAGTGAGACCAGCCAGTCTCATTTGTTCTGAGGCTGAGGAGCGATGTGCAAGGGAAAATCTGTGCCACAGGAGCCTCTTAGGAAATATTAGAGGAAAGAAATACATTTATGGGGTTGGAAGGAGGGAGAGAACAGCGTTAACATCCAGCTGCTAATGGACTGTGTGGTACCCACCACTTCCAGGAGTTCTTAATGGCCTTTGTGACTGAGAAAAGCAACATTCACTGAGGTTTAATAAATTTTTTAGCTTTCTAAGCGAGGCTGACAGCTCCAAAGAGCGACATTTTCACCAGCCCATTAATGCCTCCTGAATTTTCTACACTGCAGCCTTCTGCCTTCCAGTTGGTACCTTTTCATCTGCACTAATTAAGCAGCATTTCCATCCAGTGTCTTTGATTTGCACCCCAAGATCTCTGCACTTCCATTTTTTGTGCCATTTTGTTCCCTTGAACGCCGCTGATGTCACGAGTCCGCCCGTTCCAGGATATAAATTTTTCACCAAGTTCTACACCTTCATTTTTGGGAGAGGGGGAGGGAAAAGGGGTGCATGAATACAAAATGACTCCTCCATTTTCACTTCAAAGCCTATTTGGGCCGCTTCAAAGGGTTCCTTCGCCAAAGAGAAATCAGGATTTTTGAAAACACTTTTTAGAAAATGAAAGGCGAAAAAGCAACTTTGTTCTGAACAAAATTCCTCCTCGGCCGAGTAGTGCTGGGCAGCACTCCATCATCCTGTGAGCTTTGATTGGCTGTGCTGGCTGCCTCCAGGCTCTTCATCTCTAGAACTACATTTAAATTAAAAATAAGGCCAAACATTTTGCTCCGACACACTCCCTGTTCAGCATTCCACCCGCCATTGCAACGGGAAACTGAATTTATCTGTTTGCCCTTGTGGGGTGTCTGTTAAACACCCTGCAGGGTGTGGGGGTTGAATGTTGGTTGGACGGTTGCTGGACAGACTCAGGAGTTACTATTTTCTGTTCTTCAGATTTGTAGTTTATTATAAGGCGTGGGTGTAAGAGAGAGTGTAGAGCATGGAGAGTGATAAGAGCAGGGGGGTAGGAGAGAGCTTAGAGAGAGGTTAAAGAGAGCAATTTCCCGTTTACAACACAATAAGTATTCTTCTATGATGAATATTCTAATTTGCAATAACCAATAAAATACTATATACTAATTTCCTAATATTTGCATACAACCTCTAGGAATCACTAAATTCCCATGTTTTATGGCTTTCTTATCTGTAACCCTTATCTTCAGACCTTTCCTGCCAGGTATGGGACAGGATGTCTGTTGGTTCTTTGGTATTTGTGGCATTTGGCATCATCTAAACAAAGGAAGAGGCCTCAAACCTTCACATGACTGTTCTCAGCCTCTATGTCAAAGATTGCCAATATCTCTATTTCATCTGTTGTTTCAGAACTACTTGCTAGGCACTCATAAGATTTTGCTATTCCCTCCCCAACGTCAGGGGGCTTTGAGAGGCTTGATTTGCTGTGATTCTACCCGTGGTAATTCTGTTCCATGTGGTTTAACTCTTGCAGCAGGGCTCGGGTGGAACGTGGTGTTACCTGCTCGTGTGCCTCACCTGAGCAGCCAGGTGACACCAGATGGGGAAACGAGGGGAAAAGGGCCTCAAAAGGCACTTCCTGCTAAATATTCCTCCTGTAAACGAGCTTTGAGCCAAGCAAGGAGTGAATTATTAACTGGAATCCCACTTTTCTCCTCCTTGCTGGCTCCAGGAGGTCGAGGCAGGAATCCCAGGGAGGAAGGAGCTGCTCTGTGGGTGCTGGGTTTGCTGAGAGAAACCCAGGGGAAAACAGAAAACAGCTGGAGATTTTGGTTGGGAAAATTTTTGGGGTTTTTGAATTTTTGCTTTCTTGCTTTTTTCCCCTCAGGAATTTTGCTCCAGTGCTTTCCTTTTCACTCTGAAGTGGAATTGTTTTCACAGAATTGTCACAGAATCACCAGGTTGGAAGAGACCTCCAAGACAGAGTCCAACCCAGCCCTAACACCTCAACTAACCCATGGCACCAAGTGCCACATCCAGGCTTTTTAAAACACATCCAGGAATGGTGACTCCACCACCTCCCCAGGCAAAGCATTCCAATACTTTATTATTCTTTACATAAAAAAAATCTTCCTAATATCCAACCTCTATCTCCCTTGGCGCAGTTTGAGTTTTCCCTGCTAGCAATCCACATTGCAAAAAATGGCTTTTAATTTTTTTTTTTTTGTGTATGTATGTGTGTTTCCAAATGTAGGTGACTCTGGATTATTTCAGGAGAGATGTTGATGCCTTGAAGTGAAATTTTGATCCTCTGGCTTCCAGAACAAGGTGGTTTTCTTAAGAATGCTAAGTCCCTGAAATGCTGAAATATGGCTAAATTGAAAAAAAAGGTTAATTTGGATGGATATTTTGCAGGAATTGTTCCCTGGCAGGGTGGAGAGGGAATTCCCAGATGTGCTGTGGCTGCCCCTGGATCCCTGGCAGTGCCCAAGGCCAGGCTGGACATTGGGGACAGTGGGAGGTGTCCCTGCCGTGGCAGGGGTGGCACTGGGGGGGTTTGGGGTCCCTTCCCATCCAAATCATTCCATGATTCTCTGTTTCTGCACTTCAGCAAATAATACCAGGAAAATGAAATATATTTATTTTTAGTTGCTGCTCTCTGGTTGATTTCCAGCTGGACATTCTCTGGGACAGCTGGGTACCGAAGCTCTAAACCCAAACCAAACTCTTCCTTGGAACAGGACCCATTCCAGAGCTCAGAACAGGAGTAAAATTCCTTCAGGCCACATACATGGCATAAATTCAGCCCTCAAACATGAAACAAGTGGAGATTAGAAATATTGACCTTGGTAACCAGAAGCAGATTTTTCCTTCTGAGGTTTGAGTTTGTGAGTAGTCCAGATTAGAAATGATAATGGTGCAGGCTCATTTTGGAAGAAGACAGGTGGCTCTTGGATAAATTGTTCAAATTGTTATTGTTTATTGTTGTTGGATATTCTTCTTATTTTCCTCCCATTTACAACTCAAAAAAAAAATTTAGAAAAAAGCTTTTTCCTTTCTTCTTTGGCTGACATTGACGTTTCCAGGGAAGCCCCCAGGAATCTGATTTGGGATTGGATAAAATCCATTCTTATGGGAAGAAGAGCACACAGAAGTTGACATTTCTGAATTCTCCTGAGCTTGGCCCGTCCCAAAAGCATTTTCCCAAGATCCTGGCTGTCTGGGAGAGGCACAGCTGAGCTGAGACAGAGCATTCACTTCCACCAGCTCAAACATTTCCTGCCCCCCCTGCTTCACTCTGTGCCCGTTTTGAGAAGAATTTTCTGGAGGAGATTTATTCCTTGCTTTCCTGATCCCTCCCCTCACATCCCAAGGCCTCCACAGCTGAGAAAGGAGCTGAGCCTGTCTGGGAGGGGAATCCTGGGCTCTGGGGATGCTGCTGGAGGATGCTGGCTCTGCTCCCCAGCCCTTTCCCCGAGATCCAGCAGCAGCTTGGCTGTAATTGCTCACTGCTCTCCATTAGTGCCTCTCCCTCCTGGCAGCTCTTTAATAGTTTACATCTCTCGGGGTTGGAAATTACTGTTTTAATTAAAACAATTTGTTTCAAATGGGGCTCCCAAATCCCCACGTGATGTTTGAGGAGCCTTGGGCGACGAGCTGGAAATGGAGAGTAGCAATTGTTGGGAGTGAGGCTGGAAGGAGGAATTGGGATTTTTGCATAATTTTTGAGGCCTGGACTGGCAGTGGAGGAGACAAAATTGTGTAGGACTGGTATTTTTGTCTTCCAGACATTTAGAATTAGTTCATCATGGGTGAGCCTTTGGTGAGCTTGGACAATGCTTGGGATTTTTGGGGTGTCCTGTGCAGGGTCAGGAGCTGGACTGGATCATCCCTGCAGGTCCCAGCTCAGGAGTTTCCATGATTCTGTCAGGTTAATTTAACCTTGTTTGTTTTGTGATTGAGAGAAGGGGAAGGAAAGGAGAGAGCCCCCAAAAAAGGGACCTTGGGCACCTGAAATGCCACAAAAATGCACTTTGGGGATGGGATGGGATGGGATGATGGGATGGGCAGCAGGCAGGAGTGGTGTGCACAGGGTGGGAGGTGAAGCTGGCAGTGCCAGCAGGAGAACTCCTGGAACATCCTGAGCTGGAAGGGCCCCCGTGGATCACAGAGTGCAGCTCCTGTGTGGATCAATCCTGGATCTCTTTGAGGATGCTCCCCCTCTGCACCCTTGGAGAATGTCAAGGCTTTGGAGCTTTGCTCTTAGCTGGCAGGAATTTTATTTTAAATAATATTTCAAAAAATTTTCCTTCAACTTTGCTACTTTTACCACCTGTGTGTCACTGGCACAGGGTGCCCAGAGCAGCTGTGGCTGCCCCTGGATCCCTGGCAGTGCCCAGGGGATGTTGGAGCACCCTGGGATACTGGGGGGTGTCCCTGCCTGTGGCAGGGTGGGATGGGATGGATTTTGATGGATTTTGATTTGAAACCATCTGGGATTCTGGGATCTCTTCCCTTGGGGCAATGCTATTGCCAGAGGGCACAAACCTCACAAGCCACAAGACTTTACCGTTCTTAATGATCAATTATTTTTTCCCAACAAAAAATCAGTTTATTCCTTGGATTCCAGGGAACTCAGAGCTCCTGCAGGTGCTGCCTCTGCTCTTCCATGTTTTCCCTGTTCTTCCACTCCCTGCAGCCTTGAACCTCCCTTTCCCTCCTCCTGGAGATGGGAGCTCATTATGGGGATTTGTCAGACACTTCCAGCATTTATAGCAGGAACAAAACAAATGCACAGCATTTACGTGGTTTCCTTGTTAGCTTTTTTTTTTTTTTTTTTTTTTTTTTTTCCTGACAAGCAAATCTCAAATTCCAGTTGTTTTAAATGCAGCCTGGCTTCAGAACATATTGTAAATTATGATTTCCTTCATGTACTCGTTCTTCATTTTCCTCTCAGACAGGTTCTGGAGGCAGCCTGGGAAAACACAACCTGGAGAATGAGTTGTTTAGGCTGGAGAATGGCTTTTGCCAGGATTTATGGTACCTTTATGGAGACACAAGGAATTCTTCTGACAATTTAAGTCCCTACACTGAAGTAAGTTGTTTTTTGTTTGGTTCTTGGTTTTTGTTTTTTTTTCCCAGTGCTGACAGTAATTTGGATAGAAAACACAGATATTTTCAATTCTGCTGCACTGAACTTGTTGTGTGATGGGTTTTTGTGTCAATACTGAGAATAATATCCCAGGGAAATTGTGGATATCCACCCCTGGCAGTGCCCAGGGTCAGGCTGGACACTGGGACAGTGGGAGGTGTCCCTGCCATGGCAGGGTGGCACTGGGGGGGATTATGTCCCTTCCAACCCAAACCATCCCATAGTTTTAGGATTCTAAGCACTCAATCCTAGTCCTGAGCAGTTTTATGGAATACTTGTCAAACTATAAACACATTTTTCCCCGAGGATGTTTTAATTGGCTTTGAATTTTTGAGTGCTGATAAAAACTGAGATAAAATCGGATGTCAGAGGTTGAATAGTTGCTGCAAATAATCAAACCAGGTCAGGGTATAGTTAGAAATTTAGGAAATTTACTGTGGAAGCCACAATCATATGGAAATTCCTCCATTAATTTAAGATAGTTAATGGATCAGGATCCTTTGGAATGATACAGAGCTTGAGGAAGCACATGGATTTTCTCAGTGGACCCATAATAAAAGAAATATTTTTTTTCATTATCTTATGCAAAGGAGAAAACCAAACCAGGCTTTCTATGCAGCAGGAAACGTTTTGTGTTTCTCAGTGCTGGTTTCACTGCTGGCTGTAGAAAAACTTACTTTGAAGCTCTTGGAATTTAATTTCCATTGAAAAAAGCTGAAAAAAGCTTTCTTCAGAGCAACAATCCAACAACAAACAAGCAGCAATCCTGTAAAATTAATGGGCTTAATTAAAATGTACATGGATTGGGGAAGGATCCACAAGCATAACAGAGATTTACTCTCTCATACCAGACTGAATAAATTTCCATGAATTTCCTGGGAGATTTTTAAGGCATTTTATGACCTTGTTTATAAAAAGAAACTTGGGATTTCGAACTTGATTAGTTTTAAGAAAATACTGGAAAGAGCATCTCCGAGTATTTGGTAAACATTTCTTATTATCTTCAGAAGATTATTATATTTCTAAATAATTATAAAGCAGAACTCAAAGATTTTGCATGTCTAATTCAGAACAAAGTAATTTTTTCAGTAATTTTTACTAATAATTTGCAATTTATGACTAATTGTTGTAGCTGGCTTTGGCTGAGAGCTCTCACTCATGTCTGGTTGGTTTGAGCAGGGAAAAGAAAATTCCTTGTTCATGGGGAAAAGAAAATTCCTTGTTCATGGGGAAAAGAAAATTCCTTGTTCATGGGGAAAAGAAAATTCCTTGTTCATGGGGAAAAGAAAATTCCTTATTCATGGGGGGAAAAAAATTCCTTATTCATGGGGGGAAAAAAATTCCTTATTCATGGGGGGAAAAAATTCCTTATTCATGGGGGGGAAAAAATTCCTTGTTCATGGGGAAAAAAATTCCTTATTCATGGGGGAAAAAATTCCTTATTCATGGGGGGAAAAAAATTCCTTATTCATGGGGGGAAAAAATTCCTTATTCATGGGGGAAAAAATTCCTTATTCATGGGGGGAAAAAATTCCTTATTCATGGGGGAAAAAAATTCCTTGTTCATGGTTCCTTCCTGCTGGTTTTCCCAGCCTTCCTGCCAAATGTCCTGGATGTTGTGGGTGCCACTCCCTGCAGTTGTTTCTGGGAATTTGGTGGTGCCAAATTGTGTTGGCTGCTTCTCCATCCCAAACCTGGGGAATGGGGCTGTGGGTTTGCTGGAACCAGGCAGAAACGTTGGTGCCATTTTCATTTTTCATTTTAATTTTTATTTTTGTTGTGTTTTGTTGTGTTTTCTCTGTGGGGTTGAGCTGGGTGGTTTCCTGTGTTGTTTCCTTGGTGGGGTTTGGTTTGTTTTTTGTTGCTGAGCACAAACCCAGGAGGGAAGGCTGATCCTTAGCTGATGGCTGTGAGCTGGTCAAGGCATCCTGAGGGAGCTGAAACACTGGGAAAGTCATCCATCAAAAGCTGCTGAACAGGCACTCATTGTGTCTGGAGGTTGCTGGGAGATTATTCCAGAGCAATCCAAGCAGGGGAAGCAGATCCAAACATGGTCAAGTATTTAAACAGGTAAAAAAATAAAATCCCAAACCATTGCCCTGCCCTACTGAAGCGTTCCCTTAGTTCTGGGGATAAAACTGAGGGGTTTGCTTCTCACCAAACTTCTCTTCTGGGATAAGATCTGTGGTTTTCCTGTTTTCTCTTGCTTTCCAGGCTGATTATCTCTTTGTCCTGGCACCTCATGCTGCAGTGAAGGAAGAGAAAATCTGCACAAAACCTGAGCCATAGGTGGGAGCTGGGCACGAGCTGGCCCTGTGCTTGGTGTCCTGGTTTAAGGACAGGTGTCTGCCAATAAAGGCAGGAGCTTCTCTTGGAAATGGAGAATGTAAACCACTCCCCTCCAAATTATTATTATAATTTGGAAATTAAGGGGCTCTCAGGAAAAGATATGGGAATTAGGAAGAACAGTTCTTTACTAGGAAAATTAAAATAGAAATGCAGTATTGCAGGAACAATCCCAAACCCTGCCAGAGTCAGAATCCAAGCTGACACCCGTCAGTCAGTCAGGCTGTTGGCAGCAGTCCCATTCAATGGTGGCTGCATCCTCCTGCAGGGGCAGATGTGGTTCAGCTGGAGCAGTGCTCCTGGAGAAGGTGCAGTTTCCTCTGAAGCTCCAGGGATGATGTGGAAAGGTCTGGCTTTCCTCTGGAATCCAGTGGAAAGAAGGTGCCTTGGTGTCCAAAATCTCAGTTTTTATCTGGGTAGGAAAGGCTTGGCTCCTCCCCTGGCTGGAGCATCTCCCAGTGGGATGATGGAATTTTATCAGCCATGCCCTGGGACTCACTGGCCATGAACAGGAGATATCTCCTGGAGGGAGGATGGGCTGTGGAAAGATAAAGATGATTGCCCAGCTGGTTTTAACAATGGCTCATTAGCAGGAGATATTCCCACAGAGAGAAGGATCACTGCCACACCCAGTTTTTAACAATGGCCCATTAACAGGAGATATCTCCTGGAGGGAGGATGGGCTGTGGGAAGATAAAGATGATTGCCCAGCTGGTTTAAAGATGCCCATGAGCAGATAATGTGTGCCAGGAGATCAGGGTCACTGCCCCAGCTGCTTTAACAGAGGGGACAGAATTCACATTTCTGGCCACATCAACCCAACACATTTGGGAAGAAGAGGTCCAGTGTCCAGGGATTTGGAGCTTTCCTGCCCTCCCAGGGGCATCCCAGCCCCTCTCCCTGTGCTGTTCTGCAGCTGGCAGCTCCTGCCTGGCACGATTTTGGGCACCAGGAATAATTCCATTGGGATTAATTCCATTGGCAATAATTGCATTGGGATTAATTCCATCAGCAATGATTCCATCAGCAATGATTCCATTCCCTGGTCCTGCCTTTTCTCAGCTGATGGAACCCATGGGACCAAGAGCAGGGGAGGGACAGCACCTCCTCCCCACGGGCTGCAGGGTGATGGCCAGAGCCCTTTTTTGGGGGAATCAAGGTGCTCAGTCCTGAGCATTGCTGTGCTGGCTGGAAAATCCCCCTGGCCAGGCTGCTGGAGAGGCTGCAGCTCCTCAGCCTATGTTTCAATTCAACAAGAACACCAACAAAAAACCCCATTCTGGGTAATTTCAAACTATTTACTTTTCCAATTTGGCTACTGAACTGAAAAATCAATTGTTTCTACAGCTCTGCTGGAGATCCTGGGCTGAGTTCTGAGTTTGTCTGCCAGGCTTGGAGTGAAAACATTTCTGAGGCTGTGGAGTAAATCAGTTGCTGTTGTGTTTTCCAGGCTTTGGACCAAATTACCTTGTTTAGCCTGCCCTTGCTGGGATCAAATATCCCCAGAAAATGAGATTTGAATTCTGGGAACTGGAGTCCCTTCCAACCCGACAGTTCTGTCATGAATTTTACAGCACCCAGCTCATGCAGAAATGCTGTATTGGAGCCATCAGCCCTAGGGGCTGTCAGGATAAACCAGGCCTGTTCCATGAGATGGTTCATAATAATTATTGTAAATAGCAATAAACTCCTCTGATGGGCATTTCTGAGCCCAGTTCCTGCAGGGGCAGTTCAGTGAGAGCACCTTCCTGCCAAGGTACAGACAGCAAACGGGGGGGATAAAATACCAGCCTGAGAGAGGAGAAATGCCAGGGGAGGAATTCTCTGAATGCTGAGGGGCCCTTGGGAACCTCTGAGAAGGAGAGATTGTCATCTCTGCTTTTTGTTTGTTTGGTTGGTTGGTTGGTTTTGGTTTGGTTTGTTTTTTTTTTTGGTTGTTTTTTTGTTTGGGTTTTTTGGGTTGTTTTTTGTTTTTTCCAGGTACTCCTGTGTATTTGAAACATGGAAGTGACAGGTTCTGAGCACTTCAGCATTTGCATTTACAGTCTCCAGAGGCTCTGAAGGTCAAAACAACTTCACCACATTCCCAAGCCTTCCCCAGCAGCGACTCCCACCTTGTTTCCCCACCTTCCTGGGATTCCTGGGATCCCTTTCACCATTTTTATCTGGATTGTGCTTGAGGCTGAGTCTGGAGTCTGATTTTCCAAGTCAGGAGTGTGATGAGGAAGAACCTTATGGAGAGTAAGGAAATGCAGAGAACAATATTTCCACAGTATCAGCAGGCCCTGACTTGGTTCATTTAAGACAAAGTCACTTCATTTGCAGTTATTTCTGCCTGGTTTCCAGCCTGTCTGCTCAGGCTGGGTGAAACTCCTGATTTATTGCAGCCTCCCCAGAGCGGCTGAGGAGCTCTCGGGCAGTTTGTCAGAGTTCAGCTGCATTCTTCATCGCCAGTGGTGTTATCTTTAAGGAATAAATTATGGAAAAGGGAAAGACGGAGAGAAGAAAAGGGGAAAAGTGAAGATGTGAAGCAGCTTTGCCATGAAGAACAGCCCCTGGTGGCAGATGAAGCAGGAGACAAGGGAGGTGTGGGGAATCGGGAAGGGTTTTGCGGAGGATTGCAGAGCTGATCCCAGAACTCGGGGATTGATGGGCACACCTCGTCCTGAGCTGTTTGTTCTCCTCACACAGAGGATGAGTGAGATGGAAGGAGTGAACTTGTTACAAAACCTTCCCAGGACCTGTGGGGAGTTGTGATGAATGGCTGTGAATTGATGATCGCAGCGGGCATTAGCACCGTCAATAATGAAAATGGTGACAAAAGAGACAAATACAGGTGTCCTCCTGCCGCTGGCAGGGAATTCCTGATGGGCAGAAAACGCCAATAATCCAAGCTCAGAGGGAAACCCTCCCGCAGGGTCACAGCTGTCCCCGGGCTCTGCTGGCTCTGACCTGCAGGAGACAACCCCGGCTGCTCAGAGGCTTGAGGGTTAAAATAGCTCCAGACATTCCCAGCCTCCCCAGGAGGGACGCCTGCCTTGCTTCCCCAAGAAACAAGGATTCCTGGGGCTCTTCTTGGGGGATTCTTCTTGGGATTGTTCTTGGGGAATTCTTTTGGGGAATTCTTTTTGGGGAATTCTTTTTGGGGAATTCTTTTTGGGGAATTCTTTTGGGGAATTCTTTTTGGGGAATTCTTTTGGGGAATTCTTTTTGGGGGATTCTTTTTGGGGGATTCTTTTGGGGATCTTTTGGGGGATTCTTTTGGGGAGTTCTCTTGGGGGATTCTTTCTGGGGGATTCTTTCTTGGGGGATTCTTTCTTGGGGGATTCTCCTTGGGAATTCTTGGGATTCTTTCTTGGGGGAGTTCTTTCTTGGGGGAGTTCTTTCTTGGGGGAGTTCTTTCTTGGGGAGTTCTTTCTTGGGGAGTTCTTTCTTGGGGGATTCTTTCTTGGGGGATTCTTTCTTGGGGGATTCTTTCTTGGGGGATTCTTTCTTGGGGGATTCTCATGGGGATTCTTTGGGGAGTTCTTTTGGGAATTCTTTTTGGGGAATTCTTTTGGGAATTCTTTTGGGGATTCTTTTTGGGGATTCTTCTTGGGGGTTCTTTCTTGGGGGTTCTTTCTTGGGGGTTCTTTCTTGGGGGTTCTTTCTTGGGGGTTCTTTCTTGGGGGATTCTTCTTGGGATTCTTCTTGGGGATTGTTCCTGGGGTTCTTGGGATTCTTCCTGGGATTCTTGGGATCCCTTTTACCATTTTTATCTGGATTTTGCTTGAGGCTGAGTCTGCAGTCTGATTTTCCAAGTGAAAATCTGGGACATGGGTCCAGTGACTGGAATGGGGAGAGAGATGAAGGGAGCAATGTTTGTGCAGGGAGAGAAAAGGGGTGAAACAAAGATTCCGCTTGGAATTTGGGTGGGAAAATGTGCATTTCTCCTTTTCCTCCCTGCTGGGACTCCCCACGGAGCTTCCTATGCTGGAAAAGGAGCAAATGCCATCTTTGTTCAGCGGGAAGATGCATTCCCAGCACGTGGAAGCTGCAGGTGGGGTTTGGGGGTCCCTGCCCCGTCAGATCCCTGCCCTGCTGGCAGCATCTCCCCATCCCATCAGGACTGGCCTAACTGCCAGGAAAACAAAGACAAATTTGCACATGGCAGGCTGGAATGATGCTTCCCACTGCTAAATAGTATTAAAACAAAGGAGAAAAAAAGCTCAGAAAAGAGAGCAGCGATTCTGCCTGAAGGCACCTCAGAACAATAGACTTGGTAAATGACTCCAGACCTCAAGCTGTCCCATCTTCCCAGCCCACGGGGATTTGTTTCCCTTAAAAGCAATTAAAAGCTCCACAGCAGCTGTGGTTGAGCTCTGATTTGTATTCTGCAAAGTTTGCTCCAGTTTAGGTTTTTTTTAAGGCTGCCTCCATTCCCTTTCCCCTCTCCTCCTGCTCTCCAGGTGCTCGGGAGGGGCTGGGATTGGAGGTGGCAGCTGCAGGCACTGAGGGGTTTTCACTCATGCCTGAACTTCTGTGCAGCTCCCAAGCTGAGGCTCAAAATCGATCCCCGAAGTGGAAACTTCTGCACAGGCTTGGAAACGGGACAGAGGGAGGGAATTTTGGAAAAGGAGACTCGTGTCCCTGCGGCCAGGGGAGCCCCAGAGCACAGCAGGACCTGGAGCTGCTGGAGGCACCAGATGCTCAGAGATGGAGCAGCTCTGCTGGGACAGCTGGGATTGTTCACCTGGCAGGAGAGGTTTGGGGTGAGCTCACTGTGGCCTCACAGCACCTGGAGGAGCCACAGGAAATTTGGAGAGAGTTTGGCGAGAAGGTAAAGAACTGGACACTGAATGGTTTAATGTGAATTAAGCAAACGATGCTTTACTTTTTTTTTTTTTTTCTTTTAACTTTAATATGCAATTTTTTTACCTTTACACAATCATGTAACTTATCCTTGGTAAAAGCCTCTTGCACGAGGCAAACATGGGCTTTTCTATTTTTCATTGGCATTCACCATCACATTCAGCTCTTCCTGTTTCACCCCTTGTTTTTCTCATTAACCAACTGCTGTCCTTTTTTTTATCTTTTTTTTTTTAAGGTGACTTCAAGGGCAAAGCTGCATGGCTCAGGAAAGTGTTCATCTTTCTTGGTTCCTTCACTGTGTGCCCATTTTCCTCTAAAAACCTTCCCACAGACTGGGGACAGGGATGGAGGGACAGGACACAGGGATGGAGGGACAGGACACAGGGAATATTTCCCACTGCCAGGGCTGGATGGGATTTGGGGCAGGAATTGCTCCCTGGGAGCTGGGATGGAATTCCCAGCTTTGCTGTGGAAACTGCTGCACCCCAACCCTGCTCCAGGTGCAGGTGAGGCAGGAATTGCATTCTTCCAGAACTTGGAGTCAGAGCAAGAAGGACAAGTTATCCATGAAATTCCAACCCAATGACGTCACATGGGGCTAAAAAGGTGGCAAAAGGAAAAATCCTTTTTTTTTTTTTTTTTTTTTAGGATTGTTTTAGGTTTTACATCTAGATTTTAGAAATTCTTTTTTTAGGAATGTGAAGTCATTACTTTGGTGCATCAGCCCAGCTCAGGGACAAGTGCAAGCCAGCAGGTTTGCAGTTCTCTTCTAGGACACTGAGCCTCTGAAAAGCTGTTAAAAGAAAAAACAGATTTGCTTCATCCAGGAAGGGAAATCCAGGCAGGTGCTGGGAGCTGCTGTGATCCAAAATCCCCTTTTCCCACCCAGAACCCCAGAATCCCCCCCTGAGCTGAAACAATCCCCCTAAAGCAGCAACTCCTCACTTTTGGGGAAAGGAGAATCTGGCTGCACCGACTTAAGGCAATTCACAGTTGTTAAATTTAATTTCCCATCAATAAATATAATTACCTAATTCAATTTCTGCCTCTTAATAAAAATGGTTTCCAATGTCGTTAGAGCCTCAATCCCCAATATCTGTGACTGCTCAGGATTATGGGCTGTGTAAATACAATTTCTGCAAGCAGATGGATTTTCCATGCAGATGGAGAAACACAAATTGGGATCAGTGGCTCTGGCAGCTTCCAACACCTTCAACCTGAAAAAAAAAAGAGAAACAATAAAATTACAGAGGTTTTTTTTTTTTTTCTTTATCACACTGAGAGGAAAAGCTGTGCTTGTACATTCTTTAATTTGACCAGGCTTAAAGATGTTCCTTTTCAGGAATTTAATTAGCTCAAATATATCCCCAGCAGAAAAATTAGGAGTATCCTCGAGGTTTATTTGACACTCTGCAAACACTGGAGTTCCCTCTTGAAATAATTTTAATGAAGCCACTTGACCACAGCTCTGACAGCCAGGAGAGGATTTCTCCTCACAGATCTGTGTCAAAATGAGATTATGAGAAAAGGAGCTGCACTGGGGGGGTTAGGTTGGGTACCAGGGAGAATTTCCTCATGGAAGGGTTGGCAGGGACTCAGCTTCCCACAAAAATGAGGAAAAAAAGGGAATTTGTGCTGCTGTGGTGGAGCCAGGGCCCTGCCTGCACATCTGAGGTGTCTCCCTCTAGTTCTCTCATCAATATCCAAAGCTGCAGTGAGTTTGGGAGCTGGGATTCTGTGTTTTGGGTTTGTGGTCCCAAACTCCAGCTCTGAGGTTGACTTTTCCTATTCCTCATAATAGGAGGAGTTCCTCACAAAAACCTGAATTTTGCATCACTGTCAGCAGCTCCATCACTGCCCTGGAGCTGTGACCTGGAAACAAATCACTGCTGCTCCAGCCTCCAGTGGGGCAGGGAACCCTCGGAGCCTAAAGCCCCAGGGGAGGAAGAGGAAATGCTGGAGACCACCTGAAAACCAGGGAAAGCCAGATTTGCACCAATAAATGTTCAAGCAACACTCAGGAAGAAGGAATTCCATATCCTCTGTAAAAATCATCAATTTTTCCTGCACATCAGAATTTTGTTATCTCCTAAAGATAAACAATTATCCTTCCCTTCATTCCCAAAATGACTTTTAACTTCACCTGTCCTTTCCCTTTTCATGTTCTAAGCTCCTTCCCATTACCAATATTTGTTTTAAATCCATAATGACCTCCTTGTCCTTTCACTGCTTTTTTTCCTTTCTTGCACTTTTTATTCCCTCAGAAGAATTCCTGCACAAACCCACGGAGCTCATTCACAAGCTGCTCAGTTCTCCCCCTGTAATTACTTCTCCCTGGTGTTGTCTTTATTGAGCTGCCTGTCTTTGGGGTTATTTCAGATTTATCTATTTTAATATTTCAGCCCCTGTTTTTATAGCCTTTGGATTGTTCAGTGATCTTTGATTGCATAATTGAAATGTATTTTCCTGCCTCCTTTAAACTCCTGAATTGGCAGGCAGCTTTTCTGTTACTCTCTTCAAGGCTTTTTGATTGATTCCAGCCAGGATCTATCTTTTATTTTTCCTGATAGTTCCTTTTATTATCTCAATAAAACCTCCCGTGTCAGCTCAATTGAGCAAACTCTCTTTGCACCTGTGCAAACGTGGCCAGGTTATGGTAAAGCACATTCGGTGGAAGGAATATCATTGACACCTGCCTTGGGCCTGGGGAGCAGCACCCACATCTGGCTCCAGGCACAGCTGGCTTGGCTTTGAGGTTTTCCAACTCATTTGCACTCTGGGGCATTATCTGGGGGATATCTCTCCTCCTCCTTCTCCCTTTCTCCTTTTCTTTTCCTCTTTTTCCCCTTTCTCCTTCTCATTTCCCTTTCTCCTTTCCTTTTCTCCCTTTCCCCTTTCTCTTGTCTCCATCCTCCTTCTCCTCCTTCCTTTCTCCCCTTCTCTTCATTTTTTCCCCTTCCCCCTTCCTTTTCTCCTTTTCTCCTTTTCTCCTTTTCTCCTTTTCTCTCTTTCCCCTTTCTCTTTTCTCCCTTGTCCTTCTCCTTCTCCTTGTCCTTCTCCTTCCTTTCTTCCCTTCTCTTCTTTTTTCCCCTTTCCCCCTTCCTTTTCTCCTTTTTTCCTTTTCTCTCTTTCCCCTTTCTCTTTTCCTCCTTTTCCTTCTTTTCCTCCTTTTCCTCCTTCCCCCCCTCCTCCTTCTTCTCTTTTTTCTTTCCTTTATCTTTTTCTCCTCCTCCTTCACCTCCTTCTTCCTCTCTTTCTCTTTTTCCTTCATTCTTTTTCTCCTCCTCCTCCCTTCCCCACTTGCTTTGCTTCTTTTTCTTTCTCTGCTGAAAAGTTATTTTTAACTGCAGCGAGCAGAACTGAGGGAAATTCGATTCCCAGCCTTGAGCTGTGCAGCAGAGAGCCACTAAAGGTGTGACCCTGACACAGACCTTGTGTCCTTTGCTGCTGCTCCCAAACCCATTTCCATTTTCCTGCACCTGGAGCAATCCTGCCCAAACCAGCTCGAAATCCAGTGTAGAACTCCCAGATATTGCCCAGAAGGAGGAATTCCTGTATTTCAGCCCTGGGGAGGGCTGCTCATGGAACTCATTTCCTCAAGTTTCTCTCTGTGTGGCTGGTCCTCGTTCCTCCCATCCCTGCAAGAGAGCTAAGAGAGAGATTTGAAATCTGGCATTTCAGGGCAAGGTTGGTTTGGAATTATCCCAGGAAATCAGCAGAACAGCCAAGAGATTTGTGAGGAGTTGCTGGATGATTTTAGAGAAGTTGATTTGGTTTAGTGGACAAGGTCAAAGGTTGGACTGGACTATCCTGGAAGGTGTTTTCTGAGTTTTCATTTTGGAAATTTCAAATGCAATATTTGCTTTGGGGTTCCTTTCCTTTCCTTTCCTTTCCTTTCCTTTCCTTTCCTTTCCTTTCCTTTCCTTTCCTTTCCTTTCCTTTCCTTTCCTTTCCTTTCCTTTCCTTTCCTTTCCTTTCCTTTCCTTTCCTTTCCTTTCCTTTCCTTTCCTTTCCTTTCCTTTCCTTTCCTTTCCTTTCCTTTCCTTTCCTTTCCTTTCCTTTCCTTTCCTTTCCTTTCCTTTCCTCTTTCCCCAAATCCATTTAAAAATTGCAATATTTGGAGTCATGACCAGAGTAACCTCCAGCAGAAATAAAGTCAGGTAGCCAAGTTATTTTTTTTTAACCAAAGGCTTAAAAAGGAACCAAAAATGAAAATTAAATTTTAATTAGTTCTTCATTCCCGTGGTTTAATTATGCAGCATTCCTCCAGCAATGAGTGTTTGAGTCTGGAGTGATTGTTAATTTATGAATGTATTCTGTATTGATTTGGGAGCAGAGCTCTTTGAGCACCATCACCTTTCTCTCAGCATTTTCTCCTCTGCAGGCTCAGAGGGTTTGGATTTCTTCTCTGAATTCCTGGTTCAGGTATCTTTTAGAGCAAAGGTCGAGAGTAATTGCATTAAAATATGAAATAAGGCCAATAATTGCAGTGGAATTGGGTAATGCAGCAGCGAAATGGGGCCTTTGGGGTGCCTGGGAGGGGTCAGGCTTCCCAAAATGTTTGTTCTTCTTTTTTGAGGAGAAAACTGGTGTCAGTGCCTGGGTCAGAAGTGAGGGATTTGGGGTAAAGAAAGCTGGGGTTTAACTGGTGGAAGAACAAAATGGTTTGGAAATGAACTGGGGGGTCCTGGTGGGAATTTTCTCTCCCTCTCTATCCCAGCCCCTGTGCCCACACCAGCTTTCATTTAATCCTTGGGTCCTTGGCATTTCCACAGGAATCTGGGATTTGTGGAGACCAGCAGCAAAGTCAGAGCTGGGAAAGGAGGGAGGTTTGTGGGCAGATGGCAGAACTTGCTTCGTTTTCCAGAGTGGGAACAATTCCAGGGAAAAGTGTGAAACCCTGCAGTGATTCCACTGTCACTGCCCTCCCCTCATTCCAGCCTGGATTTCACGGCAGGAACCAAACCAGGCCCTGGTGGGAACTTCTGTGCAGGAGATTTTGGCAGTGAGAACAACCCCAGACAGGGCAGGGAGGGGAGGCTGCTCATCCCAGGGGATGGAGGAAGGAGGAATAAACCCTCCAGGAGGGGCAGAGACACTGAAAACTGTCACAGCACAGAGGAGGGAATTCGTTGCAATATTTTATTTTGCCTGCAAATAGCAGCTGATGCCAGGGGAGGCAGGAGCAGTGTTGGGATCTGGGATCTCCAAATTACCAGAGCTGCTCCAGCATTTCTGCCTCAACCACCTCAAAACCCCAAAACAAACTCAAAACTCCAAAACAAACTCAAAACCCCAAAACAAACTCAAACCCCCAAAGCAAACTCAAAACCCCAAACAAACTCAAACCCCCAAAACAAACTCAAAACCCCCAAACTGAAAACCCCAAAACAAACTCAAAACCCCCAAACTCAAAACCCCAAACAAACTCAGAAGCATCCAGAGCAAACCTCACTGGACAGAGTTTGAAGCAAACTGAGAATCTGAAGCTCCTGTGGGGTTTAGGGCAGGGCTGGGCTCCAGAGTTATCCATAAATTCTTCATTTTATTGGAAATCCTGCAGGAAAACCCAACCCTGTGGATTCCAAAGGGAAAGGCTCCTGTATTTATTTACCTGATTTACCCTCAGAAATGAACTCTGGGGGTGCAGATTCCTGCAGATTCCTGCTTTTCCCTTCTCCCACCCCACATTCCAGTGCTGCTTTTCCACCACTTTGTTTTCCCTTCCCTCCTTTTTTCCCAGCAAGTTCATTTTGGCACTGCTGAGCCAAAACTCCATGGATGGGAATTCTGCTCTCCCCTGGGCATGCTGGATCTCCATCCCACAGCAATTATTTCTGGGAATTTCAGATCTCCATCCCACAGGAATTCTCCCCTGGGAATTTCAGATCTCCATCCCACAGGAATTCTTTCCTGAGAATTTCAGATCTCCATCCCACAGGAATTCTCCTCTTGGGAATTTCAGATCTCCATCCCACAGCAATTCTCCCCTGGGAATTTCAGATCTCCATCCCACAGGAATTCTCCTTTTGGGAATTCTGGACCTCCATCCCACAAGAATTCTTTCCTGGGAATTTCAGATCTCCATCCCACAGGAATTCTCCCCTGTGAATTTCAGATCTCTATCCCACAGGAATTCTCCCCTGGGAATTTCAGATCTCCATCCCACAGGAATTCTCCCCTGGGAATTCTGGACCTCCATCCCTGCCCCTCTGTTGTTGCTCTGAAATTGGTGATAATTCCTCACACCCCACAATTTACTTTGTTCTGCTTTCCTGGGCAGTTCAATTTTAACCAAATCCCATTTTTTTTTCCATGCTGACCTCTCACTGGACTGCTGGAAGAAGCATTGCTACAAATAAAGCTCCACTGAGCAGATAATGAAGCTGCTCTAAACTTCATTTAAAATTCAGATGATGAAGGATCATCTATTAAGCACTAATCCTTTTCATTTCTGCATGCTCCATGAAAACAAGTGGATATTTCTGCTATGAAATTCACACCCAGCCATACCTGGAGAGGGGCTGGAGCACTGGGACAGGGGAGGTGTCCCTGCCATGGCAGGGCTGGCACTGGGGGGATTTGAGTTGGATTTCCAGCCCAAACCAGTCTGGGATTCTCTGAAATCTGAGAGGTTTAATTTTTATTTTTTTTTTTTTTCCAGAGCAGCTGGATGTGTTCACAGCTGAAGTGTCACCTACAGGAACCAGATTTCTCCATCTCCTCACACCTGAGACGCTGTTTGGGGGTTACCCCCCTTAATTTAGGTGGAATTAAATTATTTTCTGTAGTAATCTACACTAACTCTTTACTCCTGGTGGTCTTTACTCCTCCCAGCACAAGGAGGAAAATCCTCATGGATAAATGCCTGGGAATGCTGGAAGTGGTGACCATGGTCTGAACCTGGGGTTTGGGATTCAGGCAGGAAAATGGGAAATCCCTAATCCAAATCTGAGATTTGGGATTTCAGTGGGAAAATGGGAAATCCCTGATCTGAACCTGGGGTTTGGAATTCGGGAAGGAAAATGGGAAATTCCTGATCTAAACCTGGGATTTGGGGATTCAGGCAGGAAAATGGGAAATCCCTGATCCAAATCTGGGATTTGGGATTCAGTGGGAAAATGGGAAATCCCTGATCTAAACCTGGGGTTTGGGGATTCAGGCAGGAAAATGGGAAATAATTAATCTGAATCTGGGGTTTGGGATTCAGTGGGAAAATGGGAAATCCTTGGTCTGAACCTGGGGTTTGGGGATTCAGGCAGGAAAACGGGAAATCCCTGATCCAAATCTGGGATTTGGGATTCAGTGGGAAAATGGGAAATCCCTGATCTGAACCTGGGGTTTGGCCTTGGATTCAGGTGGGGAAATGGCAAATCCTTGATCTAAACCTGGACTTTGGGGATTCAGGATCTTTGTTGCTCCCACCAACCCCGGAGCTGAAGATAAACCCCAGTTTCCTGAAACCTTTTCACCTGGATTTCCATACTGGCTAAACTGGATTTATTTTTTTTAAATCTTTGGAGTGATGCTGCTCCTAAGCCCTTCCCACAGCTTTTCAGTAACACAAATGCAGGTGGCTCCTGGGGATGAGGAACAGGGCTCAGCCCAATCCTGGTTTTGCCCTCCTGCCCAGCCCAGAGGTCACAAACCCCTCCAGAGATGTATGAGCATTAATCTGATGTGCAGGGTCTAACAGAATTCTTGTTTTACATTTAAATCCAAGCCCAAAGTTAATCCATCTCCCCTGATGCTCCAAATCAGTAACCTGCAGTAATTGCTTCTCATAATGGTTTTCTGGACTGGTGCTGATATTTCCAAGTGTGACTCTTCTCGTGCTCAATAAATTAATGCAAATATTATCACAAAAACAATTACATGGAGGGCAGGAGCCTCCACATCTCTTTAAGGCAGAGAAGGATGAACTGGGGCTTTATGCTCTGGTTCAAATGATACCAATTCTCTGCATAACCCTGGAAAAGTTTCATTTTTCTCTTTTAGTCAAATTTAACTCTTCAGTGAAGCTGCACAGCAATGTTTGCCTTGCCCATGAGCTGAAACATTTGCTTAATGGTTACAAATTGCTTTGAAAATTCAGCATTAAAAGCTTTGATCAGGCAACTTGGTAATTGCAGCTTGCTTTTAAAATGTGTAGCAGGGAGTTCTGGTAGTCCTGAGTCTTCAGGAGTTGCTTTCTCCTTGATTGCTCAGCCATGAGTGAATTTAAAACCCTTATTATTTATATGTTATTGATGTATAAAGTTAAATCACAGGCTATTTATATGTATTTTTAAGAGTGGTTTTATAGGTTTTGTATTTTATCTAAAAATATAAAAATGTATTTTTATATTCTCAGCACACTTTGTCTGATTCTCAGGGTTCCTTGCTTTATTTGTTTGCATTTTTAATGACCCCTGTGTGAATGAACTGGGTGCCACGTGGGGTTTTTCAGGTCAGGAAATGAATCCTCACATTTAGATGTCAAAATCCATCATTTCCAAGTGACATCAACAAGGCCACCTCCAGATTTTTGCTGCTTAGGTAAAGTTTGGCAAATATTGTTCTGTTTGCTTCGGGGGAGTTTTTGCTCACCCTGGGGTTTGTATGTTTGAGAAGTTCATTAAGTTACACAGGATATGGAAATCCAAGTCCTCTCTGCAGCTGTGGGCCTGGAGCCTCCACTGAAGGTATCAGTGTGTTTCCACCTTCACTGGAACTCTCACTGCTGCTGTGGCATTTGAAACCTTTCACTCTCTAAAAGCACTAGAGCTCACCCTAAAAATTACTGACTTACTTCTACTTAAACATCTATTTTATGTGTGAGTGGCTTAATATACTTCAATCCATTTACAGGCTTTAATTCAATCCCTGCACTTTGATTTCTCTCTGGAGAATTCAGAGAGACCCCTGACTCACTGACTCCAACAGTCCTGGCTGTGGGGTTTATCTCTGCACTGTCATCTCTGTCATGAGCTGAAAACTCAGAGCAAAACCATTCCAAACCCATCAGAGCTGGAGTGAGAATTCCTCATCCTGTGTCCCACTGCTGGGGAAATTACTTTTGATGCTCATTTTAATTTGGCAGAGCATCATCAAGTGCTGCCCATGCACCCTCTGATCCTGAGCTCCAGGATTGTTTTCTCTCCTGGATTTGGGCTGGAATTGCTTTGAAGTTGTCCTGGTTTAAGGACAGGTGTCTGCCAATAAAGGCAGAAGCTTCTCTTTGAAATGGAGGATGTAAACCCCATCCCTCTAAATTATTATAATTTTGAAATTAAGGGGCTCTCAGACAAAGAGATGGGAATAGGAATAACAGTTCTTTACTAGGAAAATTAAAATAGCAATGCAGTATTACACAGAACAATCCCAAACCCTGCCAGAGTCAGAATCCAAGCTGACACCCGTCAGTCAGTCAGGGTGTTGGCAGCAGTCCCATTCAATGGTGGCTGCATCCTCCTGCAGGGGCAGATGTGGTTCAGCTGGAGCAGTGCTCCTGGAGAAGGTGCAGTTTCCTCTGAAGCTCCAGGGATGATGTGGAAAGGTCTGGTTTTCCTCTGGAATCCAGTGGAAAGAAGGTGCCTTGGTGTCCAAAATCTCAGTTTTTATCTGGGTAGGAAAGGCTTGGCTCCTGCCCTGGCTGGAGCATCTCCCAGTGGGATGATGGAATTTTATCAGTCATGCCCTGGGACTCACTGGCCATGAACAGGAGATATCTCCTGGAGGGAGGATGGGCTGTGGGAAGATAAAGATGATTGCCCAGCTGGTTTTTAACAATGGCCCATTAACAGGAGATATTCCCACAGAGATAAGGATCACTGCCACACCCAGTTTTTAACAATGGCCCATTATCAGGAGATATTCCCACAGAGAGAAGGATCACTGCCACACCCAGTTTTTAACAATGGCCCATTAACAGGAGATATTCCCACAGGGATAAGGATCACTGCCACACCCAGTTTTTAACAATGGCCCATGAACAGGAGATATCTCCTGGAGGGAGGATGGGCTGTGGAAAGATAAAGATGATTGCCCAGCTGGTTTAAAGCTGGCCCATGAGCAGATAATGTGTGCCAGGAGATCAGGGTCACTGCCCCAGCTGGTTTAACAGAGGGGACAGAATTCACATTGCTGCCACATCAACCCAGCACAGAAATGCATTTCCCAGGCAGGATGCTCCAGCCCTGCCTCCTCCCCGCCCAGTCTGTGCTGAGCCATTCCAGCCTGTTATTTTTCTGTTCCATGTTCTTTTTCTGGAGAAATCCCACTCAATTAGGGCAGTTTAGGGTCCTTCCTGTGATTCCCCCTAAGTGGGAAAACTCTCCTGCATGGAAGCTTTGGCCTGAATCTGAATTTAATAGAGAAATTCCTCAGGTCATTAATAAACCTTCATAAGGGTTCAATTCAGCATTAAAGCCACTTAAATGGCTTTTTATTACCCATTTATGACTCAGTGTTTCCTCTTATAACTCTGGCATTTTGTGGGTTTTTTCCTCACCTACCTTCATACAATTTTAATATTCATATTCTCTCAGGTCAAGTGTGGATGAATTCCAAAGCAGCTGAAAATCAACAAAAGTGCTCTCTGTGCCCTCCTTTTTTTTTCCTCCTCTTGTTCAGCTGTGCAGTCCTCCAGTTAATTTGGGATTTCTCTGCACTGATATTAAGGGGTTTCATTGATCCCAGAGAGAGAGATCACATCCTGTGCTAGTTTAACAGATGGGAGAGTCCTCCATTATTCCACTGGTGGAAAATGAAAATACCTGACATTGTAGGGCTTGAACAGCCCAATTTTTACTCTCACTTTTAAAACATTTATTCCATCAGAGAGCTTTGAACGAAGTTGTTGCACAGTGAAAATGAAGATGGGGTCTATTTTTTTAATGTTTATTTTAATATTTAATTTTGACATTTAATTTCTCCATCTTTTTATTTTTTGATTAACAGAGGTATCAGCAATCTCAACAATCCCAGTTGTTGTGCAAAGCCAACATTGCACTTGGCATTTTGAAACTTCTTTAGAAACCTCGTGTTAGAACACAGGGATCAAACAGACTTTTACCTTTTATTCCATTGTATAACTGGAATAACATCATTCTATAAATACAACAGAGCCTCCCAAAGCTTGGAGGGAAATTTATGGGGTAATGAAAATGTGTTCAGAAAGATAAATTTCTGTTTCATTCTCTGGATTTTTGTCACAGTTTCCAATTCCTGTATTAAATAATCTGTTTCATTTAAAGGGGGTTATATAACGTCAGGGCTGACAGCTGAGCTTGCAGGATGCTGTAATTAAGCTGAATTGTAAATAACTGCACAAAAGAGTTGGAAACACCAATCTCAGACCTGAATAAGCCCCTAATTCATCAAAAATACAGAAGAGATTCCACAGGTGGCATCAGTGTCGAGTTCTCGAAATGACTTCATTAAAATGATACCACATAATTGAATCATTAAATTTTTAGCCACGGCCCTGAGAGTCCCTTTCAGCGGAGATTGTTTCATGAGGGATCAGTGGCTGGGGCTGAGGTGGTCTGAGCAGCCCATGACAGTTTAAGGGGCTGTTTTAGCTGGGAAGGCTGTTAGGATGGTGGGGAATGCTGGGTTGGATGATGTGGAGCCAAATTGCCCTCCCTTCAAACCAACATTTGTGTCGTCTTGATGAATGCTGAGGCGATTTGCCCAGGAAAGTTTCTCCTTGCTGTTTTTGCAGGTTAGCTTTTGCTCTTTTTCTGCCTGAGCTCCGTGGCAGGGCCGGGTCAGTCAGGACTAAATTCAGGCCTGGCTTTGTTATTCCAGGCTGTGCCATGCTGGTGTTTAGGAGCTGTGATGTGGAACAGAGCTGAGCTGAGCTGAGCTGAGCTGAGCTGAGCTGAGCTCCTGTCACAGCCTGAGGTGTCTCCTCAGCCCTGAGGAGACCACCAGGACATGCAGTGGTTTGAGCCCAGCTCTTTCTGAGACTGCAGGGGCTGTTCTGAGAGGTTTCCATGGCTGTTTATTCTCCCTCATCTCAGGATTGCTCTGCCCAGCTCACAGCTCTGCTCGCCAGACGTCCAGGGCAGAATCTGCCTGGAGAGGCAGGACTGATCTTTTATACTCTAAATTACCTACTGGGGATTTACAATTATTTTCCAATACAATACAACTTTGTTAAACAGTCCAGCTCTGACCCCATCCAATCTAAAGTGCCAGCATGTCACCCAGCATGGATGGCACGGAGGAGAAGGAGGAAGAGGATCCACACCCCAAATTCTCCATCTTGGCCATGTGTCCCTTATCACAAACATTCTAGAAATCTGCTAATTCTACATTCTAACAGTCTAATTTACACTCTGTTTATTTTTGCAGCTTGCATTTCTTCTCTCAATGCTGGTAAATTGTCCCAAGGAGCTGAATCCAGCCCCTGAGACACCTGGGTCTCACTCAGGGATTTTGGGGACCCGCCAGGGGGTCTCAAACCTCCCAGGGCAGCCAGAGGAGCACTCTGGGTCCCACAAACTCCGATTTCCAGGGGAAGGGAAAGTGCTCTGATTGCCACGGTGGGAGGGGAGCCAGGGAGAAACACCAGGCACAATTCCAGCCTGATCTCCCATTCCCTTTCATGCTCAAAGCCTTTTAGAAACCTTTAGACACTTCTGAGGAAAATCCATCCCATCGTTAAATCTCTGCCTGCCTTACAAACGAGGAGCTTTGCACCCCCCGAGGCAATTGGAGGTTTTTTGGGAGCTGCTGTTTCCTGGGCTGGGAACTCCTGTCCCAGGGTGACACAGGGAGTGACATCACCCACAGCTCTGGATTTAGGGGAGTTCCTGCCTTCACCAGTCTGAGGGGTTTGGGATGGAAAAAAAAGAGATTAACCCCTGGAGGATGGGGAAAAAAAGAGATTAACCCCTGGAGGATGGGGGAAAAAAAGAAATTAAACCCTGGAGGATGGGGACAAATAAAAGAAATTAACCCCTGGAGGATGGGGGAAAAAAAAAAAGAGATTAAACCCTGAAGGGGGACAAGAAAAAGAGATTACCCCTGGAGGATGGGGACAAGAAAAAAAAAGAGAGAGATTACCCCCGGAGGACAGGGGAAAAAAAAAAAATTACCCCTGGAGAATGAAAAAAAAACCCAAAAAACCAAAAATACATTATCCCTGCAGGATGGAAAAAAAAACAAGAAAAAACCAAAAAGAGATTACCCCTCGAGGATGGAAAAAAAACCCCAAAAAACACAAGAAGAGATTACCACTGGAGAATGGATAAACAAAAACAAAAAACAAAAAACAAAAAGAGATTACCCCTGGAGGATGGAAAAAAAAAACCAAAGAACAAGAAGAGATTACCCCTGGAGGATGGGGGGGGAAAAAAAAGCGATTACCCCTGGAGGATGGAAAAAACAAGATCTCCCCTGGCATTTGTGGAGGGCCAGGAGCAGGGCAGAGCTCGTGGCTCCCATTTCCTGGCAGAGCTCAGGAGCTGCTTTTCCTCAGGCACTGGGAGCAGATGGCTCTTCCTGGAGAGCTCCTTTGCTGGGAGGTTTTGGGGTTTTATTTATTCATTTTTTCTTCCTCCTGCCTGCACTTCAGATGTTTGAATGGGCATGAGGCAAATGCTTTTTATTCCTGTGCTGTTCCAAGGAGCGATCCTGCAATCCTGCAGCTTTTTTGAGCAGAGAGGGCTTTAATTAAACTCTTCAGGAGGAATCTGCCTGATTGTGTTACAATGGCAGAAGTGGAGAGGAAGATGTGCTGGGATAATGAGTGCTGAGACGGTGGAAACACGAGATTTGTGAGTGATTTTCGTGTAGCTGTTCCATAAATGGGGCTCTGGGATGTGCTCAGGCTCCTGGTCAAGGCTGGATAAAATGCTGCTGGGAGGATTTGATGCAAAAATGGATTTTCAAGGCCACTTCTGTGTTTGAGTGGGTAAGAACAACACGCAGCAGGATGACTCCTCTCTGCAGCTCCGGGCTCCAGCTACAACTCTAGAGGGAGAGCACATCCCACTCTCTGAGCCAAGCCACTCAGCTGACTCAAAAAAAATCATTTCTTAGGAGCTGGCCTGGGCTGGGTCTGCTGTTTTCATTCTTGAAGTTTCCTCGTGCCTTAAGACTTGAATTTAGAAATATTTAGAATTTAGAAAACAGCCCTGCTGAGCTCTAAATTCTCTGGCTACACATCTTCACGTTAAAATTTCCTCTTTGAACAGCAAGAGTTTAAGCCTCAGGGGAATAAATCAATGAGAAAAATTATCTTGAGCAATCCTTTTCCATGGAAAGCCAGCTGCAAATCTGGTTTTGTTTGCAGAGCTTGCTGTTGTGTGATTTATTTGGGAAAGGGGGAATAGCTGTGAATTTTGGCAGGGAAGCTTATCAGCTGCACAGGTATTTGGGGTGCTCTGGCCTCGAGGACGTGTGTCTGTGACGTGGTGAAAAAACAAACCAAAAATTGATTTTATCCTGCGTCTGAGAACAGCTGGACTGAGATTTGGGGAAGATGTTGTTCAGTGAAATGAAGTCTGAGTGAAAAGAAACAAATTGAGCACTAATTTCTCACTTATCTAAGAAAATGCTCTGATAGTGAAGCATTAAACGTGAAAACTACTTGAAGCTGTTTTATATGAAGTAATATAACTTGTATAATTAATTAATTGAAGTTAAAGGTTCCTGTTTGCAGTCAGATTTAAACTTTCACTCTGTGATCCTGTTGGCATTAGATTTAAACATTTACAGTGTGATTCTGTGATCCTGTTTGCAGTCAGATTTAAACATTCACACTGTGGTTCTGTGATTCTATTTGCAGGAAGATTTAAATATTTACAGTTTGAGTCTGTGATCCTGTTTGCAATAAGATTTAAAAATTCACACTGTGATCCTGTTTGCATTAGATTTAAATATTGAGTGTGATTCTGTGATCCTGTTTGCAGTCAGATTTAAACATTCACCCTGTGCTCCTGTTTGCAGGAAGATTTATACATTTCCACTGTGGTTCTGTGATTCTATTTGCAGGAAGATTTAAACATTGACACTATGATTCTGTGATCCTATTTGCAGGAAGATTTAAATATTTGCAGTTTGAGTCTGTGATCCTGTTTGCATTAAACATTCACTCTGTGATCCTGTTAGGATTAAATTTAAATATTTAGTGTGGTTCTGTGATCCTGTTTGCAGGAAGATTCAAACTATTCACTCTGTGATCCTGTTAGAATTAAACATTCACACTGTGGTTCTGTCATTCTGTTTGCAGGAAGATTCAAACATTCACACTGTGATCCTGTTTGCATTAGATTTAAATATTTAGTGTGGTTCTGTGATCCTCTTTGCAATCAGATTTAAACATTTGCAGTGTAATTCTGTGACCCTGTTGCAGGAAGATTCAAACATTCACACTGAGATCCTGTTTGCATTAGATTTAAATATTTAGTGTGATTCTGTGATCCGGTTGAATTAGATTTAAACATTTGCAGTGTGACTCTGTGACTCTGTTTGCAGTCAGATTTAAACATTCACACTGTGGTTCTGTGATCCTGTTAGGATTAGATTCAAACATTCACACTGTGATCCTGTTTGCAATCAGATTTAAACATTTGCAGTGTGATTCTGTGACCCTGTTTGCAGTCAGATTCAAACATTCACACTGTGGTTCTGTGATCCTGTTAGGATTAGATTCAAACATTCACACTGTGATCCTGTTTGCAATCAGATTTAAACATTCGCAGTGTGATTCTGTGACCCTGTTTGCATTAGATTCAAACATTCACACTGTGGTTCTGTGACCCTGTTTGCATTAGATTCAAACATTCTCACTGTGACCCTGTTTGCCTCACAAGCTCTCAGTGTCCCATTCCAGCGAGGGAAGCTCATCCTGCCTCAGTCTGCAGGTTTTATTTTGGGAGACACTCTGAGAGTCTTTCCAAGCCAGCACCTGTTGAAGGAAACTCTGTCTTTCCACAAGTGACTGATGCTCGAGCTGCAGTGAAAATGATAAAGCACAGACACGGACTGGGAGATAAATAACAGTAAAAGTTGGGATTTGAGGCGTTTGGGTGAGTCAGAACAGTGATTTTAGAGGAAGGATGGTGCTGGGCTGGATCTTCTGGGCAAAGGATATCTGCTGGCACAGCCCATTCCCAGGTGTTCCTGTAGCACTGCACACCAAAAAATCCATTTCAGGGCTGGCTCATGCCTGGTAATTACAGGTTTGCAGGAAGAGACAACAATTCCCTGTCACAGGAGGTGGAGTTTGGGTGGTGAGAGGGTCTGAAGTGAAATAAGCTGGAAACAGGAGGAGGAATGAGATCCCAGAGGAGAGGAAAAGTGGCTGTCTTGTTTTTAACCCCTGTGTCCTGTTTTAAACCCCTGTGTCCTGTTTTAACCTGTTTTTAACCCCTATGTCCTGTTTAATTTGTGTCCTGTTTTAACCCCTGTGCCCAGTTTTTAACCCCTGTGCCCTGTTTAACCCCTATGCCCTGTTTTTAACCCCTGTGTCCTGTTTTTAACCTGTGTCCTGTTTTTAACCCCTATGTCCTGTTTTTAACCCCTGTGTCCTGTTTAATCCCTGTATTCTGTTTAATCCCTGTGCCCTGTTTTTAACCTGTGTCCTGTTTTTAACCCCTATGTCCTCTTTTTAACCTGTGTCCTGTTTTAACCCCTGTGCCCTGTTTTTAACCTGTTTTTAACCCCTGAAGGGCTGTGGGGTCAGCAGGGAAGCAAAGATCTCATTGAGGCTCAGGCTCATGGTGGCAGATGAAGGTGCTGTCAGACAGATTTGGTGTTGTGGAGGCTGAAGAAGTCCTTGCACAGCTCTTCTAGGAGAGGATCTTGGTGCATGTGCTGCACATCCATAACAGCAAAAGTGTCGTTCAGCTGATGTTTTTTAAATTAATTATAGATTTTATAGTTATGAGCAACTTTTCAGCCCTGCTGTCTCCCAGACATTAACAGTTTATCTGCACTTTGAAATAGTTTCCCACACCTTCTCCAAAGGCTTGGATGAGGCTCTGAGCTGAAATAAATGTGCCTGAGCCACATGAGCATTCTGCAAGCCCACCTAATTCGGAGCATATTTCATGATTGAATCACACCCGAATATCTCATCGTTTTCCTCCCTTGTCACTAAAGGTCATGCAGAGCTGTAAACAATCAATGGTTTTCATGTCTGAGAGGGGAAGCTGGAGCAGTTTTTCATGAGCTGTGAAGGTTAAACGAGGCACTTGCCAAGATCTATCGAGCGCCATCCAGGCTTTACATATTTTATGGAATGTTTAGTGCATGCTCATTACCACTGCTGCTAACGGCTTATGAGGAATCAGAAGGATTTGGGCTGGATCCCATCCGTGGAAGTCACACCATTTATCCCTTCTGCTGGGGATTATCCTGAAAATCTGCCATGGGAGGGGTCTTTGTGTGATGGTGTGTGAGGGGCTGTGCCAAACCTTGCAGCCTGAGCAGCAAAATGATGCTTTGGGTGGAGAATATCCCAACCCCTGGAATCTTGGGGATTATTTGTGGCTCGTCACAGGTCTGCACTGGACAGGACAACAGGGAATGGCCTCAGTGCCACGGTGAGAGGTTCAGGTGGACAGTAAGGAAATTTCCCCATGGAAAACATTGTCAGGCATTGGACCAGGGCAGTGGTGGAGCCACCTGAAGCGTTCAGAACCTGCAGAGGTGGCACTTGGGGACAGGGGCAGTGGTCACCACGGGGCTGCTGAATGGTGGTCTTAAACTTTGGACTCTGATGGATTCCACTTCAGCACTTTGGCCAAATTCAGCACTCTGGGCAGGGGGGAAGCAGAGCCACCCTCACCAGGGAGGGAGCAGAGTCAGGGTGATGGGAAAGGCAAGGACAGAGCTGGAACAGGGAATTCTGCCACTGCTGTGCTGGGAAAGGCAAGAACAGAGCTGGAACAGGGAATTCTGTCACTGCTGTGCTGGGAAAGGCAAGAACAGAGCTGGAACAGGGAATTCTGCCACTGCTGTGCTGAGAAAGGCAAGGGCAGAGCTGGAACAGGGAATTCTGCCACTGCTGGGCTGGGAGGAGCTGGGGACACCTGGAACTCTCCAGTCCTGGACTGCAGCCCCGGGTCACAGGGAACACATGGGAATGTCCTGAGTGGGAAGGGAGCACAAGGATCAGGCCAGGACATCCCAACAATCCCAGCCTGGAGCATCCCTGGTGCCCAAACTCCCGGAGCTCTGGGGCTGTGCCCATTCCCTGGGCAATGCCAGCACCTCTGGGGATGAATTTCTCTAAGGACTGGATCATTCCCACTCCTTCTGTTGGGAGGAGAAGTCACTGGTGACAGCAAGAGCTGCCCCAGCTCCGTGGCTGCCTCTGCAAGCAAGGCTTTGTGCTGCCAGTGCTGTCAGGAGTTAATCTTGGAGCAGAGATGAGCGGGGATTAGCGGCTAAAGCCTGGCTCACTGTCCCTGTGCACACATAAGGGGCCAGGATCTGTTTGCAGATCTGCTGGGGGCCGTGGGGATCAATCACTGAGCGTCCCCAAGCTGTGTGAGAGTGCTGAGCACTCAGATGGGCAGCAGGGAGGGATGACAAAGTCAGCTCTGTGCCCTCCAGGGCTCACGGAATCAGAGGGGATAAACTTTATCTGGGTGCTGAGGATTTACTGGAGTGGTGACAAAGCAGCAGCACGGGGTTGTGGATCACTGGGTCGCTCTGGGTGGGCAGGAAGGGCTGGATGGGATTTCTGGGAGAAATCCTTCCCTGGGAGGGTGGGAAGGGCTGGGATGGAATCCCAGATTTGCCCCTGGATCCCTGGCAGTGTCCAGGCTGGACACTGGGGGACAGTGGGAGAATGTCCCTGCCATGGCAGGGCTGGACTCCACCTCGATGCCACCAAAATTCCTGCAATGACACCCGGCTCAGATTTGTCTCCCTGCAGTTATTCCTCACTTGAGGTTGTCAGGGCACCGATGTGCTTCCCCTGACAATTATTTCAGGAATTATTCATGCTGTGTGCTTGGAAGGATCCTCAGAGGTTTCCTTGGGAAGCTGCTGCTCCTCAGGGACTCGGCTGCTTGATATTCACAGGGTTTCTTTTTCAGAAATATCCAATTTTCCAGCTATTCTTTAAAGAAAATGAAGTTTTCTTCCCTCTCCCGAGCTAGGAACACATTTCTCATGCAGCAAACATGTTTCCTTTTGTCTTTTGGCAATTGCACCATGAAGCAGAGCAGCAGCATTGCAGGGCACTGTTCTGGGCTGGGTCCTTGTTCCCTGGAGGCAGGGACAGATTTCAGGGCTGAAAACCCCATCCCAAAACTTGTCCAGACTCTGGGGCTTCTTGGGATGCTCCTCATGAGGGTTTGTGGGAATCTCCATGACTGGAAGGGTTAAAATCAGGGATTTTTGGGGTGCCCTGCAGTGAAGATTAGTGGGGTTGGATTGATGATCTTGGAAATCTTTTTCCCTAAAAATCCTCCGGGTAGGGTAGAGGACACCCTTAGCTGCTGCCGTGTATTTTAATATTCGGAGCTACACCAAAGAATGGAGAGAAATGCTCACCACCAGCCTTTGCTTTTGTGTTGCTGACTGCCATGCTGCTGGAGACAGCTTGGGAATTGGGAATCAGGAAAATTCTGGTATTTCCCTGTGAGCAGTCCAAGGGTGCAGGCACTGAGCAGCCCCAAAATGATCCCAGAGTCCCCATGAGGGGCTGGGATGGGAACTCTGTGAGGAAAAGGGAATTTGAGAATCCCAGAATGTTCCAGGCTGGAAGAGACCCACAGAGATCATCCAGTCCAACAATCCCACCCTGGGCATGCTGCCGTGTCCTGGTGTGAAGGTCTGCCAATAAAAGCAGGAGCTTCTCTTTGAAATGGAGAATGTAAAACCCCCTCCTCCAAATTATTATAATTTTGAAATTAAGGGGCTCTCAGGCAAAGATATGGGAATTAGCAATAACAGTTCTTTACTAGGAAAATTAAAATAGAAATGAAGTATTACACAGAACAATCCCAAACCCTGCCAGAGTCAGAATCCAAGCTGACACCCGTCAGTCAGTCAGGGTGTTGGCAGCAGTCCCATTCCATGGTGGCTGCATCCTCCTGCAGGGGCAGATGTGGTTCAGCTGGAGCAGTGCTCCTGGAGGAGGTGCAGTTTCCTCTGAAGCTCCAGGGATGATGTGGAAGGGTCTGGTTTTCCTCTGGAATCCAGTGGAAAGAAGGTGCCTTGGTGTCCAAATCTCAGTTTTGATCTGGGTAGGAAAGGCTTGGCTCCTGCCCTGGCTGGAGCATCTCCCAGTGGGATGATGTAATTTTATCAGCCATGCCCTGGGACTCACTGGCCATGAACAGGAGATATCTCCTGGAGGGAGGATGGGCTGTGGGAAGATAAAGATGATTGCCCAGCTGGTTTTTAACAATGGCCCATTAGCAGGAGATATCTCCTGGAGGGAGGATGGGCTGTGGGAAGATAAAGATGATTGCCCAGCTGGTTTAAAGCTGGCCCATGAGCAGATAATGTGTACCAGGAGATCAGGGTCACTGCCCCAGCTGGTTTAACAGAGGGGACAGAATTCACATTGCTGGCCACATCAACCCGATACATGCCCATCCCCTGGGCACCCACTGGGGATGAACCTCTCCCCAAATCCATTCCAAACCCCCTGAGCCCTTCCCTGGGGTCCCTGTGCCAGAGCAGGGATGGAGCTGCCCCTGCCCTCCCACACTGCCCAAATAATTGCTAATTAATGAACAAATTGCTGCCAACCCTGTGCCTGGGTGTTCCTCTGCTTTCAGGTGGTTTTCCCTGGACACAGCCAGGCCCTGATGGGGATTCCCTGGGGAGCTGCTCTGTTTAATGAGCAGGGATTAATTAACTGCAGGTGTTCCTGTAGATCCATGGGGTTTAGCTCTCACTCTGCCCCTGTGGCATGCAAACCACACCCCTTCACACGCAAAAGGGCTGCACTGGAGGGATGATGTTGCAATAAAGCAGTCAGGACTCAGTTTCCTCATGCAGGAGAAGCTAATTCTTTATTCACATGACTCATTTTTATACAGATTTCACAGACCTCATGTTGAACTCCAACTGGTTTGTGGTTCTCTTGCCACTCAATTTCTTGGTTAGTGACTGGCATTTTACTTTCCTATCAAATCTCTCTATTCTTGGATTGTTTACATGTTTTGTTCACTGATTCTCACGGGACAGACCTCTTGTTTCTGCAGGTGCAAACAGTTCTCTTACGAAAATGGGTTATTGTGGTGTTTTTTCATTCCTCCAATTCTTCCTTATGGGAACTTACGTGTTAGTTGGTAGAGTAGCAGGGCCTAAACCATATTTTACGAGGTTTTCTTTTATAATATCCTTTATTTTATAACATTTTCACCTGCCTGCAGCAGGGTGGTATGTGGTAGTTGTATTGCTGGTTGGACAGTCACTGGACAGACTCAGGAGATACTCTATTTTCTGTTCTTCAGGTTTGTAGTTTATTATAAGGGCGTGGGTGTAAGAGAGAGTGTAGAGCATGGAGAGTGATAAGAGCAAGGGGGTAAGAGAGATTAGAGAGAGATTAGAGAGCAATTTCCCCTTTACAATACAATAAGTATTCTTCTATGATGAATATTCTAATTTCCATTAACCAATCTAATACAATATACCAATTTCCTAATATTTGCATGCAGCCTATAGGAACTACTAAATTCCCATGTTTTATGGCTTTCTTACCTGTAACCCTTATCTTCAGACCTTTCCTGCCAGGCTTGGGACAGGATGTCTGTTGGTTCTTTGGTATTTGTGGCATTTGGTATCATCTAAACAAAGGAAGAGGCCTCAAACCTTCACATGACTGTTCTCAGCCTCTATGTCAAAGATTGCCAACATCTCTATTTCATCTGTTGTTCCAGAACTACTTGCTAGGCACTCGTAAGATTTTTCTATTCCCTCCCCAACAGTGGTACAAAGCAGGCTCAGTTTAAAGAGGGTGAAGCTGTGCCTGGGCATGGAGCATCACCCACCCAGGGATGCTGTGCTGAGGCAGGGGCTGGTGGGCTCACCCTGGGCAGAGCTGAGGCTGCTCTCCAAGCCAGCCCCAGTGACAATCTGTCATCCCAGCCACACAAACCCGTGTGTGACACAGAGAGGAGGAGGAGGGCACAGCTGGCGCCCCGAGCCCTGCCATGTGTCGCCTCCCCTGGTGTTGTTGTCGCTTGGGCACGCTCTCCTGGAGCAGATGGCAGTGCTGATGTGGCTGTGGAGCTGTGAAATGTCAGGATGCTCAGCACGTGGCTGATGCCAGAGGAGGGAGCTGGAGCAGTGCTGGGCCAGCCTGGGGCTGCAGCTCCTGCCACGAGTGCAGAGCCAAGGAAAAGCAGATTATTGCTCAGCCCCCAGTGCTGCACGTGGAGCTGCTGCCTCCTGCCACACTGATCTGTGTGCCCTGCCCTGATGTGACTGCAGATGTCACAGCCCAGCACAGCTCCCACATCTCCAGGGCTGCTGATGCCTTCAGTTTGAACTTTTATATTTCCAGGGTCTGCCCTGCATTGCTGTGTGACTCTGAGCTCCACACAAAGTGTCTCAAGTTCTCCTCCCAGCTCAGGCACACACAACAATCCTGTTCCAGCCCAGAGCCAAGGACACGCTGCAGCTCCAGCCCCAAAAATGCAAACGGAGAGAACTGAGGAGAGAATCTGGGAGGGTGGGACTGCAGAGCCTGGAGCTGGGAGTGGGCAGTGAGCCCCAGTGTGGGATGGACCCGAACTGATCAGAGTGTGAAACTCCTGACTCTGAGCCCATCCTGGGCTCCTGCACTGCCCGAGGTGAGTCCTTGGAAAGGTTTTAATGAATCCCTGCTTTGTTCCTTTAACTCTGCCCAGCCTCTGCTCCAGGTTACTCTTTGGGCATCAGAGGGATGGAGCTGCTGAGGGAAGAGCTTTTAGCTCTGGAGCCATTTCCAGGGGCTGTGGCAGCCTGGCTCCTCCCTGGCTGAGGTGTGTGAGCTGTGCTCACCTGGCCCAGGTGCTCTCTGACACCTCTGAGCTGCCTTGTCTCCTCCTCCCGGGTCTCTGCTCCTCTCCCTGCCTTTGTTGGTGCTCTCTGTTTTGGGAAGCTCTGCAGGTGTGAGCCCCAGGTGTTGTTCCTGCATGAACCCATCTGGCAGGTGCTTCCAGAGCAGGAGGAACCCCACAGGGAGGCTGCTCCTGCTGTTCCTGCTGTTCCTGCTGCCCCAGGGTCTGTCCCAAATCCCCTGTGCTGCTGGGTGCTGCCATTCCTGTCAGTAATGCACTTGGGCAAGTCTGCCCAGGGAGATGCTGATGTGGCAGCAGAAGGGAGCCTGGCTGGCAGGATGTGTTCATGCTGCTGTGCACAGCTGCAGGAGCTGCTGGCCCTGTCTGCCCACAGAAATGTCCCCTGCTGATGCCTGGGGTGGCTCAGGGACAGCTGGACTGGGCTCTGCATGCTGAGACAGGCAGAAATCCCAGCCCAAGAGGGTTTGGACAGAGCCCTGAGGCACAGGGGGATTGTTGGGGTGGATGAACCCTGGGGGTCCCTTCAGCTCAGGGGGTTCTGTGCTCCATGATCTCCCACCTTCTGTATGTGAACCTTTTGGTGTACATTAAATACTAATTAAATGGCTTTGATTGTGCTTGGATGAGAGATCAGCCCCATGCTTGGATTTTGATTCTTTTAGACCAGACTGTCACAGGCTGGTTTGGGGTGGGGGCACCTTCAGGGTCTGTGATGCTAAAACAGATTATGTGCTGATTACACGTGATGTATTAAATAAATATCTTTATATTTTCAGATAAAGATATTTATCAGTTTATTTAAGTATTTATTCAGTTTATCTTTTCAGGTAAAAGAGAAGTGAACTAAAAGTCAGCCTGTGGAACACTCGGTGGTTATCCTGCTATTCCATGGATCCCAACAGAGATCTGCCTTGCAAGGAAACCCCAAGCTCCTTAAACCCCTCCTTGCCTACATGACTGAATGGCTTTTCTTTGTGGCTGGGATTTCCAGGAGGGGTCAGAACGGGCCCAGGAGGAGCAGGGGGTCTCTGGGGGGGCTGCAGCTCCTGTCCCCTGGAGCCCTGGCCGTGCAGAGTGCTGACTGAGCTCCCTGCTGTCCCCTTCTGCCAGCGAGGATCACACCCTGCCAGGCTGACAGTGGCTGCAGGAAACTCCTTCCCCTTGTGCTGTCCCAGTGTGTCCCTGCTCCGTGGCCAGGCCAGGGATCACAGCTGTGGATTAATGGAAAAATATCTCCTTGAGCCCTAACAGAGGTTTTTGGTTGAAAAACATAATTTAGAACTTATTTCCTGCCCAGCTCATGAATTTCTAACCTAGCAGTTTGCTGAGCAGGGGTGGTATTTTAGGATTAATTAATTAATTAAGATGGAATTGCATGGTTTGGGTGGGAAGCACCTTCAAGCTCATCCCTTTGCACCCCCTCCCATGTTCAGGGACATTTCCACTGTCCCAGGTGCTCCAAACCCATCCAGGCTGGCCTTGGGCACTGCCAGGGATGAGGAATCCACAATCCTCTGGGCACAAGGACTGGAGGGAGTTTTTTGGAACAGCAGGGTCTGACCAGCTCCAGTGGAATTTAGCAGGAAGAAAAAAATTGCATTTGGCCCCTGCTGAGTGTTGCACTTCACCCCCTGCTTCTCCAGGCCTGCTCTGAGGAATTAAAATAATCACATTCTGGTTTACATTATTTTTTATGTATTATTGATGGCCCCTTATAAAATGAAACTGCATCCCATTGCCAGCCACACAATTGAAAAGTTTCAGTCTATTAAGGTTTTATTGCTGGAGGGGACAGAGCTGCACAATCCATCCCAAAGGCACAAGAACTTGCTGAAAATAGGGGAAATTCAGCTTCCAATAATGAATTCAATTGTTACAACTTGTTTGTGATAGTGCTGTGCTTGCACTATGATGTTATATTCTGATTTTCCGGATGCAGTGGTGCCTCCTGTGCTTCTCCCCCTGCTCAGAGGTCCCAACAACACGAGGAGTCATTAATTTCACCTTCTTAATGTCCTCAATCAGAGCAGGGGGGTTCCCTGAGAGGAGGAGCTGCCCTTTAATCCCAGTTAAAGCAGCCACAGGATGGGGAGGATTCATCTCCTGGGGGCTCCTTGGGAGCCCATCCCATGTGGGGTGGGTTGTTGGACGATTGCTGGACAGACTCAGGAGTTACTATTTTCTGTTCTTCAGGTTTGTATTTTATTATAAGGCGTGGGTGTAAGAGAGAGTGTAGAGCGTGGAGAGTGATAAGAGCAAGGGGGTAAGAGAGAGATTAGAGAGAGGTTAGAGATCAGAGGTAAGAGAGAGATTTCCCATTTACAACCACAATAAGTATTCTTCTATGATGAATATTCTAATTTCCAATAACCAATCTAATACAATATACTAATTTCCTAATCTTTGCATGCAACCTATAGGAATCACTAAATTCCCATGTTTTATGGCTTTCTTACCTGTAACCCTTATCTTCAGACCTTTCCTGCCAGGCTTGGGACAGGATGTCTGTTGGTTCTTTGGTATTTGTGGCATTTGGCATCATCTAAACAAAGGGAGAGGCTTCAAACCTTCACATGACTGTTTTCAGTGTCTATGTCGAACACTGCCAACATCTCTATTTCATCTGTTGTTTCAGAACTACTTGCTAGGCACTCATAAGATTTTGCTATTCCCTCCCCAACAATCCCAGCCAAGCACAGAAATCCTCCTGCCTCTAACCAGGGTTGCTGTAGATTGCTGCTGGTTTTGGGGGGTTTTCCAGGCAGTGCTCCTGAGGGACAGGAGGGGTGCAGGAGCAAGGGCATTCTGCAGGAGCTGGGATGGGCTGAGCTGAGGATTTGCAGAGAGATGAGGAATTAATGGGGAAAAACCTGCTCTGAGATTGGAAAAATCCCAGAATCCCAAATGGTTTGGGTGGGAAGGGACCTGAAATTCATCTTCTTCCATCCCTGCCCCTTCCAGTTTGCTCCAAGCCTCAATGTCCTGGGATATTCCAGGGATCCAGGGGCAGCCACAGCTGCTCTGGGAATCCCATCCCAGCCAGGAATTCCTGCCCAAGATCCCAATCCTATGGATGGGAAACACAGAGAGGCAAGACTTGAACCCAGCCCTGTTGCCAGTGCAGCTCTTTCCTCATTCCCAAAATTGCTGCTGCTTAAAAACCCTGTAATCTAAAATCAGCACTCTTTGGTTTGAGCTAAATGGGAATTTTCTAGTTCAAATGAAGAAAAAAAAAATCAAGTAAATGATGTTAAAGAGGAATTTTCCCTTCCCAAATCACTGGGAAGCCACTGGAGAACTTTAATTTCTCTGGCAGGAGAATTGGTTAATATTAAAATGATGCTGCTCCACTACAAAATATGACCAGAAAAATGTTTATTTTTATCAATGTAAATAAGAAAGGACTCAGGGAGGGCAATTACTGAGCAGGGTGGACACAGGGGGATGTGTTGTGGGCCAGCACTGCCCAAATCCTTCATCACCCTGGGCCTGTCACAAGCCCTTGATTCCTGAATGAGTCAGAAAACCTAAAGTGGGGATGAAATAACCACTGACCTCAGTGACAAATATTCCTGTTATTCCTCCTGGTGGAGCATCTTTAAAGCTGTCAGACAGCTGGACAAGCTCTTGCTGTTGATGGAGCAGATTTTAGGGCCATATTTCAGATTCTGTTCTCTCTTTTTGGTGTTGTGAACTCTGCTGTCTCTTTTCTGTGAGTTATAAAATCCTGATGAGCTCAACCCCCACCATTTCTGCTGCTCCTGAACGTTTCTCCTCTCCCTGCTTGCTCCTCATCCAGCACCGGAGTTATCTTGCTTAAGTGAAGATTTAGGTGTGAAATGGAAAGGGGGATTTTCACATCTTTAATAAATAAAATCATTTCTCAGCTAAGGGCTCTCCAGGCATTGATTTACAGAGTGATTTCTCTTCACTCTCTGGTTTTTTATCCTCTTTTCCAAGCAAACAAAGCAACAGAGAGCTCCAGAGTGAGAATGCCTTGAGGAATCACAGATCAAGACTCACTTGAACTCAGCCTGAAGTGAAGCTTCAAAAGAGCTGGAGGGGGGTGCAGAACACAAAGGATTCCCCCCAGATCTGGGGGTTCAAAGAGAACTTTTCCCCTGCTGCTGCCTGACATCCAGTGAGCCCTGCTGGAAGTTTCCCAAGTAAAAAATCCCTAAATTTGTGCAGGGCTGGCTTTAGTCCTGGCTCCAACAGGAGCCACGTTGCCTTGGAGAGGTTTCCCCCTGCAAAAAGCTGCAATTTCTCATGGGATGGCTCATGGGATGGTTTCATGGGATGGCTCATGGCTGGGGAGGGACCCTGCACTGTCCCAGTGTCCAACCTGGAACTGAACACTCCAGGGATCCACAGCAAATCTGGGAATTCCATCTCAGCCCATCCCCAGGGAGCAATTCCTGTCCCAAATCCCACCCAAAGCTCCTCTCTCTCATTTTACACCATCCCCCTTCTCCTCTCCTGACACCTGCCACCCCAAACCCCACAGAATGGATTTATGGCCCTGCCAAACATGAAACTGTGGTTTCTGCTCCTCTTTTTCATTTTCTGTGAAAAATCCAGTCCAATTTTCCTCTCTTTCTGCTTTTTCCTGCTGCTTTGCTGCCCTGGAATGCTCCAAGAGATTTCCCTCCTGGGAAGGACCAGCCCCACAGCCCACACTGGAACAGGGAGTGTGCCAGGGCTGCCCAGCTGTGGGAATAAGGTAGGATAGAAGAAAAAAATAAAATAATCCTTCCAGGTTCACTTTTTCCCTCTTTTTTTCTTTTTTAAATTTTTTTTTCTTTCTTTCTTTTTTTTTTAATTTTATTTTTTATATTTCATTTTATTTATTTTATTTTATTTTATTATTTTAATTTTATTTTATTTTTTATTTTATATATTATTTTATTATTTTATTTTTATTTTATATTATTTTATATTTTATATTTTTATTATTTTCATTTAATTTAATTTATTTTATTATTTTTATTTTATTTTATTTTATTTTATTTTATTTTATTATTTTTATTTTTTATTTTATTTATTTTACATCTTATTTATTATTTTTATTTTATATTATTTTATATTTTATATTTTTATTAATTTAATTTAATTCGTTTTTATTTTATTTTTAATTTTTTTATTTTATTTTATTTTATTTTACTTTTCTCCAACATCCTTGCACTGGTTGAACTGGAGGAGATACTTTGCCCTCCTGCAGGTGTAAAGGTGGACAAAAGAGCTCAGAATCTCAGGATCAACCATCAGACAGAGAGAGGAGGCTCTGATTGATCCTGGAGGAAAAATCAGTGGAATTCTGTCCCTGGACAGAGATCAGAGCCAAAAAAAAGGGTAAAAACAGAAGTGAGGAGGGAGCAGGTGCAGGTGACAGACCTGGATTTGGATGGAAACTGGAGATGTTTGCTCAGGTGAGGAGCAGGGATGGACTCAGGGATCCTGGAGGTCCCTTCCAACCTGAATAATTATCAGATTAATTAGTTAATAATTCTCTTGGAAAATCCTCCCATCCCAATTCTGTGTCTCAGGATGACTTCAGACAGTTTAATGTTTGTTTAAGAACACAAGAAAAGCCTTTCAGTATTGAGCAATTGGAGTGTATCCATCCTTTATTCCCATTCCCACAAAATTCCTGTCAACTTCTGGTGTCACCCCTGCAAAACTCAAAGTGCCTGATTGTTCCTGAAATGGATTCTGAAACAAAAGCCACAGGAGGAGTTTTGTGGGTTATCACACCCAAGTTTTAAAATGCTAAAGCTTTAAATGTGATGAAGATGTGCCTGAATCTATGCAGATTTAAATCTGTGCTTTCACCTCCCCAGAGCAGTTTGGGAGTTTGAGATGAATTCCATTTGCAGCCAGGGCCTTGGCTTTCCCCCCAGAGCACCTGAGTCACAGCAGGCTGAGGCTGACAGGCACCAGGCAGTTTCTTTCTTCTGCCCTAAAATCACAAAGTTTTGAAAGAAAACACCAAGCAAACCAGAAAAGCAGCTGGGAACAAAAGTGCTGCTGCAAAGGGGGTGAAATCCAGCAAAAAACTTCCACTTGTGGCTGTAATATTTCTGAGTTGTTTAATTTATGGGGTGGCCTTGGACTTGAGAGTGTTCTGTGCCCAGACTGGGGCAGTCTGGGCTGGGATCCCCATCCTGGTGGGGTTGGCTTGGCCAGAAATCTGCTGGGAGCAGAGCCTTGGGATACTGGAGTGGGTTGGGTTGGGATCTGAAATTCCAACCAGATTTGCATAAAATCCCAAAGGGTTTGGGTTAAATGGACCCCAAATCCCCCCAGAGCCACCCCCTGCCATGGCAGGGACACCTCCCACTGTCCCAGTGTCCAGCCTGGCCTTGGGCACTGCCAGGGACCCAGGGGCAGCCACAGCACATCTGGGAATTCCATCTCCACCCTCCCAGGGAACAATTCCTGCCCAACATCCCATCCAAACCTCCCCATTCCCAGCCCAAAGCCACTCCCTGTGTCCTGTCCCTCCATCCCTGTCCCCAGTCCCTCTCCAGCTCTCCTGGAGCCCTTTGGGCTCTGAGCTCTGCCTGGATCCTCTCTCCAGTCCCAGCTCTCCAGGCTGCTCCTGCCTTTGCCTTTTCCTGTTCCCTCCCTGGGCTCCAGCACGCCCTGAGCAGAGAAACACACCCAGAAATCCTCCCAAAAACGGGCCAGGTGTCCAGCTCCCAGTGACAGAGACTCTCTCTTGAGCAACAGGCAGATTTACAAACAGGACAGGACGAGCTGGGCAGCTCAGCAGCTCAGGGGAGTTTTGTGGTGGTGGGAGCTCAGCACTTCCTCAGGCACTTTGACAGCCCTGAGCTGGATGCAGGGATGTCCAGGGGAGCTGCAGGCTGCCAGCACCTGGCAGGGATGGAATTCAAACCCCAAGCAGGGCTGCAAAGCCTCAGCTCAGTCAGAATCCCCAGAGCACACAGTGGGAGCCAGGGCAGTTCCACGAGGCTGAGCAAAGCTGGATTATGGCACAGGGAAGTGGCAGCTGCTCCTCAGCTGCTGCTGAGAAAACGGCTGAAGGGCTTTGTGGCGTTTTCCTCTTTGTTTATTTTGTGTGTTTGAGCCTTTTGAGCTCCCAGCAAAGCAGGCTGACCACAGAGAAAAATGCAGAATGGTCCAGAAGCTGGAGGAGGGGAGGTTTGGATGGGATTGGGGCAGGAATTGTTCCCTGGGAGAGCTGGGATGGAATTCCCAGATTTGCTGTGGCTGCCCCTGGATCCCCAAGGCCAGGCTGGACATTGGGGCTGGAGCACTGGGACAGTGGGAGGTGTCTCTGCCATGGCAGGAGTGGAATTGGATGGAATTTAAGATTTAGGGTCCCTTCCAGCCCAAACCATTTGGGAGTTTACAAAAATCTCTCCAGTTCATTCTGGTGAACCTAAGCTCTCAGCACCACTGTAATTAAATTCATTTCCTCATTCCCATGAGATCTCAAAGGGCTCCACCCCTCATGCTTCAGGGGTGCCTGGAAATATTCCTGGGGTGGGTTTTCCATGGAAGTGAAGCTACAGCAGTGTGGGGCTGTGTTTGGAGGGGGAGCTCTCCCTCCCTGGAGCCCAAAGCTGCTGCCAGTGTCCCACTGCAGTGGGAATGGCTCTGTGTTGGGGAGGGAATAGCAAAATCTTATGAGTGCCTAGCAAGTAGTTCTGGAACAACAGATGAAATAGAGATGTTGGCAGTGTTTGACATAGACACTGAAAACAGCCATGTGAAGGTTTGAGGCCTCTTCCTTTGTTTAGATGATGCCAAATGCCACAAATACCAAAGAACCAACAGACATCCTGTCCCAAGCCTGGCAGAAAGGTCTGAAGATAAGGGTTACAGGTAAGAAAGCCATAAAACATGGGAATTTATGGTTCCTATAGGTTGCATGCAAATATTAGGAAATTAGTATATTGTATTAGATTGGTTATTGGAAATTAGAATATTCATCATAGAAGAATACTTATTGTGTTGTAAATAGAAAATCTCTCTCTTACATCTTATCCTCCTTGTTACTCCTTACCTCTTACCTCTGATCTCTAACCTCTGTCTTTAAGCTCTCTCTTATCACTCTCCATGCTCTACACTCTCTCTTACACCCACGCCCTTATAATAAAATACAAACCTGAAGAACAGAAAATAGCAACTCCTGAGTCTGTCCAGCGACCGTCCAATAACCCCCCCACAGCTCTGGGTCCTCCCTCCTGAAGCTTCAGCCTCTCCCAGCTCAGAGTTTGGGGCTGCAGGAAGGAAAATTATCATTTAATCCATCGATGAGAGCCAAGTGGAGAGCTTGCAGTGCCATAAATAGAGATATTTATTTATATCTATTTATTAGAGATATTTATTAGATATATTTATTGGAGATATTTATATTAGCTATATTAGATATATTAGATATATTAGATATATTAGATATATTTTATTAGATATATTTATCTCCCCCTGTGCCCCTGGAGCTGCCTGGGTGTGTTGTGGGTGACTCCTGCTGATTCCCCCTGGATGCTCCCACCCCAATCCTGATTTGGTGGCAATGGAAGCTGCTCCAGGGAATTTTTCACCTGAATCAGGTGTGAGATGTGTGGCGGTGCTCAGGCAGGAGCAGGAACACACTGCCCTGGGCACTTGCAGCTGCAGGAAGCCTGGCTTGGAAAATGTTCTCCTCTTTATTTCCCCACTGATATTTCACATTTCAGGTGGTACCAAAAGATGCTCTTCTGGCTCTGGGATATTAGGGGGGTTTTGGCTGTTTGGAGGGGTGGGGGTTGCATTGGTAACTCGGTTTATTTTTTTTTTTTTTTTTAGGTACAGTGCTCCTAAAAACCCTCAATAATTCCTTTTGCAGCTGTCAGGCCCCTGGTATCCAAACAAAGAGCTCATTGCTCTCCTGGAAGGCTCTTGAGGAACTCATTCTGATGGGTTATCCAGCAAAGGGCTGTTGTTACTGAGGGTGATGCTTCATCCTTCCTGGAAAACAAAATAAACGACCTGCTCAAGGTGTGGGGCTTTTTCAGAGAAAAATAAAACAGCAGCAACAGAAAAAAACAAACAAAAAAAAAAAGTAAAAGCAGCTGAAAGGTTGTGCTGCAGCAGAGGAGAGGGAGGCTGATCACCCACCCTGAAGATTTGTGTGGCACAGTTGGACTCTGGGTTCCAGGGAGGGTGAAATGGGCAGGGGCAGCCTGGCCCCTGCAGGAGAAGAGGCAGAAAGGAGAAGGGGTTTAACTTTTATTATTTTATTTATCTTTATTTATTTTTTTATTTTTTAAACTTTTATTATTTTATTTATTTATAATTTTTTAAACTTTTATTATTTTATTTATTTTTTATTTATTTTCAGTTTTTAAACTTTTATTATTTTAAATTGATTTTTTATTTTAAATTTTTTTTATTATTTTTATTTTATTTTTATTATTTACTATTTTTTATTATAAATGAGAAACAAAATCTCGATATTCAGCAAAATTTAGATTGCTTTATTTTATACAGAGAGAGGGGAAAACGTGAGGGGTCACTGCCCACTCCATGCTCCACCCAACTAGGTTTGCAGCTCCCTTTTAATAGCCTGGTTTTCCGTGCAGTAATCAATAATTGTTATTGTTTTGTTGCAATAATTCTGCAAGGTGAGCAGTGGTGGTCACAGAAACTTCCGAAATTTGGTGGGACAGCTCTTGGGACAATTGGTCATGGAACCATCTTGGTAGATAAAAACAGAAGTGGGAATTCTGATCTTTAGCAGATAGTTTGTGATTGATCACACAAAGGCAGGAAATCTGATTCTGAACAAAAAAACCTTTCAGACTGTGGAAAACCTTTTTTTTTTCTTTTACAGACTGGTCTACACAATATTCATAACGGGGAATTAAACAGAGTGGGTTTAATCATCTATTTCCCTTTATCCAGGTCCGTGTCCTTTTCTTATTTTGAGTATTCTGGTTTATACAAACTCCAAAACTCCTATTTGCCACAGCAAATCTGGGAATTCCATCCCCACCCTACAGGGAACAATTCCTGTCCCAAATCTCACCTAAATCCTTCCTCTTCTATCTTAAAACCATCCCAAAATTCCCCTGCCTGGGCAGCACGTGCTCTGTTTGTGCAGCTGGGTTTGGGATTTGTTATAATTTATTTGTTGTAATTTATGGTAATCCTCCTCCAGTGTGATGTTCCTGGACGAGCAGAATTGTTTCTCCTGTTTTATGGGAATATTTCCCCACTCCAGCACTGCTGTACATGAAGATTAGCTCTGCAGTTTGGAGCCTGGGGTTCATTGTGTGCAGAATTTGCAGAACAAGCCTGGGGAATGTCAGGGCTGTGGAGGTGGGCACAGGGTTCCTCTGCTATTCCAGAGTGATCTCCCAGCACTTGGGAAATGTTGTAAATGAGTTCCTGGAATTCTGAGGTGCTCCAGGGGGTGGGAGCAGTGATTTCCCCTCGAATTAACATGGTTTCCATCAGGAGAAATCCTTTCTGCTGGAGTGGCAGCAGCAGCAGATGATGGAGCCTCTCCCTGCTCAAACTTCGTCCCCCAGGATCTGTGGCTGCAGAGAATTCCAGGCAATTCCACATCAAGGTAAGAGAAAAATAATAAAATAATAATAAAAAGATAATAAAAACATCCCAATCTCCTTTCCAACCCAGCCCTGAGTAACCAGGGAACACTAAAGCTAAAATGACTTTTTGCCAATAATTGTCTTTGGGTTCTTTAGAGCAATATCATCAAAGCTCTGTAGACTTAATACCACTGGTTATGGGATTTGGAGCTCAGCTAAATGCAAAACTTAATTCAGTGTTCAGTTGTTTAAAATTTAAAATCCAAACTTGAGTGTGTCATAAAAAATCGGGCTGCTCCTCCTGCTTATTAGGGGAGGAAAAAAATCAGCCTAATTCCATAGAATTCACAGGCACTGAGCCTACACTGGGGTTTATTAGAGGGAAAATGTTCCTTTAATATAGAAAGCAGGAAAAGGCTGGAGCACCGAGCAAATTATGCAGATTCAATTGTAACAAAAGGGATTGAATTGACATTCCAGCAGAATTTCCACTTTGTCCTTGCCCAGCTCTGCCTCTGAAGGTTGCTGGGGTTTGTGCAGTGTCAGGGGAATGCCAGAGGTGCTTCCCCTCCTCCTGCTGGACAGAAATCTGGGAATTCTGTCACAGAACCACAGGTTTGGGTGGGAGGGAATCCCAAATCCCCCCAGTGCCCCCCTGCCATGGCAGGGACACCTCCCACTGTCCCAGTGTCCAGCCCCAGTGTCCAGCCTGGCCTTGGGCACTGCCAGGGATCCAGGGGCAGCCACAGCAATCTGGGAATTCCATCCCAGCTCCCAGGGAACAATTCCTGCCCAAATCCCATCCAAATCTACCCACTGTCAGCTTAGAGCCACTCCCTGTGTCCTGTCCCTCCATCCCTTGTCCCTCCCCAGCCCTCCTAGAGCCCTTTTAGACCCTGGAAGCCTCAGAGATTCTATTCTATTCTATTCTATTCTATTCTATTCTATTCTATTCTATTCTATTCTATTCTATTCTATTCTATTCTATTCTATTCTATTCTATTCTATTCTATTCTATTCTATTCTATTCTATTCTATCCTATCCTATCCTATCCTATCCTATCCTATCCTATCCTATCCTATCCTATCCTATCCTATCCTATCCTATTCCATTCCATTCCATTCCATTCCATTCCATTTTTTTAAATTTTTTTTGTTTATGGTCTGGAATATTAGATCCCAAATTGAATAGAAGTTTCCTTAAAAAAAACTACTGATCCCTGAAAATGCTCTCTCCACATTTAATGCACTAAAACAGTGCTGAAACTTTTCAAGAGACTCACAGAGATTTCCACGAAAATATTCATAAAGGATTGAAGGAAGCATTTTTAAAAGTGCCCATAATTCCAGGAATAGGCCAGTAATAAGAACATCCTCCTGACAGCACCATGCAGGAGGAAAAAAAATGACTTATATTTATCATCTTATTGTGTTTCAAACAAGGCATTAAAAGGAGCTCAGGACTGAAAATAAAATCTAAGAAAAGCACAAGAGTAAACTTCACTCACTGAAGGAAAGCCCCATTAAAAATGCAGTTTCTGAACTTCAAGCCATGGGCTGAATACTCCCATTTCTGCAGCACTCCATAAAACCCAGCCTGGAATATTTCACTGCTGCCTGCAGAGAGCCTCCCTGAAATCCTAATGAAGTGCTCATCCAAGATTCATGGCCAGCGTGCAGAGGAGGGAAAAGGGCAGAATTGCAGGCTGGAGTGGAAATGTCTCTTCTTTGGGAGAGCAAAGATCCCATTTGGGATTGGCTGGGTATCTCTGGGTCACAGCCTGGCCCTTTGCCCTCCCCATTCCACAATGCTTTATGGAAATTAATTTGATTTATTTATATTGGAGGGCTGGGAGAGCCTGGGGCAGGGGAGGTGTCCCTGTCCTGGGCAGGGGTGGCCCTGGATGGGCTTTGAGCCCTTTCCAGCCCAAACCACCCCAGACTTGGTGATCCCTGGGGCTCAGCCCAGGGTGTGTGCTGGGTCCTGCTGGATCCCAGAGCCCAGCCCAGCTCATCCCCCTTCTCCTTAACTCAGTACACCAGGACAAAGGACAACACAAAGCCAGGAGAGGACCCTGGGGACTCTCCCAGCCAAATTCCAAGTCTGCTCTGCTCTGTCCCAGTGGCACTGAGGGGAGAATTTGGGATTTTCTCGTGGGGTTAGATGGGCACGATGGGAAAAGTCCCTGAATCCAGCACCTCCTTGGGAACACCACCCTCAGCCTCTGCACAAAGGTCAGAGAATGACTTCATTTTCTTTTTCCAGGTTTGTTTCTGTCTCCCTCAGCCCGTGGAAATTCCAGAGCTGTGTTAACCCACTGAACATGGGCTGGAATAATTTACTTTGTGGGAAGAGTGGTGGAGAATTCCCTGGCTGCAGTTCCTGGGCTGGTTGGATGAGGAAACTCTTCAGGATTTCTGCTGGCCTCAGCTGAGCTGAGCATACAAAGAATAGTGAGACTTTTTAACCTTGAAACTGATCCTAAAGCTGAGCCTAAAGTATCTGCACAAATCCCTGCCTGCAGTTTAAAATGGCCTTAGGAAGAGCAGGGATAATCCTGACACTTCCTCCTTGCAAATTTAAGGATTCACCCTTTCTCCTTAGAGCTCCCCTGGGGTTGCTGGTGTGGAGCTGCCCTGATTATGGAGGTGTTTGGGATTTTATTGGCTCCCATTTCCAGCAGGTTTTTTCCCATGTAAATGTTGGATTTACAGGCTCCTGTCAGGCTCAGCGTAAAGGGAATCATAATCAGGGGCTAACATTTTTCTGCTTTACAGCTTCAAGTAAATCTCTATTAGAGGTTGCAAGGAGTGAAATAACCTTTGGCATGGGGCACTTAGGAGGTGATGGAAAACCCTCCTGGACTCAGGAGAGGCTCAGCCAGGCTCTTCTCCATCCCCAAACTCCCTCCTTGCACACCCTGCTCATCCATCACGTTATTGAAATCCCTTTCTCTCTTTATGGACTCGCTGCTGCTTCATCCTGGTTCGTTCAGAAAAAAAAAAAAAAGTTGGAGGAGAAAGAAACTGGGGAAATTCCTGAGGGAGAGGTAAAGCTGGATAATTGTCCTTTAGCATGAAGAGCACAAGGCAAATGCAGTTCCAGATGCCTGCCTGTAAAAAACAGGGTTTATCCCAGAATCCCAAATGGTTTGGGTTGGAGGGACCCCAAACCCCCCCAGTGCCACCCCTGCTATGGCAGGGACACCTCCCACTGTCCCAAAGTCCAGCCTGGCCCTGGGCACTGCCAGGGATCCAGGGGCAGCCACAGCACATCTGGGAATTCCATCCCAGCTCCCAGGAACAATTCCTGCCCAAATCCCATCCATGCCTGCCCCCAGCCATGCCCTGTGTCCTGTCCCTCCATCCCTTGGGAACTGTCTCTCTCCACGTTTCCTTCCAGCTCCTCCATGCCCTGTGGGCTCGGTGAGGTCACCCCAAACTTCTCCTCTCCAGGGTGAGCAATCCCAGCTGATTCTGTGATTTTTGCTGTCAGATTTGTTTGACAGGTGAGAAATGTTAATTGGCCTGGAGTTTCTCCTCTGTGTTGCTCCATTAAACCCTGGCCAGCCCCCAGGAGATAATTCAGTGTATTCCTGCCCTCAGCCCTTCTGAAATTCCTCAAATAATGAAGGTACAAAACATTTTAGATTTGATTTGAATAGATACAACCTATACTTAACAATTTAACTCCAGTATTAGTGGGCACTTATTCAAATATCAACATTCACTTTTAATTTTCTTATGGTTAATTGTTTTCTACACTGATACCTAGGGCTGTGTTTTTCAGCTCTCACTGAAACTCATTTTTCTCTCTCTGTTCCTCTGTTTTCCAGACTCCCACACTGAAAATGCCCTTCCTGCTGGGACATTCCCGGGGTGCTTCCCAGTGCCAGCCCCTCTGTGAAGTGACAGGGCTGGAAGTGACACCTGCAGCTGTTTGCTGCCTGGCACAGCCCCAGCCTGGCTGGCTCTGATTTTATTTTTGATTTTATTCCTGTATCACAGCCCCCCGTGCCAGGGCTGCCGGGGGCTGTGCAGCTCGGGTGTTGTGGAAAGGGGAGATTCCACCTCAGGAAAAGGCATTTCCTGGGAAAGGGGGAGTTGGGAGGGCAGGGAAGCAGCAAACCCCCCAGGCAAAGCTGTGCCTGTGTGTAATCAGATTAACTTCAGGGCCCTGCTTAATTTTAGAGCTGCTCTCATTCTGGGGAGAGAGCAAAACCGGGATAAACACAAATAAATGGCCAGGGGTAAGTGGAAACCATCCTTGATCTCATTGCAGACACGTTTCCTGTTGGACAGGAAGGTGATTAGTGGGGTATTGAACCCAGCCCTCGTCTGGGGCAGTTGTTAAACTCTGTGACATTTCAGCTCGAGTCACTTTTCAGCAGCTCTGGGGTGGAGGGGAGACCTGAGGAGCCCCCCCAGCCACAGCCCCAGTTATCCCAACTGATCTGGAAAACCTCATCAACAGCAACCAGAGAGGCACTGCCACTGCCTGGGGATGGGATAATGGGATGGGATAATGGGATGGGATGGGATGGGATGGGATGGGATGGGATGGGATAATGGGATGGGATAATGGGATGGGATGGGATAATGGGATGGGATAGGATGGGATGGGATGGAGAAGGAAGGATTCTGCCCTGCTGGGCCGAGGAGGAGCAGCCAGAGCTGCCCTGAGCTCCAGGGCACTCAGGATATCCTGACATCAGGAGGGATTTGGGATTTTTGTAGGGTATATGGAGTCAGAGGACACAGGGAAAAGCTTCCCACTGGCAGGTGGGGTATGGGATGGAATGAAGGGCTGGATTGCTTTGCCTGGGGGGTGGTGGGGTCACCAGCCCTGGCTGTGTCTACAGCCTGCATGTGGCACTCGGTGCCATGGGCTGGTCGAGGTGCTGGGCTGGGCTGGACTCGATCTGGGAGGTCTCTTCCAGCCTGGTGACTCTGTGAACTCTGAGGTAAAATATAAAAGTCAAATATGAAATATAAAATAAATATGGAATATAAAATATTAAATATAAAAATCAAAGATAAAATATATAATATATATATTATATATATGTCTATAATATATATGTCTATAATATATAATATATAATATATATGTCTATAATATATAATGTATAATACATAATATATAATGCATGCATAATATATAATATATAATATATGTATACTATATAATATAATGTAAAATGTTAAATATAAAATGCAAAATATAAAAATATAAAGTATAAAATGCAAAATATAAAAATATAAAGTATAAAATGTAAAATGTAAAATATAAAATACAAAATGTAAAATGTAAAATATAAAAATATAAAATATAAAATATAAAATATAAGTTGCTTTAAACAAGAAGCTTGGGAATCCTGGCCTCTCCTGCCCTGGATCAGGGAATGTTTGGGTGGGAAGGGTCTTGCAGCCCCTGCAGGGACAGGGACATTTCCCAGGGTCTCCAAGCCCTGCCCAGCCTGGCCTGGAGATTCCTTTTCCCAGTTGGGAAGTTCTCAATGGGATAAAATCGGTGCCCAGGTGAGTTTTCAGCTTTTCCAGGTGAGAATTCCTGAGCGTCCCAGGAATTCCTGGAGGTGGCACTGGGTGCCTGGCCTGGGAGGGATTTTCCAGCCTCAGCGATCCTGGGATTCTGTGCTCCAGGGAGCAGAGCCAAGCGAGGCATTTTTAGTGTTGATTTTCTCATCTAATAAAATAATGATTGAATTTAAAATGTTCTTTTCCAGCACCTATTTTTTTTCCATTGAAATGCTCTTTCTCCTTATCAATCCACGCCCTAATTAGTGGAATTGCTCCAGTGTCTCAGATCCAGGCTGAGGAGCTGGAAGATAATTAGTATTTCACCAATTAAGCCTGTTGCAAGTTCATGAATTCACCTCTTAGATTTTTTTTTTTTTTCCAGAGTGAATCCAGTAATTTAACAGCCTTTCCAGGAGTGAGCAGAGGAGCTGCTCAAAGAGTTTTGGGGGTTTGAAACATTCTTGTAAGAGCAGCTCCAGGATTTCACCTTTCCCTCCCAGCTGTCCCCCAGCTCCCTCTGATTTCTCATTAGACCTCATTAAATTATGGTTCTTGGATTATGGCTCTGACCCACGGTGACCCCACAGAATTTGTTTCCACATATCTTTAATGTAAAAAAAAGTACAAATAGCAGGCTGGGAGTTGTGGTGAAGATCAGTGTGCTTTCCTTCCCTTTTTCCAGCTGTTCCCAGATGTGTTCTGCAGGAGAGCAATCCCAGCTCTCCCAGCAGAGCTGCTCCACCCCTGAGCATTTGGTGTCTGGATTCCCCATTTGGTGTCTCTGGAATCCCCATTTGGTGTCTCTGGATTCCCCATTTGGTGTCTGAATTCCCCATTTGGTGTCTGGATTCCCCATTTGGTGTTTCTGGATTCCCCATTTGGTGTTTCTGGATTCCCCATTTGGTGTCTGGATTCCCCATTTGGTGTTTCTGGATTCCCCATTTGGTGTCTGGATTCCCCATTTGGTGTTTCTGGATTCCCCATTTGGTGTCTGGATTCCCCATTTGGTGTCTCTGGATTCAACATTTGGTGTCTCTGGATTCCCCATTTGGTGTCTCTGGATTCCCCATTTGGTGTCTGGATTCCCCATTTGGTGTCTCTGGATTCCCCATTTGGTGTCTCTGGATTCCCCATTTGGTGTCTCTGGATTCCCCATTTGGTGTCTCTGGATTCCCATTTGGTGTCTCTGGATTCCCCATTTGGTGTCCCTGGATTCCCCATTTGGTGTCTCTGGATTCCCATTTGGTGTCTCTGGATTCCCCATTATTTGGTGTCTCTGGATTCCCCATTTGGTGTCTCTGGATTCCCCATTTGGTGTCTCTGGGTTTTCTCAGCTCCAGGTCCCTCCTGTGCTGGCCCAGCTGCAGCTCCCAAGCCAGGAAATTATTTTGGGCCTGGAATTGGGAGCCAGCAGAGCCATCAGGGAGCTGAGGGAAGGTTGGATGCTCCAGCTCCAGTCCTGTCGGTGTGAGTGATTCCCTGAGTGGGAACAGTGCACAGGATAAAGAGACAAGACCAGAGATAGCACAGGAAATAGCAGGGGATGGGGTGGGAAAGAAACCAAACTTGAGAAGAATAGGATCTGGAAAAGGAAATAGAGAATTCTGATTCTATTTTCCATCAGTCCAAACTTAGATAATGTAATTTTCTTTGCCATGATGCTGGAATGTGCCAGAGCCACAAAGAATAATCCCAGCAAGCTCCCCCAACATTGTGGATCTTTCAGCTTCGTTTCCAAAGGACACGAGCTGGGATCCTGAACCCTCCCTGTGCTGCCACCCCTCCCACACTGCTGGGAGACCCCCAGGATGCTCCGTGGAGCAGCTTTTATAGAAACAGGAGGCAGATGATGGAGCACCCCAAAGCAGAGCCCTCATTGCCTGGAAAACCCGGGTTCACACCCATGCAGGTGCATCACAAATCTTCATGGAAGGATTTGTTTTTTTGGGTTTTTTGGTTTTTTGTTTTTCTTTCCTAGGCTCGCTGAGTTTTGCCACGTAACTTTGTTCTTTTCTTTCCCTCACAGCTGGCTTTTCTTTGGCTGGGAGCTGTGTGGAAGTTTCCCAGTCTGGCTCAGCAGCACTTCCTGGGGAGGTGGTGCCAGCACAGCCTGGGTGAGCAGAGGTGCCCAAATCCCAAATCCCAAATCCGTGGGAGAGCAGGGCTGGCTCCTCCAGCTGCACACAAACCACGGAGGTGCCCAAACCACACGGGCACACAAAACCTGCTCTGATTATTGTCTTTCCCCCCCATTTTCAACGTGAAAAAAGCCTCCCAAATTGATATTCTGATTCCATCCATGGGCACCTGCTGCTGGTAATGATGGAATTAAGCAAATGATCCTTTTATTGCTTTGTTCCTGAGCCTTTATAAAAATTCTCCTCATATTTTTCTTGTCACTGCGGTCTCTGAAGCCCTTCCATTTAAACAGGGGGATGATTCCTCTTGGAGGGAGCTCTTTGCTGCTTTTTAGAGGAAGAAACAGAAGCTGTAATTGCCTTGCCAGGTTGATGGATCCAGGCTTTATTATCCCTTTTTTTCCTGGGCTGGGTCAGGCACTGATGGTCCTGGGGGTCCCTTCAGTGATTCTGTAATTCTGATTCTGTAATTCTGATTCTGTAATTCTGATTCTGTAATTCTAATTCTATAATTTTAATTCTGTAATTCTAATTCTATAATTTTAATTCTGTAATTCTCATTATTGCCACTGCCAGTCACTTCCTCAGCTTGGGTTGTTTGTCCAAATTTGTGTTGTGTTTCAGCTCCATGTCAGTTTTCTTGGTGAGTGACAGAAATCCCAAATTATGGAGGTATTTCTTTTCCCCCAAAAAATGACAATCCCTTAGGCTTCCTTTAATGGCTTTCAGAAGAAGAGACTGCAAAGAAACCACAAATGAATGATTTAAAAATCAAATATTTGCTTGTTTTTGCAGTTTCCTGAATTCCCAGGGACCTGGCAGTGCTGGAATGATGTGCAGGGAAAGCTTTATCCCTGCAGCCATCAGCCCTTGGAAGCTTGGCTGTCAGAAGAGATTCTTGTGCTCTGAAGTGGTTCTGGGGCAAATTCAGGGGGTACATGATGAGCTCTGGGGTTGTGGATCCCTGATCCAGAGATCCTGAGGGCTCAAAATGTCCTGAGATACTGGAGATATTTGGAGAGCCCAAAACATCCCAAAATATTGGAGATGTTTGGAGAGCCCAAAATATGCTGAGAGCTCTGCCAGTGCAAAGCCCTTTGTGGCTCTGTCCAAGGGGTTACCCAGGGTTTTTTGGCTGTTGTTCTTTTTTTTTGGTTTTTTTTGGTTGGTTGGTTGCTTGGTTTTATTTTTTTTTTGGTTTGGTTTGCTTTGATTTGTTTGTTAGTTTTTTTGTTTTGTTTTGTTTTGTTTTTTAATTTTGGCTTGTTTTTTGGGGGGGATTTTTTGGTGTTTGTTTTGTTTTGTTTTGTTTTTTGTTTGTTTTGGAGTTTTTTGTTTTTTTAAGTTGTTTGTTATTCTGCTTTTCCCCCCTCCTGCTTTTTCCATATTCCATGTAAGAATTCCTGCTCCAGGTGATGTGCACACCTGGGAAGATGTGAGAGGGAAGGCAGGAAATAATTGTGGGCTTGTTCTCCTTCTCCACACTCCCAGAGAGAAAGCAGGGAAGGCTTGAAAGGGAAACAGTGACTGCACCAACCTGCAGAGCCAGGGAGAAAACAGAGATGCTTAATTTCTTAAAAAAATTTCTTAAAAAGCACAGAAAGGAAAAGGAAAAGGAAAAGGAAAAGGAAAAGGAGTCAGGTAAGAATTTGGGCAGCTCAGGCTCCCACTGGGGCGGTGCTGACATCACCTGCCCACACAAATGCTTTTTATTCCCTCTTAGGAAGCTCTGCCTTGGCTGCCAAAAGGAAAACTGGGGCTTTTAGGAAAAAGATTCTGAAGAACCTTGAGGCAAATCTCAGATTTTTCTGAAGAAGTCTCTACTGAGACCCTGATTCTACTCCTGTCCCTCTTCTCCAGGTTCTCCCTTGGGATGCAGTCAGAAATTCCAGCACTAATCAATGCCTTGGTTCTCCAGCTGGAGGGAACAGATGGAACTGCCCAGGATGGATTCACTCCTGCTGGGTTCTTCAGGAGTCACTGTGAGCCTGAACTCCAGTTCAGCAATGCTGTCTGAGACATAATTTATTATCTAATTGATAAGAAATATTGCAGGGAGAGCCCAGACAATGAAAACAACTTCTACAGGAAATATTTTAGCAAGAAGAAGCTACTTGGGGATGGAGCGGGGGCAGAAAATTGAGTTGCAAATTAAAAAGGATAAAAAATATGGAGTCGTATATAACAAAATTCTGCTTTTAAAAATGCAACTGGGGAGGGCCATAATTCATTTGTGAGAGAGAAAAGCCAGGGCAGAGACTTCAGCAGAGAGGGCTGGGAAGGGAGGATGGGGAAGGATGTGGGAGCTGAAGGGGGAGGGAAAGAGCTGGGAGGGGTGAAAGAGGGGAAAGAGGGAGAGACGTTTGGGAAGGAGTATTTTCTGCTTGTATTTTCTACTATTTCACTTTAGGAGCTTTTTTAATGAGGAGCATCCTTCCCTACTTTGCCTAAAATGTATCAGTAAAATTCACCCAATATATGAAGAACATGAAAGCTGAAAGCCTCAAGCATAATGGCTTGGGGTGCAATGCAGGATGTGACCAGCAATGTGAATTCTGTCCCCTCTGTTAAACCAGCTGGGGCAGTGACCCTGATCTCCTGGCACACATTATCTGCTCATGGGCATCTTTAAATCAGCTGGGCAATCATCTTTATCTTCCCACAGCCCATCCTCCCTCCAGGAGATATCTCCTGTTAATGGGCCATTGTTAAAAACCGGGTGTGGCAGTGATCCTTATCCCTATGGGAATATCTCCTGTTAATGGGCCATTGTTAAAAACTGGGTGTGGCAGTGATCCTTCTCTCTGTGGGAATATCTCCTGCTAATGGGCCATTGTTAAAAACCGGGTGTGGCAGTGATCCTTCTCTCTGTGGGAATATCTCCTGCTAATGGGCCATTGTTAAAAACCAGCTGGGCAATCATCTTTATCTTCCCACAGCCCATCCTCCCTCCAGGAGATATCTCCTGTTCATGGCCAGTGAGTCCCAGGGCATGACTGATAAAATTCCATCATCCCACTGGGAGATGCTCCAGCCAGGGCAGGAGCCAAGCCTTTCCTGCCCAGATAAAAACTGAGATTTGGACACCAAGGCACCTTCTTTGCACTGGATTCCAGAGAAAAGCCAGACCTTTCCACATCATCCCTGGAGCTTCAGAGGAAACTGCACCTTCTCCAGGAGCACTGCTCCAGCTGAACCACATCTGCCCCTGCAGGAGGATGCAGCCACCATGGAATGGGACTGCTGCCAACAGCCTGACTGACTGACGGGTGTCAGCTTGGATTCTGACTCTGGCAGGGTTTGGGATGGTTCTGTGTAATACTGCATTGCTATTTTAATTTTCCTAGTAAAGAACTGTTATTCGTATTCCCATCTCTTTGCCTGAGAGCCCCTTAATTTCCAAATTATAATAACTTAGAGGGAGGGGGTTTGCATTCTCCATCTCAAAGAGAAGTTTCTGCCTTTATTGACAGACACCTGTCCTTAAACCAGGACAGGAGCTCGATGGTTTTTCATTTCCTCTGCTCTGCATTGCCAGAGCTTCTGCTCAGACCAGCCAGAGCCTGAACTTTCCAGCTGCTTTTTGCAATCTGTCCTTTTCCCCTCCCTGCCCTCCTCCCAGAGGGAAAAGTGATGGAAAAACGACTCCAGTGTAAGGTGGGCAGAGCAAGGACGGGATGGAAGCTCTCAGATATTCCCTGATTTTACAGCTGTGCCCTGTAAAGTGCAGAGAGGGGTCCCTGGAGCTCCCCAGGCTGTGGCATCACAACTCCCAGCTCTTTACCTGCTCCTCTGAATCCGTCCCTTCCTTCACCCCACAACTCCAACATTCACTTTTGGCTCCCAGAAACGCAGGGGGAAGCTGAACCGAGGAAAGGGAAGGGAAAAGAGGGGAACCCATCCAGCCAAGTTGCCAAGGCAACCCCAGGCAGCGATGCTGGCTGGGAATTCAGGAATTCTGCAGCAGGAGAGCCCAGGCTGAGCCAGGCCGAGCTCCTCCAGCTCCCAGCTCACCCAAAGGAGCTGCAAACCAAAGAAAAACAGGAATCTGAAATGTTTTCTACCCCAAGGGGTTTTGCAGAATCCCAGAATGGTTCAGGCTGGAAAAGACACTTTGAGATCCTCCAGCCTGAGCATGACCCAGCAGCACAGCCACCTTTCCAGCCAGGTTTCCAAGGCTGCTTCCCAGAATTTTCTTTTCCCCCCTCAGACACTCCTTCCCTCTATTACTAATGCTGTAAAATATGGAAGTTATATCCTTAATGAAGTTTTTAGCCCTGTCCTAAACCTCTTTTCAGGGACGAGAGGATGGAAATCACTTGATGGGGATTGATCACTGTCATTAAATGCTCTTTAATCACCCCCAAATTCCTTCAGTAGGTGGTGTCTGAATGTTCCTTATATCAAATACTGCTCCAAAAGGGAGCTGGGCTTGATGGTCCTTATGGATTTCATTCAGCTCCAGATGTTTCTGTGATTATTTCTAACTGTGATCAACGAAAACGTTGGAGAAATAAAGACCCAAACCTTGATTCTTCAATATTTATTACTACAACCTGACCCAGCAGCAGGCTGGGACTCACAGGGAGCGATGAAATCCTTGCTAAATCATCACCTCATGGAGAAAATTGCTTTTTTAATTTAATGTTTCTCTTTCAGCTGGTTCTGAGGAGACATGCTAATTTAGCAGCTTAATTTGTTATCAGGAAGAACATTATCCCAGACACGAGTTCTCCCCAAGTCACTTCCAAGTGAGACTAAAGGCTCACGCAGGCGAGGCAGAGCATGGATTGCTTCCTCCACCAGGGAGGGTGGGGAATCCTCCCAGCCCTGCAGAGCTCAGGACGATGCTCCTGGCTGCTGCTTTGGGCAAAAAAACCTGCGAGCTCAGGGGGAAACAGCAGCTTTCTGCTGGAGATGGAGAAGGGCAGAAAGGAAACAAAAACGGGGAATTCTTCAGGTAATGTTGGTCCGAGGGTCATTCTGGGTGAAAAAGGAACATTCCCGTGTGATGGTGAGTAAAATCTGCTGAGATCTGATCAGAAATGGCATAAAACCTGCAAGGAGCTCCAGAGATTCTCTGTTGCTTTGTAACTGGGGATTCTGCAAGGCTTGAGATCGAAAACCTGAGAGCTCCAAACCAAAGCTGAGTGTTCTGAACCAAAGCCTGAGTGTTCCAATCAAACCTGAGTGTTCCAAACTGAACCTGAGTGTTCCAAAACCGAGTGTTTCAAACCAAACCTGAGCGTTCTGAAACAAACCAGAGCGTTCTAAACCAAACATGAGCATTCCAAACCGAAACCTGAGTGTTCCAAACCAAACCTGAGTGTTCCAAATGAAACCTGAGTGTTCCAAACCAGAGTGTTCCAAACCAAACCTGTGTGTTCCAAACCCAACCTGAGTGTTCCAAACCCAACCTGAGTGGTTCCCCTCAAACCTGAGTGTTCTGAAACAACCTGAGTGTTCTGAAACCAAACCTGAGTGTTCTGAAACAAACCTGAGTGTTCCAAACCCAACCTGAGTGTTCCCAAACCAAACCTGAGTGTTCCAAACCCAACCTGAGTGTTCCAATCAAACCTGAGTGTTCCCAAACCAAACCTGAGTGTTCCCAAACCAAACCTGAGAGTTCCAAACTGAACCTGAGTGTTCTGAAACCAAACCTGAGTGTTCCCAAACCAAACCTGAGTGTTCCAAACCAAACCTGAGTGTTCCAAACCCAACCTGAGTGTTCTGAAACCAAACCTGAGTGTTCCCAAACCCAACCTGAGTGTTCTGAAACAAACCTGAGTGTTCCAATCAAACCCGAGTGTCCCCCTCACGTCCATCTCCCCAGACTCCTCAGGGGCTGGCTTGAGGCTGTTTCTGTGCATGATTCCCTGTCCCCGGCTGTGGATATTAACACACGATCCACATTTCATCAGCCTGGAACAAAGGGATGCTAATTGAGCTCTGATCACACCAAGGAGCTGCCAGCCCATCGACAGCTTTGTTGAGCCACAGAACTGAGAGAGTCCTTTGTGTTCTGCAGATGGGATTTGTGCAGAGCATGAACCTCACTGCAGAATCCGCATTAAAGAGAAGCCACAAAAACGATGTTCTGCTGGTTCAGGGCAGGGAAAATCCCTGTAAGCGTGGCAACATCAATGGAAATCTGATCCTCAGCGCTGGGCAGGAGCTGCTGTCCCATGCACCCCCCAGGGATGGGATCCAGCCCTGCCTGGGCAGCTCCAACCCCTGAGCTCCCTTTCCATGGGGAAATTATTCCCAAAATCCACCCTGAGCCTCCCCTGCCCAGCCTGAGCTGTTCCCTCTGCTCCTGTCCCTGTTCCTGTTCCCAGATCCCAAATCCCCCCAGTGTCCCCTCCTGGCAGGGATTGTGCAGAGCCAGAAATTCCCCCTGAGCCTCCTTTTCTCCAGCTGAGCCCCTTCCCAGCCCCTCAGGGATTCTCCAGCCCCTTCCCAGCCCCTCAGGGATTCTCCAGCCCCTTCCCAGCCACTCAGGGATTCTCCAACCCCTTCCCATTTCCCTCAGGGATTCTCCAGCCCCTTCCCATTTCCCTCAGGGATTCTCCAGCCCCTTCCCAGCCCCTCAGGGATTCTCCAGCCCCTTCCCATCCCTCAGGGATTCTCGGCCTTCCCATTTCCCTCAGGGATTCTCCAGCCCCTTCCCATTTCCCTCAGGGATTCTCCAGCCCCTTCCCATTTCCCTCAGGGATTCTCCAGCCTTCCCAGCCCCTCAGAGATTCTCCAGCCTTCCCAGCTCCTCAGGGATTCTCCAGCCCCTTCCCATTTCCTCAGGAATTCTCCAGCCCCTTCCCAGCCCCTCAGGAATTCTCCAGCCCCTTCCCATTTCCCTCAGGGATTCTCCAGCCCCTTCCCACTTCCCTCAGGAATTCTCCAGCCCCTTCCCAGCTCCTCAGGGATTCTCCAGCCCCTTCCCATTTCCCTCAGGAATTCTCCAGCCCCTTCCCATTTCCCTCAGGGATTCTCTAGCCCCTCTCCAGCTCCCTCAGCCATTCCCACAGTTTTTATTCCTCTCCAGGAGTGGAGCTGGGGGTGCTGGGTTGCCCCTGGTGGTGCCAGGCTCTGCTGTGTGAGCTCAGATAACGCATGTGCTTGTTGAAATTTAAACCAGAAATCCTACAAGGGATAGAACTGGATTTTGCCCAGGGTGTTGGAAGGGATCTGGGCCACCCCCTGTCCCTTTTGGGGTGCACTGGTGGGCACAACAATCCTTTTGGGATAACTTTTGGGAGAAATAACTTTTGGGAGAAATAACTTTTGGGATAAATGACTTCTGGGATAAATGACTTCTGGAAAAAATGACTTTTGGGGTAAATAATTTTTGGGGTAAATAACTTCTGGGATAATTGACTTCTGGGATAAATTACTTCTGAGATAAAAGACTTTTGGGGTAAATAACTTCTGGGGTAAAAAAACCTTTGGGGTAAATAACTTCTGGGATAATTAATTTCTGGGATAAATAATTTCTGGGATAAATAACTTCTGGGATAACAGCCATTCCCCTGGAAAGGCTGCTCGTGCATTAGGATTTCTTCAGGTTCTTCCACTGGGGCTGGAGCACTGGACAGTGAAGGTGTTGCTGCCATGGCAGGGGTGGCACTGGGGGGATTTGAGGTCCCTTTCAATCCCAAACCACTCTGGGATTCTCTGATCCTGTGAGATGAAAAGAGCTTTTAATCAAGGAAGGAATTGCAGCACTCAGCTCTTGTAATTAGGAACCTTCTCTGTGTGTGAGGTGTGAGATATCATGGCACAGGTCTGATAAAATGAATAACTTTGGGAAAGCAGCTGCATTTTGATAAAAAAATAATGATTCTGAACTATAAATAAATCAAAAAATCGTGTCCACAGCTCCTGCTACTTCGAAATCACAGCTGACAGAGGAAATAAAGGCTTGATGGTGACAGCAGTCATTAAATAAGGACGTGCTGACAGCTCAGGAAAAACAACCAGCAGGTTTTTATTCGCTCTGACTTTGGGCAGGATCAGGGCCAGGACAGGCATCTCCTACAAGAATTCTGTCCCAAATCCTTCATTAATATCCCTCCTCTTGCAATATTTGGCTTTTGTTGGCCAGTTCACAAAATCTGACCCTCCCTGTCCATCTCCTCCCTCCAATTTCCAATTTCCTTCCTAATGAAAATCCATCCAACTTAATTTAAATCAGGATCAAACCACCACAGGCCTGATGGCTTTTCATGTCCAGGTGCTCATTTCCAGCCCTAGGATTTCATGCTGATGATTTTGTTTTTTGAAAAGCTGAGATTTCCAGCTCAGAGGGATGAGCCAGGATCTCTCCTCTCCACCTCATGGGAATCCTTCTGCCCTCATCACTTGTGCTGCAATGAGCAAATGCTCCTCCTTTGTTGGGATTTAAAATTATTGTTAAATATGGTAAAATCATGCCAGGAAATTTGGAGCAGTCAGCAACAAAGAAAAGCAGTTAGCTTAATTAAATGTGGGATCTTTCTGGTTTTTAAAAAAATATAATTTCAATATATTTGTATAGTGTGATGGTATTTCTTTTATTAGGAGAGAAAAATGGGCTTAAAATGTCCAGGTTATTCCAGCTATTCCCCCTGCCAAAAAAAAAAACAAACAAAAACGTTTGGCTCTCTGCATGCCCAGGTTCAGTGAGGTGGAGGTGAGCTTTGAGATTTTATTGAGGGTATGATAATTGCTGGCTCCAAAGCTCCACATTCCCAGCTGCTTAACTGTCCCATGGAAATTGTTCATGGAAATTGTGCAATCCAGGGAAATTGGGAGTGCAACCTGTGGTGCAATCCAGGGAATTGTGAATGGAACCTGGGCAATCCAGGGAAATTTTAAATGGAAACTGTGCAATCCAGGGAATATTTTACATGGAACCTGTGCAATCCAGGAAATTTTAAATGGAACCTGTGCAATCCAGGGAATATTTCAAATGGAACCTTTACAATCCAGGGAATGTTTCTAATGGCACCTGTGCAATCCAGGGAATGTTTTCCAGGCACTGCCCAGGGCAGGGCTCTGGGCAGGGTTTTTGGCACCTCCAGGAGCTCTGTGTTTCACCCCAGCCCAGTGGAGCCCAGTTCCCTCCACAAACAGAATTCCAGCAGTGAGCTCTGTGTTTCCATGGATTCACAGAGATGAAGGGAGAGCCAGAGTCTCTCAAGGGACACTTTAGAACATTTATGGAAACAATTATAACATTAAATCCCCTTAGTTCTGAATTGGCTCTTGAGATTTGTCCCACTGAGAGCTCCCTGGGCTGGGGACACCCTGACTCTGGAGACATTTGGGGCTTTTCTCCCTGAAAATTCTGTGACTCAAACGAGTGCCTGACCTGGCAGGGCTGTGATTTAATCTGGGGTGCAGTCTTCGGGCTGGGATGCAGTTTTGGAGGTGCCTTTCCCAGCCGTCCCTCCCTGCCACTGGCACCCCCATCATCCCAACTCCGCGTGCTCCAGGGCAGGAACTCGCCCTTTGTGCCAGCAGAATGACGGATTTGGGAGCCTGCAGGGCGGGGGAAGGCGGCCCTGCCCTGCCTGAGGCATCCCAACGTTTCAGCACCAGGGACGGATTTCTGTGGGGGTTTCTCTAAAGGAAATCTTGTTTCTCCAGGCAGAGGAAATTCAGGTAGTAATAGCAGCACTGAGCCCTGGGACAGTGGGAGGGGTCCCCGCCGTGGGAATGGGGGGGATTTGGGGGTTTGGGATTTATCCCAAATGGGATTTAACCCAACCCATTCCATGGTTTGTTTTTTTGGTTTAATTTTTTTGTTTTGTTTGTTTGTTTTTTTTCTTTTTATTTTATGGGATTTAACCCAACCCATTCCATGTTTTTTGTTTTGTTTTGTTTTGTTTTAATTTTTTTATTTTATAGGATTTAAGCCAACCCATTGCATGTGTTTTTTTTAATTTTTTTTTTGTTGGTTTCTTTAATTTTATTTTATGGGATTTAACCCAACCCATTCCATGTTTTTTGTTGTTGTAGTTGTTTTATTATTTTATTTTATAGGATTTAACTCAACCCATTCCATGGTTTTTGTTGTTGTTGTTGTTGTTTTATTTTAATTTTATTTTATGGGATTTTACTTAACCTATTTTATTGTTTTTATAGGATTTAACCCAACTCATTCCATGTTTTTTTTGTTGTTGTTGTTGTTTTTTTAAAATCTTATTTTATAGGATTTAACCCAAGCCATTCTATTGTTTTTGTTTGTTTTTATGTTTTGGTTTTAGTTTAATCTGATTCTATGGTTTTTTTGGTTGTTGTTTTTGTTGTTGTTGTTGTTGTTGTTGTTGTTGTTTTAATTTTATTTTATGGGATTTAACACAACCCATTCCATGGGGTTTTTTATAGGATTTAACCTGACCCATTCCGTGGGTTTTTTTAAATGGGATTTAACCCAACCCATTCAATTTTTTTTGTTTGTTTTTTTGGTTTTTTTGTTTTGGTGTGGTTTTTTGGGTTTTTTGGGTTTTTTTTTGGTTTTTGGGTTGTTTTTGTTTTTGTTTTTGTTTTTTTGGTTTTTTGTGTTTTTTTTAATGGGATTTAACCCAACCTATTCCATTTTTTTGTTTTGCTTTTTTTTGTTGTTGTTTTTGGTTTTTGGTTTGATTTTTTAAATGGGATTTAACCCACCCCATTCCGGGACTCCCTGGCTCCCTGCCCCTCCCTGCTGGGTCGGGTCTGTCACTCCCTGCACCCTCCTGGCAGAGTTTGTCCCCTGGGCCACCCTCAGTCCCTGGCAGGACTGCTGGGAACCACTGACTGAAGATTACTGCAGACAACATAAAAGTCTGATTTTCCTTGAAGAATCAAACCAGAAAATGTGTCTTATCTCCCACTTCTGCAGCTGCTCCAGGTCAGGGCTCAGCTCAGAGCTTTCTGTGCAGATTTTCCTGTGATCCCAGGATCCTTCTCTATTTTTTTTTTTTTTTTTTTTTTTGCCTGTCTCCAACTTCAAACCCAGCAGCTTGCACATGTCCTTTCCACATGCCTTTGTTTTTTGGGGTAAATCTGTTTGTCTGCAGACTGGAAAACATGATTAGCACCACTGTCCTGCTCCATAATGGAACAGAATGAATCAAACCCACTGATTTAAGGGCAAGACAGTGAGAATTTCTAGGAGGAGGAAGTTTTTCAGTAGGTCAGGGGGAAAAAAAGGGCTGGGAAAGAATAAAGAGGATAAATCGTGGCAGATAAATTAAAATGAAAAAGATCAGCTATTATGCAAAGCTCTGCTGGTGTACATCATAAACGTTTGCTTTTTTATGGAGTCCCCAGCACTGCAAATGCACTGCTGGCTATGAGAGCATTTTAATAAAGGCCATTAAAACTCATTTCTCTGATATATATTCTAAAAGGGAAAAAATCCAGAAATCATTTATAATGCTTATTACCACTGCTGGAACAATCCTTAAAGGTCTCTGGCAGGGAGTTCTTCTTTGGGAGACTTTTATTGGGGAAAAAAAAAAACATTCCCTGGGGTGCTTCTGTGGGGATTTGAGCTGGGAACTGGGGAGTTCAGGCTGGGGGTCACTGGAATATTCACCCTCAGGAATGTCCAGGATGTCCCAGCTCTGCAAAGCTCCAGGAGCCCCCAGTGGGACACAGAGAGGAGGAAAACGTGGGGTTCTGCAATTTGGGACTAATGTAGGACTCATTTTTGGGCTGACCAAGGTTCGTTTAGGACTAACTAGTTTTAGGATTTATATTTTAGGACCACCTCCAGGCCTGCTTAGGTGTTTGTTTCACAAATTATGGAAGTTTCAGGGTGATCTTGGAGGCCTTTTCCAGCCTTCCTGGCTCCATGACTGGACCAAAGGACACAGTGACCTTTTTCCAAGAGTGGATTGCATCCCAGTTTAAGACTTGGAGACGAAGCTCTTTGGGATTTTTACAGGAATTTTCCCCCCTCCTCCTCAGGCCTGTTCATTTGAGAATTTATGGGATGTTTCCCCCCAGTTTTCCTGCTCCAGCCAAGGCTAAAAGCTTTAATTCCATTTGGGTTATCTCCTGCTCTGAGTTCCTGGGACAGTTTCCACGGCCAAGGGCTGCACCTGGTTTTATTTACAGCCCAGTGCTCCGTGCAGGATTTCCATCATTCCAAGGAGGGAGTTCAGCCAGGCAGGGAAATGCCAACAGGCACATCCAGGGATCAGATCCAGGGATGGAGAAACCCAGGGGCTGCCCAGGCTGCTGGGGGATGGATGAGCTCTCCTCCTGCCCCTGCCTGCTGGGCATTTCCTGATGGAGGCAGCAAAGCCCTGCCCTGGGAATCCACCCCAGAGGGTTTGTGGAACAACACAGCCATGAAAAACAGGCTGAAAACCTGCTGTATAGAGCTGCTGGGACCTCAGCTCTGCAGGGCTGGACCCTCCGAGGTGGCAGCAAATAACCACAGCATTCCCTCCTCCTGATGCCTCAGGCTTGAAAAGAAGCTACTGCAGTCCTTGGCTTGCACAATTCTTAGGGTTTTATTTTATTGTCCTCCTAGACAAGACTACCTGTGTTTAAAAAAATCAAACAGCATTGGATAAATCAGCCATTGGATAAATCATCCATTGGATAAATCAGCCATTGGATAAATCAATGATTGGATAAATCAATGATTGGATAAATCAATGATTGGATAAATTCTCCATTGGATAAATCAGCCATTGGATAAATCCTCCATTGGGCAAATCAGCCATTGGATAAATCCTCCATTGGATAAATTCTCCATTGGATAAATTCTCCATTGGATAAATCCTCCATTGGATAAATCCTCCATTGGATAAATCATCCATTGGGCAAATCCTCCATTGGATAAATTGTCCATTGGATAAATCCTCCATTGGAAAAATCCTCCATTGGGCAAATCATCCATCAGACAAGTCACCTCAAGTGGGTTGGCATTGCTGGGTCCCTTCTGGGACTCTGGGATTCCCTCCTGGCCATCCCTACCTGTGCTCCCAACACCTCCTGGCCACTGAACCCTTTTCATGCTGGGAAGATTCCTCCACCCCCAGGGAGTTTTTTTGCAGGGTTATAAGCACAGCACTGGGATGAATCCAGATCTCTCAGGGACACGTGGGAAGGACTGCAAAGAGAGGCACAATGAAGGAAATTCCTGCCTGGCCCCTCTGCTGGAAATGTTGCTCTGCCCTAACCTCCCTGCCTGCTCCTGCCCATGAATTTCCTGACCCTTGTCATGGCTCCTGGCTCTGCACCAGAGCAGGAATTTTGCTGCTCGGTGCCACCTGCAGATCAGGGCCCTCCAGGATTAGGAAGGAATGTTTCCAATTGCCAAGGCAAGCCTTGAAGGTCAAACCCCCATTTGTCCTGCTCCCTTGCTGCCTGTCCATCCATTTCCATCCTGGGCACTGAGTGGAAAAGATCCCCTGTGAGCTGTAATTGCAGAGGATTATGGCACAATAACTCCCCTGCAGGACAGCTAAAGACAGGCCCAGGGCTAATCCATCCCAGAGCAATATCCCAGCACTGGAGCTGGGCCAGCCTGGAGCCAGAGCAGCCTGCTGACACTGCGTGGTGATGGATGGAGAGCAGCTCTGCTTCACCCTGCCAGCCTGGCCCTGCCTGCTGCAGGGAGAGCTGGGACAGGACACCCCAGCACCCCTGGGTGGCAGAAAATTGCATTTCTGTGGTTAGAGCTGAGCCTGGAGCCCAGGCTGGAGGCTGAGCTTGGAGCCCCCATGTGCCAAATTCACACTGGGCAGGGCTAAAACTGTGGGGACTGGGGGAGGACAGCAGGGAATGGCCCCGGGGGCACCAGGGGAGGTCAGGGTGGGCAGCAGCAGCAATTTCCCCATGGAAAGGGGGTTGGAAGTGCCCAGGGGGGTTGGATCCCCATCCTGGAGGTGTCCCAGGAATTCCTGGAGGTGGCACTGAGAGCTCTGGGCTGGGGACACGGTGGGGATGGCACAGCTGGGGCTGGGAGGGATTTTCCAGCCTCACTTCTGGGATTGCCTGTGCCCCAGGGGAGGATCAGCCCCAGCTCCATGGACATCAGCAGGGTCAGGCAGCAGGAGCTGCAGCAGCACCCACGGACACACTGGGGAGAGTGAGGATGAGGATGAGGATGGGGATGAGGATGAGGATGAGAGAATGAGAATAAGAGAATAAGAGAATAAGAATAAAAATAAGGATAAGGATAAGGATAAGGATAAGGATAAGAATAAGAATAGATAAGGAATAAGGATAAGGAAAGGATAAGAATAAGGATAAGGATAAGGATAAGGATAAGAATAAGAATAAGAATAAGAATAAGAATAAGGATAAGAATAAGAATAGAATAAGAATAATAAGAGAATAAGAATAAGAATAAGAATAAGAATAAGAATAAGAATAAGAATAAGAGAATAAGAATAAGAATAAGAATAAGAATAAGAATAAGAATAAGAATAAGAATAAGAATAAGGATAAGGATAAGAATAAGACTAGAATAAGAATAATAAGAGAATAAGAATAAGAATAAGAATAAGAATAAGAATAAGAATAAGGAATAAGAGTAAGAATAAGGGAATAAGAATAAGAATAAGAATAAGAATAAGAATAAGAATAAGAATAAGAATAAGAATAAGAATAAGAATAAGAATAAGAATAAGAATAAGAATATTTTTACCTGTGTCAGACATGCACCACAGCCCTGTCCCCCAGCTCCTCACAGAACACCACTGAGAGGGAAAATGCAGCATTTGGGGCAATTGGTGGCCCAGGTGGAGCTTCAGGGGTGGGAGGGGACAGGGGAAGGGACAGGTGAGGGGACAGGGGGAGGGACACCCCAATTTCCCAGCTTTGCTCTCTCTATTTGACCCCAGTGCTCAGCAATGGCTTTAGTGGCTCTTTGTCACCCCCACCCACCACTGAGAATTGTGTTCATGGAAAAGAGGAGAGAGTGGGAAAAGAAACGATCCTGCTGCAATTCCCAGCACCCAGAGCATCCAGCTCCATCCACAGCAAGGCTGGCACTGCTCAGGTGCTTTTACAATGAGTGGATATTGCTGTTATATTTTTGTCTGCTGGATCAGCTGAAGTGACAGGCAAACAGAAAATCCATTAGAAAATTTATCTGTGTAGTGCTGTTGGGAAGGGGGAAGAAAACATATTTTGATGTTTAGATACAAGGAGGGTGATGTTCAGGAAACCCCCCAGGACACAGCTCCTGCCCTGTCCATCACCCAGGGACAGGCTCTGCTCTCAGCTCCTGGGCAGCTCTGAGCTGGGGCTTGCTGTGCAGACAGGAGGGAATATTCTCTGTACAGAACCAGGGAGGATTTGTGTCACAAAGGGAAAGGGTTTCCTAATAACTGGTAGGGCATAAATCCAGGGATGGGAGAGGCTGGAGCAAATATTGGCAGGTCCAAGCAGGCAGTGCTTGGGTGTAATTCCCAGTTAGGAAGCAGGGCAACAAATGAGGGTTTACAGAAATTGCTGAGTTTATAGAGATGGAAGAGGAGGGGTTGTAAGACACTGACTTCAAAGGATTTCCACCCAAAACAGAGGCTGAAAATCAGATCTGCCACTGCCAGAGCTGCCAAGGAGCTGCTCCAAGGGCTGGGAGAGCTGGGACTGGGCAGGAGCAGGATCCAGGGAGAACTCAGAGCCCTGCCAGGACCTGAAGGGCTCCAGGAGAGCTGGAGAGGGACTGGGGACAGGGATGGAGGACAGGACACAGGGAATGGATGGGATTTTGGGCAGGAATTGTTCCCTGGGAGCTGGGAGGGAATTCCCAGATTTGCTGTGGCTGCCCCTGGATCCCTGGCAGCTCCTCTCTCCCTCTCTGTTCCACACCTGCAGCTTTTCCACTGGAAAAATGAATTGACTGTGGGGCAGAATAACATCCTAAATCAAGCTGTGTTTCTGTTCCAGTGACAAAGGGAGAGCACAATTTCTATATGCTAAATATATTCATGGCTTATATTATAGAAACATTCCTTAAATTGATGATATTTATCAGAGGGGGAAAACAAATTGTTATATACAGGAGAAAATAATTAAAGGGGAGGGAAGAGTGATGGTGGCAGCCCAGCAGTGGGGTCTGGGATGTCTGAACAGAAATATTGATGTGCTTGTGGGTGGGTGCCAAGGAGAAACAGAGAGAGAGAGAGAGGGGCAATTTCTGCTCCAGTTATAACTCCAAACTCTCTTTAGCCACAGTCACACGCGGGCAGGATGAAATTCCATCTCCAGCTGCCTTTGCTGCCTCGGGCTGGGAGGAGAAAAATCACTCACAGGGGAATTCCTGCTCCTGTCTCCCTGCAAGCTCTGAGTGCCGTGCTGAGTGCTCCAGCTCCGTGTCCTGGGAAAAGGGGAAACAGCCTGGCACCTGCAGGGGTCCCTGCAGTGGGGCCGGGGGGCTCCACCAGCTTTTCCTCCCAGCTCACAGAAGCTGCCTGGGCTCGCCCAGGGGGAGAACTCCTGTGGAAATCCAGCTCAGGGGCTGCCTGCTGCCCTGGGAATGGGTGGGATTCCGTTCCATGTGCCTCCAGCCAGGGCTTGCAAAGCAAGGAGAGCACATCTGGCAACATCTGGAGGTGGTGCAGCATCCCTGCAGGAGCCCAGGAGGCACCACATGGAATGGTTTGGGTGGGAAGGGACCTTGAATACCAACCCTTGAATCCCAACCCTTCAATCCCAACCCTTAAATCTCAATCCTTAAATCCCAACCCTTCAATCCCAACCCTTGAATCCCAACCCTTGAATCCCAACCCTTGAATCCCAACCCTTAAATCAGCCCTTAAATCCCCTTACATCCAGCCAAACCCCAACCTTAAATCAGCCCTTAGCCCTTAAATCCCAGCCCTTACATCCCAGCCCTTAAATCCCAACCCTTAAATCCCAGCCCTTAAATCCCAGCCCTTAAATCCCAACCCTTAAATCCCAACCCTTAAATCCCAGCCCTTAAATCCCAACCCTTAAATCCCAACCCTTCAATCCCAGCCCTTAAATCCCAACCCTTAAATCCCAACCCTTAAATCTCAACCCTTAAATCCCAGTCCTTAAATCCCACCCAGTGCCACCCCTGCCATGGCAGGGACACTTCCACTGTCCCAGGTGCTCCAAGCCCAGTGTCCAACCTGGGCAGCCACAGCAAATCTGGGAAATCTGTCCTGCACCCTCTGAGTAAAAAATTTCTTCCTAATTGAAACCTACACCCCGAAATGGGAATGTTCAGAAAATATCTCTCCAGCTTTTCCAAACTCTCCGTGCTTATTTTTCACTCAGGTTCCTTTACAGGATGCTGTTCTGAACAGAAAACAGCTTGTAAACAGGGGAAAAATGGAAATTTCCTCAGTGCAATAGAAATGGGAGTGATCTACAGCCCTGGGTATAAAATATTCCGTGTAAAGCTCCACTGTTTGCAAAAGGAGATGTGGCTCTGTGTTCTACATGGAACTCACACATCCCATTAAGGAATATAAAATGTTGGCATCAATTGCAGGGGAAGAAGGGTTTGCTTGAGTTAATGGAGCTGGGGAAGCAGGTGAATGGGATTTTGCAGCTGATGGAGCAGCTCTGGAGGAGAATAACTCCTGGGCACGTCTGCAATCCATCAGCAGCTCAGGGAGAGAGGAGCTGGGGGAGCTGGCAGCCCCCAGGAGGTTTTTGCTGGAGCCCAGCACAGGGCTCAGGCTGGGAGGCACTGGGAGCACAGGAATGTGGATCCCTCACTTGTCCCCACTGGGGGACATTTGTGTGTGCAGATGAAGGAACTCCTGAAGTGTTTGGGATTGTTCAGCCTGGGGGGAGCTAAATCTGTGTGTCCAGTGCCTGGGAGAGCAATGGAGAGGGACTGGGACACGGGATGGAAGGGCAGGACAAGGGGATGGCTTTGAGCTGGAAGTGGGCAGATTTAGATGGGAAATGGGGATGAAATTATTCCCTGTGAAGGGCTGGATGGGATTGGGGCAGGAATTGTTCCCAGGTTTGCTGTGGCTGCCCCTGGGTCCCTCCCTGGCAGTGCCCAGGCCAGGCTGGACACTGGGGCAGTGAAGATGTCCCTGCCATGGCAGGGGGGCACTGGGGGGATTTGGGGTCCCTTCCCACCCAAACCATTCATGATTCCCTGATTCTCTGGTTCCACATTTTCTCTTTTTGATAAAATCACGTTTTAATTGTCCTTCTGCTGGCCAGGCCCATCTCAGACAGAAATCTCCCACTCACCAAATGCTGACTTGCTCTTATCAAACAGCAAGTCGTTATCAGGACCCCAAATTTAAGGGAAGGATAATGGCTTGGAAAGGAGATATTTATGAACTCGAATGTTTCTAGTGCAGCACTTTGCACACAATTGAGAAATGATCAGCCTGACATTAAAACAAGCCTGGTATTAAGGCAAGGAAGGCAATAATTTTTTACTAATGGATTGTTCCATTTCATTTACATATCTTTTCCCAACAATTTTATGCTTAAAAAATCATTGCCCTTTTGAATTATGTGAGGCTCTTTTGACTGTGAGGCTCCAGCAATTTGCCAGCCTCATGTGTGTAATTAGTTTAATTAGCACTAGAGCTTTAATGAGAAGATCAGTGTCTGCTGTGTGCTCTGTTCTGTCCTGGACAAAGTGAAAAATGGAGTTTCTTAATCACTTGCATCTGAAGAACTCTGGGCCTCGCCAGTCTTCCCACAGTGTCTGGAGACAGGGAACGTGTTTGGGGTTTTCTGCAAATCCTTTGCTTTCAGTGCTGTCTAATTCCTTCTTTTCTGTTCAATTCCTCCACTTCTAATCAGTTCCTCCAGTTCTGTTAAATTCCTTCAGTTCTCCTCAGTTCCTCCAGTTCTCAATTCCTCCAGTTCTCCTCAATTCCTCCAGTTCTCCTCAATTCCTCCAGTTCTCCTCAGTTCCTCCAGTTCTCAATTCCTCCAGTTCTCTTCAATTCCTTCAGTTCTCTTCAATTCCTTCAGTTCTATTGAATTCCTCCAGTTCTGCTCAATTCCTCCAGTTCTCCTCAATTCCTCCATTTCTCCTCAATTCCTTCAGTTCTGCTCTATTCCTCCAGCTCTCCTCAATTCCTCCAGCTCTCCTCAATTCCTCCAGTTCTCAATTCCTTCAGTTCTATTCAATCCCTCCAGTTCTCCTCAATCCCTCCAGTTCTGCTCAATCCCTCCAGTTCTCCTCAACTCCTTCAGTTCTGCTCAATCCCTCCAGTTCTGCTCAGCTCCTCCAGTTCCTCTGTTGTGGGACAGAACAAAGATCCACAGCCCAGGCCCTGTCAGGGCTAACGACAGCCTGACAAATCCCTGATTCTTCTCCCATTGTCCTCTGGCAGCTCCCCAGCCTTGTTTCCACAGCCAGCCTTTCACTGCTGCTGAATTATCCCTCCCTGCTGCAGGAGATTCATTGCAGCTCCTTCCCACATCCATCACCCCTGCTCAGGGCAGAGAGGAGCAGGTTTTGTGTGGAGGACAATTAATAATTAGGGAAGGGAGCTGAAGAGCTGAGAGCTTCGGTTCAGTGAAAATTCCCCGGGCACAGGGGCAGATATTTGAGCCAAAAACCAGAGTGTGATAGTTTCTCTGCGGTTGGAAAATCCCTCCAGGATCCCACCCCAGAGCACCCAGGGACCCTCCAGGAACCCCTGGCACACTCCAACTCACCACGCTCTGCCTCCACCAGCCCAAAATCCACGTTCACACGGGGTTTGGGGCTGATTCTCACCAAAGCTCAGCTCCTTGAACGCAGCTGGGACTGCTCCCCCAAATCTGGGTGTGTGAAAGGGAACCAAAGGGAAACGGAGCACCAGGGCTGCTCCCAGGGGGAAATGCTACAGGAAAAGGTCCCAGAAACTTCTGAATTCTGGTGAGAATGAGCAAGGAAAGGAAACCTAAAGTTGTTTTTGCCTCATCAAAACTCGAAAGAAGGGTTTTCCCTCATTTAATAAATTTTTCATAATTGTATATTCCACAGCCAGGCCCAGATTTTCCTCAATCTTCAACAGGAATACTCTGGATGTGTCTTTGTGGTTTTGCACAGAGATGCAGAACAGAGGTAAGGAAAGGTTTTATTCTCTTCTAGCTGCAATTCCACTGCAATTTAAAGTAACAGGATTGAATAAATGAAATTAACTCTAATTTAATGGGAAACAACCATCTTGCAGCAGGTACGTGCAGCCCAATGAGTGTTTGAGATTAAGTGAGAGCTACAATAGACCGTGTTCTAGTTTAAAAAAAATATAATTTCATCTTTTGAAACCATTTGTACTCTAATTGCAATTAAATATAAAATTAAATTAGAAATGAAATGTTGGGGCCTGGGTGATGAGGTGAGCAGGGCTGGGGAAATCAGGAGATTGGGGGCCTGATCTTCTCACCCAGGATGAATTTGTCCAGTTTCTTATCTAAAAAATCTCTGCTCATTTCTCTAAAATCAGCATTTAATTGTTATGCAAGAAATCAGCCATTCATGGCCCTTCCTGAGTAAAACCAAACAAAAATATTTCAGTTTCCTCTTTTCAGGATTAATGTGTGCTGCACAAGTATTATCCTAATCTGGGTAATTCTCCTTCACCAAGGGATCAGAGGGACAAAGGGTTTGTGTCAGTGGATTTTATCTGGATTTTATTTGACCAGCTCAGATTATTTATGAGATGGTTGCAATGCTGAGCAATAAGGTGCCCAATTAAATTAAGATGAAAACTTCCTTGATAACCCCCAAATCATCAAATTCTTCTGCCAGCAGCATCCCAGATAATTCCCACTGACTTTGGGTTGTGTTTGTTGGAGTTGCAGGCACAGCTCTGGCTGAGGACAGTTCATTCCCAAGTCAAATAATTGTTCAGTTGCTTTCCAAATTAACAACTTTTCAGTTGATTCCAAAATTAAAGAATTGTTCAGTTGCTTTCCAAATTAACAACTTTTCAGATAATTCCTAACTTAAAGAATTGTTCAGTTGCTTTCCAAATTAAATAACTTTTCAGTTGATTCCAAAATTAAAGAATTGTTCAGTTAATATCCAAATTAATAACTTTTCAGTTGATTCTTAAGTTAAAGAATTGTTCAGTTGCTTTCCAAATTAAATAACTTTTCAGTTAATTCCTAAATTAAAGAATTGTTCAGTTGATTTCCAAATTAATAACTTTTCAGTTGATTCCAAAATTAAAAATTCTTCAGTTGATATGCAAATCAAATAACTCTTCAGTTGATTTCCAAGTTAAAGAATTGTTCAGTTGATATCCAAATTAATAACTTTTCAGTTCATTCCCAAGTCAAAGAATTGTTCAGTTGATTTCCAAATTAACAACTTTTCAGTTGATTTCCAAGTGTAATAATTGTTCAGTTATTCCCAAATTAAAGAATGGTTCTCTTTTGCAGAGACCTTTCCTTGGTGTCTTTGGACAGCAAAACCAGATGCTGAATGGAACCCTGCCAGCAGCACCTCGAAACTGCAGGGCTGGGTTTTATCCAGAGCTTTAATTGCTGTAAATTAAAACAGGAGTGGGGAATTTTGGAAAATGCAGGAACGTGCACAGGCAGGGGTGTGGGAGCAGCAGGGAGCAAAGAGAACCAGCTGGATTTTCTCCCCTTTTCCCTGGCAGAGCAGGACACTCAGGAATATCAGATATTTTACATGACAAACGGCACACACCCACTTTAATCAAACATTGAAGCTCCTGGAGCATCTTCGTGCTGGGAGCAGCACAGGCTGTAAATAATTGGAGCATTAAGGAGAATTTACACCTCTGGGGCCACCCCTGGAGGATTAAACCTCCTGGAACCGTTTGCCTTGAGAAAATAATGACATTTCCCAGGGCTGATGGCTCCTTGAGAGGGGATTGGAAGCAGAGGCTGCACTTGTGTGTCCTCATCCAGTCAATTCCTCCAAAGACATTTACTTCCATTACTTTGATGTCCCTGCCCTTTCCTGCCCTTGGAGAGCTGGGATTGTGCTGCTGGAGACAGATTTAATTAACAAAGGAGGGGGATGCTGACCTTTGCCAGGTTGTTATTCTATCCCTGATTTGCTTTAGGGGGGAAATATTTCTTTCTTTCCTGTGTAGATATGAAATGACAAATAAATAACCGATTGATTTGTGGTTTGGGGGGGAAAAAAAGAAGAAGAAGGAGAGGAAAGAATGAAGTGGTGGAGCACAGACACTGCAGAGTCTGCTCCAAGTTGCATCTGCCACCATGAGAGAGGTGCTGGAGGATTTCTGGAGCAATTTTTCCAGGGAATTACCTGGCTTTGCTAACTCTGGGCTTGGTTTCCTGCAGGGAAGAGGAGGAAATGACAGGGACAAACCAGGCTGTGACACTGGCACGGCTCCTGGCCAGGCTGGGGATGCAGGATGGGACCTGGGAGTGAGCTTGGCACTGAGAGCTTGGGTGGGGACAGCCTGGGCTCTGTCCTGGGCTCTGTCCTGAGCTCTGTCCCATCCTGGGCTCTGTCCCATCCTGGGCTCAGTCCTGGGCTCTGTCCTGAGCTCTGTCCCATCCTGAGCTCTGTCCTGGGCTCTGTCCTGGGCTCTGTCCCATCCTGGGCTCTGTCCTGGGCTCTGTCCCATCCTGAGCTCTGTCCTGGGCTCTGTCCCCATCCTGGGCTCTGTCCTGAGCTCTGTCCTGAGCTCTGTCCCATCCTGGGCTCTGTCCTGGGCTCTGTCCTGGGCTCTGTCTCATCCTGGGCTCTGTCCTGGGCTCAGTCCTGGGTTCTGTCCCCAGCCTGGGCTCTGTCCTGGGCTCTGTCCTGAGCTCTGTCCTGGGCTCTGTCCTGGGCTCTGTCCCACCCTGAGCTCTGTCCTGGGCTCTGTCCTGGTTTCCTATCCCAGCCCAGCTCCTGTCCTAATCTCTGTCCCAGCCCAGGCTCCTGTCCCAGCCCAGGGACCCCTCTGGGGTCGTTTCCAGCCTCCCCCTCATCCAGCACAGGAGTGTTCTCAATCCCTGCTCTGCTTTTCCTCCTGTCCTCCCCCGCTCAGGGAGTGGCTCCCATTGCTCTCCCTGGGCTTTCTGCAGCTCTGAGCCTGAGCTGGGATTGATGGAAACCACAGAGATCACAACCACACTGGCTGTTATTTATAGATCACAGAAGCCAGGCTCAGAAAACAAACAATAAAGCACAATAAAGCAATTTTCTGCAGCTCAGCTCTGCCAGGCAGGCTATAACCCTTGGAGGTGTCTGGGTGACCATTCCAGACCCAAGTGAGGCCCTGCCCAAAGTGTCCTGATGGATGGGAAGGAGCACACAGGAAGCTGCAAACGTGACAATCCACAGCAGCACTGTTCATTTTCTACAGCTTTGTCATTGACTTGCAGAGCCTGAATCTCTTTCTTGCATGGCTTTATGGTTCTTCCCTCCATCAGAGCCCCACAGACTCTGCAGTATTCTGCTCAGTGAGCTGAAATATCTGTGGATGGAAAAGCAGCTCCTCATCAAAGCCCTGGGAGCTGCTGTGGGCTTCTTGTGTACACTGGGATTACCTGAGGAAACATTGAATGGGCTGAAAAATAGGCTTTTTTTTTTAATTTTTGTTCAGAGAGAGCAGAAATCAAAACTTCTAAATTAAAAATACAATTTTCCTGGCTTTAATTCAATAAGGTGTTTTACCCTCTCACAAAACTCATCTGCAAGGGGGGAAGGAATAATCCCTTAATGAGAAACAAAGAAGGGAAAATGCTTTATTTGATCTGGACTCACCTGCTCTGAGCTCTGTCTCTAGGACTGTGCCTCAGCCCCTCTCCTTCAGTGTTCCCAGCCCCGGAACCATCCAGGGATCCCACACATCTGGGTCCTGCTTTGCTCCCTCCAAACCCACAGCTTTTAGGCCAAAGGGGAATTGGGAAAAAGGGAATTGGGAAAAGTGGAATTGGGGCTATAGGGTCCTTCCCTGCCAGGCTGCTCCCTCCTGATGTTTTCATGAGTTAATCAGTGCTTTGTCTGAAGTTTCTTCTGTCTTTACTCAGAGCCAGGATTAAAAAACACACGAAGGAAACAGATTTTCTCCTGTTCGTGCTTGGCTGTTTATTAAATCTTATCTAAAGTACAGAAAGTTCTGCAACACTTCTGGCTAGAAGCGAGGAAAATGGAGGTGAACCTAGCCAGCCACAGGGTCCCTTAGAGCTAAACAGCCCAATAGACAATTAACACCTATATTATTTATCATTTTGACCCAAAAACTAAATACCTGTGACCACAGTGCAGCACCAACTATCCAACTAAAACCTACTGCCTGAAAGCATGAGGAGGAAAGAACACAGAAAGAAACACCACCCAAAATCCTCCATCTTGTCCCATACCTATTACTGTATCATAAAAACCTCAAATTGCAAACCCTTCACCATGTGAAATCACACACTTCTATTTCACTACACTCCCGTGATTTTAACTCCATCACTCAAATTTGGGAGCTCCTCCAAGGGCTGAGGTCAAAGCAGTGTGTCCAGGGGTCAGTGCCAGGAAGCTCAGAGAGCTGACACCCCAGGTTTGTGGGATCCAGCAGCCTGCCCCGTGCCAGGGACAGAGCCCACACTGCTCCCTGCCCTCTCTGCTCCGCCAAACACGAGTTGCACCTGCAGAGAGCCGTGGAGTAAAAGGAGCTGGGAGGGATCCCAGGCTGCTCCAGCCTGGCCTGGGACACTTGCAGGGATCCAGGGCAGCCACAGCTGCTCTGGGCAATTGCAATCCCAAATTCTGAGCTGTCATTAACCCCTGTCCTGCCCCGGCACCCCGAGCTGCCCCACAGGGGAACATCCAGCCCTGCCCCCCTCATTCCCCACAAACTGCTCGTCCCAGGGACTGCTGGCACCAATTCCCTTTTCCTGTTATCTCTGCCTCTCTACTGAAGGCCCATTATTGGCTTTAATCAGTGAAATGAATTTCTTAATGAGCTGCCTGATAAGCTTGCCATGGCTAATGTTGGGAGGGTTTTATCTCCCTTTCTTCTTTTTTTTTTTTTTTTTTTTGTTTTGTTTTGTTATTGTTTCTTCCATATCAAATAACTAAATAAATACATTAAAAATTGCTGCAGCTGATGGCAGCCTGGGCTTTTGCTGCAGGCAAATCAGGGGAATAAACTCAGTTCCAACTGCTTTGATGGGAAGGGGAGTTCTGGGAGGGTTTGGGCTGGTGGCACTGCCACCCTCAGCATGGCACGGGGCAGGAGTCCTGGGGACGAGTCCCAAGGGCTCATTCCAAATTATTCAGCCACTTCCCAGGTCTGGGGTCTCCAGGGACAAACTGGTGCCTGGATCCTGGAATGGGTAAAAGCTGGGCAGGGGCTGGGGGGATTTTCCAGCCCAAATGGTTCTGTGGTCCCACAGGATCATTTTTGGGGTGCAGCAATAGGTGCTGTATGATCCTATTCACATTAATTTTGGGGTGCAGGAATAGATGTTGTGTGATCCTATCCAGGTTAATTTTGGGGTGCAGCAATAGGAGCTGTGTGACCCTATTCACATTAATTTTGGGGTGCAGCAATAGATGTTGTGTGACCCTATCCAGGCTCATTTTGGGGTGCAGCTATAGGTGCTGTGTGACTTTATTCACATTAATTTTGGGGTGCAGGAATAGATGTTGTGTGACTCTATCCAGGCTCATTTTGGGGTGCAGCAATAGGAGCTGTGTGACCCTATTCACATTAATTTTGGGGTGCAGCAATAGGTGCTGTATGATCCTATTCACATTAATTTTGGGGTGCTGGAATAGGAGCTGTGTGATCTTATCCAGGTTAATTTTGGGGTGCAGCAATAGGAGCTGTGTGACCCTATTCACATTAATTTTGGGATGCAGCAATAGGAGCTGTGTGACTCTATCCAGGTTAATTTTGGGATGCAGCAATAGGAGCTGTGTGACCCTATCCAGGCTCATTTTGGGGTGCAGGAATAGGTTGAAAACCTGGGTGTCCCGGGAGGGAATCAGCACCTTGCTGGTGCCATCTCTGCCTCACCAGAGCATGGGGACATTGGAGGTGACAGCAGGGCCAGACAGGTATCCTTGAGAACACCATTCCAGGCCGGGTGTCCCTGGTTTTATGAGTTTTTACAGGTTAGAAATGGATCCAGCAGCCCATGAATGCAGGGAGAAGGGATATTAGTGAGGAAATCAAAGCTCCGGATGCGGCAGAGGAGGAGATGGGCTGGCAGCTCCTGTTTGAAGGTTAGCATGGTTCTCCCTTCCCTTTTGTTCCCCCCATTCATCTCCGAGAGGATCGCCCGGAATGACAATGCCCTTGTTTTGTCTGGCTGATAATTGCGGTGATAATTGAGTGCAATTTGAATAATCACAAGGCAGGGGCTGCTTTTATCTGCACAGATGCATATTCATGGGGCTGGGGAGCTCCCACCCCTCGGCCTGCTGCAGACAGGAGCAAACCCCAGGCTGGGGGTGATGGAATTGTGTTCCCTGAGTGCAGGGGTCTTTGTGTTGGGATTGACGGTCGGGACAAAACTCAAGCGCTCTGTATGAGCTAAAAATCACAGTTACATTTATTATAAAGGGCCCTGCTAAGAGCTGCCAGCAGCCCAGAGCAGGACAAGGAGATAAACGGGGGGAAGAGAAAGAGCAATGGGATAAAAGGGGGAGGGAGAGAAGAGAAAGAACAAGTATTAAAGGTGAGAGTAAAAACAAGAGAGGGCTGGTAGCAGTAAGGGTAAGAAAGAGAGGTAAGAAGAGAGCAGTTTCCCATTTACAATACAATAAATCTTCTTCCATGATGAATATTCTAATTTCCACTAACCAATGTAACACAAGATACAAATTCTACAGCATTTACATGCAGCCTATAGGAATTCTTATATTACCATAGTGTGTTATACTTTAAACTCTAAAAACTACTCTTTGGACCCTGGCAAAATCTTCTCTGCCCTTTGGAGTTGCTCTCTGGCAGAGGCATTGTTATATCAGGAGGGAATTGCCTTCAGGGGCCATCCCATTGTTTCATGGCAATTCAGTAACTGAGGCTTGGCATCTCAAAAGTGGCTTTCATTTCAATCTCGTTCATGGTTTCAGAACCTGAGCATTCATATTTGTAAAATTTCTCTATTTCATTTTTCCCAGCACCAGAGCTCCCTCCTGTCCCTTTGGGGCTGATTTCCAGTTCCAGCCCATCCCAGCAAATTCCTGCCCTGCTGCTTCCCTCCCACCTCCAGCCCGGATTTGGCTTTTCCTGCAGCAGAATGTGCTGGGTGTCCCTGCCCTGCTGCTGTGCTGGGAATTCTCCTGGAACTGGGACAAATCCAGAAGCTGTGGTTGCCCTGCATCCCTCCGGGACAGTGGGAGCTTGTGAGGTTCTTTGGACCTCTGGTGCTCTCAGCATCCACTCCTGAGCTCTTGGCTCCTTCTTCATTGGGTTATCTTAAATAAGCAATAGCAGCTAATAGTTAAAAGGTTATGAAAAATTATTTTTTTTTTTTTTTTTTTTTTTTTTAGGAAAAGCAGCCAGAGGAGAGTCCCTGATTCCATTGGTGAGAGGGAATTTAACAGCAATAACTCTTGAATTCCCTGTGCTGGGATATTGTCACTTTGAAACCCATAGCACAGGGTGAGGAAAATAAAATTTCCTATGAAAATTGCCTGATCCTTGAGTAGGAAAACATTGTACTGAAGTCATCTGAACAATCTACAGACTGAAGAGATGCAGGAGCTGGGTGCAACATTTCATGGAAATTCCTAAATTTATTCTTTTTGATTCTTTTGCTCCCAAATTGTTTTGAAACAGCTCAGGGATTTTCTCAGTGAGCTGGGCTTCAGCGGGCCTGGTGTGAAATTTGGCAGCTCCTTTTCCTCCCACCCATTGGCAGGATGGAAAATGTGGGATTTCTGCACGAGCAGCTTTTCATGGGCTCTCCAAGTGAGTTCCCCATTATTGTTATTTAATGTTTGCACACAGCAGAGCTCGCAGGAACTGGATGGGGATTCAAATCAAAAGAGACAGAATTAAAAGATGTTTTCCCAGGAATAGGTAATTTCTGCCTTGTGCAGGGATAGCAGCAGGAAAGAGGTGGGTAAAATAATTATTCTCCATGAACATATTGATATTTTTATATAAGTTACCGAGCTGAGTATGGGAAATATGAACAATTTCCCCTGAGCCTTTCTCCTGCTTGTTTTTATTTCCTTTCATTCTGTATTTCCCCCCTCCCTTCTCTCTGCAGAGCCTCAGCAGGGCAGAGAACACCAAATTTTTGTGTAAAGCAAAGCCTGGCTTGTACCTGTGGCCAAAACCTCTCTTGTTCTGGATTTATGGTTAAGCTGAGGTTTAATCCCTGCAGGATTCCCTCTCTTTGTTCCCAAGGCTGAGCTCAAACCTGAAATTCCTAAGGGGGCAATTCAGGGAAGGGTTTTAACTTCATGCAATTCTTCCTGGGGAAACGATTCCAAAAACTGCTGCTGGTTGAAATGGAGAGATTTGGAATTTTTTTCTTCCATTCTGTCTGAGGCAATTAATTGTTTGATTACTGAACACAGCTTTTTTCAGGATGAGGTGCAATGTTTCTGTTTGTTCAGACTCAGCCATTAAAGATTTTAGCTCTTGCTTTGAACAGGGAAACAAAATTCTCCAAGGGGGAAATACCTTCCAGGGATTCAATGAAATGATTGTGTGTATTTAAAAGTCTTGAAGGCACATTTAAATTAAAAAAAAAACAAAAAAACAAAACACAACAAAAAACAGGCAAACTATTTAAGCTAGTCAAGTCATGGAATCCTCCAGGTTGATTATTTCTTACAAGCAATTTTATGTGTTGGCCCCTGAGATCTGTCAGTTTGTCCCAGGAGCTAATTTCTGCCTGATTCAGGAGAAGCTTGGGAGAAAACTGGAATTAATACATTAATTTTTAATATCTTACAGATGTTAGAACATGAGGGTGGGGTGAGTGAGAGGAAGAAAATCTGCTGGCTGGGAGGGGAGACCTGCATTAAACCCCAGCTGAAGAGCAGGGATTTGCTGTTTGCTCCCATGAGCTCCCAGGCAGCTGGAAAAGCTGGGCTGATCCAAGTCACTTTAGAGGAAAAATCAATTAATTCCCAGAGATTTCCCTTGTTCTCAAACCTTATTCTCTCAGCAAGTCCAGTGAAGCTCAGACAAGCTCAGCGTCATCCTTTGCTTAAAATTCCCTGGTGAAGTGGGAATTTTTCCTAAAGGAAAATCGATGTGTGGGATCTGTCAGTAGCACCACAGACACCCATTGGCTTTGCATGGGTGGCAGAGTAAATACTAATGGCTTTTAATTAATTAACTGTGGATTCAGGACTGCAGCCTTCCATTCCAGAAAGTCCCTTAGTCTGATTTTCTGGCACGTTGAGAGCTCTGAATTCTGTGTTGTGCAGATTCCCTGGTTTGAAGAGCCAAGCCTGCTGCTCTGGCAGGTTTGCTGTAAATGCTGTAAAACCATTTTTTTGCCCAGGTGACTCGGGGTTAGTGCCAACCTCCTCCCATCACAGGCACAAGGGACTGTGCCCTGGTTTAAGGAAAGGTGTCTGCCAATAAAGGCAGGAACTTCTCTTTGAAATAGAGAATGTAAACTCCCTCCCTCCAAATTATTATTATAATTTTGAAATTAAGGGGTTCTCAGGCAAATATATGGGAATAGGAATAACAGTTCTTCACTAGGAAAATTAAAATAGCAATGCAGTATTACACAGAACAATCCCAAGCCCTGCCAGAGTCAGAATCCAAGCTGACACCCGTCAGTCAGTCAGGCTGTTGGCAGCAGTCCTATTCCATGGTGGCTGCATCCTCCTGCAGTGGCAGATGTGGTTCAGCTGGAGCAGTGCTCCTGGAGAAGGTGCAGTTTCCTCTGAGGCTCCAGGGATGATGTGGAAAGGTCTGGTTTTCCTCTGGAATCCAGTGCAAAGAAGGTCCCTTGGTGTCCAAAATCTCAGTTTTTATCTGGGTAGGAAAGGCTTGGCTCCTGCCCTGGCTGGAGCATCTCCCAGTGGGATGATGTAATTTTATCAGTCATGCACTGGGACTCACTGGCCATGAACAGGAGATATCTCCTGGAGGGAGGAGGGGCTGTGGAAAGATAAAGATGATTGCCCAGCTGGTTTTTAACAATGGCCCATTAACAGGAGATATTCCCACAGAGAGAAGGATCACTGCCACACCCAGTTTTTAACAATGGCCCATTAGCAGGAGATATTCCCACAGAGAGAATGATCACTGCCACACCCGGTTTTTAACAATGGCCCATTAACAGGAGATATTCCCACAGAGAGAAGGATCACTGCTACACCCAGTTTTTAACAATGGCCCATTAACAGGAGATATCTCCCGGAGGGAGGATGGGCTGTGGCAAAATAAAGATGATTGCCCAGCTGGTTTAAAGATGGCCCATGAGCAGATAATGTGTGCCAGGAGATCAGGGTCACTGCCCCAGCTGGTTTAACAGAGGGGACAGAATTCACATTGCTGGCCAGATCCTGTATGGCAGCCCAAGACAGACTGGCACAGAGCAAAGCATTAGGCAGCCAGGGAGGTGAAACAGCCTTCAGAGCAAGGCTGGCTCTGCTGGAAACACTCCAACACCTCCTGGTTTTCCGGCAGGAAGGGTCTGGGCACACAGGGGGAATTAAACCCTGCTGGAGCTGATGGGCCAGCAGAGATTCACAGTGACCTGAACTGGGGGACCTGCAGGGTCAGGCATGGCTTTGGTGCCAGCACTGATCCCAAAGAAGGATCTGCTCCATCAGGGCAGGAATGAATCCCTGATTTCTGCTCTGTTTCCTGTTATCTGTCACCCCCAGGCTGGGGATATCTGGATATATCCTGATACCTGCCACCCCCGGGACTCACATCCAGAGTGCTCATGGGACACAGGGGAAGGGGGAAATTCATTTTCTAGGCAAGAGAAGACAGATATCCAGAGAGAAGGGCAGTGGTGGGGATTGGCTTTTCCAGCCTCAGTGATTCTGTGATTCTTTAATTTCTGTATTCAGCATGAATAACTCCAGGATGGGATGATTTCCCTTTTTTGAGATGTTTGCCATTCCCTAACAAAGCACCTTGCAACAAACACCCTGGAAGGCTTAAAACATGATCCATCTTCTCAATGTATTGCAGGAGAAAGTCTCTCTCTGGGAATATTAGTGACTCCACAACTGGAGCAAATAAATTCTGCTTTCCCTAAGTAATGCAGCTTATGGTGCAGATCTAATTTTAGATTCCCTCTGCTGCCCCTAAATCTTTGCTCCACGTCTTTCCCAGCTTGATGGAAGGGCATATTTAATTATCAAGAGTCACATTTGTATGGACAGATCTTTCATCACCAAAGCATCTGTCTTTGGGGTTTGGAGTTGCAGAAATCCCATTTTTCCTCAGCTTTGAGTAGCTGAGCACCAAACCTCACCTGGTGGCAGATGCTGATCCAGAGCAGCCCAGAGCATTCCCTGATTCCATGACAGGGAAGATTCCTAACCCACAGGCTGGGGCAAGCTTCTGCTGGCATTTCCAGTCTCCAGGGTTGTCCCAGTTTCCATCCAATGCTGGTCCCAGTTTCATCCCATGCTGGTCCCAGTTTCCATCCCATGCTGGTCCCAGTTTCATCCCAGGCTGGTCCCAGTTTCCATCCCATGTTGGTCCCAGTTTCATTCCCTTGGTCGTCCCAATTTCATTCCCATGCTGGTCCCAGTTTCATTCCCTTGGTCGTCCCAGTTTCATTCCCATGCTTCTCCCAGTTTCCATCCCATGCTTCTCCCAGTTTCCATCCCATGCTGGTCCCAGTTTCACTCTGATGCTGGTCCCAGTTTCATCCCATGCTGGTCCCAGTTTCACTCCCATACTGGTCCCAGTTTCATCCCGTACTGGTCCCAGTTTCATCCCGTGCTGGTCCCAGTTTCATTCCTCTCCCTCCCCCTGTGCTGTGTCACCTCCAGGGACTGACCCTGCCATGGCAAATGCTCCATTAAATGCAAAGCAATTCCTGCAGACCCAAAATAATCCAGTCCTTGTCTTTCTAACAATTTACCTGGAAGGTTTTTCCCACTTGAATTCTCGTGGCATGTTTCTTACAGGCAGGTGTGTTTTGTTAATTACTCAAATAACATGATGAAAATCAATAAAACCAACCAAAACCCATTAAAAAGTCACAGATTGGATGTTTAGCCCCAAGTCCTGCTCACTGCCTGGCCAGTGTTAGAGCCTTGTCCAGTCAGCTCCTGATTATCCTCCAAACACTCTGTGCCAAGAACTTCTGCCTCAGCCCCATTGCTCTTCCATTAAAAAAGCTGTTCTTGAGTCCATAAATTTATTTTACTCCGACTGCTACATGAAAAGTCATAAACCAATTTATGAGCTGAGAAATTCTCCTCTCACTGCCACAGCAATTTGACATCTGCCAGCTTTAATTCTGGCTCTCCTAAAACCTGTGTGTGGTCTGGGGGAGGGAGGGGAGCCAGAGAGGAGGGGAGCTTCATCCCAAACCTGAGAGGAATTTCTGTGTGATCCAGCTGTGGGATGATGTCAGAGAGGAGCTTCATCCCAAAGCTGAGAGGAATCCCTGTCTGATCCAGCTGTGGGATGATGTCAGAGAGAAGAGGAGCTTCATCCCAAACCTGAGAGGAATTTCTGTGTGATCCAGCTGTGGGATGATGTCAGAGAGAAGAGGAGCTTCATCCCAAAGCTGAGGGGATGTCTGATGTGCCAGAGCCACTCCAGGGGTGCCTGCTCAGAGAGGAGAGGGCTCAGGGTGGTACAAACTTCTGCAGACTTTGATAGTCTGATGTTATAAAAGATATTATAAAAGATATTATAGAAGAAATGCCTCATAAAATCAGGCCTTGCTCTGCTGAGTTACCAGCTGGTAATTGCATGTTCTAAGTGCAGCTAGCCAGGCTCCCATGCAGAACAGCCCTGGGAATGAGAAGTCAGTTAGCACAGCAACCTGTTCCAGCAAGAAAAGTAAATCTGCACCTGCACAAACAATAGATCTGTCCCAGGAGAATCCAGAAAGGAAGAATGTAAAAACCTGAGGAGAGTCCCAAGTGCTCCAAGCCCCAGTGTCCAACCTGGCCTGGGACATTCCAGGGATCCAGGGGCAGCCACAGCAAACCTGGGAAATCCATCCCAGCTCCCAAGGAACAATTCTTGCCCAAAATCTCATCCAAATCTACCCATTCTCAGCTCAAAGCCACTCCCTGTGTCCTGTCCCTCCATCCCTGTCTCCAGTCCCTCTCCAGCTCTCCTGGAGCCCTTTGGGCTCTGTAAGGGGCTCTGGGATCCTTGGATCCTTTCCTTTTCCTGGATCCTTTCCTTTTCCTGGATCCTTTCCTTTTCCTGGATCCTTTCCTCCTGGATCCTTTCCTCCTGGATCCTTCTCCTCCCCATGTTCCCAAACTCCTGCCAAGGGCCAGCACAGGGGCAGTTCCCATTTCTGCTCCCTGGGGCCAGCACAGCACCCAGGAAATCCCAGCCCAGCTGAAGCTCCTTCCCTGTGACCCCAGCAGAACTTCTCTGAGCTGCTTGGACACAAGTTCTGTCCAAGTGGTGCAAAAACCAGGAAAAGCCAGGGAGGCTCCATTCCTCACTGGGTAACTCTGTCTGTGTGCTCTCTCATTTCCGTGGCTGCTCCTTGCATGTACCTCATTTGTCTTTATTACCAGAGCAAGGCAAGGCTGATATTTACACTTCCAGCAATGCATGCAAGAGACAAAAAAATAAATGCTGAGTTTTGACTCAAAAATAAACCTTTTTTGTAGTCAGTGCAACAAGACATTGGCATTTTCTTGGTAATGTCCCCACTGGAAACTGATGTAACATTGCCAATCATCAATAATTGCTCTGGAGCTGAGTGCCTTGAAAAACATGCTGAAAATGTTTAGGCTTTAATTATAAGATACAAGTTTAAATTTAATTTAAATTAGCTGCAATCCACAGCCAGTGCTGCAGGGAGCTGAGTACTTTCCTTTGTTTAGGTCACATCCTATCTCAGGGAATAAATACAGGGTTTAAAGTACTTAAGTGCTTGATTCTTCTTTATTTCACCTGGAATCAGGAGAATAAATTCCTTAAGGGCTTTAATATACTTTCTGATTTATTACTGTCGACACAACTCAGTAATCTGTGAAAAGATTATAGAATTCTCACATTACAAATCCAGGTTGTTTGCAGAGGAAGCGTTTTCCTCAGGGCAGAGTCACCTCTGGCTGTAAATCAGGGCAGGGTGGGCAGCACTGTGAAGGGTTTCACACAGATCTTACACAAATCTCCCTGCAAAACTCCTGCAGCCTCTGGGGCTGCAGCTGGGAAAAGCCCAGGAAGCACAGCCTGGCCCTGCTCCCACCGTGGTGGGGAGCTTGTGGAATTACAACTTTAACTTCATTTAATAAATTAACAAATAATAAAACAATACATTTAACAAATAAAGTCAATTATTTGTGGAATTAGGAAATAATTGAGCTAAATTTGAGGAAAGCACAGCTGGAGGGAGGTCATGGGGTGATGGCTCCAGGAACACCAGGTGTGGAACTCTGGAAAAGATAGGAAAGATGGAAAAGATGGAAAAGATGGAAAAGATGGAAAAGATGGAAAAGATGGAAAAGATGGAAAGATGGAAAGATGGAAAGATGGAAAAGATGGAAAAGATGGAAAAGATGGAAAAGATGGAAAAGATGGAAAAGATGGAAAAGATGGAAAAGATGGGAAATGTCCCTTTCAGGGCAGTGACAGCAGCACCTGCAGGAGGTGAGGCTGCAGAGAATAAATGTCCTCACAGCCCTTGGCTCCAGACAAAGGATTTTCTGAGGGTTGTGGTCCTGCTCCACAGCATTCCCAGCTTCACTTCCAAACACTTGGTAACTCTAGAAAAACACCTGAAGACCCCCAGAACTTTCCCCCTTTGCTGTCCAGACTGGGCACTCCTGGCTTGGTGAGTGCCCAGGGTGACAGGGGAGAGGGAAGAGGGGAGAGGACAAGAAGAAAAAGGACAAGAGGAAAAAGGACAAGAGGAAAAAGGACAAGAGGAAAGAGGACAAGAGGAAAATGGACAAGAGGAAAAAGGACAAGAGGAAAGAGGACAAGAGGAAAAGAGGACAAGAGGATAAAGGACAAGAGGAAAAGGACAAGAGGAAAGAGGACAAGAGGATAAAGGACAAGAGGAAAAGGACAGGAGGAAAGAGGACAGGAGGATAAAGGACAAGAAGATAAAGGACAAGAGGATAAAGGACAAGAGGAAAGAGGACAAGAGGAAAAAGGATAAGAGGAAAGAGGACAAGAGGAAAAAGGACAAGAGGAAAAAGGACAAGAGGAAAAGGACAAGAGGAAAAGGACAAGAGGAAAGAGGACAAGAGGAAAAGGACAGGAGGAAAGAGGACAAGAGGAAAAGGACAAGAGGAAAAAGGACAAGAGGAAAGAGGACAAGAGGAAAAAGGACAAGAGGAAAAAGGACGAGGAAAAGGACAAGAGGAAAATGGACAAGAGGAAAGAGGACAAGAGGAAAAAGGACAAGAGGAAAAGGACAGGAGGAAAGAGGACAAGAGGAAAAGGACAGGAGGAAAGAGGACAAGAGGAAAGAGGACAAGAGGAAAGAGGACAAGAGGAAAAAGGACAAGAGGAAAAAGGACGAGGAAAAGGACAAGAGGAAAAAGGACAAGAGGAAAGAGGACAAGAGGATAAAGGACAAGAGGACAAGAGGAAAAGAGGGGAGAGGACAAGAGGAAAAAGGACAGGAGGAAAAGGACAAGAGGAAAGAGGACAAGAGGAAAAAGGACAAGAGGATAAAGGACAGGAGGAAAGAGGACAAGAGGATAAAGGACAAGAAGATAAAGGACAAGAGGATAAAGGACAAGGGGAAAGAAGCAGCCTGAGGCTGTGCCAGGGGAAGTTCAGGTGGACATTCAGAGCAATTCCTCCCTGGAAAGGGCTGCCCAGCCCTGGCACAGCTCCCATCCCCGGGGGGAATTCACAGCCTGGGGAGGTGGCTCTGGGGACATTCGGGCAGTGCTGGCCCTGGCCCTGCTGGGACAGGTTGGATCCATCATCCTGAAGTTCTTTTCCAGCCTGAACAATTCTGCAATTCCGTGGGCCCTGCCCTGGAGTGTGGCTGTCCCTGAATGTCACCCTTAACCTGGAACTCTCCTGGTCTGTGGGGCTTCCCCACTGCTGAGCTCTCTGGGATGGCAGAAATCTCTGAAATGTGCATTTCAGTGCTGGTGCTTTTCCTCCCCTTTCATTAGAACCCAAGGAAAAGGTGACATCTGCTCCACAGTGCCTGTATTTTAATCACCTGTGAAAGGCAGAATTAACCTGCAGCTAATGAGACTTGACAGTTTTACTAATATTAGAAAAGGGATTGAAGGAGGAACAATTCCCACATACATTCTATAGATCTTTGAAATATATACTGGAAATATGTTCTGGAAAATATGACTGCAGCTGTCAAACCATGCCTGTCATTTCCTTGATAACACACATAAAGTTCTCATTTTCCTGACAGCAATTAATCAGCAGCCTCAGATAAGTGGGTGTGCTGGGAAAGGGAATTCAGAGCAGGCAGGAGACACACAGAGGCTAAAACACACACAGCTGTGGGGAGATCAGGGGTGAAACACTCATTTTCACGAATGTTCACTGAAGGAGGGCAGGGCTGGGTGGGATTTTTGGGAAGGCATTCCCAGGTTTGCTGTGGCTGCCCCTGGATCCCTGGCAGAGCCCAGGCTGGACACTGGGGCTGGAGCACTGGGGTGGAAGGCTGTCCCTGGATGGGCTTTGGTGTCCTTCCCACCCAGACCAGCCTGGATTCTGGAAAATCCACATTTCTGCTCCCTGTGATCTGGAAAATTCCCCATTTCTGCTCCCTGTGCTCTGGAAATTCCCCATTTCTGCTCCCTGTGATCTGGAAATTCCCAATTTCTGTTCCCCGTGTTCTGGAAAAATCCCCATTTCTGCTCCCTGTGCTCTGGAAATTCCCCATTTCTGCTCCCTGTGCTCCTGCAGTCCCGGCTCAGCTCATCTCCAGGATCTGCTGCATTGTCCCCTCGGTCAGAGGCACCAGGGCTCACCCAGCAGGAATTTGGGTGGTTTGGAGCCAACGTGGACTTTGTGAACATGAACTTGCAAAGTCCTTCCTGCGTTACTGTGAGTGACAGCTCTGAGCATCTCCCACCAAACCCCCCAAACTGGGGCTGTTCCCATCAAACTGGGGCTGTTCCCATCAAACTGGGGCTGTTCCCCATCCAAACTGGGGCAGTTCCCTCCCAAACTGGGGCTTTTTCACCCAAACTGGGGCAGTTTATCACCCAAACTGGGCGGTTCCCACCCAAACTGGGGCGGTTCCCTCCCAAACTGGGGCAGTTTATCACCCAATCTGGGGCTGTTCCCATCAAACTGGAGCTGCTCCCACCCAAACTGGGGCTGTTCTCATCAAAGTGGGGCTATTCCCTCCCAAACTGGGGCAGTTTCCCACCCAAACTGGGGCTGTTCTCACCCAAACTGGGGCTGTTCTCACCCAAACTGGGGCTGTTCCCATCAAACTGGGGCGGTTCCCACCCAAACTGGGGCGGTTCCCACCCAAACTGGGGCAGTTTAACACCCAAACTGGGGCAGTTTAACACCCAAACTGGGGCTGTTCCCATCAAACTGGGGCTGTTCCCACCCAAACTGGGACAGTTTCCCACCCAATCTGGGGCTGTTCCCATCAAACTGGGGCTGTTCTCACCCGAACTGGGGCTGTTCCCTCCCAAACTGGGACAGTTTCCCACCCAAACTGGGGCTGTTCCCATCAAACTGGGGCTGTTCCCACCCAAACTGGGACAGTTTCCCACCCAAACTGGGGCTGTTCCCTCCCAAATTCGGGCAGTTCCCCCGGGCAGGGTGGATCTCCCTGGCTGCTCTGGGGCTGGGGTTGCTGCCAGCCCTGGCACAGCGTGCTGAGGGAAGTGCTGCTCGACTCCATTTGCTGTAATTGCAGGGGTAATTGAGAAGAAAGACTAAACAGACAGGTCAGATCTCCTTCTCCAAGTAATTACGTGTGATTTATACACAGGGTGCAGCAGCACAGACACAGAAGAGTATGTAAATTCTGGAATGACTTCCTAGAGAAAACGATTATAAGGTTAACAGTAGCGTGGCATCCTAAAATAAGAAATGATTTTAAACCCCGTGCGTTTGGGGAATTACCTCTCCCGTGGAAACGCATCTCCAGCTCGTTAGAGGCAATTGAGGCAGCAGAGAGGGTTTCTGATTGCTGTAAGTGGCTCTGAGGCAGCAGCAGCCCGTGGCTGGTGTGGTGACAGCCTGGACACGGAGCCCCTGCCCTCTGCCCCAGCCCTCAGGAAAATATTCCCGAGGATTTTTTATTGGATATTTTATTGCCAGGCCAGGGAGGCACTTCACCCCCTCAGCACTGCAAACAGAAATTCCTGGCAGGTGTTAAAAGAGGAATTTTTACCCCTGAGCCACCAGGTTGCCCCGTTCATTGGTGCTCTCCTCACACACCACTGGGCTGAAGCAGCCCTGGGCCGGGATGGAGGGCTCAGAAATATTGCTGAGCCCCTGGGAGGGGCTGGATGGGCCAGGGGAGCAGAGGGAGCTGGGGGAGAACCCCCACGGGATGGGCAGGGCACCCCAAAAACCCCAATCTGCGGGATTCTCCCGGCTGCAGCTGAAGGGAAAGCCTGAGGAGTTCCAGAAATCTGCAGAAACTTTGAATTCCCCCAGAGCTCCGGGTCAAGGGATGCTGCTGGTGCTGTGCTCGGGTCTGACAGCTGGGAGAGGTGGAGAAACATTGCCCATGAATGATAAAGTTTGTTTTGCCTTAGGAAAGGACAAGTGAGAAGGAAATGAGAGGAATGTTACATTTGTCTTTACAAACAAGTTGTAGATCTGTTGGTAGTTAAAGTTAGCACCTAGAGATAAAAAGAAACAATGGGAGGGATTACACTGATTGATGAATGGAAAAAGAGATTTGCCTTTACAAACAAACTGTAGGTTTTCTGGTAAATGAAATTGGGTAACAGAAGATGAAAGAAGCAACGGGGGGGAAACTATGAATTCTACAAGAATTAAAAATTAAAAGGGAGGGTTATACATTGAGGGGAATCTCAGGTGTCAGGTGTTTGGGCAGTCTGTGCCTCTCGAGTACCTCAGCAATGGGGAAAGAGAGAGGGAAATACGGCCGGGAAATTGGGATAAAAAGGGAGGCTGCGTCCTCCAAAAATTTGAGAGATCCCAGGGGAATGCCCCATGGCCTCTCCCTTTATTGGAATAAAGCAAAAGGACTCCTCTGCCTCCTTTTTGGACAAAACCTCTGGTGTTTGTGGCTTAATTTTCCTTACAGAAACAAAGCCCTCAGAGGATATTTGTGCTCCCAGGAGGGGTTTCTGCCCAGAGCTGCCTGGATCAAACCTCACTGGCCTTGGAGCAACGTGCACCAGAGCTGGGATGGGCTGTGACCCAGAGAATGGGGAACCTCAAAACCTCCCATTCCCCGGTGGGTTTTCCCTCTCTACAAGGAATTCTTCAGTGCCTGGTGAAGTCTGTGCCCCGGGCTGGGGCTGGAATTAATTGTAGAATGCTGGAGTGGTTTGGGTTGCAAGGACCTTAAAGATCTTCCACTGCCCCAGGGTGCTCCAGCCTGGCCTTCAACTTTATTTTTTATGTTTTTCAAGCAAATTTAGGAAGAGAAGTGAGAGCTAGACTTGCCAAATCCCTTTGCTCCTGTGTAGTTTTGTAGTTTTTAGCCTCATGGAAAAATGGGAATAACATTTGTGAGAGCCTTTCCCATTCATGGGCTGAAATGGACTAAATATGAAAATGTTCCCTCTGCCTCTCTCACTTTAGAAGGAACACTCTGCTTTGGGGGAAGTTTTTATTATTATTGAATTCTCGACTTTAGGAATGCTCAGCTCCAAGATTTTTTTTTTATTAAACTCATCTGTCAAAGTAGAAATCCTTTCTGGAGAAGACTGGGCTGTAAAGGACGTATCGGATGGATGTGTGAATATTATGTCCATAAATGTTTGTTAGGAAGATTATTCCCAGCTGATATGACAAAGAGATGAGAAATGAGATCACAAATCTCATTAACGACCCAGACACTGAAGGAGGAATGAAGCCAATTAATGCTGATGGGACTTGTCAGGAGAATGTCATGGCTCTGCTCTTCATGCCAGGCACACACCCCGAGCTGAGACCCACAGAGCTTCAGGAGCAGGGCTGGAGCCTGGTGGGATCCTGGCTGGATAATGATGGAATATTGGGTGGATAATGATGGAATATTGGGTGGATAATGAGAAAATCTTGGATAGATAATGATGGAATCATGGGCAGATAATGATGGAATATTGGGTGGATAATGATGGAATTTTGGGTGGATAATGCAAGAATTATTAGTGGGTAATGATGGAATCTTGGGTGGATAATGATGGAATCTTGGGTGGATCATGACGGAATCTTGGATGGATAATGATGGAATTATGAGTGTATCATGCAGGAATCATGAGTGGATAATGGTGCAATCTGGGTGGATAATGCAGGAATCTTGGGTGGATTATGATGGACCCTTGGGTGGATAATGCAGGAATCCTAAGTAGATAGTGATGAAATCTTGGGTGGATAATGATGGAATCATGGATGAATAATGATGGAATCCTGGGTGGATAATGCAGGAATCATGGGTGGATAATGCAGGAATCATGGATGAATAATGATGGAATCCTGGGTGAATAATGATGGGGTCTTGGGTGGATAATGATGGAATCCTGGGTGGGTAACTCAGGAATCCTGAGTGGATGACTCCTGCTTTTCTCTGCTTCCAGAGAATCCCACCCATCTCCAGCAGGGATGTTGCCATCCCGAAGTTCTGTCCTGGAGGGATGTTGTTATCCCAAAGTTCTCTCCATCAAGGGTGTTATCACGAAGTTCTCTCCAGCAGGAATGTTGCTATCCCAAAGTTCTCTCCAGGAAGGATGCTGGATGTTGTTATCCTGAAGTTCTCTTCTGGATGTTATCCCGAATTTCTCTCTGGTGGGATGTTGTTATCCCGAGGTTCTCTCCCGGATGCTGTCATGCTGAGGTTCTCTCCTGGATGTTGTTATCCCAAATTTCTCTCCAGGAGGGATGTTGGATGCTGTTATCCCGAGGTTCTCTCCTGGATGTTGTTATCCCAAAGTTCTCTCCCGATGCTGTTATCCCAAAGTTCTCTCTGTGGAATGTTGTTATCCCGAGGTTCTCTCCTGGATGTTGTTATCCCGAGGTTCTCTCCCGGCGCTGTTATCCCAAAGTTCTCTCTGGTGGGATGCTGTTATCCCGAGGTTCTCTCCCGGTGCTGTCATCCCAAAGTTCTCTCCCGGCGCTGTTATCCCGAGAGTTCTCTCTGGATGGGATGTTGTCATCCCGAGGTTCTCTCCCGGTGCTGTTATCCCAGAGTTCTCTCTGTGGGATGCTGTTATCCCCAAGTTCTCTCCCGATGCTGTTATCCCGCCGAGGCTCTCTCCCGGCGCTCTCATCCCAGGCTCTGCAGGCACAGCAGCACAGGGCGCTCTCCTGCCCCGGCACAGCCCCTGCTCCATCCCCCGCTCCTCCAGCGCAATCCGAGCTCCTGCTGCTCTGTTTCCATGACAATTTTCTCTCCGTGCGAGCGGCCCTGCAAACCTCTCTCTGCGATTTCAGCCCTCCCCAAACGTGCCCATCGAGCATCATCTGCTCCGGGCGAGGCCAGGCGGGGAACCGCAGCCTGTCAAGCCTGCGTGTAAAAGGGACTCTTCCACCCGAGAACCAGAGCAGAAAACCGGGGAAATGGTTGAAATTATCGGGCTTGAAACCTCATTTCCATCTGGAGGTACAAGGGAGGTTTGCAGAGTTGTTCCTGCAGCCCCAGGGGTGGAACTGGGCAGGGCTGGTCTCAGAGAGCACATCCCTGTGATGGGATCCGAGCTGGGAGGGAACAAACCAGGGAGAGGAGAGGAATAAACTCGGGTTTTACCTTTGGAAAAAAATCCGCTTTGGCTGGAAGGGATCCACAAATTCCCTGTGTCCTGTCCCTGCATCTCTTGTCCCAAATCCCTGGGGCCCCTTCCCTGAGGTCACCCCACACTCTCCTGCCCGGGTGAGCAATCCCAGCCCTTCCTCCCAGCAGAGCTCTCCATCCCTGCGATCATCTCAGGCGATCATCACCTGCCCAATGCAAATCTTTGCTCTTTAATACAGAATAACTCATTGCTTCGGGCAGCAAAATCACCTCTTCAATGGCTGCAGAGGCAAATGTGACTCTGTAGAAGTTATTTTTCAAAATTAGAATAAAACACAGCATTTGTATTTCTATATATCCAATACAGGCGATTTCACAAACTGCTCTAAACATAATTCCAAATAGGTGAGAATGACAAGGAAGTTCTATGCACTGTGGTACCAAGGGATGTCATTTGGCTGGAAATGGGCTGGGAATGAATGAGAACCTCCTGGGCAGTGCAGGGAGGGGAGAGCAGGGACACGGCTTGCTTGAGGGGCTTCATGTGGAGTTAGGGTCGTTACTGTGATTTAGCAAGGACCTGGGCAAGTGCACACAGGAAGGAGAGAAAAAGACATTTCCAAGGGTCATTGGGCTGCAGAACACAGATGTTGGGTATGATGTATTTGCACTAAATTGGATTGTGGGTAAACACAGGACTTGATCTTCAGTTCAGGGCTGGAATCCTGCTCTGAGCTCAATGGGAAATCCACAGGCTCTGTTTCACTTCTGCGACTCATTCAATAAATGTTTTGGCATCCCTGTCTGTTCTGCTGCCTTAATCTCCCCTTGCAGAGAGCAGAAATTAGCATTTGCAATTTATTCGGCAGGGGGAACAAAAGGCAGGCTGGGCAGAGCCTGGGAATGCACAGCCCAGAGATCACCCAGGTGCTGAGTCAGCAGCAGGAGCATTAACAAATGGGCTCTGAGCAGAATTTAATGGCAGAGATGGCAGAGAGAGGGAAAAGCTTTTATCTGCAGTGCATGAGGCTCCAGTGCACCTTCAGAGCCCTTTGAGGGACAGTGCTGTCCCAATGCTCACCCCACACAGGAAAATGGCATTAATGCAGATTCCAGTGCACTAATGGGGGCCAATATCCCCAAGCAGCTTCAAAATCCCATCTTTGGAAAAGGGAGGCTCTTGAAGCAAAGAGTTTTAGATGAATCTTTAAATGATGAATTTTAGAAAGTGATATCATTTAAAGATGAAAATTCCTAATTTCTAAAGGGTCAAGGGGCACCCAAGTTCCCAAACTTCCCCTGGAAAGAGGAATTGAGGCCATTCTTGGTTTCCATCAGTGAGGATCAGATTGCCCAGAGGTAACAAAAAGGGAAGTGGGGAAAACTGCCATGCCTGGGGGAAGCTGAGGCTGGTGAGAATTCCCAGGATTTGACCCTTTAACAGCAGCAATCCCACACAGACAGCTCCTCTTTTCCTAAAAACCTCTTTGGGGCCAATCTCCCTGGAAGTGGTTGGGATCAGAGGCTGTGAAGCATCTCTGCATCTCCAGCTGGTAAAAGGACACATAACCCTTCCCAGGAGTGAAAAATAAAGAGCAAGCACTGGCAGTGCTGCTGAATCCCTGGGACCTGGGGAGAGGGAGTTTGGTTTCTCTGTGCTGAGGTAATTTGTTTAAACCTGCATGGGGCTGGAGCAGGGAGGAAATTAATCTAATTAGAGACCCTCATTGTGTTTCTCTGTATCAGAACTTTGCAAAGTCGTGAGAGGACACGAAAGTTCTCTCTGAGCACAAGGGGGAGTGGCTTCCCACTGCCAGGGAGAGGGAAAAATGGGATTTTGGGCAGGAATTGTCCCCTGGCAGGGTGGTCCTGGCACAGAGCAGCTGTGGCTGCCCCTGGATCCCCAAATTGCCCAAGGCCAGGCTGGATGGAGCCCATCCATCCATCCCATCCCATCCCATCCATCCCGCCATCCCATCAGCTCCATCCTCCCATTATCCCATCCCATTATCCATCCCATCCCCATCCCCATCCCCATCCCCATCCCCATCCCCATCCCCATCCCCATCCCCATCCATCCCATCCCATCCCATCCCATCCCATCCCATCCCATCCCATCCCATTATCCCATCCATTATCCCATCCCATTATCCCATCCCATTATCCCATCCCATTATCCCATTATCCCATTATCCCATCCCATCCCATCCCAGCCCTGCCATCAACCCCTTAGGATTTTAGCTTTTGTATTTTCTATCCTATAAAATATTTATGGTCTATAAAATTTTGTACTTATGAAAGTTTATAATATTTTAATGCATATTTTTAACCCTGCAGTTCTTTAGTTATAACTCCAAACTCCATATCCAGTGTGAGCTGCTGCTCTCCCATTTTGGTCAGACACAATTCCTGTCCAGGCTGGCAATCAAGGACACCTCCCTGCCTCAGACCCAAGTGAGTTTGGGGGAAAAAACTTGGGTAAATGACTTCATTAGCTGAAGCTGTAATTGGAATATTGGCCCTCAATATGGACCAAACTTAGAAAAATATGGAAACCTGTGACCCGTGGTCCATTTATGGGGGGGTTTTCTTCCCTAAAAGTCTTCAATAAATAGAACTGCTTTTTATTCCCTTAATTTTGTCTGGCCTCTGTTTTTAGGTTGCCCCAAAAGGGGCAGGGACACCTCCCATGATCCCAATGGAACTGGGGACATTTGGGATCTGCCTGAAGGAAATCCAGGAAATCCTGCCCGAGCCTCCCCACTGCTGTGGCAGCAGCCCCCGTGCTGATTATTCACTTGCTCTGGCTCTTGGTGACAGCCATAAAACCTGACAGTGCCTTGGGGGAACACTTCCAAAAAGCCTTTTTAATAAACTGTGAAAACTGTTGTTTCAGCAATTGGAAAATAATTAAGGAGCAATTATGGGAGCAAACAGAAATCCTGAGCATATAGGCGAGCTATTAAAATATGTTCTTTAAGAAATTATTGCAGTCACACTGGAATGAAAAGAGGCTTTTAAATAAAGTTATCGTTAGAACAGACTGAAAGGAGGGGGAGAATGAAAGGAATCATTCATGCTGGAAAGAGGGAACATTCACAGCACACTTCACCTGGGAGCTGCCCTTCCTTAAGTTCCTAAGGTAGAAATGTAATTGCATTTTTCCTGGGGAGTGTCCAAGGCTGGACAGGGACCCCAAATCCCCCCAGGGGTTTTTCTTCATTAAATCAAAAATCAAAAGTTGAAACCAGAATGTAGGATCTCAACTAATTAGCCATGCCTTTAGACATGGGAGGTGATGATTGCTGTAGAACAGATCTGCAGAGAATCCCAGAATGGTTTTGGGTTGGAAAGGACCTTAAACCCCACTCAGTGCCACCCCTACCATGGCAGGGACACCTCCCACTGTCCCTAAAGTCCAACCTCCCAATGCCCAGCCTGGCCTGGGCACTGCCAGGGACTCCAGGATAAATAAACTCTGTGCATTCAGCACTTCACCAACCCTCAGGTGTAACCTGAGCAGCCACGGGGGGTTTTCTGCTTTTCCCTTCTCCCTGCAGCCATTCCTCCTGCAGCCCAGGAGCAGCTCAAAGTTGTTATTTCTGGATCAGCTGATTCTGCAAACGGCATCACAAGTGAGGGATGCATCAGCTCCCTGTCAAAGCAACAAATGCCTTATTTACCCAGGGAGCATATCAGGAAAAAAACTGGGATTTCACCCAGAACTTCTCTCCTGACAGTGATGGTGGTTAAAGGCTATCACATGAAACACTGAATTATCAGCTCAGGCTGCAGAACTGCAGCGAGATAACAGAGAATTCTGAATAATAATTGATAACTCCTTGCTGAAATCAATGCTATTAGACTGCACTGATGTAGAGACTTCTTTTATCCATAAAGCACAATTAAAAATTGAACAGCAGCTCTAATGTTGGGATGGCTGTCAGGTGTGTGGCTGTCAGCACCTGAACTGGCAAAGCTGAGGATGCAAAATCCCTGCTGGGAAAAGGCTCAGAGAGCCCTGTGCAAAGCCAGTTCCACAGGATTGTCACAGGATTGTCACAGGATTGTCACAGGATAGTCACAGGATTGTCTCAGGATTGTCACAGGATTGTCTCCGGATTGTCACAGGATTGTCACAGGATTGTCACAGGATAGTCACAGGATTGTCTCAGGATTGTCACAGGATTGTCTCCGGATTGTCACAGGATTGTCACAGGATTGTCACAGGATTGTCACGGGATTGTCAAGGGATTGTCACAGGATTGTCACAGGATTGCCACAGGATTGTCACAGGAATCACCAGGTTGGAAGATTCTCCAAGACCATCGAGTCCCACCCAGCCCCAGCACCTCAAATAACCCACAGCACCCAGTGCCACATCCAGACTTTTTTTAAACACACCCAGGGATGGTAATTCCAGGCAAAGCATTCCAATAATTCTTCATTCTTTCAGTGAAGAACTTCTTCCTCACATCCACCCTCTCTGTGCCCTGGTGCAGCTGGGGCTGTGTTTGTGCCAGGCTCTCAGGCTCAGGGGGCACTGCTGGGGTGTCTGGGCTTGCCCTGCACCAGCCCGTGGGTCCCTTCCAGCTCAGCACTCCTGTGAAATCAGATTTCACACCCATTGGTGGGAAAAGCAACACAAACCTCACACTGCTCTAAAACAACATTCTCGTGCTAACAGGAGTTCATCAGAGAGATGATTTAAGGGTTTTTTTCCTATTCCAGCCCCAAAAATGGTGAATCAAAGCAATGATGCCACCTCACCAAGTGCCAGCTCTCACAGAGACAGGCAGGGGCATTTCCCCTGTCCCAGTGCCATCCCTGCCATGGCAGGGACACCTCCCACTGTCCCAGTGTCCAGCCCCAGTGTCCAGCCTGGCCTTGGGCACTGCCAGGGATCCAGGGGCAGCCACAGCAAAGCTGGGAATTCCATCCCAGCTCCTAGGGAACAATTCCTGCCCAAACCCCTAAATCTAAATCCACCCACTTCCAGTCTGAAGCCATTCCCTGTGTCCTGTCCCTCCATCCCTTGTCCAAAATAACAGGCAGCAACTGACAGAACAAGAGGACACATTCTCAATCTGCACCAGGGGAGATACAGGTTGGATATTAGGGAAAAGTTTTTCACAGAGAGTGATAAAGTACTGGGATGGTCTGCCTGGGGATCAGTCACCATCCCTGGGTGTGCTTTAAAGCCTGGATGTGGCACTGGGTGCTGTGGGTCAGTTCAGGTGCTGGGGCTGGGTTGGACTCGATTTTGGAGGTCTCTTCCAACCTGGTGATTCTGTGAATTCTCTCTCCAGTTTCTTGTTGGCTCCTCCAGGTGCTGTGAGGCCACAGTGAGCTCACCCCAAACCTCTCCTGCCAGGTGAACAATCCCAGCTGTCCCAGCAGAGCTGCTCCATCTCTGAGCCTCTGGTGCCTCCAGCAGCTCCAGGTGCTGCTGTGCTGTGGGGTCACCTGGGCACAGGGGCAGGACTCCCTAAACCATGTGGGAGGAGCCCCAGAACGTGCTGAACCCCAAGTTCTCCCCAGCAGCTGCTCCAGGCTCTCCCCAAGGCTCAGGATCCATTTCCAAGCGTGGACTGAAGCTGTAAATCCCCCCAGCCCAGCCCAGGCCGTCAGGAGGGGATCTGTGCTCCACACTGACCCTCGAGGAGCACAGCCCCTTGAGAGAGCAGAGTCGTTCAGCAGCAGCACTTGCTGTGCCTAAAGGTGACAGAGCAGCCCGTGGCACCGAGCTGTGATCGATGGCAGCCCCAGCTGCTTTTATTGCAACAAATGCTCCAACAAGCCCGTAATGTGATTGTATCTCTGGCTGTTCTTCAGCTCCAGAGCCCTTCCCAGCCTCCTGCAGGAGATGGGCAATCATCTCCTGCCGCAAATAAAATAATTCCCTATTCCTCTCTGTTATGAAAATGTCGTTTGTTTTTATTTGATTAAGTGACTTCTGTTTAGCATCTTCACCAAGCAGGAGGGTTCATGGGTTTGATGGATTTCTCTCTCTTTTTTGCAGGTTTGTGGCACCTGTTAAACACACACACTCATAATTTTCAGACATTGCTGGTTTGGGGATTGGGGGTGCCACAGTTCCCTCCCCCATCAACTCCCACAGTGGTTCAGGGAAGGGATGGGAATGGATCCCCCTGAATCACTTTCCTTTGAACAAGCGATCTCTGGGTGTGCAAAGGCAATTTAAAGGAAATACAACTTTGTTATTCAGTGTTTCACAACAAATGCCAGCCACAATCCCACGGAATAAACTTGCAGAAAGGAAAGATCAGCCGTGTTGGAAGAATAAATTGTTCAAAACTTTTTAAAGGCTAAAAAAACCACGCCAAAACTTTTTAGAGGAAGTAACACATCCTCATCACAGAGCACTGGGCCATTCCTACAGTCACTGTGCACTGAGCTCTGCCTGTGCTGTACAGCTCCAGAAAGGATTCCCAGGGATTTTCCCCTTCCCAGGCATTTCGGGGGGATCCCTGCAGCCCCTCAGCAGAGTTTGGAAGGTGGGGCAGCTCACAGGGAGCAGGCTGGGAGCTGGCAGCAGGCAGGAGCCGAGCAGGGAGCTCCCAGATGTGCAGCTGGGGCTGGAGGAGCCTGCAGGACAGGCTGCCTCATTACAGGGGATAATTAACGGCTGCTGCCTCCACAGTTAATTACTGCCACAGTTAAACACCTTGCGGGAGCTGAGCTGGGGATGGAGCGAGGGCACAGACCCTGAATTCCTCCCCAGGACTATAAAAGGTGGGATTTCTTTCCCAGGCCGTTGTTTGTGTTATTTTATGGAATCCCTGAGGCTGGTAAAGCTCTCCAGGATCATTGAACCCACCCTGTGCCCATCCCCTGCCCAGAGCTCTCAGTGCCAGCTCCAGGAGTTCCTGGGACACTCCAGGGATGGGTTCCAGCCCTGCCTGGGCAGCTCCAACCCCTGAGCTCCCTTTCCATGGGGAAATTATTCCCAAAATCCACCCTGAGCCTCCCCTGCCCAGCCTGAGCTGTTCCCTCTGCTCCTGTCCAGTGGAATCCCAGGATCATTCAGTTTGGAAAAGTCCATCCAGCCCAACCATCCCTGCCCTCAGGTTCATCCCTGAGCCCTTCCAGGGATGGGGGCTCCACCTCTTCCCTGGGATCCTGCTCCAGCACAAACCTCAACCTGCAGAGAAATCCGTGCACAGATGGTGCTGGGCAGATCCTGGGCTGGGAGCTGCAATCCATTCATCACACACACACTGAAATATTTCACATTACAGCTTTGATACAGCAGGAAACAAGAAATGTGCTCTCTCCCTCAGGAGAGGAGAAACAAAAGGAATGTAATATTAATTTTAATATTATTTGTTGCCCACAACAGCTTGCAAAATACAGAGAGACCTCAGTGGAGTTTAAACACTCTGGTTGAGGAAGCTGCACCCAGGGTAGAGTTTATGAAAAATTAAACTTACACTACCAGGATTTTCTGATAAAAATCCCTTAAAGTTTCATCATAATCAACAGGAACATTTGTCATCTTTATGATGTTTTAGGTTGTGTTTGCCCGACTTTTATCATCCTTAAGATTCCCTTGGGAAGGGCAGAGCATGTTCAGGAGAGCTCCAGCTTACAGCCAAATATTCCCACTAAATACAATCAAATATATTCTGATATTATATGTGGTAATACAATGTATTTTATACAATAGATAAAATCAAACAGAATCAATGAGCAGCACATTTTGTTACAAGCACCAGAGGAAGGCAGGGCAAGGAGGGACAGACCCATCACCCTGAGCTCTCCAAGCCCCTCCCCAGCATCCACCCTGTCCCTGCCCACGGATCCCAGCCTGGAATTCCATCAGATTTATTTCCAGGTTTCTCTGCTCCCTTCCTGCCCAATCTCAGCCCTGCAAAAGCCACAGGAACCGTGGGACACCAAAGCCACTCAGAGTTAATGAAGGGAGGCCGTGATCAATGAGCACAATTGGGTGTCAGCCTTTTAATTCCCCCAGTTAAGCCCCAGCTGCTTTTTAAAATGAGAGACAGAGAAACGGCTCAAAGGCCCATTAATGTCCGTCAGCAGCACTCGGGGAAGGAAGAAAAACGAGCTTGTTTTCCAGAGGCAGCATCCTTAAAGCACTCATTAGTCTGGATAAAACTGAAATATGGGCCCTGGAGGGGCTGGGATGCAAACCAGGAGCAGCAGGAGCAGTGCTGGCACCTCCTCATGGCCACCACTGCTGCTCCTGCCCCAGCCAGCCAGGCTGGACGTGGGGCTGGGGCCGCCCTGGGGCAGGGCAAGGTGTCCCTGTGCAATGGTTTTGAAATCAAAACCAGCGAGAGACTCCAAGTCAGAAGTACAATTTAATAAGGAAAAAAAGGTAAAAATAAATACATGCAATAGTACAAAAGAAAAACCACTGACAGAGTCAGAATACAACCTGACACCCCGCAGGTTAGGGTGGTGGTAGCAGTCCAGATGAAGTGATCTTGTTGAAGTAGTGATCCTGTAGAAAGGTCTGGCAGCTCTTGTCCTCTGGAAACCAGTGGGAAAGGCTGCTTTGGTGTTCCAAATCTGTTTTTATCTGGGCAGGAAAGGCTTGGCTCCTGCCCTGGCTGGAGCATCTCCCAGTGGGATGATGGAATTTTATCAGCCATGCCCTGGGACTCACTGGCCATGAACAGGAGATATCTCCTGGAGGGAGGAGGGGCTGTGGGAAGATAAAGATGATTGCCCCAGCTGGTTTTTAACAATGGCCCATGAGCAGGAGATATCTCCCCAGAGATAAGGAATCACTGCCCCAGCTCTTTGTAACACATGGCCCATTAACAGGAGATATCTCCTGGAGGGAGGATGGGTCATGGCAAAAATAAATAACATTGCCCCACCTGGTTTTAACACCTGGCCCATTAACAGGAGGTATCTCCCACAGAGATAGGAATCACTGCCCCACCTGGTTTAACACATGGTGATAGAATACAGACTTTTGGGCACATCCTTACATTGTAACCTAGGGCACCCTGCCACGGCAGGGCTGGCACTGGGTGGGATTTGAGGTCCTTTCCACCCCAAACCATTCCTTGACCTGGGGCAGGTGGGGAAGGGTCCCTGTCAGGTCCTGGCAGCCCCAGGCACAAGCTCAGGGCTGGGTCTCTCTAGAATCCTTTTCCTCCAGGTGATAGTGTAGCATTAAAATGTTCCTAAAATCATGGGAATTGCATACAATAGATTCAGGGGGTGGAAAGAAAGGTTGGGTCTGGTAGGCATGGAAAGGGAACCAGGCCCTGGGAATGAATGTTGAGCTTTGTCTTTATTTGATAATGTGAAACTGCACCCACATAATCATCATATGATAAATAATATGATTGTTAAATAATATGATTGTTTAAATAATTGAATTGAATTATTGTTAAATCGTAATAAGAACCATGAGAAATGATGTTTTGGGGTCCTGATGAAAATTACAGGAATACATGCTTGGATAAGATCAATGTATGCAATAGAACAATATGGGTTTAATAATTAATATATAGTCATATAACGAAAATGGTATAAAAACATGTCCATCTCAAATCCATGTGGGAGTCAGATTTGGGTTTGTTCCCCTGATTCCCAGAGCCCTTCAATAAAAACACCTGCATATAATCATCCTGTGATAATGTGTTTCGGGAGGAAGGATAAAATCCCCAGTTATTCCCTGCCTGGGTTTTTTTGTCCCTGTGTCACCTGGAGGCTGCAGTGGTGGGAATTTTTAGAGGAGGATCTCCAGGAATGCAAAGAATGAAGGTTTTCCTGCCTGCACACTGACAGCTTGCTGCAGGAGTAAACAGAGGTTACAGAAGCTCTGATTTGTCTTTTCAACACACATTTCCACCAGGATACTCTCTGGAATTATAAATCTTGAAATATGCATGCTCTCCTGAATGTCTGGGTGTGTGTAAGGACAGAGAGGTCTTGCCCCACTTCTCTCCCACTCTGATGACTGATGCCAGCTTTTATTCCCTTTAGCACTCCAAGAAATCACCCAAGGAGTCACAAATAATAGGAAAACATCAGGGCCCGAGAAGTTATCTCACTTATCCCATCTGAAAAATCCCTTTCCTTTGTGCACTGCTTTATCTGCTCCCCCCAAAAATTGCCTTCAAATGAGGCAGGAAAACCAAGTGGCTTTGGGCTTATCTGAAAGTGCATTATTGATAATTACAGGGTTTCTATTCCAGCCCGAGCTGTCCTGGCTGAGGATGAATTTGTTGTGAAGGGAAGCAGGAGCTGGAACTCCCCCCTGCTCTGTGCTGGCAGAGCAGCACAGAATTTCGTGGGATGTGTTTGGAATTCCAACAGCAGCACGAGTCCCAGCAGCAGGGAAGGAGCAGTAAAAGTGATTTATCCGTGGATTTATCCATCGAGGATGCAGTTTGACATCTTAACCCATGAGCTGGGGAAGCTGCAGCTGGAATAAATGGAAATGAGAATAAATAAATAGCGTTTTACAGGGGAAGCAAATGGACAATGGGGAAGTACCTCGGGCTTTCAAACCCTGCCTGCAGGAATTCACTCCCACCTCCCACAGCTCTTACAGGCTTTTTATGCCAAATCAAGCAATACTTTTGTCACCTCAGGAGAATAATGTTGAGAATGCCCAAGGGCTCTGTACCTGCCTGCCAGCTCTGTGTGTTACCCTGACACAGACCTCAGCCACTGCAGCTCAAATATTAACTGGCACAGCTCCTGAAAAACAACAAAAAAGCAGCTGCTTTACCCAAATCATGCAAAATCCAGGCATTACTGGATCCCCACCAACTCCCAAATTGTCACTGTCACTCCCTGTGCTGTCAGCTCACTTAAAAAACCAAAGTCAATAAAGATGAAACTACTTAAGGAGAAGGAGGTTTTTTTTTTTTCCTTTGCTAATATGCTCTGCCTTTAAAGCAAACATAATTTTACAGCACCTTTAAATATTAACACATTTGGAGTGTTTGTTCCATGCTGAGCACAGTCAGCAGAGGAAATCTGAGGGAAGGATTTATTGGGGCTTTTTTCTTCAGCAGAGGTTTGAGAGCACTCCAAGGAACCCAGTGGTTATTGTGGAACCCAGTGGTTGTTGTGGAAATCCTGGGTGAGGCAGCACAGCTCTCAGCTCTGGGGAAATTCCAATGTGCACAGCCAGGAGCCTTCACCTGGCTCTGCATTTCCTGCAAAAATCCAGAAAAATAGAATTTTAAAAGGATTTTATAAAAGAAAATTACATCCAGTTGCATTGCAATAACTAAAGGGAAATACCTTTTATTGGATTAATGTGCAATTTGTGGTCAGTGCAGTGACACATTCTTTGCTCCTGCTGCTCTTTCTAAGGCACCCAGGGCAGGGATAGGGGGATTTTGGGATGGAGTTGTTCCCTGGGAGGCCCTGGAAGATCTGGAGCTTCCATGGCAAACATGGACATGGAGCATTTATTGTGTCCAGGGAAAACTGGACGTGGCACTCAGGCTGGTGACAAGGTCCAACTCGGGCTTGGGGACCTTGGAGGGCTTTTCAAACCCTGGGATAAAACTGACCTGCGACCCTCATGGATCCAAACTGCTCCCCAAAATCGGAGTGAAATGAGTGCAGGAGCAGCGAGCACCCACTCCCTGCTCCCTCCTGCCTCCCTTTGCCTCTGTCCTGCCCTGTCTGAGGCTGGTGAAGGGACTGAGCTGGGGGCACCGCTGATGAATTAACAGACTCAATTAGTGATGGAAGGGTGGGGGCAGGATGGCAACACTTGTTTGATTCCCTCCTCGGCTCACGCACCCCACACAGACCCACAGCAAGAGGGAAACTCCCCAGAGTGGCAGAGGGCAAACCCCAGAGGGGCACAGGAGAGTTCCCTGAGCAGGCAGCAGCTCCAGCTCCACCCCAGCACAGCCCAGTGACAGTGACTGATGGCAGATAACTCGATAAAGATCCCACCTTTTTTTGTAAACTAACGGGATTCATTAGGCTAAAAGGCATCATTCATGCCAGGTAATTTATATTGCACAGGTAATTTAGGTAATTACCTCAACAACGAGGTAATTTATATTACACAGCAAACTTGCTGCACTCCCCCCCGATGGATTTGCTGTTGTTATCCTTTGTTAAACGACACTGAACCTTCCCATAAAAGCTGCAACGGAGGCTTTGATGGGCTTTGTGTGTTTTCACATGGAAAACAGCTCCTGGGCACGAGCTGTAAGCCTTGCACTGCTATTCTACTGGGTCTTATTATTTTCAGGAGAGGATTTATGGGGTTGCTTGTAGCAGGTAAAAGCTGCTCTATGCAAACAGTCCCTGCAGCTTTCTGAGGAGCAGTCTCCTCCTTTCCCTAAGGTCAGCTGCTCCAGAGTTTGGAGACTGGGCAAGGGCAAGCAAGAGCTTGGGACAGGCACCTCCTCCCATTCCCAAAATCCCAGTGCTCGCCTGGGCTCCATGATCCTGGAGGTCTTTGCTCATTAACACTCTTGATTTTTGCTGCAGCTGCAGCGTTTAGGTATCTATCAAAATGTCCTTGCCTGACAAAAGAAAGCCAAAAAATCCTCCCAGGCCTCCTTAACGAGCCCAAAAGGTTCAGGAAAAGGGATGGGAAAGAGCCAAAGATGAAATAGAAATAGGATTGCTTGTTTTAAAGGAAGTCCTTGGCTTTGAGCTACCAGGTGTCACAGAAGGGCCAACACAGCCAAACTCCTCTCCCTGGTCACAGCACCAGGGGGTCAGAGCTGGGATGGGCTGGGTTTGGGTTCCCCATGCATCAGACCCTTCCCACTGATCAAACCTTTCCCATGGATCAGACCCTTCCCTTGGATCAGACCCTGCCCATGGATCAGACCCTTCCTATGGATCAAACCCTTCCCATGGATCAAATGTGATCCCTTCCCATGGATCAAACATTTCCCTGGGATCTGATCCTGCCCCTGGATCTGACCCTTCCCATGGATCAGTTTCTGCCCCTGAATCACAGCCCAGCCCAGATCTTTGTGTGAGCTCAGCTCAGGACGAGGTGCCTGCCCACACCAGGGGACATTTGGGACAGAGTTTGTGACTCTGCAGCCAAAAAAGAAAGTTCAAACAAACCTGTCCCTTGTGCCAAGCTGCCAGTTTGTGTCTGATGAACGCTGAGGAGCTCAGCCCTGCTCCCTGACAGCTCCCAAATTAAACTCTGGGCTGCTCAGGAGCTGCCAGTCAATAAATCCAATGTTTTAGAGGGCCAAGGCTGTTTCTCCTGTTAGGCAGGATGGATGATTTGGTCCGTGGGAATCTGGAAGCACCAGCCCCTTTGGCTCTCCCTGCTTCTGGCTCATGTTTACGTGGCTGCTGAGGGAGATTTTGTGCTTTAAAAAGAGCTCAGGAGCTGTTATTTGCCTGGACTGGAATAGCTCTGATTTCTGCCCTCACCCACTGATGAGAACAGGGCAGGAATTCACAGCAGATGAATTTCCCCCCTTACCTCTGGTACCTCAAAGCCAATTAGGAAAATCAGCACAGTTTTGCAGTGAAAGGGTTCATTTTACCTCCCAGCCTGCTCTCACATCTCTCCCTCCCCCAGATTCTTCCCAGCAGCTCATCCCAAGCCCCCTTGGAATCCCAGTGGGTTCCAACAATCCCCTGAGTTTTCCTGGGTGAATCCCTGGAGCCCTGAGCCCCCATCTCCCCTGCCCCAAGGAGCTGCTCCCCTTTGGGACCAGCCCATCCCAGACCCCACCATCCCTTCTCCTGGGGACTTCCCATGAAATTCAGCAGGTTCCTGGGGCAGAGCTTCAGCCCCACAAAAGGACCCAGAAATCCCCCCAGAGCAGCACATCTGGCACAGCAGGAGCTCAGGACAGCTCCATGGAACACCCCAGCTGGCACAGCTCAGCTGCCTCTGCATGTCTGTGGCAGCAATCATCAGACACCACTCACTTTCTTCATGCAGAAAAGCCAATCTTTAACCCACAGCCCATTTTTACACAATTTTCATGTATAACTCGAACTGGTTCATAACTTCCTTGCTATTCAGTTCATTGGTTAGGAAATGGCATTTTCCATGTTTATCAAATCTCTCTCTTCTTGGGTAGTTTATACATTTTCTTCACTGATCCCCATGGAGCAGATTTCCTGTTTTTTACAGGTGCAAATGGTTCTCTTAGCAGAACAGTTTGTTGTGCTCACTGCTTTCATTCTTAGGATTTTTCACAGGGGAAGTTACAGGCTGTTAGCTCAGCTAGAGTAGCAGGGCCTAAACCATATTTGTAAAGGCCTTTTCTTTGATTATATTTTTAATAATAATTAATTAATCATAATAAATGTAAATTAATTAATTATTAATAAATAATAAAAATATTATTTATAAAGAAATAATTATTATTTATCTCTATGAGCTAGAGATGGCACTGAGAGCTGCAGGTGTGAACTGCCCCGGATAAACCCAATATCCACAGGGACCTTTGGGAATGTGACCCCTGAACTTCACCCAGAGCAGGGAGAGACACCAGAACTGAGATTTAGACACCATCAAGCAGGTCAGAAATCCACTGCTCACATGTCCTGGGGGTTCAGCTCTGAAGGGCTTTTGAAGGGTTATTTTTCATTTAAACCACATTAGTTGATTTTCCCCATGGAAAGGGGAGGTTTGGAATCCCCATCCCTGGAGGAGCCACCTGGATGTGGCACTTGGGGACACCAGGTGGTGGCCCTGGCGCTGCTGGGGACATTTGGAACCCAAGCCTTGGAGGGTTTTTTCCAGCCAAAGGGATTCTGTGGCTCCCTGGAATCAGAACCCTCCCCTTGCTTGCAGCTCCGTGGGCTCCCTCAGCCTGAGCAGCTCTTGTCACAGCAGGTTGATAAAGACACTCTGGAAATCAGGCCTGAGACAAATGACAAGAAAACTCCCCAAATTAGGCTTAATGAAAAGGCCTGAGCCATAATGAGGACGTTGGGGGATTCCACGTGCCAGCTCTTCCCAAGGATTATTTCATCAGGCACTTCCCTGCAGCTTTTGAGGCTCCTTCCCACTGGGGTGTGACCTGTGCTTCCAGTGTGAATAAATACATGGAATAAAGGCACTGCAGCAGTAAATGCTTGTGCACACTGCTGGAGGCATGGCCAAAGCTGCCAGGCCTTTTCCTCAAGTTCCAAGTATTTTTCTCAAGCCATGAAACTTTCCCAGCCTCAGCTAGGATTTTTCCCAGCTGAGGTTCCTTCTTTATTGTAAACACAAGAGAAAGAATCCTAGCAGAGATAAACACCTGCAGGGTCCCTGAGAATGCCAGGGATGAGAGGTGTCTCTCTCTGAGCAATGCTCTGTCTGTATTTTGTTTTGCACAAACTGCCTTATTTAAGGCAGTGGCTTCTTTTAAAAAATTGCTCTTTCCTGCTCTTTCCTGCTCTTTCCTGCACCAAGCAGGAGAGTGTCCTGTTGCTGTTTTTTCCCCATTCCATGATCCTTTTCAAGGCAACAAATGCCAAATTTTTCTGATCTGGAATATCCCCATTCCCAGGCAAAGCAAGAAATGCCTGGGAAGGGCTCCTGGGCATGCCCTGACAGCTCTGATGCCTGGATCCATCCCTCAGCTCCCAGCCCAGTCCTGAGGCTCTGAGATGGGATAAGGGGGCTGTAACTCCCTGGAAGAATTTCCTACAGGGAAATTCAGGCTGTGACACAATGATGTCATATTTGACAAGGCTGAAGCCAAAGCTTTAGGAAGTGATAGAAACTGTTTGAAATGTGGTTTAGAAAAAAGAACCTGATATTCAATAAGTTCCACAGCAAGCTGGGGTGTTCAGAGCTGTTATTTTATATGAAATATATTTAAAAATAGATACAGAAAATGTGAGATGTTCTTTTGCAAAATTATTTACCTGTTTTCTTCTGCGTCCTGTGTGTGTCAGATTAATCATTTTCCTACTGTAAGGATGTGCCCAGAGACAAAGGTGGGATGAGCTCTAAGGGGCTTGAAGTGGAATAAAAAATATTTGGTATTAATTTCAATATAAATAAATACAATTCTATATACTAAAATATATATAAATAAAAATATGTATAATTTTATCCCTACATTCATTCAATGAAATTCTCTTTTTCTAATCTCTCAGCTCATACAAGCAAAGAGAATTTGACTTTGGGACACCTTCCACTGTCCCAGGCTGCTCCAAGCCTCATCCAACCCTGCCTTGGGCATTTCCAGGGCCTGCCCACCCTCCCAGGGAACAACTCCATCCCAAAATCCCACCTATCCCTGCCCTGGGTGCCTTAGAAAGAGCAGCTGCAGCAAAGAATGTGTCACTGCACTGACCATAAATTGCACATTAATCCAATAAAAGGTATTTCCCTTTAGTTATTGCAATGCAATAACACTGGATGTAATTTTCCTTTATAAAATCCTATTTAAATCCTGTTTATCTGGATTTTTGCAGGAAATGCAGAGCCAGGTGAAGGCTCCTGGCTGTGCACATTGGAATTTCCCCAGAGCTGAGAGCTGTGCTGCCTCACCCAGGATTTCCAAAATAACCACTGGATTTCCACAATAACCACTGGGCTCCTTGGAGGGTGCCACACATCCGAGCAGACAGATTTTCAGAAATTCAGAAATTCAGAGTTTTAATCTTCAGAAATAAAATCACCACGTGCAGCCCTCCTGATTCACGGCTGGAAACAAACCCAAGATGTTTTCTTTCCTCAGCTGGGGAGGGAATGCAGGGATGAGGGTGGGAATCCCTCACTTTGCTGGGAACAGGTTTTATCACCCTGCAGGAAGAGAAGGCAGCTCCAAGAGCAGATGAAGAACATGGTGTGTGTCAATATTCCTAAAAAATCCTCCACTCGAAAATGGTGCAAACCCAAAGTTCTGAGGAGCCCTGAGTACAGCAACAGCTGAGGGAAAAAAGAGATCTGGATTTATCTGATGTGAATTTTGGGAGCTGCAAGAGTCAGTCAGCCTCACAAAAAATGGATGGAGCGTTGGAGTGAAATGTTAATGAGGGGATTTCTATTCCCTGTCACTGCTGGCTTTGCTCCTGCTCTGCTGGGCTTGCCCAGCTCATCCCCCAGCTGGGTTTTGATGTGGGGCTCCAGCAGCCTCCTGGAGCTGCCAGCACCTCGAAAGAGAAATAAATTCTGCTGTGAACTGGCAGCTCCAGGGGCTCTGGGACCTGCTGAGACTCCCCAAGGACAATTCACCTGCAGATGAAAACCAGCTCCAGGGTGCTGCGTGTCCCCTCCTCTGGCACAGCCCAAATCACCACACAGTCACAAGGTGTGGGAATGGGAATTCCCAGCCCCACACCTGCAGCTGTTTTTAAAGCTGGAGCTTTTTCCAGATCTCTCTGAACTCTGGCTGATGAGCTCACAGCTACCCAAAACGAAGTGCAAAAGGCTGACTGTGTGGAACAGATTCCAAAGATAACTTTATTTCTTCGAAGGGAAGGTCCTACAACAGTCTGGTTACATCAGATAACAAAGGGTTTTTATAGGTTTACAGAGGATTCAGTTTTCTACCAATAAAAACTACAGCTTACAAACTAACCAATTATCTTAAAATTCTAAGTAAAAAAGAACCAATAACTTGGTGACTTTAAGACACTGTGGTGTCCCCAAATCCCCTTGTTTGGGGTTTGGCTCCTGTTTTGGGGCTCCCTTTGTTCAGGGGGTCTTTGGGATTTGTCTCCTGTAGGGGGGGAAATTTGGGGTTTGGGGGGACCTTAAAATATGGGGGAGACCCCAAAACCCCCTAAAACACCCCCAGGTCCCAAATCTCCTTGTTTGGCTCCTGTTTTGGGGCTCCCTTTGTTCCCGTTCCTCAGCTGGGACCAATGGGATGAGCAGCACATCCCTGCCCAGCCTCCCCAGCCCCTCTGAGATTTTCAGTTATTAATGTCTGATTTAGCAGGGTTTGTGCTTTGTGATCCTGACAAAACAGCAGCACTGGGCTTGTATGAGCAGAATAAACAGAATTTAAAGTGCTCTTGTAACGTCTGGATGGAGTTCTCCTGAATGGAAGAGGAAAAGCAAATTATTGTTGTTTGCTCTGTAACCAGCCTGAGCTCTTTTCTCTTCCAGGGAAACCAATTAAACCTTTTCATCTACTTAAAGAGGAGAGTAGGGGAGTTGTATGATGTATAAATTGATATAAATGGATTCAAAAATTATGTAAAAATTCAGCTTCCTGGCTGGCCTTCTGCTCCTGCAGGTCCCCTTTTCCAGGGGAACCCGTACAGGGAATTTCAATGGCTTATTCTAAAGAGAATATTCCAAATACCTCTCCAGTTGCCTTCTGCAAGGTCCATCCTCCTTCAGGACACGAGGCCACCCTGGTGAGATTCTGTTCCATTGAATGTTCTGTGAGATGCTCAGGGTGTAATTAGTAGTGGGCAGGTTAATATTCACAGTCAATTACTGTAATTAGTGTGTAATTAGTGCCATCAGGAGCAGGCTAAGCCACAGCACTGTCCTGGTGCCAGATGATGGTTGGAGGCTCCTGGCATCCATGCCTTGTCCCTCTCCTCTCAATTTCAGCCCCTGACATTTATCTTTCAGCTCCTGCTCTGGGCTGATGCTCTTGTTATTTATTCCATCTGATAACTCAACTCAGGCAGTGGATCTTCAAAGGAAATCCTCGATCAGAGTGCAGCTCCACCTGGGCCTGGCTCTGGCCAGGTTAAACCCGTGACTTTCCCTCTCTGATGGGAACATGATCGTGGAATATTTCACTCTCAGGCTCTGAAGGAAATTCTGGTGATTGATAATTTTCCATTTCATTGCCATTCCCTCTCATCTCCTTGGACTAAAGTGAAACATTCCTCTTTTTTAGGAGAGCCTGCTTTGATGTTGCTGGGAACGCTGGGTTCAGCTAATTTGGAAAGATTTAATAATTTTTCCTGTTATTATCCCTAGCTGGGAGATACCTGCACTGGCAGCTCTGGAATCGTGGGGTGGTGATTCTGTGTGTCCTGGTTTAAGGACAGGTGTCTGCCAATAAAGGCAGGAGCTTCTCTTTGAATGTAAACCCCCTCCCTCCAAATTATTATTGTAATTTTGAAATTAAGGGCAAAAATAGGGAAATAGGAATAACAGTTCTTTACTAGGAAAATTAAAATAGCAATGCAGTATTACACAGAACAATCCCAAACCCTGCCAGAGTCAGAATCCAAGCTGACACCCGTCAGGCAGTCAGGGTGTTGGCAGCAGTCCCATTCCATGGTGGCTGCATCCTCCTGCAGGGGCAGATGTGGTTCAGCTGGAGCAGTGCTCCTGGAGAAGGTGCAGTTTCCTCTGAAGCTCCAGGGATGATGTGCAAAGGTCTGGTTTTCCTCTGGAATCCAGTGGAAAGAAGGTGCCTTGGTGTCCAAAATCTCAGTTTTTATCTGGGTAGGAAAGGCTTGGCTCCTCCCCTGGCTGGAGCATCTCCCAGTGGGATGATGGAATTTTATCAGCCATGCCCTGGGACTCACTGGCCATGAACAGGAGATATCTGCTGGAGGGAGGATGGGCTGTGGGAAGATAAAGATGATTGCCCAGCTGGTTTTTAACAATGGCCCATTAACAGGAGATGTTCCCACAGAGAGAAGGATCACTGCCACACCCGGTTTTTAACAATGGCCCATTAACAGGAGATATTCCCACAGAGATAAGGATCCCTGCCACACCCAGTTTTTAACAATGGCCCATTAACAGGAGATATCTCCTGGAGGGAGGATGGGCTGTGGGAAGACAAAGATGATTGCCCAGCTGCTTTAAAGCTGGCCCATGAGCAGATAATGTGTGCCAGGAGATCAGGGTCACTGCCCCAGCTGGTTTAACAGATGGGACAGAATTCACATTGCTGGCCACATCCTGCACTGCAACCCAAGCCAATCTCTGCCACCACCCCTCCATCCAGGTGTGCTGATAAGAGAATCCTGTTACATTTCTGACTGCTGGGAGAGGGGTTTCTACTCAGAGGGTCAGGAGCTCTCCAGCCAAACAGCCCCTGATAACCAGGAGGAAATTGGAATAAGCCAATATCTCTTGTGCTGCCACACAGCCCCTCACTGAGCTGCCCGTATTTCCATCTGCTCAGTGGGATGGATTTATTTCCTTTATTTCCTTTATTTCTTTTCCAACCCAAGGATGCCACTGTTCTATGATTCTCTTCCTGAACTTTCTGGGTGATTCCATCTTTCCAGCCTTTCTCCTGGCCCTGTGGAGGGAATGAACACCTGGTGCAGCCCCACAAACCCACCTGCACCCCACAGTTCTGGCTCCAGCTCCAAATCCCTCCTGCTCAGAGCCCTCCCTGCAGCTAAATGCTGGCGTGGCAAGGGTGATAAAAATAAAGTGCATGAAGAATTTCCTTTTGCAAAGATCAGATTTTGAAGGAAAACACCCATTAATCCTGTGCTGTCTGGGCAGTGACACTGATGTGATTCACAAGGCTGAGCTCTGCTCTTTGGGAAACAAGATAAATCCTCAGCTGAGCCACCAGTGGCTGCATGATTAATCCTGAGTTACCCTTGAGTGGAATGCCAGTGGGTGGGAAGAGAAGAGCAATGTCCCACAGAGCAGGAATGGGGAGTCAGAAGCACCCCAAGGTTAATTAAAGAGTTTTTTTTTTCTCATGTCTCCCATTAAATGGGTGCTCTGGGGAATGGGAGGCACTCCCTGTGTCCTGTCCCTCCATCCCTGTCCCCAATCCCTCTCCAGCTCTCCTGGAGCCCCTTTAGGCTCTGCAAGGGGCTCTGAGCTCTCCCTGGATCCTTCTCCTCTCCAGTGAGCACCCCCAGCTCTCCCAGCCTGGCTCCAGAACTAGGGGCTCCAATTTTTCTGATCTCAGTTTCAATCAGTGCAGAATATTCTTTTTATCTGAGATAAGCTCCAAATGGGAAAAAAAAAAAAAAGAGGAAAATAAAAAGGAAGTTAAATTTGCCTGAGTATTGATATGAGCCTGGAACTGAAGGTGGGGAAGGTTTTACAGCAGCTCTTTCCTGCCCAGATCACAGATTCAGCCCTGGGCTGGGTTAAGGGCTGCCCTGGCAGGAGAGATGGATCAGCAGCACCGAGATGTGGGGATGGGACCTGCAGCCTCTCCCTGCCTGGGAATGTGCCTGGCCTGGAGCAGCGAGATCAGCACAAATCCCACAAGATCAACCAAATAAATGATGTCAAACCATCCCTGGGAATAGCCCAGCCTTTGCAGCAAACAAAGCCCACAGAGTGTGGTGGCACAGCCTAATGCCAGGATTAACTAATTGGGTTTGGAAGGACTAATCCCAGCTAAGAGGCTTTTCCTCTCCACGCTGGGTGGGTGATCAGAGGAGATCACCACAGAAGGTACAACCAGGCACTGGAAATGTGTGTGCCAGGGAAAGCTGGGCTGGGCTGGGCTGGGCTGGGCTGGGCTGCTCCCTGTGCAGGGGAGTGCCAGGAGCATCACAGGCTGCAAAGAACAACCAAAACCTTCTGCTTTGGTCGGTTTTTATCCGAGTTTTTATCTGTCAGCAGCATCTGCCACACCTTCCCCAGCCACTGAGGGGCCAGGAAACTTCAGGAATTCCTGGGACACCTCCAGGGATGGGCACCCCAACCCTCCCTGCCAAGGCCTGAGCACCTTTCCTTGGGGAAATTCCTGCCAGGATCCTGCCACAGCCTCCTTTATCCATCCCTTGGAAAACTATTCCCTTCCAGCCAAAAGAATGTGAAACACAAACCAGTGCCCCAAAGTGCCATGCATGAACTAGAATGAGTTAACCACCATTAAATCACATTCTGCTCTTTATTCCATTTGGTTTGGGATGTCATTTTTCTCCCCGTGGCAGCAGGGCAATGAATGATTCCGTTCTGCAGCCCCTGTGGAGGGATGGATGTTTTTGGTGATTATGGGTGCCTGCCCTGCCCCTCCCAGCCCTGCTGCTTTGTCCCGGTGCCACTCCTGATTCCCCACCCTGGGGACAGATTGCTGCAATCATGGGGGGCTTGGATCACTCTCTGATCACAGCCAAAATCAATTTGATGGATAAATTCCTGTAACTTTTCAGTTTGGGGCGTTAATTAATTAACATTACTGATTGCAGGGAGAGGCAGGTGGAGCTTTGAATCAACACAGAGGAGCAGCATGGAAAGAGTGAATGAAGACCTGAACTGGAGCTGCTGAAACTCAAACAGAGGGGTGGAGGGGCTTTGGTGTCTCCTGATCCTGCAAATAATCCCTCTGAAAATAACCCCCTGCTCAGCCTCAGAGCCAGAGATCCCCACACCCACCCGTAATTCCAGAGTTTTCCTGCTGGTTTGCTCAAACAGCTGCTGGCCTGCTCAGTTTGTGACTGATTCATGCTTCAAACCCACCGTGGGCAGATTGTCCCCCAAGGAACAGAGCCAGGCTGAGCCCTGGTGGGTCTGGGGTCACACAGAGGAGCCCAGGGAGGGCTTGGGGTCACACAGGTGAGTGGGTTTGGGATCCCACTGCTTCCCACAGAACAGGGGATTTGGGATCCCAAACTGCATCCCACAGGAACAAGGATTTGGGATCCCACTGCATCCCACAGAATAGAGATTTGGGAACCCACTGCATCCCATAGGAACAAGGATTTGGGATCCCACTGCATACCCCCAGAACAAGAATTTGGGATCCCTGTTCTCCCTACAAAACAAGGATTTGGGATCCCACTGCTTCCCACAGGAACAAGGATTTGGGTTCCCACCCCCACTTTCTCTCCAGACACAGGAGCACTCGGTGCTCTCCATCAGCTGGAGCAAAACAGGACTGGAGCAGGCAGAGCTGGTAATTAGGGGAAGAACTCAGACTCAATAACAAAGGCCAGCAGCAGAAAACCCCAGACAGATGAAGCTGGAATGAGAGAAGAGCTCATCTCATCCTCTCATTCCTTTTATTCACCAAGGAGAAAATGGTTCTTTCCCCCAGCACGGTGTAGTGGGGTGGGCAGGGCAGATCCCTGCGTGCCCTGTGCCACCTGGCCAGGCTGCAGGCTGCAAGGGCAGCTCCAGCAAAAGTACAGAACCTTTCCTATCCGGTGCCAAACGTGGATCCCCGTCCTGGCAGAGCAGCCAGCTGGGAGTGCCCGTGCTGGGAGGATGGAGCAGGGCAGGACCTGCCCCTCCTGCAGCCCCTCACTGCCCATTTCCCTCTGGTCCAGGTGCTTTGGGCATCCTGGGCAAGGCTCCAGGAACAGAACCCCACATGGTTGGGTTGGAAGGGGCACTGAACCCCCCCGTGCCAGCCCTGCCGTGCAGGGACCCCTCCCACCACCCCAGCCCTGCCCAGCCTGCCCTTGCACTCCGGTTTTCAATCATTTCAGATTTCTGATTCACCAAATCTGGGAGTTTCCCTGCTCAGGTGGGACCTGCTCCACCCCCACGACTCCTTCCAGGGACATCCCAGTGATCTCCATCCTCTCCCACACAAACCAGCAGGAACAGCCCAGTCAATAAAAGCTCTCCCTCAGTTAATGACTTTCTCTCAATAATGACTCCCCTTGTTTGGAATTAGGGACCGTGGCTCTGCTGATCAATTGAACGACCGGCAAGATTGATTCCCACCGTGGTGTCTGTACTCTGCTGCTCCTGGCTGATGCCTCTCCCTGATTTTCCAGCTCCTGCATCCCCAGGGGAGGAGCAGCTCATTCCTCAGAGCCTCTCCTGCTTTCCACAGCAAGGGTTAAATATTAACAGCTCGTTAGTTTAGATATTGATGCAAACCCTGGCACAGGGTGCCAGAGCAGCTGGATCCCTGCAATGCCCAAGGCCGGGCTGGAGGGTTTGGAGCATCCTCACACTGCCCAGGAGCACTGAGCCAGGTGAAGCTGCAACCTCCTCAGCTCCCACCTGGGAATGCTGAATTCCTGGAGCCAGGCTGGGACAGAGCCCTCTGTGCTGTCCAACAGAGGGGTTTTCCCTGGTTTAATGCCCTGGAAAACTGCTGGAGCTCGGGGAAACAGCAGAGGAAAGGCCGAGCACAAATCCCAAACACTCTGCTACAAAGGCAAAAGAGCCCAGCCTTGTTCTCTTTTCTCTCTGAAGCACATTAAAAGATTAATGAGGGAGATGTGATCTCCAGGAAGAGGCACAGGGATTTCCATTAAGCAGTGCCTGAGCCCGGGCAGACCAGCAATCCCAGCAGTAATAAACCAGCTCCCTGTGATCCTCACAACACACACTGCAGCCTTCCAGCAGCCACAAGATTAAAGAAATTACTTCCATGAAGCACAATCTGCTCCCCTTCCTGGACTTGGCTTAGCCACACAGTCAATCAGGGAAGAATATTTTCTCCTGCTGAAAAGAAACTTTTACAGTGGCACTTCCTTGCAAAAATGAGACTTTTTAGCGATAACAAAATCCAATTTCCTGTGATGTGGCTCTGCAGAGGAGTGACTGCAGGCTGGGGGGTGTAAAACTCTTCTCGAGCTTGTCTAGGCTTAGCTCTGTCACTGCCTACCCTTCACCTGCCACTCCTTGGTGGGACAAAGGTGACCCTTGGCGGGGACAGCAGCAGCCAGGGAAACAGCTCGGCAGGAAAGGAGAGCAGAGGGAAATTCCATTTGCCTTGTCCTTGTGCAAGAGCTGGGAACCCATCCTCAGCACCCTCAGCATTCCAGCATTCCCCAGCCAGAGCCCATCGGGGACTGGAATATCCAGAACAGCTTTGGGGTGGTCCCACGGGTATCACAGCACAGAGATGCTCCTCGGCTGCAGCTCTGCTGCTTGCAAAGAACAAAGGTACTTAAATGGCAGCTGAGAAAGCCCTTGCTCGTTAAATGGGTTTATTATTTCCTGAGCTCTGCTTAATCACCCTTTTAGAGCCTCTGTTTGCTAATTGAATGCTTCCCCTTCCATCAGGAGATGAGAGGAGCAGGAGCTGTTGGAAATGTTGATTATATGCAGGGATAAGGGCGCTGGGCTGCTCCATGAGCCTGAGAGAGGAGACATTTATACCTCCATCAGCCAGGCTGTGTCATCCCTGTCTGGGGACATTCCCACAGCTCCTCAGCAGGGGCAAAATCTGCCTTTTGTTATCCCCCGAGCATGAATTATCAGCTATAACACATAAACTGAGGGGAGAGATGGGGAATGGCGGCAAGAGAGGCAGGAAAACAAAAGTTAAATGAGATAAACTGAAAACACAAACAGGTTTTGAAAAAGATAAGTGTGAAGCAAATGAACCAAAACTGGCTTAAACACTGGGGAGAGTGGATAATCGAGTTCAGGAATTAGAGCAAAAAAACAGGAGCTGCAGTTTGGAAGGACAAGCACGGAGCAGAGCACAGAGAGATCAGCAAAGTCGAGTCAAGGATAATCCCAGCTAGGCAGGGTCTGGGCTCACACCACAGTGTGTTAGGCTGATGTGGCCAGCAATGTGAATTCTGTCCCCTCTGTTAAACCAGCTGGGGCAGTGACCCTGATCTCCGGGCACACATTATCTGCTCATGGGCCATCTTTAAACCAGCTGGGGCAATCATCTTTATCTTCCCACAGCCCATCCTCCCTCCAGGAGATATCTCCTGTTAATGGGCCATTGTTAAAAACCGGGTGTGGCAGTGATCCTTCTCTCTGTGGGAATATCTCCTGTTAATGGGCCATTGTTAAAAACTGGGTGTGGCAGTGATCCTTATCTCTGTGGGAATATCTCCTGCTAATGGGCCATTGTTAAAAACCAGCTGGGCAATCATCTTTATCTTCCCACAGCCCATCCTCCCTCCAGGAGATATCTCCTGTTCATGGCCAGTGAGTCCCAGGGCATGGCTGATAAAATTCCATCATCCCACTGGGAGATGCTCCAGCCAGGGGAGGAGCCAAGCCTTTCCTACCCAGATCAAAACTGAGATTTGGACACCAAGGCACCTTCTTTCCACTGGATTCCAGAGGAAAGCCAGACCTTTCCACATCATCCCTGGAGCTTCAGAGGAAACTGCACCTTCTCCAGGAGCACTGCTCCAGCTGAACCACATCTGCCCCTGCAGGAGGATGCAGCCACCACTGAATGGGACTGCTGCCAACACCCTGACTGACTGACGGGTGTCAGCTTGGATTCTGACTCTGGCAGGGCTTGGGATTGTTCTGTGTAATACTGCATTGCTATTTTAATTTTCCTAGTAAAGAACTGTTATTCCTAATTCCCATATCTTTGCCTGAGAGCCCCTTAATTTCAAAATTATAATAATAATTTGGAGGAGGGAGTTTACATTCTCCATTTCAAAGAGAAGCTCCTGCCTTTATTGGCAGACACCTGTCCTTAAACCAGGACACACAGCCAGACTGCTGGCCCCATGGGTTCCCTGAGGGTTTGGGGTGAGCTGTGGGACACGGGGAGCAGAGCAGGGGCAGGGCACAGCCCCAGATGCTTTGGCACAGCTGAAGGTGGCTCTGCTCATTAAGATTTGCTCAATGTGGCAGTGATGTCACCGCATCCATCCATCCTTCCCTGGGATTGCTGGAGCCCACACTCAGTGCTGTGGATGGGATCACACTGGGTACAAACCCTGCAGAGATTCCCATCCCTCCCAGCTCAGACCATCCCATAAAACCTGAGAGGAATGTCACATTTGTCTTTACAAACAAGCTCTGGATCTGCTGTAGATAAAACCAGCACTGAGAGATAAAAGAAACAATGGGATGGATCCCACAGATTGATGAATGGAAACAGATATTTGCCTTTACAAATAAACTGCAGGTTTGCTGAAAAATGAAACTGGATATCGGAAGATGAAAGAAGCAATGGGAAAACTATGAATTATATCAGAATTAAAGATTAAAAGGAAGGGTTATACATTAGAGGGGAATCTCAGGTTTCAGGATTTTGGGTAGTCTGTGCCTCTCAAGTACCTCAGCAATGGGGGAAGAGAGAGGGAAATTGGGATAAAAGGAGGCTGGACCCTCCAAAAATCTGAGAGACCCCAGGGCAATGCCCTATGGCCTCTCCCTTTATTGGAATAAAGCAAAAGGACTCCTCTGCCTCCTTTCTGGACACGAACCTCTGCTGTTTGTGGATTCATTTTCCTGACAAACCCAAGTGTTCAGCACAGCCAGAATGAAGTCTTTCCTGGGAACGGGGATCCAAGGCAGGTGCTGAGCCATCTGCTGCTGTCACTGCTGTCCCAGGCTGGGGGCTGCCGACTGCCAGCCCGGCACTGCTGGCACTGCTGGCTCTGCATTATCGAGGGCAGCAGCTCCAGGGCTCCCCAGCCTGCCCTGCTTTCCTCGGCTGGCTCTGGCTGAGCTGGGAAGCAGCTCGAGCTCCCTGCTGAGAGGAACGTGGCTGGTGCCAGCTTGGTTTCCCTGGCAACCCTCGGGATGCTCATATGGAAGTGTGGCCCTCGGTGCCCCAGCCAGGGCTGATCCCAGCACATGGCCCAGGCAGGCAATGCTCTGATTTTTCCTATTCCTTAAGCTCCAGCTCCCATTGCTGGGAGAAGACTGCTAAATACACATCAAGGAGCCACGGGGAGGAGAGAGGTGAGATTAGAAATGTAAAGCCTCGTGTTCCTGAGTGTACTGGAGTCAGGAACACTCCTCACCTTGTCTGCTGCTTCAAAATAAACACATTAGAGAAAATCCCTTATCCTCCCCAGCCCCAGCACGCTCCAGGTGGGAAACACAAAGGATTTATCAGCACTGGGTTTTATCATGCACAGATAATCACAAGCTCCTTGCACAGCACAAGCAGCAGAGAGGGAGAGAAATCCTTCCTCCTGCCAGAGCAACCAGGATTAAAGGGATGGAGGAGCAGGGCAGGGGTCTGGGAACTGGGGGTGCATGAGGTGAGAATCCCCCAGAGCCACCAGGGATGTGGGGGTGGCTCTGGGGGGAGCAGGAGGATTTGGGTTTGGGATGGCATAATGGGATGGGATGGGATAATGGGATGGGATGGGATAGGATGGGATGGGATGGGATGGGATGGGATGGGATGGGATGGGATGGGATGGGATGGGATAATGGGATGGGATAATGGGATAGGATGGGATAATGGGATGGGATGGGATAATGGGATGGGATAATGGGATGGGATGGGATAATGCGATGGGATGATGGGATGGGATAATGGGATGGCAGCCCAGCATTCCCATCCCAGCCATTCCCTCTCTGAGCTCTCCCCACCATCTCCCCTCTCATCCCCAGGACATGAAGCAAACAAGCTCACAGCGTTTTTGGTTTGCTTTTGTCCAGGATTTTCCCTCGGGCAAAACTTTTCTCCAAGCAGAGGACAAGTGTGGAATGCTTAAGGACACAGCAAAGCTGAGAGGAAAGTGTTGCCTTTCCCAACAGCTCCATGTCCTTCTGGAGTCACCTCTCCCAATAAACAGAATAATTTACAGCAAAACCTGACTCATGCACCTCATGGAAGCAGTGAGCAGGATAGTTCTGCTCTTCTGCACTGGAACTTGTTGTTTCCTTTGTTTGTTTTTTTTTTAATTATAAGGAAAAATGGATTTTTTTTTTCCAAAAACTGCCCAAAGCAAAGACTTTAATTTTAAAGCAGTTCACTGCTCTGCTTTCCCCGAAGCATCCCAGGGCAATGGAGTTTTTGCTGTAGCAATTTCAGAAGCTGACATGGAGCAAACTCTGTTGACTGCTGAGACCTCAGCAGCAGAAAGCAGCAGCAATGATCTGAAAGATTTACTCATTTTTAATTAGTGAGGAGCCAAAAATCCATCAGTGCCTCGCCTGGACTTCTGTCAGTGCCAGAGAAGGGAAGAGCCCATCAATCGTGCAGGGCTGGGACCTTTCCTGGCTCCCCAACCACAGCCACTGGTCACTGACTGAGCCCACGCCCCCGGGACTACAGCACCCAGGAATTCCCTTTATGTCCAGAAATTCCCTTTCTATTTCCTGGAAATTCCCTGCATTTCCAAGAACTCCCTTTTAATTCCAGAAATTCCTTTTATTTCCAGAAATTCACTTTAATTTCAGAAATTCCCTTTATATCTAGGAATTCCCTGTATTTCCAGAAATTCCCTTTTATTTCCAGAAATTCCCTGCATTTCCAGGAACTCCCTTTATTTCCAGGAATTCCCTTTTATTTCCAGAAATTCCCTTTTTATTTCCAGAAATTCACTTTTTATTTCCAGGAATTCCCTGTATTTCCAGAAATTCCCTTTTATTCCCAGCGAGGCAGCCAGCACTGCCAGCACACCCCAGGCACGCCTTAACTTTAGTTTTGGTATTTCCAGGCTCTGCCCTGCACTGCTGTGTGACTCTGAGCTCCACACAAAGTGTCTCAAGTTCTCCTCCCAGCTCAGGCACACACAACAATCCTGTTCCAGCCCAGAGCCAAGGACACGCTGCAGCTCCAGCCCCAAAAATGCAAACGGAGAGAATGAGGAGAGAATCTGGGAGGGTGGGACTGCAGAGCCTGGAGCTGGGAGTGGGCAGTGAGCCCCAGTGTGGGATGGACCCGAACTGATCAGAGTGTGAAACTCCTGACTGTGAGCCCATCCTGGGCTCCTGCACTGCCCGAGGTGAGTCCTTGGAAGGGTTTTACTAAATCCCTGCTTTGTTCCTTCAATTCCCCAGGTGCCACCCCCGGGGCTGTCACCCCCTCCACTCTCTGGGAATCACCCCCAGCTCTGCAGAAAAGGATTTTCCCTCCCTTTGTAACATCCCAGCTACACTGGGTATTTTAGAGAGAATTTTGGAGCGGCTTTTGTTTCACAATAAAACCATAAAAACGATTTGTAAGGAGATCAGTGCAGAAGATCCAGACACATCAACCTCCAGCTGACTGTGTCTGAATTATTAAATCAATATTTTATTCTTTTAGGAGGAAAAAAACATCACATCTGAGGGGAAAATTATTTTCAATACAAACAAAACACGGGCCTTGAATGTCTCAGCCTACCGTGCCTACAATCACAGCCCCCTCAGATGGAGAAGGTCTTTATTAAAAATGCTCTTTAAAGTTAAATTTGTTCTTGTTTTGCAGGCACTGCCTGTTCCAAGCAGAAGCACAGCTTTGCTGTGGATTCCAGGGAAAGGCTTTTCAAAGAGAAAAAGGAGAAATATATATATTAAAAAAAATAAAAATGTTTCATGGGGTAAAGAATCCAAGCTCTAAGAACTGACTGGTTTGGGTTGGAGGGACCCCAAATCCACCCAGTGCCACCCCTCCCCTGTCCCAGCCTGGGACACTGCCAGGGATCCAGGGACAGCCACAGCAAACTGGGAATTTTGATGGTTAATCCCCAGCTGCTGTCACTGGTTCAAAACCAACAATGGCCAAATTGATTCCGACAGGTAAATCTGGAAAAATTCATTTGGGAAGATTTCAGCGAGTCCTCCCAGCTCAGAAACTTCCCAGAAGAACTGGAGGCTCCAGTCCTTGAAATGTGCACTTTAAACAAGCAGGAGAATTTACAAGGACAGGTTTTTTTTCCTCTCTAAATAAATAACAAGCTGAGAAGGAAGAGGAGTGTTCAGAGAATGTTCAGTGAACTGGCAAAGACTTCTTTGCCTTTTTTTTATCAAACCCTTCATTTTTATCAGCAGCTAACTCCAAAATGATCAGCTACAGAAGGCACTGGGGGAAGGAGATGATTTTTAAGGTCCCTTCCAAGCCAGACCATTCAATGATTTACCCTGAAAATTACCCTCAGAGTTAAATATTGGCAAATTATTAACTTAAAGAAGGAGAAGGGATGGGGTTGAGGTCTGCAGTGAAGATGAGGGGACAGGATCAACTCTCTGACTGTAAAAAAAAGAACAAAAAACATAAATCCTTGATTCTACCCCCAAAGCCAAACCCTGCTGAGCACCTGGATAAGGAAATATAAAAAGCAGTTGTTGGTTTTTTTGTAGATTCTTCCCTCCCTCACAGGAGAGGAGGGGAAAAAGTTCGAGTTCTGACAAATAGGAAGCATCCAGCCAGGGCTGAGCCAGCTCAGTGTCTGAGAGGAATTTCTCACAAACCCCTGGAAAGCTCCAAGCCAGCTCCAGGTCTGCTTCCATCCCCTTTCCAGGCAAAAACATAATTTCTGCATTCCCAGCTTCCCCCAGTTTCCCTTCCCAGTGTGAGGCTTTAAACACAGCAACCCCAGGATGAGCAAATGGAAAAAACCCAGAAAAGTGCCTGGATCCCAGAGAGCTCCCAGAAAAGTGAATTCTGTGGGAAGAGCCAGCAATTCCAGAGTGCTGCCAAGGAAACTCGATGTGTGGACATCAGCAGCAAACCCAGAGCATCTTGCTGTGAATCCAGGAGAGCAAATTCAGCATCTCCTGGGACCTTTGCCATCATTTGTTTCCATTTCTCTGACTTCTCTTCATTTCTGCTCTGTATTAGCTCTCTCAACAATGATCACAGCAATAGGGAAGCTGCTCCCAGGGGAATGGGATGAAAGCAATATTTGCCAAAGTAAAGAAATCAAAATATGAAGAACTAAGTGAAAAAAAAACCAAAAACCAAAAACCAGTCACAAAGTATTTCAAAAAGAGAACCAAAATGGCTTTAACTCTTGCTCGACCACTAAAAAAAATCTGTAGCCTTGTTAAGAGGCTGAAAAGCAGAGAAAAAAATTCCCAAACTCACCAAAACCTCCCAAAATCATCTTTTGTACATCTTCCCATTGCCCACACTGAGCACAATTTGTTCCCCAAGGACTCTGCATTTTACCTGAATCAATAAAAGCCACATAACATTGCCACCTGTGATTTTCCCTCCTGTTTATCTTGGCTTCAGACCAACAGAACCCAGCCAAGGATGTCAGCACACAAATTGCTCCTCCCTTCAGCCAAGCAAAGTCATTATTAGCATTTTATTGGCACCACAGTGAAGCCAAAATGAGCAAGCTCGAGCCCTTGGCAGCCCACTCCACCTTCATTTAGCTTCTAATTGCAGCTTTGCTAATTTGCAGTGCCTTGTCCTCGGGGAGGCAAACCCCAACCCTTCTGGGGGTTCCCTGGGTTCATTCTTCTCCCCACTGACCCAGCAACTCCAAATTCACCTGCTCCCCAAGCCCTGGCCTGGGATTTTGGGGAGGTTTCAGGGCTCTCTCTCAGTGCTCTTGGTTGAACTGAAAACCATTCAAAACCATTCACAACCATCCAAAACCACCTAAAACCATTCAAAACTATTCAAAACCATTTGAACCATCAAAAACCATTCACAACCATAAAAAAATATCCAAAACCATTAAAAAATATTCAAAACCATTAAAACCATTAAAAACTATTAAAAACCATTCAAAACATTTAAAACCATCAAAAACCATTCAAAAACTATTCAAAACCATTCAAAAAGCATTCAAAACTATTCAAAACCATTCAAAACCATTTAAACCATCAAAAACCATCAAAAACCATCAAAAACCATTAAAAACCATTATGAACCATTCAAAGCATTCCATTCAAAAAACATTCAAAAACATTCAAAAACATTAAAAACTATTAAAAATCATTCAGAACATTTAAAACCATCAAAAACCATTCAAAAACAATTCAAAACCATTCAAAATAATTAAAACCATCAAAACCATCAAAAACCATTCAAAAACCATCCAAAAACTATTCAAAAACATTAAAACCATTCAAAAACCATCCAAAACCATTAAGAAACTATTCAAAACCATTAAAACCATTAAAAACCATTCAAAACCATTCCCAACCATCAAAAACCACTCAAAAATATTAAAACCATTCAAAACCATTCTAAAATCATTTAAACCATTTAAACCATCAAAAACCATTAAAAACCATTATGAACCATTCAAAGCATTCCACTCCTTGAAATGTTTCTCCACCTTGAAAATTTTAAAATAATGCATCAATCCAGAAGCCCCAGGGCACTCACCTGAGCAGAGCACACCCAGGAGATCCCCAGAGCTGGGAAATCCTGGAGCAGCTGGGAGCAGGACAGCAGCACCTGAACGTGGCCTGGGATGGTGGCAGGGCCTGGAGAATCCCTGTTCCCTGTCCCTCCCCACCCCACAGCCAGAATTCCTCCCCAGCATCCCACCAGCCCTGCCCTTGGCACTGGGAGACATTCCCCCTCCTTCTGCCACTCTCAATTATTCCAAGTTCGTTTTTCCAAGGCAGCAGAAAGTTCCTTTAGCTCCTTGATTATGGAAATATCCAGCACATAATGAAATAAAAATGGCTGTGGGTCAAAGCATCCCACTCGCTCCAAGCAAACAGAAATCTATTTAAGATTTAGGGAGCAATAATTTAAAATTTAGGTCTCCTGATAGAGAAAATGCAATCAGAGCATCTTGGGAGCAGCACAGAGATGTTCTGATGTTCCTCCAGCCACAGCATCCTACCTTGTGGAGTCAGTGTGACTCTTTTGTTCCCAATATCCTCAGATTTCTGATGGATCCCACTGGAATTTGCACAAAAATCAAGATTGGCAGGAGTCCCCTCTGGTTTCTCATCTCTCCAGTAAAAATCACCAGCCCTGTGGTATTTTCCCCATTATTTCATTGATCCCAGAGTTGGAAGGGACCCACAAAGATCCAGCCCACCCCAACAACAACCCCTGGCCCTGACAGCATTTTCCACTTGAGTTCTGGCAAAAAAAAAAAAAACAAACAAACTTCAAAAAGCAACAAAAAACCAAACTCTTCAAAAAGAAGAGATTCTGAAAATCATCCCTGAAATCCCCCTGAAAACAGGCCTGAAATGCTTCTTAATTACAAAAGTTAAATATTTATTTGTACAAATATGATGAGAAAAATCTCATGCAGACTCTTCACGCACAGGAACAGAACCCAAATCCGACTGGAATGGCTTCACCACAGAACTGGGGCTGGAAGTTCTGGATTGGAACATGTGCCAAGGATTTCACACTCTTCACCAAGATTAACAATTAATAGCTGATCACTACTACTCAGAGGACTGGACAGAGATGGATGAGCAGCGGGAGCGGGTCCTGCACACCACCAGACCCCACACACTTGGCGGAAATGCAGGGTTGCCCAAAGATTGCTTGAGATAGTTCCCCAAAAATGATGGAAATGCCTTGAGATTGCTCTGGATGGCATCTGCTTCTGCTTAATTATAAACCTGCATTGGAGTCGTAACTTGTGTCTATTACAAGTAATTTGCATAATTAAAACAATTAAGGGATCGACATATCATGGCAATTAGAAATGCATCAAACTGGGGATGTTGTACAAAAGAGAGCTTCAATATGAAACATTAATTCTCTGAGAACGACAGATCCTTCCCGCTCGTCCCAGCCGCAGTGGGTGCTGCCCAGGCTCCGTCCAGAGGCAGCTTTCCCTCGGGATCCCCACTCCTGGAGGTGCTGCTGGACCCCTGCTGGAGTCAGTGAGTCGGGGGTCTCTGAATTCTTCAGGGAGAAATCAGAGTGCAGGGATTCACAGACCCCGAGCGCTTCGTCCTTCCCTGGGATCCCCTCCCGCACCAGCGTGCCTTTATTGCCACGTCCAGCTGCTTTTATCTCATTTTCCGTAGCCGTATCCTATTCTCCTTGTCCCTCTTCTTGAGAATAAGGATGAACTGATTGAAGAAGTGCTCCTGGTCCTTCTTCTTCTGGACGAGGCGGAAGCGCTGGTCCCGGCCGTGCTTCTCTGCGAACTCCTTGAAGGTTGTCCTGTGGAAAAGGAGATTTTGGGAGGCTGGGGCTGTGCCAAGGCACCCCCAGGCTCCAGCACCTGCACCCTGTGTTGGGTTGATGTGGCCAGAAATGTGAATTCTGTCCCATCTGCTGCAGCCGGGTGTGGCAGTGATCCTTATCTCTGTGGGAATATCTCCTGCTAATGGGCCATTGTTAAAAACCAGCTGGGCAATCATCTTTATCTTTCCACAGCCCATCCTCCCTCCAGGAGATATCTCCTGTTAATGGGCCATTGTTAAAAACTGGGTGTGGCAGTGATCCTTCTCTGTGTGGGAATATCTCCTGTTAATGGGCCATTGTTAAAAACTGGGTGTGGCAGTGATCCTTATCCCTATGGGAATATCTCCTGTTAAATGGGCCATTGTTAAAAACTGGGTGTGGCAGTGATCCTTATCTCTGTGGAAATATCTCCCGCTAACGGGTCATTGTTAAAAACCAGCTGGGGCAATCATCTTTATCTTCCCAAAGCCCATCCTCCCTCCAGGAGATATCTCCTGTTCATGGCCAGTGAGTCCCAGGGCATGGCTGATAAAATTCCATCATCCCACTGGGAGATGCTCCAGCCAGGGCAGGAGCCAAGCCTTTCCTACCCAGATAAAAACTGAGATTTTGGACACCAAGGCACCTTCTTTCCACTGGATTCCAGAGGAAAGCCAGACCTTTCCACATCATCCCTGGAGCTTCAGAGGAAACTGCACCTTCTCCAGGAGCACTGCTCCAGCTGAACCACATCTGCCCCTGCAGGAGGATGCAGCCACCATGGAATGGGACTACTGCCAACACCCTGACTGACTGACGGGTGTCAGCTTGGATTCTGACTCTGGCAGGGTTTGGGATTGCTCTGTGTAATACTGCATTGCTATTTTAATTTTCCTAGTAAAGAACTGTTCTTCCTAATTCCCATATCTTTGCCTGAGAGCCCCTTAATTTCAAAATTATAATAATAATTTGGAGGAGGGTGTTTACATTCTCCATTTCAAAGAGAAGCTCCTACCTTTATTGGCAGACACCTGTCCTCCAAACTAGGACACCCACACCAAAAATCAGGGGGTCTGGGAATGTCTGACAGCAGCAGGGTGGAAAATCTGGGATGAAGGAAGGTGAGACCGCAGCAGGGTTTGGACAGCTGGAGCAGCTGCAAGGAGCAGGGGTTAACTTTGGGATTGAGGAATGGACTGATGGCTGGCAGGAGGCTGCTGAGCCATTGTCACACGTCCACAGAGCAGTGACAGGAGTTTTTATTGCAACTCCTGCAGATTTCCAAGGCTCTCCTAGCAGGGCTTTCTACCTTCATTGCCTTTCAGGCTGCATGCCCAGCTCCTTTCCCCAGTGTGATGCTTTGCTTTTTATTGCAAATATTTGGGATTTATTTCTCTTATTGTGTGCCTAAATCAAGGCAGGGAAAGGAGCTTCCTCAGTGCTTTGGTGTCACAGCCAGCTCCCAAAACCCTCCAGGGGTGAAATGCTCCTGGGCTCTGGGCCAGCACATCTTTTCCCTTGGGGACTGGGAATATCAGTGCTGGGAGCAGAGCTTGGGTGGGACATCAGCCCAGAGTATTCCTAATTCTGTTGTAAAATGTTTCTTGTAATTACAATTATTACAGCCCACGTGCTGTTTGGATCCGTGTGCCCACACAGGTCGTGCTGAATAATTATCTGCATATTTTATCAGAGAAAACAGTAATTTCTTTGTTCCAGCAATTTAACAATATTTATAATAGAAACCCCTTTATTTTAATGTAATTTACAAATGAGAGAGCACTGCCCTAAGCACTGCCACTGTGTGAGTCTGGATCCATCACTTGAAAAACAAAGTAAAGCAGAAATTTTGCCTTGCATGCTGTATTTTAATTTAATCACAGAATTGTGGTCTCAGAAGGGTTTGGGCTGGGAGAGACCTCACAGATCATCTTGTTCCAGCCCCCTGCCACAGGCAGGGACACATTCTCCAAATTTAATGGCGTGGCATTAACAGGAACTTCATGGAATTATATTTCTCTTCCACCAAACGCCAAGGCTAAACACAATTTCTGAGTAATTACACCTGCATGTGTAATGCAGATGGGACTGAACATTGTGGCACTGATTTTCCATAAGTCATGTGCGTTCCATCATCACAGCATATACAGGAATATAAAATAAATGTGCTGTGCAAAATATTGCACATTGAGAGAGGGAGAGGGGAAGGCACAGAGAGAGGGAGGGATGGAACATTTCCTCTCCCAGGAACACAACAAAATACTGGGAAATATCAGGGAAGAAATGTCCATTGGAACAGGGATCTTCCCCTTGCTGTGAAGAACTCTGGGCTGAAAAGCTGAGCCTAAGTGACAAAGCTGAGCTTCCCAACCCTTCCTAAGGCAATGCCTACCTTGGGGATAACTTGGATTCTTCCAGAAGCTTCTTGAATTCTTCCTTGGCCAACAGCAACTTGTTCTTCTTCTCTTTGTACTCCTCCCTGACCCGGGTCTTGACAAACTGCTCGAAAATCTGGCCAAGGAAGGGACACAGGACAAGAGACAAGGACAAGGGACAGGGACAGGGACAGAGGACAAGGGACAAGGGACAAGGACAGGGACACAGGAGTCATTGCCAAAGCCTTTGGGGGGTTTCTGCAACCCCAGAGCCTCCTCTGCCCTCCCCACACATCCAGGAGTTTTTATTCCATCACCTCCGAGGACTGGCCCTCTCTGCTGGCTGTAATTGGGCATTTAATTAAAGGGTAGCAGTGTTTGTGTCAGTCCCAGAATCCCAGACTGGTTTGGGGTGGAAGGACCTTAAATCCCAGCCCTGCCATGGCCCAGGTTGCTCCAAGGCTGGGAAGTGATTCCATGGATCCAAGGAATGTGTCTGGATTGACTCATCACAGTCCAGGCATTGTCCTTGCCCTGAAATTCCCTGAAATAATTCCCAGACTCCCAGCTCGGGCTCTTCAGCAGCACTTTCCAGCCTGGCAGCTCCTCATACATTTTCATTCCTGTATTTCCATATTATTTTGTTTTGCTTTTTTTTTTTTCTTTAGGAAAGGGAGCAAATGAAGATGTATGGGCTCAGTGCTCTGGTAAACACCCACAGGAAGTTCTCTGGAGAACCAGGAGACAATATGGAATAAGTTCATTTTTCATCCTTTTTACTTAAAAAACGGACAATTCCATATTCAAAATTATTCCTTCTGCAGGATGACAAAAACTTTTAAGGGAGAGAAGCAACCACCGAGCAGCACGTCCACTTTCTCTGCAAGATCCCTGCATCTCTCCTGAATTTTGCAGACTCATCTGCAGACTTTGGGACCCCTAGTAAAAATTAATGCCCAAATTATCAAGACAGCAAATAAATATTTGTATTTTTAAAAGAATTATTTTAAATAAATATTTGTAGTTTTTTATATTATATATAAAATAATAATAAAAACTCCATATCCCTTTGGAGCTCCCCAGAAAAACCCAACCCCTGCAGAGAGCCCCCAGAGCAAAAAAAGAGAAAGAAGAAAAGAAGGAGAAAAGAAGAAGAAAAAAAGAAGAAAGAAAAGGAGGAAAAGAAGAGAAGAAGAGGAGAAGAAAAGAAGAAGAAAAGAAGAAGAAAAGAAGAAAATAAGAAAGAAAAGGAGGAAAAGAAGAGAAGAAGAGAAAAAGAGAAGAAAAGAGAAGAAAAAAATAAAAGAAGAAGAGAAGAGAAGAGAAGAGAAGAAAAGAGAAGAAGAAAAGAGAAAAGAAAAGAAAAGAAGAGAAGAAAAAGAGAAGAGAAGAGAAGAGAAGAGAAGAGAAGAGAAGAGAAGAGAAGAAAAAGAAGAGAAGAGAAAAGAAAAGAAAAGAAAAGGAAAAGAAAAAGAAAAGAAAAGAAAAGAAAAAGAAAAGAAAAGAAAAAGAAAAGAAGAAGAAGGAGGAGAAGGAAGAAGGAGAAGACGACTTTAATATTCTGAACTCTTTGCCTTCCAGACTTCCATGCCATAAACAACTTTACAGCAACCAACAACTTCTCTTTTCTCATTAAAAACCCAAACCCAACAACCACTCAACAAGTCTCCACAGGGAAATTCTGATTTCACGGAAGTCTCTGTTCCTCCCAGAGCTGCAGGATCCCGTTGGTTTGGGATGTCTGTGGGGCAGAGCTCACTCACCTGCCTCCTCTCCTCGGGGTTGAGCAGCAGGTAGCGCGGGTCGAACACGATCTTGTGCAGCTCCTTCTCCCAGGTGGAGAACGCCGACACCTGGGGCACAGAGCAGGGGCAGGGCAGGGGAGGGAGCTGAGGAGCCCTGGGCAGGACTCCTGGCGTGGCTGAAGGGGAATTCTGATCTCTGGCAGAGCTCTGCCGGCCCCCACCTCACCAGGATTAGTTTGCTTCTTGCAAAAATGCCATTTTGTGGGGCTGTTAGAGCAGCACAGGCACCAAGTCCCACGGAAGGGACAATCCCAACTCCAGAGCTGGAATTGTCACCCAGCAGGGGCACACAGGGAAAGCTGGCAGGGAACACCTTCAGAGCAGCACATTGCCACTGCCACTGGGATGGGAATGTCACATCCTGCATGGGATTGTCACACCCTGCATGGGAATGTCATGGGAACAACACATCCTGCATAGGAGTGTCACATCCTGCATGGGATTGTCACACCCTGCATGGGAATGTCATATCCTGCATGGGAATGTCACATCTTGCATGGGAATGTCATGAGAATGTCACATCCTGCATGGGAATGTCACACCCTGCATGGGAATGCCATATCCTGCATGGGAATGTCATGGGAATGACACATTCTGCATAGGAATGTCACATCCTGCATTAGAATGTCACACTCTGCATAGAAACGTCACATCCTGCATGGGATTGTCACACCCTGCATGGGAATGTCATGGCAATGTCACATCCTGCATGGGAATGTCACATCTTGCATGGGAATGTCACATCCTGCATGGGAATGTCACATCCTGCATGGAAACATCACATCCTGCATGGGAATGTCATGGGAATGTCACATCCTGCATGGGAATGTCACACCCTGCACAGGAATGTCACATCCTGCATGGGAATGTCACATCCTGCATGGAAACATCACATCCTGCCTGGGAATGTCATGGGAATGACACATTCTGCACAGGAATGTCACATCCTGCATTAGAATGTCACACCCTGCATAGAAACGTCACATCCTGCATGGGAATGTCAAAGGAATGTCACATCCTGCATGGGAATGTCATGGCAATGTCACACATTACATGGCAATGCCATGGCAATGTCACACCACATGGCAATGTCACACCCCACATGGCAATGTCACACCCTGCAGGGCTGCTCCATCCTCGTGGAATCACAGAGACTTTGGGTTGGAAGGGACCTCAAAGACCACCCAGCTCCATCCCTGGGCAGGGACAATTCCCACTATGTCAGAAGCTTCTACAGCATCCCTGGGAATTTGCTGGTGACAGAAAAATTCGAAGGAAATAAAATATTCTGGTCACTCCAACTAATTACAAAAGAGTGAATTCACTAAAAAAACCAAGGATGTGAGGTATAATTAAGCAGTAATTAACACTCCAGCAGGAAAGCTCTGATGAAGCAAAGTGGCTTTAAGTGGACTTGTTTTCCTCTCAGAGTGGCTTGAGATTGGAAAATCCAAAGTTCAGATTGACTTTGGGACCTGAGGCCATTGGAAAATCCAAAGTTCAGGCTGATTTTGGGGATCTGAGGCCATTGGAAAATCCAAAGTTCAGGCTGATTTTGGGGATCTGAGGCCATTGGAAAATCCAAAGTTCAGGCTGCATTTGGGATCTGAAGCCCACTCTGAGCTCAAAGCTAATTAAGCTCAACTAATTCACCACACAATCATTGCAGCTGATGATTTGTGCTTAGCAATTATTGCATTGCACATTTGGCATACATCACCTAAAATAACCTGGGATTTCTGGTTTAATTCCTGTTACATTTCACACACAAATCCCCCTCTCTCTTTGGGATTAAGAAAGGAAAACCTTGAGAAAAAAACCGCCCTGTGGAATCTTTTCAGAGGTCTTGAGAGCAGCCCAGCAGGGAGAAGACTTTCCTGGAAATGCTGGCTTAGAACATTGAGATTTTGATGCTGGGTGGGAGAGGGAGCCAGGGAGAATCTTAATTTTTCCTCTTCGAATTTCGTGGAAACTTTGAAACTTCCAGAAAAATATCCAGATTACATTTTGACGCAGGAAATCTCACCCCAGACTTCAGAATAAAGAGTGCCACTGTCTTGGAGCTCCCCCATATCCCCTCTGTTTTTAAAATGTTAAAATAAATATTCTTCTGTGGGCATTTCTGTAAGGAAGCTGCAGAACTCCACTGGCAAATTCCATCTGCTTCGAGCTCTTTGTGATTCCATCCAGCAACTCCTTGAGGAGGGAAGGCAGGGGATGGCATCAAATAATCAGATTTAAATGGCATTAATGGTCCCCTGTGCTTCAGCCAGGCCAAGCAGCTGCTGCTGAGCTGGACAGCTCAAAAATGTGCAGGGTAAAAGCAAAGTGGCCTCTTCTCTCTCCATTTTCAAACATTAGCAAATCCAAACAGTGAATTCCCCAAATTTCTTAATTTTAGGAGCAAATCTTGCATGGAAACACCTGGGAATCCTGTTCTAGAACACCCCTAATCCTTCCCAATATTGACTTATTGCCCCCTGAGTTCCAACCTGCCAGCAAATCTTCACCCAGGGCTCGTCCATGGCCCTTCTGCATTTCTGCAGCATAAATAACAATCATAATTTCTGCATTAACACAGCAGCTCTGGCGTGGGGATAATTCAGTGCAGCTCTGATTATCCCCCTTTAAAGGCTGCTGATTACTGGGATAAACCTGATGGGCTTTAGCAGCTGACCCCAGCCACCTTGGGCTGCATTTCTGCAGGGATGGAATTCCCGTGGTGGGCACACGTGGCAGCGTGGGGGAAACAGAAATCTGCACCCCCTGCTCGATTTACACCTCCCAAACCCAGAGCATTCCCTGTTCCTGCAGCTCAGCACAGCTGCAACCATCTCCAGAACCTCCTTTGGGGAGCATTAATGGCTTTGTGCTGCTGGAGATGGGTGGGATTTTGGGATGGAGTTCCCAGGTTTGCTGTGGCTGCCCCTGCATCCCTGGCAGTGCCCAAGGCCAGGCTGGACACTGGGGCTGGGACAGTGGGAGGGGTCCCTGCCCTGGTTTAAGGTCCCTTCCAGCCCAAGCCGTTCATGATCCCATGATTTGGATGGCCAGTCAGTGACATGGGCTGCCCATGCAGGAATCCCTGGACTTTGTGGTGAAGGAAAATTAAGGAGCTGCCCAGGACACGTCCCTTGCCCTTTGGGGTTTCTGTGCCCACAGCCCCACGTCCTGCTGAGCCCCTGGCCCTGCTGGAAGAGCTGCTGCCTCCGGATATCCTGGGCATTTGGAAAGGGCTCCCAGTTCCCCGGCGGCAGGGGGGAAACGCCACCAGGGCTGGGACAGAGCCCAGCGCGGCTGCTGCTGCCCTGGCGCTGGGCAGGGGCAGGGAAGGGCGCAGGAGGGGCTCTGCTCACCCCCCTCTCCAGCAGCATGTCCCTGAAGCGGGTGATCCTCTCCTCCAGGGGCGGCGCGGCCGGCGGGGAGCCCTGCTGCCCTCCCCGCTGCTCCTCGGCGGGGCCGGCGCGGCGCGGCTCGGTTCTGCGCGGGACAGCGGGTCAGGCTGCTCGGGCGGGACTCGTCCTCCGTCCTCCCGTCCTCCCGTCCTCCCGTCCTTCCATCCTCCCGTCCTCCCGTCCTCCCGTCCTCCCGTCCTCCCGTCCTCCCGTCCTCCCGCCCTCCCGTCCTCCCGTCCTGCCGTCCTCCCGTCCTTCCATCCTTCCCTTCCTATTCATCCTCCCATCCTTCCCTTCCTTTTCATCCTCCCATCCTTCCCTTCCTTTCCATCCTTTCCATCTTTTCAATCCTTCCCATCCTTCCCATCCTTCCATCCTTCCCATCCTTTCCATCCTTTCCATCCTTTTAATCCATTTTATCCTTCCCATCCTTCCATCCTTTCCCTCATTTTCATCCTTCCCATCCTTCCCTTCCTTCCCATTCTTCCCTTCCTATTCATCCTTCCATCCTTCCCTTCCTTCCCTTCCTTTCCATCCTTCCCATCCTTTCCATCCCATCCTTTCCTTTCCATCCTTTTTATCCATTTTATCCTTCCCATCCTTTCCATCCTTCCCATACTTTCTATCATTTTTATCCTTTCCATCCTTTCTTTTTCATCCTTTCCATCCTTTCCGTCCATTCCATCCTTTCCATCCTTTCCTTTTCATCCTTTCCATTCTTTCCATCCTTTTTATCCTTTCCTTCCCATCCTTCCCATCCTTTCCATCTTTTCAATCCTTTCCATCCTTTCCTTTCCATCCTTTTCATCCATTTTATCCTTCCCACCCTTCCATGCTTTCCATGCTTTCAATCCTTTCCATCCTTCCCTTCCTTTTCATCCTTCCCATCCTTTCTGTCATTTTTATCCTTTCCATCCTTTCTTTTCCATCCTTTCAATCTTTTCCATCCTTTCCTTTCCATCCTTTTTATCCATTTTATCCTTTCCACCCTTCCCATCCTTCCCTCCTTTCCATGCTTTCAATCCTTTCCATCCTTTCCATCCTTTTTCATCCTTTCCATCCTTTTTATCCTTTTTATCATTTTTATCCTTTCCATCCTTTTCATCCTTTCCTTTCCATCCTCTCCATCCTTTTTTCATCCTGTTTTCATCCTTTCCATCCTTTCCATCCTTTTTTCATCCTTTTTCATCCTTTTTTCATCATTTCCATCAGTTTTTCATCCTTTTCATCCTTTCCATCCTTTTTTCATCCTTTCCATCCTTTCCATTTTTTTCATCCTTTTTTCATCCTTTCCATCCTTTATTACCATAAAGGTAATAAAGGTAATAAAGGTAATTAATAAAGATAATAAAGTTTAGTACCAGTAGACCTGGGGCTGGCTCTGAGCCTGCAAGCCTGACAGCAGGGAATAAACAGCTGCACTTCAGTGAAGGAAAACTTTTAATTTTAATAATCAATGCTATTGGAGGAACCCACAGCCTGGCAGCTGGTTTGGGACCATTTCATAAGGGAAGAGTTCCCCAGACACAAATGGGACGTCCATGGGAAACAGAGGCTGCAGAGAATCCTGGACACCTGGAGAATGCCCCCATCACTCACTCACAGGAGCAAAAACTGCATTTAACTTGCCCTTCTCTGTACAAGATGTCCTGGTTTCAGTTTGAAACTGGGCAGAAACACCAATTAATGTAATGGTTTTGGTTCACTACTTTGAAATTTTTATGCTGTGAGACAGGATTAGGAGGAAAGTAAAACAGGTTTAACTTTAAGTGGTACAAAGAGAAACTTTATTACTAGAAATTATAAGAAAAAAAATTAGAATAAAACTTTAGATTACTTTTCCTTCTCTTACACACTTTTTTTCCCACATTGAAAACATACAGAAAACAACTCAGTCATTGACAGTAAATAACTACCCAAACCTTAACAAATAAAAATTTCAAAAAACCTTTACAAACTACCACACCAACCCTTCCCACCATTACATAAAGAGAAATAAACTTTAGAACTTACTTATTTCTCTTAGTTTTGATGCTCAGATCATCATTTTCATCCCCTGGACAAGAGCTCACACATTTGTCTGCTGGAAAGAAGGAAATATTTATCAGATTTGAACGAGATAAATGGGAATACAAATTCCTCAAATCGACTTCTCTTCCCTTGTCTCTGCTGCTCAGCTATTTCCTGGTTTCAGCCCCACAGAGGGTTTTAAAAATAACAAGTATTTTATAAAATCCTCAGAATTGCCTTCATCCAAATGGAAACAACAGCAATAAAGTGACCATTTCCAGTCAGCAAAATTCCTCATTTTTCATTCATGACACGATTGCTTCAAATCTTATTATTGTCTCACCTGATCCTCCCTCCTCCCTTCCCTTCAAAATGCAACTCAGGACATCCCTGCAGAATCACTCCTGTGCTGACAGCCTGGAGGGTTCCCTGGAGGACACTCCCCCAGAGCTTCTCCCTTTCCCTTTTCCCTCCTGGGACCAGCCAGTCCCCCAGGAATTCCAGCAGAGCCCCTGCTCTCCTTGGGGGACCCAGAGCTTGGATTGTCAGTCACAGCAAGGGGAGCAAAGCCTGAATTCTGAAATTCTCTTCATCTCCTGCAGTTCTCACCAAAACCCCCAAGAAGTGAAATTCCTGCAGTGCCAGCACTCAGGCTGGGAAATGCTCTTGGGCTGCTCGTGGGGATGGGATTCACCCTTGTCCGAGTGCCAAAGGGTCCAAATATCAGTAGGGATTCAGCAAATCACTGCTTTTCAGTGGGAATGCTGTAAATTCTGCTTTCAGTGGGAATTCTGTAAATTACTGCATTTCAGTGGGAATTCTGTAAATTCTGCTTTTCAGTGGGAATGCTGTAAATTCTGCTTTTCAGTGGGAATTCTGCAAATTCTGCTTTTCAGTGGGAATTCTGTAAATTACTGCATTTCAGTGGGAATTCTGTAAATTACTGCATTTCAGTGGGAATCCTGCAAATTCTGCTTTTCAGTGGGAATTCTGTAAATTGCTGCTTTTCAGTGGGAATTCTGCAAATTGCTGCATTTCAGTGGGAATGCTGTAAATTACTGCATTTCAGTGGGAATCCTGCAAATTCTGCTTTTAGTGGGAATTCTGCAAATTCTGCTTTTCAGTGGGAATCCTACCAGCTGTGCCCAGGAGCCAGGCTGGGCACTGGGGTTGGAGCACCTGGGGCAGGGGAGGTGTCCCTGCCATGGCTTTGGGGTCCCAAAGTGCTCTGGGATTCCATGGGGAACAAACCAGCCTCCAGTGCTGGTGCAGTTGCAGGGGATAATTGTGGAAGTTGTGGAAATTATTCCAGTTCTGGGTGTAGAGGATGCACAGAACCCAAGGACAGGGCTTGGAGCACCTGGGGCACTGGGAGCTGTCCCTGCCCAGTGGATGGGCTTTGGGGTCCCTCCCAGCCCAACCTTTCCCTGATTTGATGACTCTATAATGTCCATTTGTTATTAATCAGCTGGGAAAACCCAGCCTGAGCACCCAGAGGGGCCCTGCACCAGCTGCAGGACGAGGTCACAGCAGATAAATGAAATATAAAATAAATAAACAGCTGCAGGATGAGATCACAGCACAGGAGCTGCCCCTGCTCTCCAGCCCCATGGCCTGGTGGAAACATCAACCTCCTGCAACAAACCTTGGTAGAGGAGGAGAATTGAGAAACGAGCTACTTTTCATTCATGCCCAGTTTAAAAAGCACTTGATCCTTCAGCAGAGACAACCCAGAGCATCCCATGGACAGCTTCACTTGACATCTTTTTTATTTTTAAGATGTTTGATTTGAAAATCGTAATTAAAACTCAGCAGCAGCCACTCAGCTAAATAAGTGTGGGAAGCATTGTTGGGAGCACTCAGCTGGTGTTATCTATTTACTGGAGATTACAAGCTCAGAGAAGAGGTAACAAATAATCCCCTTCACCTCAGAGCTAATCTATACTAATTATTAGCTGCTCCAACCCTGAGAGCCACAAGCCCCAATTACAGCAGGGAAGATTAAGACTATTTAACAACAATGGAAGTCATGGCCATAAAAAACCAGGAGCATGAATCAAATCTTCGTGGTAGAGATAACAAATGCACAGGATGGAACCGAGCAAAAAATAGATTTTTGAAGTGGCACCTATCAGCCCTTCAGTCTCTTCTGTTAATTAATCACAGAGAGAAACAATGCTAAAGACCATGAGCAACGACCCTCAGCTTTGTCTCTGGCCATCCTTGGCAGGAATTCACTGAGCCCTCAATAAACCCTGCAGTCCAAAGCTCTGCTTTCCTCCTGAAGAACGAATTTCAGCAGACAGGCTTTGGAGGAATTACACCCACTCCAGCTAAAGCTCCTCAAATTACACAGAAATACATATCCAAGCACCTGCTGTGGAAATTCAGAGAGAAAAATGGAATTTTGGGAGGACACAGGCAGAGACGCCTCCCTGAAGCTGCTTTTCTGCTGGCAGCAAAATCCTGCAGGCACGGGGCTGCTGGATGTTGGGGTCTGCAGGGGTTACTTGGGGTTTGCAGGGATAAATTAAAGAGTTTGCAGCAGTTCTTTGGGGTTTGCAGGGGTTGTTTGGGGTTTGCAGGGATAAATTAAGAGTTTGCAGCAGTTCTTTGGGGTTTGCAGGGGTTACTTGGGGTTTGCAGGGATAAATTAGGGGTTTGGGTTCGTTTAGGTTGGTTTGGGTCGGGTTGGTTTGTTTTGGTTTGGTTTGGGTTGGGTTGGGTTGGTTTGGGTTGGTTTAGGTTGGTTTAGGTTAGTTTGGGTTGGTTTGGGTTAGTTTGGGTTGGTTTGGGTTGGTTTGGGTTGGTTTAGGTTGGTTTAGGTTAGTTTGGGTTGGTTTAGGTTGGTTTAGGTTAGTTTGGGTTAGTTTAGGTTAGGTTAGTTTGGGTTGATTTGGGTTGGTTTGGGTTGGTTTAGGTTGGTTTAGGTTAGTTTGGGTTGGTTTAAGTTAGTTTGGGTTGGTTTAGGTTGGTTTAGGTTAGTTTGGGTTGGTTTAGGTTAGGTTAGTTTTCGGGTTGGTTTGGTTTGGTTTAGGTTGGTTTGGTTTAGGTTAGTTTGGGGTTGGTTTGGGTTGGTTTGGTTTGGTTTAGGTTGGGTTGGTTTGGGTTGGTTTGGGTTGGTTTGTGTTGGTTTAGGTTGGTTAGGTTAGTTTGGGTTGGTTTAGGTTAGGTTAGTTTGGGTTGGTTTGGGTTGGTTTGGGTTGGTTTAGGTTGGTTTAGGGTTGGTTTAGGTTAGTTTGGGTTGGTTTAGGTTAGGTTAGTTTGGGTTGATTTGGGTTGGTTTAGGTTGGTTAGGTTAGTTTGGGGTGGGTTAGGTTAGTTTTGTTGGGGTTAGTTTGGGTTGATTTGTGTTGGTTTAGGTTGGTTAGGTTAGTTTGGGTTGGTTTAGGTTAGTTTTGGTTGTTCGCTGGTTAGGTTGGTTTGGGTTGGTTTGTGTTGGTTTAGGTTGGTTTAGGTTGGTTAGGTTAGTTTGGGCTGGTTAGGTTAGTTTTGTTGGGGTTGGTTACTTGCTGCCGCCTCCAGCTTGCGCTTGTGCGGGGGGTCCTCGAGCAGCCGCGTGATGTCCCCGCGGTGCCGCAGGTCCAGCGGCCGCTCCCACACCGACAGCTGCATGGTGGGGTTGAAGAAGAACACCCGGTCATCTCCAGTCCAGACCACACACCTGCTCCAAGCGACAAAGCAGCCTCAGGGCCTGGCCAGGACCAGGAGTGCCCTGAGGGACACCCAGGGACACCCAGGGACACCCAGGGACACCCCAGTGACACCCCAGTGACACCCCAGGGACACCCCAGGGACACCCAGGGACACCCAGGGACACCCCAGGGACAGCCCAGGGACAGCCAGTGATACCCAGGGACAGCCCAGGGACAGCCCAGGGACACCCAGGGACAGCCAGATACCAGTGACACCCCAGGGACAGCCAGCGATACCCAGGGACAGCCCAGGGACACCCCGGGACAGCCAGCGATACCCAGTGACACCCAGTGACAGGCCAGGGACACCCCAGGGACAGCCAGTGATACCCAGTGACAGCCCAGGGACACCCCAGTGACACCCCAGGGATAGCCAGTGACACCCAGTGACAGCCAGTGACACCCAGTGACAGGCCAGGGACACCCCAGGGACAGCCAGTGATACCCAGTGACACCCCAGTGACACCCAGGGACAGCCCGGTGACACTCAGTGACAGCCCAGGGACACCCCAGGGACACCCAGTGGCACCCAGTGCCAGCCCAGGGAGGTGCTGGCAGGGTCCTGGCAGCGGCTCACCACGGGGATCCTGGCACTGGGGTGGATGCCACGGGCTTGTTCCCCTTGGCAGCGCCATCAGCCTGGCTCAGCAGCTTGAAGGAGTGATCCTGCAGAGACACAGAGGTGGGGCACAGGCACGGAGGTAAAGGCACCCACAACCTGGAGGGGTCAGAATCCCAGGAGAGGCTTTAGGGACACCCAGCTGCTCTGGGAATTCTAAAAATGCCTCTGCAGCACCAGCCACGGTCACAGTTAGTGCCAGGAGCACCAGCCAGGCCGTTTTTAGGTGCTCTTATCAAACACTCTGGAGTTTGTCAAGGCTACTGAAACATAAATTGTGCTAAATCAGGTAAAAAGGAGCTGGAAAACAGAACAGCAAGATGGCAAGAACTCAAATAAAGGTGGGCAGTGGAGCACTGCACTGGAACCAATAATACCTTCTGCAAAGTGCATGCACAAAGTAAAGGCACCAATCAAAAAATGTGTGATTGTGTGGACAGTGGTTTAAAAATGTGTAAGTAAGGCATGAAGTAAACAATAAAGTGGCTTCTGCTTAATGACATTAATTATCATTAATCACATTACTTAGTTGTTCCAAAGGCCTCTTCCAGTGCCTGAATGAGCCAACAAGAGAAAATGGAGAAAGGTTTTGGACAAGGGATGGAGGGACAGGACACAGGGAATGGCTTCACTGCCAGAGGCAGGGCTGGATGGGATTTGGGCAGGAATTGTTCCCTGGGAGCTGGGATGGAATTCCCAGATGTGCTGTGGCTGCCCCTGGATCCCTGGCAGTGCCCAAGGCCAGGCTGGACACTGGGGCTGGACAGTGGGACAGTGGAAGGGGTGACACTGGGGGGGATTTGGGGTCCCTTCAATCCCAAAGTTGGGATTCCATGGGGAGCAACCCAGCCCTGAGTGTCCCCCCTGATCCCCTGACAATGCCAGAGCTCCTGCACAGCCCCAAGAGAAATGAACCCCATGGCTGCTCAAAATCCCCTGCAGGGAGGGGTCCTGGGTGTCCAGCACAGCCAGTCCCACCCCGGCCTGGTGTGGAGCCCAGGGGCTCTGAGGGGCTCGGGACTGACCTTGCCCCTGGCCCTGGGCACACTCTTGCTCTCCGTGTGCAGGATCAGCGCCGGCGGGCAGGGGGCTCTGCTCGACTCCTTGCCACCGTCTGCGAGGGGAAAGGAGCTCTTTGAATGGAGAGCAACAAGCCCACAGCAAGGCAGAACTGCTGAGGAAAACCTGCTGGTTTCTATACAATAGAAATCTGAGTCCCTCAGAGAGAGAGAAAAAATACAAGAATTAGATTAAAGCCTTTAAAAAATTAAAATCTATTAAACCACACAGACATGAAGTAGAAGTGTCAGTTTTAGTTTTAAGTAAATAGGAATATACTTTAAGTTCCTTAAGAGAGTAAAGAGCCCTAAAGGCAAGTTTAAAGTTCAGAAACTTAGCTCCAGACATAACAAAAACATAGCAGAACACTGCTTACATTTCTAGATGGAACAGATAGAAGCATTTATGCAAATAAATAACACTGTGCATGTAAATTACGTGTAAGGACTGACAGCACTTTCATACTTTAGAATTGAGCTCTGATAGGTGTAGGAGGAATGTTTTAGAATCATGTTTTCAGCTGATGGGATGATTTATGAATAAAATCCCCTGTACTGGGGTGAGAATATAGAAGAAGGAAAGGAGAAAAGGAAAGAAGGAGAAGAAGGAGAAAAGGAAGAAGAAGAGGAAGAGGAAGAAGAGGAAGAAGAAGAAGAAGAAGAAGAAGAAGAAGAAGAAGAAGAAGAAGAAGAAGAAGAAGAAGAAGAAGAGAAGAAAGAAGAAGAAGAAGAGGAAGAAGAAGAAGAAGAAGAAGAAGAAGAAGAAGAAGAAGAAGAAGAAGAAGAAGAAGAAGAAGAAGAAAGAACAAGAAGAAGAAGAAGAAAGAACAAGAAGAAAGAACAAGAAGAAGAAGAAGAAGAAGAAGAAGAAATAGAAGAAATAGAAGAAATAGAAGAAATAGAAGAAGAAGAAATAGAAGAAATAGAAGAAGAAGAAGAAATGGAAGAAGAAGAAATAGAAGAAATAGAAGAAATAGAAGAAGAAGAAATAGAAAAGAAATAGAAAAAGAGTGGAATCACACACACACAGCCATGGGATCACACACACACAGAGCCATGGGATCACAGACACACACAGCCATGGGATCACACAAGCTCCAGCCATGGGATCACACAGACACAAGCTCCAGCCATGGATCACACAGACAGCCCCGGCAGCAGCACCCACCTGGCCGTGCCTGCTCCAGCAGCCGGGTGACCAGGGTGACGCCGGGCGCGGGCGCGGCGCTGACACGCGCCACCTGCGCTGGCACCAAGGGCCCCACGGCGGCCTCCAGCCCCGAGGCAGAACCTGCCAGCAAACCACGAGGGAGGGGTGCAAGGGGAGAGGAGGGAAGAAGGGGGGAAGAGTGGAGTTTTGCCATGGTAAATAAAGATTCCCTTTAAAAGCCTTGGCTTGTTTCCCCAGCTCGTGGCGATGCCTTCAGTCTTAGATTTTCCATTTTTCAGCATCTCTGCTGCTTAGTGCAAACCCTGAAACTTCATGTTAGGTGCTGGTAAGTTCTGTGTAACTCTGAAATTTCATGTTAGGAGTTGGTAAGTTCTGTGTAACTCTGAAACTTCATGTTAGGCGTTGGTAAGTTCTCTTCACAGGGCAATTAAATAAAGCAGTTCCTTTCCCTAGCTGGAGAATCAAGGACAACTGGTACCCAAAAAGCAGAACAATGGCTGAGGGAAGGGGGCAAGCCAGGGGGGCTGATGCTTCACAGCCTGGGGCTGTGGTTGGAGAATTGACTCCAATATGTAATGAACCAAAACTTATAAAAATGCAAAATCTGGTGACCAGGATCCATCTGGGATTTGATTTGGGGGCAGCCCCATCCAGGCTCTGCACTTCCCAAGGTGAATCCTTTCAATAAATTCCTATTTTATTCCTTTTGCTCTGCCCAGTCTCTGTTCCAGCTCAGCAGTAAATTCCTATTTCATTCCTTTTGCTCTGCCCAGTCTCTGTTCCAGCTCTGCCCTTCCAGGCCTGGTGACCATGAAGTGACATCAAGGCACTGGTGGCACTCGTGGCTGTGGTCAGTGGTCAGTGGTCAGTGGCCAGCAGGTGCTGCACCAGCAGCTGCCCTTGGGGATCTCAGGGAGCTTCTCCAGCCCCAGTGACTCAGTGAATTCACCTGCTGAACACATCTCCTGCCCCCACTGCAGGGTTAAAACAAAGTTTGTGCTCAGCTCAATTCCTGGCCACGATGCCCATGGATTCTCAGCCAATAAACAGAGCCAGAAATTTAAAATCAATGAAAATGTGGCCCTCAAAGTAAGAATCTGCCAGGGCAGATCAATGCCCTCCCAGCAGGTCACAGCAAGATCAGTGTTCTCATTTTAAATAACACTCCTCTGGTTTCCACTGTTACTCAGCACAACTTCTTTGTGTCCCACTCTGTCCACGGGAAATTATTTTGCCAATAGTTTAAAAGTGCAGCTTTATCCAGGGAGGCACAGTCTGCTCAGACAAGGCCAAACCAGAAACTCTCTGATTTGCTCATGTGCATTATTCATGAGCAATCAGTAAGCCAGGGCTGCTGCTAGAGCCAGCCCAGCTAAACCAGGCTCCCCAGTCCTGCAGAATCCCTGGCTGCTGCCAAATCTGAGGTCAAACCTCAGATTTATTCCATTTATATTAGCATTTATTTCCAATTAGCTGGGCACAAGTTCTGCAGAAGCTGAGGCACACAGCCCCACCTCCTGCCAGGGTAAATCCAGCTGTCCCCACGTCCCCAAGTCCCCAGACTGTACAGACACATCCCTGCTGAGGTTGGGAGTGACACAATCCCCACCACAGGCTGCAGGATTTCCTGCCCCTTCCTTTCACCAGCCACCCATGGGCCACCAAACAGCTCCCACCCCAACTCCTCCACCTTCTGGAGTGGCTTGGATCATTTCTGAAACCCTCAGTCTGTCGGCAGAGCCCCTCACACAGCCTGAACGCCCCATGGGTCTGTGTCCCTGCAAGCCCAGCACACAACACACAATCCCAGACTGGTTTGGGTTGGAGGGACCCCAAATCCCACCCAGTGCCTGCTGGGGAGGAGGTGGCAGGAAAGCCTCAGTTACTGAATTACCATGGAACAATGGGATGGCCCCTGAAGGTAATCCCCTCCTGATAGAACAATGCCCTCGGCCAGAGAGCAACTCCAAAGGGCACAGAAAGACTTGTTAGGGCCCAAAGAGTAGATTTTAGAGTTTAAAATGTAACACACTATGCCAATATTATGACTCCTATAGGCTCTATGTAAATGCTATAAAATTTGTATCTTGTATTACATTGGTTAGTGGAAATTAGAATATTTATTATGGAAGATTTATTGTACTGCAAACGGAAAATTTTTCTCTCTTACCTCTTACCTCTGATCTCTAAGCTCTCTCTAATCTCTCTCTTACCCCCTGCTCTTATCACTCTCCATGCTCTACACTCTCTCTTACACCCACGCCTTATAATAAAATACAAACCTGAAGAACAGAAAATAGTAACTCCTGAGTCTGTCCAGAGACTGTCCAACAACCCACCCCCACAAGTGCCACCTCCCACTGCCCCAGGCTGCTCCAAGCCCTGTCCTTGGGTTCCATGGGTTCTCTACACCCAAAACTGGGATAATTTCCACCACTTGCATAATTCTCCCTGCAATTGCAGCCAGCCCTGGAGACGAGCTCTGCTCGTTCCCCACCTCGCTGCTGCTGCTCAAACGTGACTTGCCATTATGTAATTTCAGCTGCTTCTTTCTGTTGATTTATTATCCAATCCAGGAACAATATCAGTGCATCTTTTGATGTGATGGAAGCAATTATCCCACGGCTTCCACCCGCAGCAGAGTCAAGTATATATAAATATATATTTATATACACATCTATATGCACTTCATACATGCAGATCGAGTTCAACTGCTTATTTTAATTATAACTGCAGCTCACCAAATAAGCAGGAATGATTTAAGGCAATCTTAACCTTTAAGGAATAAATATTTATGCTTTGGAGCTCTTTGTGCTTATGAAGAGCAGTCTTTGCAATGGATGGCTTTGGAATACAAATAAAGCCTGGATGGAGTTGAATGTCACGATGCAATATCAGCCTCTGGTCTGAACTGAACATAACCTGGGCTGGAATTACACCTGGATGTGAACCCACACTCTGAGTGCTTCATGATTACATTGAGGCCAATAATACTCTAAACAATCCTGAGGAGGGGGGAGGAAAATGCTCTTCACTGTGAGGTTTTGGGTGATTGCAGAGCCAGGGAGGCCAACGGGGCCTTTGGAGAACATCTGCCCTTTCCTGAGACTATTCCAGGCATTTCCCAGCATATTCTAAGCACAGAGCCACCCACACTTCCATGAACTGCAGCAGGGACAAGGACAGACAGACACAAACAGCATTTTGTGCATTTTGTGCACCCCAGAACCCCAGATCCCAGACTGGTGTGGGGTGGAGGGACCTTAACTCCCACCCCTGCCATGGCAGGGACACCTCCCACTGTCCCAGGGGCTCTAACCCGGCCTTGGGCACTGCAGGGATGGGGAATCCCATGTCAGATGGAGGAAAGTTTATAAATCACGATTTTTAGCCTCCTGCTCAACCAGAAACAACCCAGAAACGTTGGCAGATCTCTGGTTTTGGCAGAATTACCCTAACTGCTCTGTACTCCTCCATCCATCTCTCCTGTGGTTTATGTTTGTTTGGGTTTTCCCATTTTTAAACTGAAAAAAAGGAAATTTCTACTGAAGAGCTCCTTTTCTGCTGCACTGGAAAGTAACAAAAATAATCAGCTTGTGACCTGGGGTGGAGCACAGGAGAATGACAAGGAGCTGGAAGGGGAGAGGTGGCAGCAGCAGGGATGTTTGTCCCTGGAAAGGCAGAGCCTGGCACAGGGACTGGGAGAAGCAGGAGCTGCCTCTGGATTTTGGCACTGAAATGCTTTGGGCTTTTTCAGTTTAAAATTGATGGTGTAGAAGCCAAGTCACCCCACTGGATCCCATCAGATGAATAAATTGCCCCGGAAGGAGGTCAGAAAATTAGTGAGGGGTCTTGTGTCTTTGGTAAAATGAAAAATACAGGCATGAGGCACAGAACTAAAGCTGGAGAGAGATTTATGCCCAGATAAATCAGTGTACAGCAGAACAAAACCATGGAGAGATTTGGGAAAGATGAGACAGAGAAATCTTACAAATATGAATGCTCAGGTTCTGAAACCATGAGCGAGATTGAAATGAAAGCCACTTTTGAGATGCCAAGCCTTAGTTACTGAATTACCATGAAACAACAGGATGGCCCCTGAAGGCAATCCCCCCTTGATAGAACAATGCCCTCTGCCAAAGAGCAACTCCAAAGGGCACAGAAAGACTTGCCAGGGTCCAAAGATTAGGTTTTAGAGTTTAAAGTGTAACACATTATGGTAATATAAGGATTTCTATAGGCTGTATGTAAATGCTGTAGAATTTGTATCTTGTATTACATTGGTTAGTGGAAATTAGAATATTCATCATGGAAGAAGATTTATTGCATTGTAAATGGGAAATCACTCTCTTCTCTCTCTTCTTTCCTTCTCTCTCTTCTTTCCTTCTCTCTCTCTCTCTTCTCCCTCTTCTCCCTCTTCTTACTTCTCTTCCTCTCTCCCTCTTCTATTCCCCCACTACCCTTTTATCCCATTGCTCTTTCTCTCCCCCCTTTTATCTATTTTTGGCCTACTCTGGGCTGTGCTGAGCATCTTTTAGCAGGGCTCTTTTATAATAAATGTAACTGTAACTTTTAGCCTATACAGTGCACTTGAGTTTTGTCCCTGTCTATCCCGACACAAAGGCTCCCACAGAGAGACATCACCAGCCTGTTCCACAAGGTAATTATCACCCTAGGGCTGTGGGACCCGTCCCTCCCATGGCACTGGATGGGATTTAAGGTCACCCCAACCCATCCCATGATTCTGGATCTCCAGTAAACCCCAGCCCCAGCCCTCTCCAGCACGGGTAGGAGCTGCACTCCTGCTCCTGCAGGATAATTTGGAGCTTTCATTTCAATATGCATTGCCATAACCACTTTAGGAAGTGGTGAATGCTGGAGTAAATTGCTTATTGGAGCGGGAAGGGAGATGGGAAGTCAGCAAGAATTCCTGAAAATCTGCAGAGTCAGGGCTAAGTGACAATGAGCACCTTCTGCAACGAGCTGTGCTGGGGGAAAATCTCCCTCTCCACTTTCTCTTCTTTTAACAACCTGGCTTTTTGCGATTTCCACCAAATGAGCAGCGGAACGAGGGAAGGCACAGAGGCTTCAAAGGCAAAGTGAAATCAAGCCAAATCAACCCCCTAGAAGCTGAGTGTCACATCCAGCCATATTTTACTGTTCTGTCCTGCACTGTGCATGCTTGAAATGCTAAACCAAGCCAGGGAAATGTTCCCTGCCCTGAGGGAGGGGCACTGAAGGGTATGGGACAGGATAACCTTTGAAGGTTCCTTGAAAATCAAATTATTCAGTGATTCCATCACTGGCAGCAGCAGCAGAGCCCCACACCCCAAAGCTGCTGGGTTCAGGGGCTGTGAAAATCCCCCAAAACCCTGAGAAGAGTCCTGCCCCCCTCTGCCACCACACAGGGATTATCAGCTCTGACTGCCCTTCAAAGTCCTGCTGCAGCACTTGGGAAAACTGGAGAGTCCTAGTTCAAAAATTCCTCAGAGGAATCATTTTAGGAAGGGTGTAGCATCCTCATTTCTTCCCTTTTTTGGGGGATGGTTGTTCCAGCCCTGTGTCCAACCCCAAAAAACCCCCTGACCTCCTCTGGTGCTGCCCTTGTGATCCCAGGCAGGAATTCCCCCTTTGGTGCCAAATTCTGGCATTGCCAATAACTGGAAAAAAAGTTCAAACTGACACAAGAATAAAGCAAAAGGACTCCTCTGTCTCTTTTTGGACATGAACATCTGCTGTTTGTGCATTCATTTTCCTGACATTTCCCTCCTGGTTTTATTTTGCAGGATTGCTGAGCCAGGCCAGGATCTGGGCTGGACCCTCCCAGCTCAGGATGTTCCTGATCCCAGAGTAAAACTCAGCTTTACTTATGTAACTGCACCAATATGAGCAGGAGACAGCTCAGAGCAGTGACTGGAGAGTTTTCCCAGTGGTTCCTGCATGTGTGTAAAACTCCACTGAGATCTCCCTGGTGCTTTACAGACCTTAATGGAGTCTCCAAATTGGGAGGGGAAAAAAAAGCTTATATTGGATTTTTGGGCAGGTTCTGAGCAGCAGCTCCTGACCCTGGTGACCTCCCTGCACACAGGGACCTCAAAGACTCCTCTTGAATTATTCATGGAGCCATCACAGGAGATTGGAAAGCAGGGCTGGAGGTGCCCAGAGCCTGAGCAGGGATTGGTGCTGGGCAGATCTGGCAGCACTGGGAGGGTCCTGGGCTGGAGCTGAGCTTGTCCAAACCCAGGGAGGGGAGCTGGGAGCACCCTGCAGCCCAGGGGCAGGAGAAAGGGGATGTGCTGGGGATGGGATAGTGATGATCACCCCACACAGCCCCTCTCACTGCTCCACCCAGCCCAATCTCCCCTGCTGGAAGACCTTACAAAAATAGGAATGTTTAGATGCTGAAAATATGGAAACCATAAGTGAGATTGAAATGAAAGCCACTTTTGAGATGCCAAGCCTTAGTTACTGCATTAGGCTCTAGTAAATGCTATAGAATTTGTATCTTGTATTACATTGGTTAGTGGAAATTAGAATATTCATCATGAAAGAAGATTTATTGCAAACAGAAAATTGCTCTTCTTTCTTTCCCTCTCTCTTTCTACCATCCCTCCTTTACCTCTAATACCTTCTCTCCTCCCTCTTCTCTTCTTCCTCTTCTTACTTCTCTTCCTCTCTCCCTCTTCTCTTACTCCCATAACCCTTTTATCCCATTGCTCCTTGTCTTCCCCCTTTTATGTCTTTTATCTCTGTAACTTTTAGCTTACACAGAGCACTTGAGTTTTGTCCCTGATGACCGTCTATCCCGACACAAAGGCTCCTGCATCCCAAACTTTCACCATTCTTTTCCAGCCTCACACAAACTCCAGCAGCAGATTCCCCTCTCCTGACTGTGGGTAGGAATTCTGAGAGAACACACTGAATTATGGGGCACCACAGACTCAGAACCTGCCATTATTCCTGCACAAACCAATCCTTTGTGTTTTGGAGTGAAATCTTCAAATGCTCATTTCTGGGAGGATTTTAGTCAGAAATCAGGTTTGGGATTTTGAACCCAGCCAGGCAGAAAGCAGGAATGTGAAAAACTCTTGTGCTCCATTTTTAGGGTGGCTCCTGAGTCAGGGTTGAGGTCCCAGGTTCTTGGCATCACAGAGGGAACTCAGTGTGGGACAGGGGCTGGCAGGAGAGATTTTGGGAAGGACACAACAAAACCACGTCCTGAATGTGCCAACAGAGCTGTGAGTGCAATAAAACCCCTGAAATTCCATTCAGTGCTCTGGGGAAGCTCCTGTGGCACACTCGAAATTGGGAAATGTAATTAATTTCCCTTATTTATATTCTGACCAAGAAGGAAGATTCATTTTGCCTCGTTACATTTCTTTACACTTAGAGGGGCCTGACTGAGGAACAGGGGGAGGCACCCAGGAAACATGCACAGCTCCAAAGCAAAACTGGGTAAAACACCAGGAAAATCCCTGTGGATTTGGTTCCCACCATCCAAGGGGCTGAAGAGGAATAGCTGTTTGATTGGAGGAATAATAATAATAATAATAATAATAATAATAATAATAATAATAATAATAAATACAAACTCTGAGGTCTCAGCCTTGCAGAACCCCCAGGTCATGCCCTGGAATTTCTGTTCCTTTACAATAAACTCCCAATCAGGTATTTCTGCATTAATTTTAGTCCCCAAGGTGAAGTGCAGAAGTATTTTTGAATGATTCAAAGGATGTTCTGTGGTTTGCTCAGCTCTCAGTCCCACTGGACAAAATGAAGCCTCAGCCTCCCAGGGAATGCTGAGAATTGCACCAGGAGCTCCCAGACCCTGCAGATGCAAATCCTGAGAGTGGAGATGGATCCACTGAGATTGTGGAATTCCTTCCTCCATCAGGTTTAGTTTTGCACTGAGTTTCCCCCACATCCAGCCCTGATTCAGACCAAACATTGGGAATGTATCAGTTCAAATCCACTCTGTGGCTTCATTTTACAGCATCCAAATCAGTCCCCAGAAAGCTGAGTAATAAAGTTGGCTGAATACATAAAAACAATTTTTAAGAAGTGCTCTTTTTTCCTCACTAATAAGCAAGACAAAAGGACACAAAGCAACATCACTCCCACCTTTTACAGCAGGATTTGCTCCCTTGTTCCCCTCTCCAAGCCCCCAATATTCCTGCTGGGTATTCCCAGCTGGCTCTGAACATCCACTGGGAATTATTCTGCATCCCAGCACCATTGGCCACACATGCAGAACTCCTAATGGTTTCATTGCATAAATAAATATAAGGATGAAGTAGCAGCCACCAAAACAAGTTGTTCCCTCAGCTCTGATTCCTGGAATTCTCACAGGAATTCTCACTCATTCCTCTTCTGCAGAGGGACAAGCAAGGAATGATCTCATCATCCCTCCAAGCCTTATTGCTTTGTGTCACTCACTTTGGTTTTTCCTTCTCAGACTTCTGCTCCATTTACAAGAAATACATCCAGTTTTAGTAAGCCACACAAATCTGAATTCATTTGAGGCTGAACAAAAGAAGAAGAAAGAAGAAGAGCCCAATCTGCCCAGAGCAGCCCAAGGTCCCCAGAGGGACTCAGGGAAAATAAAAATACAAACTGCTGCCCCAGTGCCACCCCTGCACACCTGGGCTGGCTCCTGGCTGGGGAAATCCCACCTGGCAGGGGTTGAACAGAGAACTGCTGCTCCTGAAACCTGCTTGGAACACTGCTCAGCACCACGCTGCTCCCAGAAAACCCAACTCCTGTTTTAACAGCACTTACAGATACAGTAAATTAACTCTGACTTCCATGACATTTACCAAGAGCTGGGCACGACTGAGAGGATTTGGGTTGTTTGTCTTTTGTAACTGCCACTGGAGTATTGATATTTTTCCTTGTGTCAATACCTTGCTATTACATCCCAGGCACTGAACAGCCACGGGAGCAGCTGCTTAACCACGAGCCTGGCCTAAGCAGGGCTGAGCTGTGACCTTTTCCTGATGTCCAGCCTGACCCTCAGGTCCTGTCCCTGCTCCCCAGGCACCCCAAAGCCTCGGGAATCCTGTCTGAATAGAGGCACTGTGATCCATAAATCCAGTCTGCTCCATCCCTGTATTGGCACCAACAAACTCCCCACGGCTGCCCAGGCTCCATGGCTGGAGAACAAACATCACAGAGCTGTGCCTGACCTCACCTGTTGGGGAGGCAATAGCAAAATCTTATGAGTGCCTAGCAAGTAGTTCTGGAACAACAGATGAAATAGAGATGTTGGCAATCTTTGACATAGACACTGAAAATAGTTATGTGAAGGTTTGAGGCCTCTTCCTTTGTTTAGATGATACCAAATGCCACAAATACCAAAGAACCAACAGACATACTGTCCCAAGCCTGGCAGGAAAGGTCTGAAGATAAGGGTTACAGATAAGAAAGCCATAAAACATGGGAATTTAGTGATTCCTATAGGTTGCATGCAAAGATTAGGAAATTAGTATATTGTATTAGATTGGTTATTGGAAATTAGAATATTCATCATAGAAGAATACTTATTGTGTTGTAAACGGGAAATCTCTCTCTAAGGTCTCTCTTACCACCTTGCTCTTATCACTCTCCATGCTCTACACTCTCTCTTACACCCACACCTTATAATAAACTACAAACCTGAAGAACAGAAAATAGTAACTCCTGAGTCTGTCCAGTGACCGTCCAACAACCCACCCCCACACTCACCTCTCCTCCTCCTGCCTTGGCTGACCCAAAAAAGCTGAATTCTCACCCTAAGAGCCATCATCCCATTTCTTCAGGCTCCAGCAGGGATTCACTGCAGGGAGGAGGAATTGGGACCATCTCCTTGGGCTCTGGGCATTTCTGAGCCCCTGTGCAAGATCACCTTCCCTCTGTGTGCCAGCACACACAGGGACCCACCATGTGACTCAGTGCTGAGTATTGGCCAGGGTAGGAAGTTATCACTTTAATAACTATAAACATTCATTTGCTTGCTTCGTTACCCAGCATTAGAGCTGAGCAGAGCATTTACAGGGAGCTCATGAGAACTGCTCAGCATTCCCAGCCTGTTCAGTGCCAGGCACGAGGGACACCCAGCAGGGCAAGGGGGAGCTGCTCAGGACAGGAACATCACATTCCTCCTGGGAATACTGGCAGTTTTCCCAAATTTGTTCATTTTTGCACACCCAATACCAGAAGGAATTCCTCAGGACAGGAATACCACATTCCTGCTGGGAATATTGGCAGTTTTCCCAAAATTTGCTCATTTTTGCTCACCCAATACCAGGAGGAATTCCTCAGGACAGGAACATCACATGCCTGCTCAGAGCTTTCCCAGAATTTTTCATTTTTGCTCACCCAATACCAGGGGGAATTCCTCAGGACAGGAACATCACATTCCTGCTGGGAATACTGGCAGCTTTCCCAAAATTTGTTCACTTTTGCTCACCCAATACCAGAAGGAATTCCTCAGGACAGGAACATCACATTCCTGCTGGGAATATTGGCAGCTTTCCCAAATTTGTTCATTTTTGTTCACCTTGGAATTCGGGTGCACAGAAGGGCTGGACTAACGTGCAGTGAGATCTGCAGGAGGAGAATTCCCCCTGAGAGGATCCCTCAGGGGTGGGAGGGAGCCCAGCCTGGCAGGAGCCCCAGCCCAGAGCTGCCTTTACTCACTGGATTGCAGCTGCCAATCCATCCCATTCCCAGGGGGAAGGAGAGTTTGGAGTCTGCACAGAGGTTGGACAAATGCCTCAGCCCAGCCCTCCCAGTAACAAACTGGTTGGCCAGGAAACATCTGAGGGATGCTGGAACTCCAAGAACAGGATGGGCAGGGCTGGAGCAGCCTGGGACAGGGGCAGGTGTCCCTGCCATGGCACTGGAGGGCTCTGAGGTCCCTCCAAGCCAACCCAGCCTCAGATTCCCTGAGGATTGAACCCCCGAGGGTTTAATGGGAGTAACTCCAGGGCCCTGTTACCTTCCCCTTCCCAGGTTCTGGGGCCAGCTCCCTCCCAGCCCCACCCTGAACCATCCCTGATGGTGCTCTAAGCCTGGCTCAAGCTTAGCCCTGCTTAGGAGGGACTGACAGACACAGAGCTTGGGCAAACCTGGCTCTGAGCTGGGCTTGACACACAGCACTGAGAGGAAAAAGGCTCAGGCACTTCCCAGCTGCTCCATGGCAGCCCAGACCACCCCATCCAAACCCTTAAATAATGCTGAGAGCCAGGGAACAGGTGGCAAATGGATTCCATGGCAGATGGTGCCTTTTTTAATATTTGTGCTCGCTGCTAATTTACAGAGTCCATAACCACAGACTCATCTCTTACCTTCTTCACTCCTCCCATTAAAAGCCTGCATGTGAGGGAAATAAACAGCCACTTCTTCATGCATTATCTGCAGAGGGGTATTAGAGATCCCCATTCCTTAATCCCTGCAGGTAAGTGCTGCTGCTTGCCACGTTCAGTGCATTTGGGCTTTCCTTGAGGCAGAACTCACAGAACTCACCGTGCTGGGAAATGAAGTTTCCTCCCCCAGCAGAGCACAGGAAGATGCAGCACAGGGAGGAGCTGCATCTCCACAAGCTCCTGCTTAGTCTTTATGTTAAACCTGGCACAAAATCCACGCTCACAGCCAGGCTGCCATGAAATATTTAAGGGAACATTTGCCTGGGAGATGCACGAGCTGCACCAGCAGTGGATGCAAAACTAAGGAAGGAGATGAAAGCAACTCTAACCCGAAATGGGGCTGGAATGGCATTGCTGGAACCTTCTCCTGGTGTGGGGGCAGAGAGCACAGAGGTGTGGGGCCAGGCCCCTCTCCCTGCTCTGAGCCTGAGCTGGAGCCTTTCCAGCACAGATCACTCACGGGCAGCTCCTCCAGCTCCACTACTGGATTCCATACAAACAGCATTTGATGCTGCCATTAAACCCAGGGTTTTTATGCTGCTTCTCTCCCGTACGTTCATTTCCTCATTACAAGTTTTTCTAAGCTCAGCACGGTGACAGAACCGTCCCCAAGAGCAGCAGAGGCTGCAGAGCCAAGGCACAGCTCCCAGCCCTGTGTGTCAGCCCCATTTGCAGCTGGGATCCTTCCAGCCTGCACTGCCTTCACATCCCCCAAACGTCCTGGGCTCTCCCTCCCAGCTTTGCTTCTGATCTTTCATCACAAAATCCAAAATAAATTGCATTAAAAGCAAGTTTTTTAAAGTGACCTCTGCATTGTGCATACTCCCCTGAATTCCTGGTGATTTGCCCCAAGGGAATTCCGAGGAGTTTCCTCTGTGAGGGTGGAAAAGCAGCAGAGCCTGGACCCTGCCCTGTGCCCTTCCCACCGTGTGTTGCCACCCTGCTGCTCCCAGGGTACTGATTAGGCTGCCAGGAATTAATTGTAAGGCTGCAGAACCAACCATAATCAAAATAAAAAATCACTCCTAAGACTATTGATGGAGCAAATCCCTGTGACTGGAGACACAGGACTACACGAGGCAGGAGCAGGACACTGATCTCCCAGAGAATCAATTAACAGGGGATAATCAATTAACTGGGGCAATCTCACACACAGTGCTCAGCCCTCCAGGCACCAACACACGAGAGATGGAAGCTGGAAATTATTTCAGCTGGGGGTTTTTACATTCATTGTTGCTGTGTGCCCATGGCCTTACATAAACTGCAGATGAGGGGAGTGTGGGCAGGTCGTTAAATTAACCCAAGGTCATTAACCCAAGGTCATTAACCCAAGGTCACAGGTCATGGACCCCACAGGTTTAATTAACCCAATGTCACTTTTTGGGTCGGGGGAGGAATTCCTTCCCCATCTCCCATGCAAAGGGCCCATCCTGCAGTTTAAACCTTCCCCCTGTCCCAGCTCATCCCAGCTCATCCCAGCCTGCAGGTGTGGATTTCAGGTTCCTGCACCTGCTTTTCCCATTTTCACTCCCTTCCTCAGCCCTTTTTCCAGGTCAAGGACCCCACAGAGGGGTCCCTGCCCTCCTTCCCACCCTGCCAGGGTAACTGCAAACACCTAGAAGAATTTTCAGGACTTTATCAAATATTATCCCATGTGGAGCCAACACCTCTGAGTGCCCATTCCATCTGTGACTAAAACACCCAGAGGATCTGCCAGGACTTTATCAAATATTATCCCATGTGGAATACACACTTTTGAGTGCCCATTTCAACTGTAACTAAAACACCCAGATGATCTGCCCAGGGCTTTATCAAACATTATCCTATGTGGAGCAGACACCTCTGAGTGCCCATTCCAGCTGTAAATGCAAACACCTAGAAGAATTTTCAGGACTTTATTAATTATTATCCCATGTGAAAGAGACACCTCTGAGTGCCCATTCCATCTGTGACTAAAACACCCAGAGGATCTGTTCAGGACTTTATCAAGTATTATCCCACATGGAACAGACCCCTCTGAGTGCCCATCCCAGCTGAGGCTGTGCTGGTGGGGCTCAGAGCAGCTTTTCCCACCTGCTGTCCCCAAATGCCCCAGGGCCATCCATGTCATGACAAACATCCTCAGAGCCCCAAACTGCTGCAGAGCCCCAGGTTTCACCCCAGCAGTGCCCACCCCCCCAGGGGCTGTGCAGCCCAGGGCACAGCAGGACTCACCTGGGAAGGGCGAGGCCAGCAGCGGGACCTGGATGGGGGACAGGGTGAGGAGGTGGCAGGGCTGGGGGCCCTGGGGGGGCTCGGGCTCCAGGGACACCAGGGCCAGGCTCTGAGTGCCCCCCATGGCTTTAAGGCTGTTCTGGCACCCACCTGGGGGAGAGAGACACGAGAGTGAGAGGAGGGCAGGGCAGGGGCTGGGGGATGCTCCACGGGGGATTTTGGTACAAGGTGCAGCAGGTCCCAGCCAGCCCTGTGTGTGCCCTCAGAGACCCCAGAGCCTGAGCAGGGCTCTGATGGGCTTTAGCTGCTTGTTGTGTTCAGTCCTGGTCTGCAGAGCTCAGGGATCACAGAACCACAGAATGATTTACCCTGGAAAAACCTGCAGGATCATCAGGTTTAAACCTTGACCAACCCTCAGCCTGTCCCCAGCCCAGAGCTCTCAGTGCCACCCCCAGGAACTCCTGGGACACTCCAGGGATGGGATCCAGCCCTGCCTGGGCAGCTCCAACCCCTGAGCTCCCTTTCCATGGGGAAATTATTCCCAAAATCCACCCTGAGCCTCCTCTGGCCGTTCCCTCTGCTCCTGTCCCTGTTCCTGGGGGCAGACACAAAGGAAGAAAGCCAAGGAGCTGCTGCAGAGGGTCCAGCAGAGGCCACTGGGGTCATTTTGGGGCTGGAGCATCTCTGAGATGAGGAGAGATGTGGGACTGGGCCTGGCCAGTCTGGGGAAGGGAAGGCTGAGAGGGGATCCATCAATCCACACAGATCTCCCCAGGGCTGGCACAGCACGGTGCCAGAGCCAGGACAGGCAGCAGTGGCAGGAGCAAGAGCACAGGCTCCAGCCCAAGGGGAGAAAGAACTTCTGTCCCTGGAGGGGCAGAGCCTGGAGCAGCTGCCCAGGGAGGGGCTGGGGTCTCCCTCTCCAGAGCCACTCCAAACCCTGCTGGACACGTTCCCCTGCCTGCTCCAGGCGACCCTGCTGGGCAGGGGAGGGACTGGATCCTCTCCAGAGATCCCCTCCAGCCCAGCTGTTCTGCGGTGGGAGATTCCTGCAGGACTCCCAGAGCCCTTTGCTAAAGAGATTTTGTGATTCCCAGCCCCAGGTGGTGGCTGGAGCAGTTTTACCCACGGAGCCCCAGAGCTGTGAGCACTCACATCACCCAGGGGGAGCAGGCAGCACTGACTCACACAGACTGTGCAGAGTTATTAAATTTGAATGAAAAAAACTTAATAAAGGAGTCAAATATTTGAGCACAAAGAACACAATTATTCTCAACTTTCCTCAGTGTAACTGATGCCAAATCTGAATTTATTCCTTGCTATATTAGGCACCCTCAGCTGCCTGTGTCCTGCACTCAAATCCCTGAGCTTGACAAGCTCTGCATCTCATCTCCTCCATCCCAAAAACTCAACTTCATGCAATCCCTGAGGCAGGAAAAGCCCTCCCAGCCCGTGGAGCCCCAGCTGTGCCCATCCTCACCTTGTGCAGAGCACTCAGTGCCACCTCCAGCCACTCCTGGGACACTCCAGGGGTGGGGTCCCTGGAATGTCCCAAATCCACCCTGCACACCCTTCAGCCCCTGCACCATTCACCGGCAGTGGCAGGGAAGACCTTCAGAGCTCAATCTTGGCTAATTATGTTAAATAAACAAGAGCAGGAGCCGTAAAACTCTTGAGGAGCAAAGCAAATCTGACAAACAGCAGCTGTTCCTCCCTCCACGCTGGGCTCGGGATGCAAAAATGAAGCAATCATCAGCTCGTTATGGCAGCCAGCAAAGCTCAGCCCCTGCAAACCCTGCAGGCATGGGAGACACCTGGGACCCCCAGATCCCCCGCCCCTGCTCCTCCCTGCAGCTCCTGTCGCTCTTTCCCAAAGGAAACCAGGGAATGGGGCTCGGGAAGGGCTGGGGGGGGATGCAGCCCCCACAAAAATTGCAGGTAGGAGAACACAGAGGGGCTTGGATAAGATCACAGGGAAAGGTTTGGGGTGGAAGGGATCCCAAATCCCCCCAGAGCCCCCCTGCCATGGCAGGGACACCTCCACTGTCCCAGTGTCCAGCCTGGCCTGGCACTGCAGGGATCCAGGGGCAGCCACAGCACATCTGGGAATCCCAGCCCAGCCAGGAATCCCTAACTCCCAAAATCCCACCCAAATCTACCCATTGTCCCCCCAAAGCCACTCCCTGTGTCCTGCCCCTCCATCCCTGTCCCCAGTCCCTCTCAGCCCTGCCAGGGGCTCTGAGCTCTCCCTGGATCTTCTCCTCTCCAGGTGAGCACCCCCAGCTCTTCACCTTTGTCCCAGCCCTGTACAAACAATTATTTCCCAACACAATAAGCTCTGCATCAATAAAACAGAAATTTAGTATTTTCAGTGTCACCAAAAAAAAAAAATTATTTCTACAGTCATCATTCCTCCATGCCAAGGAGCACCTCCAGATGCACTGAGTGGCAGGTACACAGGCTAAAAGAAAAAACCCCACAAATATTTAAGTTTTCATTCAGCAGTGGATAAATGAAAACGGATTTTTCTGCCAGACTGACAATAGAAATTAAAAAAAATAAAAAGGGGTGCTTTCCCCTCCTTTGGTGAGGCTCTCTCTCCTTCCCTCCTGCTGAATAACTCCGTGGAGGAAGGGAGTCCCTGAGCCCAGCCCAGCAGCATCCCACCCTTCACCCACCCAAAACAGCCCAAAGCCACTGGAGCTGGGCCAGGGCTCCCGGAGAGCTGGGGGCTCCAGCTGGGGGGTTCTCCTCACAAAAAAATCCAAACACAAAAAAACAAAAAGAAAACAAACACACCAATGGCCCTGGAAAGGAAAAAAAACCACCAATAGCCCTGGAAAGGAAAACAGAGGGATATCCCTGCACAGGGAAACAAACACCAATAGCCCTGGAAAGGAAAACAAAAACACCCATAGCACTGCAAAGGAAAAGAGAGGAATATCCCTGGAAAGGAAAACAAAAACACCAATAGCACTGGAAAAGACAAACCCAGGGATGTTCCTGCAAAGTGAAACACAGGGATAAAGGGAACACAGAGATGTCCTTGCAAAAGAAAAGAAACACACCAATAGTCCTGGAAAGCAAAATAAACACACCAATAACACTGGAAAAGACAAACCCAGGGATGTTCCTGCAAAATGAAAAACGGGGATAAAGGGAAACACAGAGATGTCTCTGCAAAAGAAAATAAACACACCAATAGCACTGCAAAGACAAACCCAGGGATGTCCCTGCCTTCCTGAAATCCCAGATTACCTGCAATCCCTCCTTTCCTGGCATCCCTCCTTTCCTGAAATCCCAGATTTCCTGCAATCCCTCCTTTCCTGATACCCCTCCTTTCCTGCTATCCCTCCTTTCCTGCTATCCCTCTTTTCCTGACATCCCTCCTTTCCTGCTATCCCTCCTTTTCTGACATCCCTCTTTTCCTGACATCCCTCCTTTCCTGCTATCCCTCCTTTCCTGAAATCCCTCCTTTCCTGACATCCCTCCTTTCCTGACATCCCTCCTTTCCTGGTGTCCCACCTCCCCAAGGGACAGAGCAGCTGCTGGCACTGCCACTGTCGCCCCGGTGGCTGCCAGGCTCAGCCCTGCTCGTGTTCTGCTCGTGGGCAATAAGCACAAACCTGGCTGCTCACAGCAGCCCAGCCCAGGAGAGCTGGGTGCTCACCAGGGCTCTGGGCTGTGCCAGGAGGGTGGGATGGGGAGTCAGGACCCCCAGCCTTGCCCATAAAGACATTGCTCCTGGGTTTGTTTCTGTCAGTTAAGTGGGAAAGCAAGCTTCACTCAAAGCTGCTCTTGATTTGGGGAGATAAGAGGAAAAGCACCAAAAAAACCATGAATTTAATGAGCAAAACAAAAGCTTTGTGCAGGCTGTGGTTAAAGCCAAGCATTCCCAGACCTGATGAAGACTGGGCTTGGCAGTGCTTGAATGCTCCACGGACAAAGGGAGGTTTGGTGGCTTTCCAGGGACATGAATGGGGTCCTGCTGTGCTTCTCCCTGTCCCCACACAGCCAGCCCGCTTAAGCACAGGCTTAAGTACAAGATAATCCAATTTGGGGAGGCAAAGCTGAGTGCTTGTGAATGGAGATGTGCTTTGAACAGAGCTGTGCTTTGGAAATGGAGGGGGTCAGAGGTGCTGGGTGGTGTATTTAATGAGCAAACAGAACCCGGGTTTAGCAGAGAGCTAAATTGGTTTAATTGGTAACTGTGAACTGGAGCTGGCAAGCCGGGCCAGAGCTTGGGTGTGCTGACACCGCCTGGCTCTGTGAGGGGGAAGAAAGGCCTGGACGAGAGGGATCAGGTGTTAATGTCCTTGGGATGTCCCCCAGGCCCTTGTCTGAAGCAGGGACACGGAGCCAGACGAGCTGTGAGCTCCGTTCCAGCCCCAGCCTGCCACGGAAACCCGGGACACGGCACCAGAGCAGCGCCTTGGCCACGGCTGGGGACACCCTGAGAGCCCGGTGAGCCAAAACCCAGCACAGCCCCAGGGCCAGAGCACAGCGCCCTGCCCGGGCTGAGCGGCACCGAGCCGGCACGGGGACACGGGACACACAGGTGACACGGGGACACGGGACATTGAGCTGACACAGGGACACGGGTGACACTGAGCTGGCACAGGGACACGGGTGACACTGGTGACACGGGACACACAGGTGACACGGGACACTGAGCTGGCACAGGGACACGGGTGACATGGGACACTGAGCTGGCACAGGGACATGGGACACACAGGTGACATGGGACACTGAGCTGGCACAGGGACACGGGTGACACTGAGCTGGCACAGGGACACGGGTGACACTGGTGACACGGGACACACAGGTGACACGGGACACTGAGCTGGCACAGGGACACGGGTGACATGGGACACTGAGCTGGCACAGGGACATGGGACACACAGGTGACATGGGACACTGAGCTGGCACAGGGACACGGGTGACACTGGTGACACGGGACACCGAGCTGGCACAGGGACACGGGACACTGAGCTGACACAGGGACACGGGTGACACTGGTGACATGGGACACCGAGCTGGCACAGGGACACGAGACACTGAGCCGACACAGGGTGACACGGGTGACACAGGTGGCACAGGTGACACTCCCAGGGTGTGCAGGGCACCGAGCTGGCACAGGGACACGGGACACCGAGCCGGCACAGGGACACGGGACACTGAGCCAGCATAGGGACACGGGTGACACAGGGCACCGAGCCAGCACAGGGACACGGGTGACATGGGTGACACAGGTGACACAGGGACACGGGACACACAGGTGACACGGGACACCGAGCTGGCACAGGGACACGGGTGACACAGGACACTGAGCTGGCATAGGTGACACAGGTGACACAGGTGACACAGGACACTGAGCTGGCACAGGTGACATGGGTGACACAGGTGGCACAGGTGACACTCCCAGGGTGTGCAGGGCACCGAGCTGGCACAGCACAGGTGACACAGGTGACACGGGTGACACGGGTGGCACAGGTGACACAGGGCACCGAGCTGGCACAGCACAGGTGACACAGGTGACACAGGTGACACAGGTGACACACAGGACACTAAGTTGGCACAGGTGGCACAGGTGGCACAGGTGACACAGGTGACACGGGTGACACGGGTGACACAGGTGACACAGGACACCGAGCTGGCACAGCACAGGTGACACGGGTGGCACAGGTGACAAGGTGGCACAGGTGACACGGGTGACACTGCCAGCCCCGAGCTGGCACAGCACAGGTGACAAGGTGGCACAGGTGACAAGGTGACACAGGTGGCACAGGTGGCACTGCCAGCCCCGAGCTGAGCCCCCAGAGCCCCGCTGCTGTCCCCGCAGGTCACGGCAGCGCCTCCCGCAGAGCACGGCCAGGGACAAAGGGCGCGCTCCCCTCGCAGGCACAGCCGAGCCCACCCATCCCCTCGGGGGAGCAGCCCCTGCCCCCGCAGCAGCAGCGCCTCGAGGAGCTGCGGCTGCTGAGCTGTGCCCAGCCCGGCCTCGCTCCGCGCCCGCTGCGCCGGCTCGGGAGCTGCAGCTCCACGGAGAAACACAGTTATACCATTGCTGGTAACTGGGGAAGCACAGCTGCTGCCACAGCTCCTGAAACCAGCCCCGTGCAGAGCCTGATTAACTCCCCCTTCATCCCACTTAACCGAGCAATTTGCTCCCAGGATTTTTATTACTCTTCACATTAAGTGCAGATATTACACAGGAAATGCTTGCAGTGGAACAGCTGGAGAGGCACCGAGCCGGCACAGGGACACAGGTGACACGGGTGACACAGGACACTGAGCTGGCACAGGTGACACAGGTTACACAGGTGACACAGGTGACACAGGTGACACAGGACACTGAGCTGGCACAGGGACACAGGTTACACAGGACACTGAGCTGGCACAGCATAGGTGACACAGGTGACACAGGGGACACAGGTGACACTACCAGCCCTGAGCTCCTCTGGGTATGCAGGACACTGAGCTGGCACAGGTGACACAGGTGACACAGGTGACACAGGACACTGAGCTGGCACAGCATAGGTGACACAGGTGACACAGGTGACACAGGTGACACAGGACACTGAGCTGGCACAGCATAGGTGACACAGGTGACACAGGTGACACAGGTTACACAGGACACTGAGCTGGCATAGGTGACACAGGTGACACAGGACACTGAGCTGGCACAGCATAGGTGACACAGGTGACACAGGTGACACTGCCAGCCCTGAGCTCTCCTGGGTGTGCAGGACACTGAGCTGGCACATGTGACACAGGTGACACAGGTGACACCCTCTGGCTCTGGCTGCAGGGCAGGGATGGGTCACCCTGCAGGAATGTCACACACAGCCTGGCATGTGATGGGCTGGCACCGAGCACAGCGATGGCTCAGGGAGGATGGGAAGGAATTCTTCCCTGGCACAGGATGGAATTCCCAGATTTGCTGTGGCTGCCCCTGGATCCTGGCAGTGCCCAAGGCCAGGCTGGACACTGGGGCTGGACACTGGGACAGTGGGAGGTGTCCCTGCCATGGCAGGGGTGGCACTGGGGGGGATTTGGGGTCCCTTTTCCACCCAAACCACTCAGGATTCAGTGATCCCACTGCTTACAGAGAAGTTGGGGTTTGAGCTCTCCCTGCACCTCTCCCAGCCCAGGGAGCTCAGCTGAACCTGCTGCTGCAGCAAGAGCAGGGTCCAGCTGCAGGGACAAACAGCCAAGGCCACCTGCACTGTCCAGGGGAGGAAACCCTTCCCCTCCTGGGGCTCCCTGCAGCCCCCAGAGGGGCACCAGGCTGGCACTGTCCCTGCTCTGCCTGCACTGCCCCTGAGCTGCTCCAGGAACACTCTTCCCATGTATCTGCCATTCTGCATGTATAAAACACATCTGTGCACGTTTAAAATGCTGAAATATTTGAAATATTGAAGTGTTTTAAACATGAAGAGACAGGAGGGGCTGGGGCTCCCCTGCCCAGACCCCTCCTCAGCATGCAGCGCTTTTGTGTGTAATCAACACCAATAAATCCTCTAATGAACAGAAATGAATTAATACCAGGCTTTTCCCACAGCAGGGGCTGCTCCAGCTGAGCCCTGGGCAGTGCTGGCAGGAGGAGAGGATGGCTGAGCCACAGCTCTGCCAGAACACCAAACACAGCCCAGCCTGAGGGGGCCAGCGTGTGCCAGGGCATTCCCTGCTCATTAATCAGGCTAATTAGTCAGCCCAGCAGTGAGGGTCTCCAGCACAGTCCGAAGCCAGCAGTGACAGCAAACACCAGTCCTGGGAGCTGCAAGCTCTGAACACAACCCAGGAAGGCAGGGACAGCAAGCCAGTAATTCTAATTCCCACTTTAGGGGCTGAAACATCAGTGGCACATTCCTCCTCAGCCCTCTGTACGGAGCTCCTATTTTAATTCAGTCCTGCAGTGACAAAACAGAGATTCAGCCCCACTGGAATGTGTGGTCTGCTCTTGTCCAAGGATAAATGTTCTTTTCCAGGTATAAATCTTAGTTATCTAAAGCATCACAGGGTATTTACACAGCTGATATTTATATTTATAACTTGTAGTTCTTCTGTTCAGTTATGCAGATTAATGGAATTTATTCCACAAATGAGTGAGCCTTAATGAGATGATGGATCCAGTGCTCCTCTCTCGTGCTGGCTGTCTGCACAGACCCCACAGAGCCTGGGAAGGAGCAGCCAGACTCGCTCGGGCTGTCAGCCCTTCTCCTCGGAGAAATGAGCTCAGCAGGTGGGAGTGGCTGGTCCTTCCCTGCGGGGGTCACAGCACAGCCCGGCACAATCTGCTGCGATCACACAGCGCTTTCCTCCTGCCAGCTGAGCTGCACTCGGCCATCAGGCTCTGCTCGAGCAGATCTGCACCCAGTGGGACTGAACCTTTGCCTTAGAGAGCAGCCCTGCTCCCTGGGGGATGCATTAAGGGAAAACCATCAAGAAGCAGGCAAGTTAAATACTGAATCATGGATGCACTTGTTTCCTGACCTGGGATGAGCTGAGGGGCCAGGAGGAGCGTGGGCAGTGGCCTGGAGGCAGCAGCTGGCCTGGCCACAGCCATGGCCACTGGATTGCTCAGCAGCAGAGGCTTCTCAGCCCCCTGGAGCAGCCTGGGCTCCTCAGGCTGCAGCCAGCCCGAGTCCAGGGCAAAGGCATGGTTCAAGTAGATCTGTCCAACAGAGAGAGAGAGAAATGTGACAGTCTGAGATCCAAAATCCAGAAACTCAAGTGAGAATGCAGCATCTTTAACTCGGTATTTCAACAGGCAGAGCCTCAGCTGGGGACAAGCCTCCCAAACCAGGCAGGCTCCTGCTCCCTCAGTGCTGAAGTGAGGACAGCACTTAAAAATGAATTGCCTTTGACATGACTCATCAGATAAGGAACTCCTGAAGGCAGCACTGTCCTGACACAGCCACTCTGAGTGACCCCATGGGCACAGGGACAGTGCCACCTGCCCAGCTCTGAGTGACCCCACGGGCACAGGGACAGTGCCACCTGCCTGACCCTGAGTGACCCCACGGGCACAGGGACAGTGGCCAGGACAGAGGTGAGGGACAACAGGGGACACAGCACAGAAGCAGCTGAGGGACAGCAGCACACACCCGGCTGTTCAGCTGGCAGAGGGGCAGATGTGGGGCACAGAGCTGGGGTGGGACACGGGGCCCCGAGGGCCAGCCTGGCACCAGGGAGGTGGCACTGGCCGCGGTGACAGCGCTCTGCCAGGGCTGGACTGGCACACGTTGGGACAAACAGTGGGAAAACCAGGGAGAAAGAGAAGATGGAAAACCCCCACAACCACTTCTCGTAGGAAAATGAAGACATTCCACTCAAAGGAATAAAAAAAGAGACATTTTAGTCTTGCTAGAACTTGGCGGCGCTGGAGCTGTTCGTGCTGCTCCATCCCCTGCCCCTTCCAGCATTCCTGCTCCGCGGGTTTGCTGGCAAGCACCGACCTCTCCCAGCCCTGCGCCCGCATCTCCCGGCGCGCTGCAGCCCCGCAAGCCTCCAGCACGCCAGGCTCGCACTTACCTTGCAGCTGGGCAGCCTTTTCTCAGCCCAGCCCTTCCCGGCGGGAGGCGGCACCGCGGCCGGGTACGCGGGAGGGAGCACCGGCACCAGCTCCACGCTGGAGGAAGGGGGGAATCCCACGACCGGCGAGTGAGCTCCAAATATCCACTTCGGATGGGGAAAACACACCAAAAAAAAAACAAACACAAGAGGAATTAGCAGAAGGGTTTTACGCTGAGTAACCGCTGACTCCCGAATTGATGAGCACGGAAAACGCCAGGAAAGTCGCTTCAGCCCGAGGGGTTGTGTTCGCTCGGGCATCGCGGGGTGAGCAGAGATCGGCAGAGATCCAGGCAGAGACCGGGAACCCCAAATCCTGGCGCCGGCAGCACGGCAATGGCTGCAGCGCGGATTCTCTGCTCGCACCGAACCCTCCCGCACCAGCAGCACCTCCGCACGCGTCCGCAGAGCCAAAGGGAACCGCAGAAATGTCTTTTTCCTCAGCTGAAATCTGGCAAATGGGTTCCCCCCGCAGAAGCACCTCGGCAGGCTGGCGGAGCGCTCTCCCGCCGGGGAATAATCGATGCTCCGTTTCTGTAGAGCAGCACCGACTGTTTCCTCCCGAGCCGCCAGAGACGCTGGAGCTCGCAAAGGCCGGGAATCATCACACGGAGCCGAGCGGACGCCACCGCGCTCGCGGCTCGCGTCTATTTTTACTTCTGTCTCCCAAAAAAACCAGAAATTCGAGGCAAAACTGCGCGCACAGCCCCGACCCCGCCGCTGCGAGGGGCTGAGGGCTGCGCTCCTGCCGGCAGCCTCACGGCGGCAATTAATAATTGAAATATTCATCAGGAGAGCACTGGCGCGACACGCTGGTTCCAGTGACACGGCTCAAAACTTTCGTCTTTATAAATATTCACAGATCGCTCAGCGGCGATGCTGCCCCGGCTGCCGGAGCGCGCCCGGAGCATCGCGCCCGTTCCGGCTGCGGCTGCGGAAAGCGCATCCTGCGGGGAGCCCAGCCCTGCCGGAGGGACCCCGACCCCCCGGGGGGACCCCCGCCCCTCTGAAAGCCCCTCTCCTCCCGGAGAAATCCCCGCCGCACGTTTCCAGAGCCGCTGGAAGAGCCGCGTCCGAGCCCGAGGGGCGCAGAGCATCGGGAAGGGAGTGCAGAGCTTGGGGAAGGGGGATGGAGAGCCCAGGGAAGGGGGGATGGAGAAACTGGGAAGGGGATGGAGAAACTGGGAAGGGGGATGGAGAGCCCAGGGAAGGGGGATGGAGAAATTGGGAAGGAGGGATGGAGAAATTGGGGAGGGGGATGGAGAAACTGGGAAGGGGGATGGAGAAACTGGGAAGGGGGATGGAGAAATTGGGAAGGGGGATGGAGAACCCAGGGAAGAGGGGATGGAGAGCCCAGGGAAGAGGGGATGGAGAAATTGGGAAGGGGATGGAGAACCCAGGGAAGGAGGATGGAGAACCCAGGGAGAGAGGGATGGAGAAATTGGGAAGGGGGATGGAGAACCCAGGGAATCAGGGATGGAGAAACTGGGAAGGGGGATGCAGCGCCCCGAGGGAGGGAGATGTAAAACCCAGGGAAGGAGGGATGCAGAGCCCAGGGAAGGGAGATGTAGAAGCCGGGAAAAGAGGGATGCAGCGCCCGGGGAGGGGAGGATGCAGAGCTCGGGAAGGGGAGGATGCAGAGCTCGGGAGGGGAGGATGCGGAGCCCGGGGAGCCCCGCGGGGTCTGTCCCGCCGCCGCCCCCATCCCAGGGCGGGGGTCTCGGTGCCGGGGCTGGCACCGGGAAAGTTGTGTCCCCGCGGGCGGCTCCGCCCGTACCTGGCCGTGCAGCAGCGGCTCCCCGGGCAGCAGCGGCAGCAGCGGGGGCTCCGCGGGGCCGCGCCAGCCCGGCCCGGGCCGCAGCAGCGCGGGGGGCGGCAGCAGCAGCGGCGGCGGCGGTGGCGGAGCCCCGGCGGTGGCAGCGCCCACCCGGAGCAGCCCCCAGGCCCAGGGGGGAGCGGGGGGCTCGGCGGGCGGCGGCCACAGCAGCGGCGGAGGGCGCGGGGCGGCGGCCGGGAGCATCCTGCATCCCGAACCGGGCCGAACCGGGCCGAACCGGGCCGGCAGCGCCGCGCTCCGCTCCGCTCGCCTCCGCCGCCCGGCGCAACTCCGAGCCCGCGGCAGCGCGGGCAGGCTCCGCCCGGGGAGGGGCGGGATGGGGCGGGATGGGGGATGGAGGGAGGGGGTGCAGCCCCCGAGCAGCCCCCGCTGGCGAGCGGCCCCGCCGGGGGGCGGTGCTGGAGGATTTGGGGTTTTCGGCCGCAGGTGTGGGAGGCAGCGGAGGATGCGCCGGTTCCCCCGACAGCCGCAAATTCCCTGAGCCCCCCTCAGCACTAAAATCCTCCAGACCCTCCGGCCCCCAGAGGTCCCCAGGCTCCTCGCCATCCCCAGAAGCCTCAGCCCCCCAAACCTTCCCGAGCCCCCCAGTGTCCCCCTGTTCAGGTGTCCCGCGGCTGCCCCTCAGCCGAGACCCTTCCGTCGGCAGGGAAAATGACTCGGATTTAAACTGCCGGACAACAGGGTTAGGTGGGATATTGGGAGGAAATTCTCCCCCATGAGAGGGGGAACAGGGTGCCCAGGTTTGCTGTGGCTGCCCCTGGATCCCTGGCAGTGCCCAAGGCCAGGCTGGACACTGGGACGGTGGGAGGGGTCCCTGCCATGGCTGGGGTGGGAATGGGGGGGCTTTGAGGTCCCTGCCATCCCAGACCAGCCTGGGACCCTAGGAATTCCCTGGCAGACAAGAGGAGAGGAGCTCCTCTTTGTCCCTCCCACCCGTGATTTATCCCACAACCTGTGGGTTTACCCCTCCCAGCCTCTGGTCTTGTTTCTCCTGCCGTCCCCTCCCTGCCGGGGAATGAAGGAGCTGAGCGAGCTCTGCTGACGGCATCGCAGCTTCCAGCAGCCCCAGCGAAAAATTAAAGGGATGAATAACGGCAAAACGGGCCAAGCCTGAATTCACACAGCACACAAATGTTTCACTTCACACTTCAAAGTCGTTGCAGAGGAATTCAATTCCCATGGCAGCAAGTAACCTTAGCAAAGTAACCCCCAAGAAGTTTTGGAATCAAATGATGAGGATCTGTGGCTGAACACGAGGTCAGGGAAATAAAAACATTGCTTCTAATTACCCTGAGAGACACTGGGAAATGGAGATTGGAGTAATGCACAAAGTGACAGGAATCAGATGAACAGAGGATCACTGCTAAATGTTTTAGTCTGTGGCTGTTTGTAAAACTCAAACCACATCCTGGTAATTGGAACTGAGCAGAGGAACAGAAACACAATGACAAAATCAACATCAAAAAAACAACAAACAGAAAAATGCTGTTTCCTGTGAGCTGCAGTGGCGCTGGAGGAGCTGGGTCTGGGTGCCATGGGGGAAAAGGCACCTGAGACAGTTCTCAGTGACAGCTCTGGGCACACCTTGCCCTTGAATACTGCAAAGAGCACTTCAGGCGGCCAAAAAGCCAATTTAGCACTGAAATAAAAGGCTTAGACCCATCATCTTCATTTTTAACTCAGAAAAATGAGTCTGAGCACTCCAAAGAGACATCCCTTGTGTTAATATCTGCATTATGGATTTCTCTCCCTGAGGGCACTCTTAACCCTTCCTCAGGCCAGGGCTGTCTGGTGAGGCAATATACAATATTTGGTAATGACCAAACTCTGATGCTGAGGCACTGAAAGGTTCAAGGCAGGGGTGCAGCTGGGGCAATCACCTTTATCTTCCCACAGCCCATCCTCCCTCCAGGAGATATCTCCTTTTAATGGGCCATTGTTAAAACCTGGGTGTGGCAGTGATCCTTATCTCTGTGGGAATATCTCCTGCTAATGGGCCATTGTTAAAAACCAGCTGGGCAATCATCTTTATCTTCCCACAGCCCATCCTCCCTCCAGGAGATATCTCCTGTTCATGGCCAGTGAGTCCCAGGGCATGGCTGATAAAATTCCATCATCCCACTGGGAGATGCTCCAGCCAGGGCAGGAGCCAAGCCTTTCCTGCCCAGATAAAAACTGAGATTTGGACACCAAGGCACCTTCTTTCCACTGGATCCCAGAGGAAAACCAGACCTTTCCACATCATCCCTGGAGCTTCAGAGGAAACTGCACCTTCTCCAGGAGCACTGCTCCAGCTGAACCACATCTGCCCCTGCAGGAGGATGCAGCCACCATTGAATGGGACTGCTGCCAACAGCCCTGACTGACTGACGGGTGTCAGCTTGGATTCTGACTCTGGCAGGGTTTGGGATTGTTCTGTGTAATACTGCATTTCTATTTTAATTTACCTGGTAAAGAACTGTTATTCCTAATTCCCATCTCTTTGCCTGAGAGCCCCTTAATTTCCAAATTATAATAATAATTTGGAGGAGGGGGTTTGCATTCTCCATTTCAAAGAGAAGCTCCTGCCTTTATTGGCAGACACCTGTTTTTAAACCAGGACAACCCCGGACAAATGACCTTGGATAAATGACCCCAAACATATGACCCCAGATAAATGACAAAAAACCTATTTCAATAAAAAAAAATCTCCATAGACTAAAAACAGAAGTCTCCTCTCCCAAGTAAATCAGTAAAAAACTTATTAAAAATTATAAACTAATTAATTCATTTTCTGTATATTATCAGTGTAAAAAATAAAAGTATGTGGGTGGAGAAAAAGTATTCTAGAAGTTTTATTCTACATTTTATTCTTTTTCCTTATAGTTTCTAGTAATAAAGTTTTCTTTATATCATTTGATGTTAAACTTGTTTTACCTTCCTCCTAATCCTATCTCACAACAAAAAAAAAATCGAATTAACAAAGCCAAACCACTACCCAGTCATATCCTGAATTTCCTCTAATCCTGTTGGATGCAGAAGTTGAAGACACTTTTCTTCTTCAAAACCAGCCCAGTGCAGGGTCTGCACACACAGAGATCACTTCAGGTAGCTGCGAGAAGGAGCAGAAAACATTCAAACTGAGAGAAATAAAAAGAAAAAAGGGCTCTTTTGTGTGTGCTTGAGACAGAGGAGAGGCTGGAAACATTCTCTTTGTGAATTGGAGAATAAAGAGCACAGCCAGGGAGGGTTTGCTTTGTGCACACCTCCAGTGCAGGGATTTAACCCTTGCAGGGAGTCAGCCCCAGTGGCACTGCACAGCAGCAGGAAGATGAAAGAGAAGCAGGGTAAGGACACCTGCTCTGCCCCCCGCGTGGCAGGGAGCTCCCGGGAGCACACACAGCTCTCTCGGATCCAGGCATCCCTTTAAACTCCTCCAAAACCTTCCCATGCTCAGCTGGGGGTTGAGCAGTCGGTGGGTGCAGCAACTCAGCTCCCCTCTGTCCAGAGAAAGGGGCAGGGGGGCTAAAGCCACCCTCAGGGGAATTCCAGCCCCCCTGGAATTCACAAAATGCACCCGAAGATGCACAGATTGCACCTGGTGATGCACAAACTACACCTGGAATTCACAAAATGCACCTGGTGATGGACAAAACACACCTGGAGATGCACAAACTACACCTGGAATTCACAAAATGCACCTGGAGATGCACAAACTGCACCCGATGTTGCACAAACTGCTCCTGATGATGCCCTCAGGGAGGGGGGCTGCCCCAAGCTGGCATTGCCGGGTCCTGGCAGTGCCAGGGCCAGGCTGGAGCTCCTGGCACAGCGGGAGGTGTCCCTGCCATGTCCCTGGGTGGGTTTGGGCTCCCTGCCATCCCAAACCAGGCTGGGCTCCCTCATCCCACGGACCGGCTGCCCTGGGGCTGCTCCCAACCCTCCTCCCCTCCAGGGGGACACAGACAAACTCCCTCCTTCCCCCTCCTTCCAGACTGTCTGAGGACTCTGGGTCTCCAAGGAGACCCTGCAGAGGCTCAGCCTGCTCAGCCTGGCGCCTCGGAGCCCTCAGAACAGACTCCAGTGTGGCACCCAGGCTTTGAGAAGAGGGCTTGCAGCTGCTGCAGCCCCCGCTGTGCCCAGGGGTGCTGGGAATCTTTTTCATATTTTTTTTTTTCATTCCATTTCCATTCTTCAGCCATCCCTGAAAGCCTGGAGAGCTGGTCCTCTGCACCACCACTCATCTCATAAGCATTCCAGGAACCTCGGGGAGCTAAGGAAGAAATCCTGAGCATTGCAGCCTCTCACTGGAGTCAGATCAATGAGTTCACTCCAAATAACTTGTCTGGAAATTAACTCTGCCATGAATTCCAGCAGAGTGTGTGTGGGAGAGGCTCCAGACATCCTGCTGCTCCCGGTATGGACAGGGACTGCTGGTCCTTGGGTGGTGTTATCACAGTTCTGGAGTCCCTGAGGCTGGAAACAGCTCCAGGAGCATCGAGCCCATCCTGAGTTCAATCCCCACCCAGCCCGGAGCTCTCAGTGCCACCCCAGGAACTCCTGGGACACTCCAGGGATGGGATCCAGCCCTGCCTGGGCAGCTCCAACCCCTGAGCTCCCTTTCCATGGGGAAATTATTCCCAAAATCCACCCTGACCTCCCCTGCCCAGCCTGAGCTGTTCCCTCTGCTCCTGTCCCTGTCCCTGTTCCCAGATCCCAAATCCCCCCAGTGTCCCCTCCTGGCAGGGATTGTGCAGAGCCAGAAATTCCCCCTGAGCCCCTTTTCTCCAGCTGAGCCCCTTCCCATTTCCCTCAGGAATTCTCCAGCCCCTTCCCATTTCCCTCAGGGATTCTCCAGCCCCTTCCCATTTCCCTCAGGGATTCTCCAGCCCCTTCCCAGCCCCTCAGGGATTCTCCAGCCCCTTCCCATTTCCCTCAGGGATTCTCCAGCCCCTTCCCAGCTCCTCAGGGATTCTCCAGCCCCTTCTCATTTCCCTCAGGAATTCTCCAGCCCCTTCCCAGCCCCTCAGGGATTCTCCAGCCCCTTCTCATTTCCCTCAGGGATTCTCCAGCCCATTCCCAGCCCCATTCTCTGCCCTGGACACCCTCCAGCCCCTCCAGAGCTGCCCCAGGATCCCAGCCCCAGCCCCAGGGGCTCAATCCATGAGTGCAGGGAGAGGATCTGGGGGCACTGCTGGGAAATCCTCCCCACCTCTGCGTTTCTCCCGTTATCCCAAGGTGAAACACACGGCTTTGGCTCCTTAATTAGGTGTTTTTACCTCCCCATATTAACGCAATTATGTCAAAGCGATCGCAAGTTTTAAACTTCACTTTATCAGCCGAGCAATTACAGCTTTATGGGCTTTATCCTCTCCGCAGTAACTCTAACACACTTTTGTTTCCTAATCATTTCCCTTGGCAGATTATTGCCCTTAAGTAACATCACCATTCCTCGGGCTCAGCCCCAAATCACACAGCGCGCTCCTCCAGGGCCAGCGTGGGGACAGCGGCGGCAAGTCACAAAAAGGGTCCCGAGCGCTGGTGCCCGCACTGGAGCCGCTCCCTCTCTGCCCGCACCGGGGATGCTGCTCGGCCCGGAGCGCGCTGGGCTCCGCTCGGCGCTGCTCCCGCGGGGTGCGGGCTGGAGCAGCCCCTCCGCTCCCCGCAGCCGCCTTTCCTCCGCTGGCAGCGGGATCCTGCCCGGCCCCTCTGCAGGATGAGCTCCCCTGCCCTCCGCCCCGGCCCCTGCGCCTGCGGCCCGGGCTGCGCTGGGGCTGCCTTTGGCCCCTGGAGCTGGGCTGGGGGCTCCAGGGTGAGCTGGGACACGGGCACACGCACGGGGACAGACAGAGGGACACGCACGGGGACACGCACGGGGACAGACAGAGGGACACGGGGACACACACAGGGACAGACACGGGGACAGACAGAGGGACACGGGGACACACACAGGGACAGACACGGGGACAGACACGGGGACAGACACGGGGACACAGGGACACACACGGGGACAGACAGAGGGACACACAGAGGGACAGACACGGGGACAGACACAGGGACACGGGGACAGACACGGGGACAGACACGGGGACATAGAGACAGACACAGGGACACTGGGACAGACACAGGGACACACACAGGGACAGGGACAGACAGGGACAGACACGGGGACACAGGGACAGACACGGGGACACAGCACTGGCTGCCCCTGATCCCTGGCAGTCCCAAGCCCCAGGGCAGGGGCAGGAATAAATTGAGAGATGAATAAATTGTTTAAGGTCCGTTCCAACCCAAACCATTCTCTTATTTAAAAGCAATTACTGCCTTTCTTCTTTTTTTTTCTTTTTTCCTTTTTTTCTTTTTTTTCCTAGGAAATTCCCTCAAAGCCACTAAAAAGTCACTTTTACTGCTCAGCAAAGACTCGTGATTGACCTCAAGGATTGGATTCCCCAGACCTGAACGCTGCAAGTTTAAGACAGAAGCTTCACAACAAAAACACAAACCCCAAACCAGCCCCACACCTGACAGACTGGTTCCCTCCCTCCCCAAATGGAGCAGCTGGGGATGGGGAAACTGCCTGGGCCTGGCCTTAAGGAGGGCTCATAATCACTGAAACCCTCCCTCCCTATCAGAAAATTCCCCTGCTCTGTTTGATTTAAAAATACCCTGAGCAGCTGCTGGTACTGCTATTCTACTAGAGAGGAAAAAAAAAACCCTCAGTTTCTTTTTAGGGTATTTTTGAGCAGATGGAAGTGGAAAGAAGAAAGAAGTGTTTGAATGCAGGTAAAGCTGAATCGAGCAGTGAAGTCCTAAAGGGAAAAGGGAATCAGTCTCAGAGGGTGCTGCTGGCAGTGACAGTCCCATCTCAGGGAGCCCTTCGTGGGGATGGGGGGCTGGAGAAAGCGGGGGAAGGTCCCTGAGGACCACAGTCCTTGGTGGCATCTCTTGGGCTTTTTTCTTGGTTTCTTTCAGGGTTTTCATGGCTTTGTTCAGAGAAAACTCAATGTAAAAAAATACCCAAACATTTAACCACAGTGTGGTTTGGTTCCCAAATCCCTCAGGTGTCACCAAAAGGGGCAGTTTATGTCCCCAAATCCCTCAGGTGTCACCAAAAGGGGCAGTTTATGTCCCCAAATCCCTGAGGTGTCACCAAGAGGGGCAGTTTCTGTAATTGTCCCCAGATCCCTGAGTGTCACCATCAGGGGCAGTTTCTGTAATTGTCCCCAAATCTCTCAGGTGTCACCATCAGGGGCAGTTTCTGTCCCCAGAGCTCTCAGGTGTCACCATCAAAAGCAGTTTCTGTAATTGTCCCCAGAGCTCTCAGGTGTCACCATCAGGAGCAGTTTCTGTCCCCACATCTCCCTGGTGTCACCATCAGGGCAGTTTCTGTCCCTCAGATTGCTGGGAACGTGCAGGGCTCTGTGCCAGGGCTGGGAATTCTGGACAGAGATGGGAGAGAAAAGCCCCAACACATCAAACAACAGGGAAAAAAAACCCCGGTGCTCCTGTGACAGGGAAATGTGGCATTTCAGGCAGCTCCTGTGAAAACCAGTGCCATTAATGCATTATCAAGCTCTCCAGTTTGCTCAGGTTCTGTAGCACAAACTGCCAGGAGCACAGAACATTTCATGCTTTCATCTCCCAGAAATAATTTGACACTACTTGAGGATTTGATCGCTCTGATTGCATTATTATTGTTTGTTGAATACCAATAAAAGCTTTAAAAAAACTCACTCCTGCCTGCCTGCTGCAGCAGGAGATGTGCCATGATGGGCCAGCACAGGAGACAGGGAGGATTCTCCTTTTCCCAGGGAATGGGGCTGAGCAGGAGGATTCCCCAGCAGCTCCTTCAGCCCCCAGTGCTCCAGTTCTGGTCCTGCTGGGGCCAGTCTGTCCCTGGAGCAGCTGATCCTGATGGATCCTGGGATGGAGCATCCCAGAGCAGCCCTGGGCTCCACAGCAGGTCACTGTTCCTCCAGAATTACTGAATTATAGGAATGGGTTGGGTGGGAAGGGACCCCAAATCCCACCCAGTGCCACCCCTGCCATGGCAGGGACACCTCCCACTGTCCCAGTGCTCCAGCCCCAGTGTCCAGCCTGGCCTTGGGCACTGCCAGGGATCCAGGGGCAGCCACAGCACATCTGGGAATTCCATCCCAGCTCCCAGGGAACAATTCCTGCCCAAATCCCATCCAAACCTACCCATTCTCAGCCCAAAGCCATTCCCTGTGTCCTGTCCCTCCATCCCTGTCCCCAGTCCCTCTCCAGCTCTCCTGGAGCCCCTTTAGGTCCTGGCAGGGCTCTGAGCTCTCCCTGGATCCTGCTCCTCTCCAGGCTGAGCTCCCTCTCAGCAGCACGCAGAGCTGGGATCTGCTGGACCCAAAAATCTGCAGAATGTGTCAAGCACTGCTGTCCCCAAACACAGAGTGACCCTGGGTGAAGCCAGACAGAGACCCTGCCCTGCCCCAGCCGCGAAGACAAGTGATAAACCCCACAGAGCTCAGGAAACGTCCCCCAGCACCCATCCCCTCGTTTTCCCCATTGGTGACCCCAGGCAAGCCTGCCCAGCCAGGACAGCCCAGGAGAGACCCCAAGAGCAGCCAGGAGCCCCCATGTCCCACCTGCCTTGGGGTTGCAGTGCAGGATGTGGCCAGCAATGTGGATTCTGTCCCATCTGTTAAACCAGCTGGGGCAGTGACCCTGATCTCCTGGCACACATTATCTGCTCATGGCCATCTTTAAACCAGCTGGGCAATCATCTTTATCTTCCCACAGCCCATCCTCCCTCCAGGAGATATCTCCTGCTAATGGGCCATTGTTAAAAACCGGGTGTGGCAGTGATCCTTCTCTCTGTGGGAATATCTCCTGCTAATGGGCCATTGTTAAAAACCAGCTGGGCAATCATCTTTATCTTCCCACAGCCCATCCTCCCTCCAGAAGATATCTCCTGTTCATGGCCAGTGAGTCCCAGGGCATGGCTGATAAAATTCCATCATCCCACTGGGAGATGCTCCAGCCAGGGCAGGAGCCAAGCCTTTCCTACCCAGATCAAAACTGAGATTTGGGACACCAAGGCACCTTCTTTCCACTGGATTCCAGAGGAAAACCAGACCTTTGCACATCATCCCTGGAGCTTCAGAGGAAACTGCACCTTCTCCAGGAGCACTGCTCCAGCTGAACCACATCTGCCCCTGCAGGAGGATGCAGCCACCATGGAATGGGACTGCTGCCAACACCCTGACTGACTGACGGGTGTCAGCTTGGATTCTGACTCTGGCAGGGTTTGGGATTGTTCTGTGTAATACTGCATTGCTATTTTAATTCTCCTAGTAAAGAACTGTTATTCCTAATTCCCATATCTTTGTCTGAGAGGCCCTTAATTTCCAAATTATAATAATAATTTGGAGGGAGGGGGTTTCCATTCTCCATTTCAAAGAGAAGCTCCTGCCTTTATTGGCAGACACCTGTCATTAAACCAGGACACCACCAAAGCCACCCCTCCTGTCCTTGCTGTGCCAGGGGGCTGCAGAGAGCCCCAGCCCTGGGCTCAGCCCTGCTATTCCCTTCCTCGTGGCATTAATTTCGCTGCCTAATCCAGGCAGGGCTTTGCTCAGCTATTAGAGCAGCTCTAATCCAATCAAGCACAAAGAGCAGGGATCAGAGGAGGCCCCAGGGGTGCAGCAGCGCCGGGGAAGGCTCAGCACAGCGAGTGCCAGGGCTGCTGCTGCTCCCTGCCTGCCCCAGGTGTGTGCAGTGTGTGCCCCTTCCAGGGCCCTGTGCCATCAGAGCCCCTGGCTCACCACCCGGGAGCGAGCCCAATTAATTTAATTAGCAGGCATTAGCTTTACATCACCCTGTGAGAGCGCTGTGCGTGCTTCCAGATTAATCCCAAATTACAGAGCACAGCCATAGCTGGAATCAAAGGGGGGCAGCTCTTCTGTCTTTCCTTCCCAGCAGTGCAGGCAGAAGGGAATGAGAATTCACCAGGTGGGCTGATGGAATTTGTGAAATCAGAGGAGTTGGTTGTCCAAGATTTGGCTCCTTGGTCATTGACACAGAGGTGGAACTGGACATGGGAGCCCTCCCTGGCTGTGGGCTCAGCCCTCCCTGGCTCATCCACCCCCAGACCTGACCCCAGCCCTGAAGGGCGACCAGAGCCCCAGCATGGCCACCATTCCTGGCACCACTGCAGCCTTCCAGCTCTTCTCCACCCAGGGATTCCTCTGGAGCCCAGCCCCCAGTTCTCCAGGGGAACTGGGAATCTCCTCCAGCTCCCAGGAGGTGCCCCCAGCCCAGCTGAGCCTGTCCCTCCCTCCTGCCACACTGTGAAATCCTGCTCTGCTCTGCTCTGCTGGAAAAACACAAAGCTCACTTTGAGGCCAGCCAGGCTGTGTTATTTACCCTTCTTGGTTTCTTACCCCAAGGGCAAGACACAGGGGAATTGTTTAAGTGAAAGAGGGTGGGACAAGGTTGGATTTTAGGAGGAAATCTCTCCCAGTGAGGGTGGGATGCCCTGGAATAGAATTCCCAGGTTTGCTGTGGCTGCCCCTGGATCCCTGGCAGTGCCAAGGCCAGGCTGGACACTGGGGTTGGACACTGGGACAGTGGGAGGTGTCCCTGCTGTGGCAGGGGTGGCTCTGGATGGGATTTTTGGTCCCTTCCCACCCAAACCAGTCCATAACACCACAAACCCCCAGCTCTGGTGGGGCAGCAGAGCAAAAAGTGTTCATTACCCACCCTGAATTACCCCCTCTGCCTCCTCGCTTTAAAAAGCTGATTTAAAGAGAAATTCCACCTTCTCCCCTTTGAATTTTCCCTCTGATCTCCATGTAGGAATATTTCAGGGGTTGCACTGCACCAACTGGAAAGTAATCACATAAAGCTCCTGTCAGAATTTCTTAGTGCTCCAGCTAATGAAAGGACAAATAAAATACCAGCATTATTGCCAACCTTTGAAAGTTGCCTTTCTGAGGAGTCCTTTTTAAGTGCTAATTAATCAAATCAGTGATATTTTTCCAGGGTCAGTGACTCATTACTGCTGCACTCGCTGGAAGTGAAGAAGGCTGAAATATTAAACTAAATAGATCATAATTCTTCCATAGATGGTCAAGCTGTGTTTGAGGCAGGAGCAGCATTCTCTTGAGTCAAACCCATTCTGAATCACTTTTTTCTCCCTCTCTGCCTCCTTTTGATGGCACTGCAGAAGCAGGAGATGACATCAGGAGAAACTATCCCATTGGCATCTGGCAGCAGAGGAGCAGGGCCACCCAGCCCCAGAGGAGCCTGGAGGGAGGGAAGTCACCAGGTGCCACCAAGGGTCCCCTCTGAGCTCAGCCTGGCTGGACTGCCCGGCTCTGGAGGCACAGCTGGACTCTGGGCTGGCAGCAGAGATTGGCTTTTTGTTTGGCTGGAAAACAGGGAGTGGGTGAAAGCTCATTCCAAGGGTTTCACCCTGGGCAAAGCTTTCAAATTGTGAGTCCAGAAGGGAGTGCTGGAGAAAGGAAATGCAGAGAGAGCCCTGATAGGGAAGGGCAGAGAGAGGGAAGATCCCAGAATGGTTTGGGTTGGGAGGGACCCCAAACCCCCCAGTGTCCCCCCCTGCCATGGCAGGGACACCTCCCACTGTCCCAGTGCTCCATCCCCAGTGTCCAGCCTGGCCTTGGGCACTGCCAGGGATCCAGGGGCAGCCACAGCACATCTGGGAATTCCATCCCAGCCCTGCCAGGGAAAGATTTCCTCCTAAAATCCAACCTTGTCCCATCCTCTTTCACTCAAAGCAGTTCCTGTGTCTTGTCCATGGGGTAATAAACCAAGAAGGGTGAATAACACAGACTCATGTATCAAACCTGTGGGAAGAGAGGATGGAAAGGAAATGATGGAACAAAGAGAACAAGGAAACTCAATTAAAACGTGTTTTAAAGCATGTCACAAATGAACATTTCCTACATGAGGAAAGCCAGGCTGGACAGCAGTGGAACATTCCAGAGGGATTTCAGCTGAAGCTCTGCTCAGGAGAGGCCAATCCCAGGATCACAGCTGGGTTTGAAGGGACCCTCAGGGCTGAGCCCAGCCCCTGGGCAGAGACAGGTCTGGAGAAGCTCAAATTCCAGCTGAGCTCAGAGGGGAGCAGCAGCAGCACATCAAACACCAATAAATACATTTCCAGGGAGATGGGGTCTGTGTGAGCCTGGAGCAGCTGCACACGTCTGCCCAGCAGCAGCCCCCTCTCATTTATCATCATATTCCAGAGGAAACACTCTCAGGCATCAGCCCAGCACCAGCGGGCACGGGGAGGATTTGTCTTCATCAGCACAATGGAATATTCAAGGTCTCCCAGAGCCTCTGCTGGAGGAAAACCTTTGTGCAATCTCAATGCCAATCTCAATGCCACAGAAACACAATTTAGGGCTTGACATTATGAGTTATTACAGGCTATTAGATGGGGTTTCATTGCTTTCACTAACTAATGCCTGTCCTCAGAATCAAATGATATGCAGCAATATCTCTCCACAATTGCACAGGGATGATCTAATAATTTCCACAAAACAAAAAGAGTTGGTGGGATTTTCAGTCTCCAGCTTCAACAGTCTTTGTGGCATTTCTGATTTGCCAGAGCCTCCCCAGGGAGCACCACAGGGGATGATGATGGAATTTTTTTTGTTTTTGTTTTTGTTTTTGGTTTTTGGGGGGTTTTTTTTGAGGAAATTTGGTGTTTCAAGGTCCAAGAGATGCTTTGTTTGCCCATCCAATGGATCTGTGCCCCAGGAAGCCACCCATGAAATCTGCTTCAGTTTGGGAAGGCTTATTTGGTATATAAATATATTTAAATCTAGAGATATATTAATATATAAATCTAGAGATGTACAAATTTATAAATCTAGAGCCAGATAAAGCCAGAGATATATTTTTATATATAAATATAAATATAAATATAGAAATATAGAAACACAGAAATATCGAAATATAGAAACATATAAATCTATAAATCTATACATCTATAAATATAGGAATATAGAAATATAGAAAAATATATAAATATATAAATATAGAAACATATAAATATATAAATATATAAATATAGATATAGAAATATAGAAAAGTAGAAATATAGAAATATATAGATCTAGAGATATAAAAATATATAAATATGGAAATAGCTGTATTAGTTATATATGATATAAAATGTTTGTATATATTATATAAGTATATGAAGTAATATATAAATATAAACACATGAATATATGAATATATAAATATAATATATAGACTATATGTCTATATGGAATATATGTCTTTATAATAGTATATAGACATAAATATATAAATATAAAAATATTTATTTATATAAATATATAAATATATAAATATATATTTATATAAATATATAAATATATATTTATATAAATATAAATAGCTTTATTAGTTATATATGATGCAAAAATGTTTTTATATATTAAATAAACATAAATATATAATGATATTTTTATATAAATATGTTTATATATTTAAATATAGATATAGAAATATAAAAATAATGTATTAAATAGTTATGTGTTATATATAAATGTCCATACATATTATATAAATATATAAATTCATATATAAATATAGGAGCAGACCCTTCATTCCTGCCCCTGTACCAGAGCTCAGCAGCACCTGGGTGATGGGTGCAGCCTCTTCCATGGGAACAGCAATTCAAGGGTTTTCCTTTGCCAGGAATGGGGACTGACACCCACCTCGTGTGTGGCTGAGGGGTGCCTGCTTTTTAAGCGATAAACCTTTAAAGTCTCTATAAGAAATCAGATGAGCCAAGTGAGAACAGGAAGGGTTTTGGTGTTTTTATTCAGAAGGGAACATATAAAATCTGATTTAATGGAGAAGAAATGCTGGCGTGCTGAGGGCCCGGTGGGGAGGGCAGGCTGGATGGGCTGCTCCAAGGGGAGCAGGATGCACACATCCCCTCTGCCCTGAGGGTGACTCACAGCCTGGCACTGCTCTTTCTGGGTTTGTGCAGGCACTGAGGCATCCCCCCGTGCAGGCTGCTGAACGCTTCCCTCCATGGGCACGAATCTCCCCCGGGCTGGTAATTAAAAGACTCAGAAAACCTCCAGGACTACGCCCACACACCCGAGAGCCACATGGCAACCTGCTGCTGCTGAGCCCTGATAATGGCCTAATTAATTTTGTGTGAGAGAACAAAGTTGAAAAATCACCTCCACAAACCAGCTCAGCCTCTGCTTTTCCCAGCACTGCCATGGGTGTGCTAAGGGAGGATGGACAGACACCCCCGGCAGGACAGGCGGCCAGGGCTGGGCTCCAGGACTGGGTGTGGCAGAGTTTAGGGAGCTGGGAGCTGTCCTGTCTTCAGGAAAAGACCTTCAGGAATTGTGAAGGTTCCTCTCTTCCAGCACCAGCATCACCCAGGGGCAATCTTGGAATGGTTTGGGCTGGAATGGACCTTAAATCCCACCCCAGCCATGGCAGGGGCACCCCCACTGTCCCAGTGTCCAGCCTGGCCTTGGCACTGCCAGGGATCCAGGGGCAGCCACAGCAAATCTGGGCACCTGTGCCAGGGCCTCAGCATCCTCACTGTTAGGAACAATGAGGATAAAGTTCTAATCCTCTAGAAAATCCTCTGCTGCTCATGCCCAGACTCTCCAGGGGCCGTCCCCAACATGTGGCAGCTCCTGGGCAGGTGGCACCAAGAGCTGGGCACTCACCAGGAGTGATGGGAGCAGGTCAGGTCCAGATTAGCACCAAGAGGGAAAAGCAGAACGGAGCTGGATGTTCAAATAACTCCTCCCAGCCCTTACAAATGGCCATTATCTGCTCTCCCATCTGCAGAGCGGCGCCAGCCACGGGAGCAGAGCTCAGCTGAGCACTTTAGGCTAATGTTATTCATAAGCAAGGCTTATCTCCCTGGTACAGCTTGCATATTTTTATAAATAACTGAATTCCTTAAGCACTCACGGCTTGGGAGACGGGAGATTCGAGTCTCACCTCGTTTCCCAGAGGAAATGGATTTATGGGCACTGTGCAGCTGCCTCCTCATTAGTGCAGTTTGCAGTGGGTTTGATGAACCCTCCTCAATATCGACTCTCCAGGTGTGAGAGGAGCAGGGCCAGGCTCTGGCACTCCCTGGGAATCCCAGGCAGTCTGGAAGAGGAGGGAACGTGCTGGCATTTTTATAAAAGGGGACGAATTGCATTAAATTTAGAAGAACCAACCTTGAACCAAGGGCTGAATTAAGCTTTGTGTTTCTCCCTCCTGGCTGCAGCTGGCATGTGTCTGAAGCCGTAGAGATGATGCATGGTGCTCCACAGGTGAAGCTCACTCCAGGAAAACCTCTGTCCCTCCCTGCAAACAAAATCCAGAGCGTTTCCTTCCCTCACCCCAAAGGGGAGAATCCCAGGAATCCCAGAGGCATTCCTACCCCACATATGCCATTTCAAACCTGCACCTCCAAAGAGGGTCGCTCCTAATTCGCTTTAAACTGCAGATTAAAGTCGGCCACTGTCACTTTGACTTTGTCTGCTTCAACTTTTTTCATGCCTTGAAGTAGCAATTTATTGTTTTGTACTGAGCCATTCAGAAAAGTCAAGCTGAGAGTGGCTCCCAGGGAATAAATCATCTCACTGCGATAAACATTTCCCTTAAAATTGCTTTTTCCACAGTTTATTAGACCTTTTATTTCGGAGGAGGCAGTTTCACAAATTCTTCTCTGCAGTTTTGGTGATTGATAATTAAGCTCATGTGGTTTAACTCGTTCTGTGATTTCAAAGGCAAATCTTCATCTCGCCCACCCGACGCTCACCTACAGCAACGTGTTCCACTTCAAAATAAGGGAGCAATGGAAAGATGGCAAGAACAGGAAAGGGTTCCTCATGGGAAGGGCTGCCCAAGCACAGCTGCAGTCTCTGGAGGTGCCCAAGGCCAGCTGGGCAGTGGGAGGAATGAGATGGTCCCAAACGCCCCTCCTAACACAAACCACTCCAGCTTTTATTCAATGTTTTACTCAGCTGAATTTGATGAGACTTGGCCAACTATTTGGTATTAATGAAATCACGCCAGCAGAGCTTCCTCCCCTGGGTGTTCTCCCACACTCGTGCAGAAAGGGCAGGCGTGCCCCAGAATCCTCACCAAGAAAGGATTTCTCAAACAGAATAGGGAATGGCATCCTTAGTTTATCATAGGGGGTGGCTGCAAGTCTTGTCCTGGCTAAAACAGGGAATTTCAGATCAAAAAATCTCAACCCAGACGTCCTTACCCTCATTTTATGAAGCTGCTTTTCCATCTCCTGCTTTGTGCTCTCCACTGCCTGGTAGCACTGCAGCCTTTTCATTCTCAGAAAGGGGCCATAACCACTGCAATCCAAACAAATCCATCTCACCTTCCAATAGAAACAATAAAAAGACAGCTAAGGAACAAAAGCAAAGGGTTCTTTGTCACATGTTCATAAATGAATAAAAGTACATGATGGAAAACTCTCTGAAACAACATCCAATCACTGCTGCTACTTATGAGAGACACATCACTAATGGTTCATTTAACTCTGCAATATCTTAAACTCCCTCATTTTGTGAAGCCGGAATTATTTATGAGACAGTTTATTATGAGCAGATTAATATTCATTGGACAGTTGGCAGAAGATGTATGCTCCCACCTCGGGCTGCTTGCAGGAGAGCAGAGCCATCCCTGGGAGCTGTGGGCAGGGCTGATTGCAATCAGGGGGTGCAGGGTTCACTGGGGTGGTGCAGAGCTTAGAAACTTAGAAATAGCAGTGTGATAAATGTATATTTTTTGGACTATAACATGGTGGTGCAAAGAGCTTTTGTTCATGTAACTAACTCAGAGAAGGGTAAAAAGATCATCAGGACATTCTTCACATTCTTGTGATTGTCCTACAGATAGAAAAAAGCTCAAACTTAAGGCATCCCTGGGGTTCCCTCTCAATGAGCACAGAACATTCCCCAGCAAATCAGGCACAGAACCCCTGGACACCCCTGCACAGGGAATTATTTCCCTGGGAAATGCAGCATCAATGCCAAGGAAATGAGTGGCTGGGACTGTAACCAGTCACGTCTGTATGCCCAGGAGATTCAGATCCCCTGTTTAAGGAGGGTGCAGAGCAATAAAGAGAGTTCTTGTCACATGAATCACAGGGGGATGTGCTGTTTGTCTCCAGCCACATCCCCAGTCAATGTCAGAGCAAATTTAAAACTTCCTGCCCAGTTCCAGCATTGGGCATTCTTTAGGAGACTTGTGACTCAGGATCTAAACTGCTGCTGCCTTCCTTCACATGAGCTGGAAGGGACCCCAAATCCCCCCAGTGCCACTGATGGTGCTGAAGCACCATCCTTGTGTTGTTCCTCCAAAAAATATCATTTTTATTGGCCAGAAGTGAGGCCAAGAAGCCCCTGGCTCATCCTGCCCTTCCCACTGTTCTCCTGCCAGCCCTGCTCCTCCTCCCCTCACACGCAGCAGAAAAGGAATTGCACCATCTCTTCATCATTTAATATAAAATCAGGTACATTGGGGTCAATGCTCCACCTGGAGCACTGCAAAGATCATTCTCATCTGGAACTTTTTTCCCAATAAGATTAAACACCCAGCTTGAGAAAGGATCCTCATCACCTCACCCCCTTTCCCAAAACCAGAGGGCTTTGGAGAGGCAGGAGAAGATACAGAGATACAGAAAACCAAAATTAAAAACCCATTGCATGCTCAAATTACCCTCAAATTTCTTATCATATTAACAATATAGAAAAATTGGGGTTTTTTCACCTCCACCATCACTCATGACCCCCAGTCTAAGCCCAGCCATAACACCATTCCCCAGGAACCTTTGAAACCAGACAAGTTAATATATGTACAGGAAAAATCAACGTGCCTCTGAATCTCCTAATGAGCCCAGAGCTTTTGTAATAAGCCTATTTTTGTTCTGGGTATTTATAACTATCCCCCCCCCGAATCAGTTCATAAACTGATTCAGTATTTGCATAAAATACGTGGCTGGAGCTAATGCTAACGAGCTCATGAGAGCATTGTACCCAACAGGAGAAGCAAACAGCACTCACTGAGCGGCCCAAATTCCCCCACACCCCGAATCTGAGGAGTGGCAGAGCTGTGCTGACAGCTGGGTCAACAGGGACCTGAAAGGAGCCCTAAAATCCTGCCCGTGTGCCAATCCCCCAGGGGTTTGACTCTGGTGTCCAGCGCTGGGCAGCCCTGGGGAGGCCGGGCAGGTTCCTGCTGAGGAAAGGAGCAGGGAGAGGGAGGCTCTGCACCAAACCCCGCCTGGCAGCGGTTATTGCTGCCGTTCCAGCACCAAATCCCTCTGCCCTGTGCCCAGCCAGGGGAGCTGAAACCTGGGACCTGCTGGGCAGGGCTGGTGAGGAGAGCCCAGGGAGGTGCTGCTGGGCAGGACATCCCCGTGGGTGCCTGCAGCAGAACAGCACCAGAACCCTGTGGGTGTCACCCCCGTGCTGTGTCTCCTCTGGGCGTCACCTCTGTGGATGTGAGTCCTGTGGCTGTCACCCCTGTGCTGTGTCTCCCTCTGGGTGTCACCCCTGTGGATGTGAGTCCTGTGGCTGTCACCCCTGTGCTGTGTCTCCTGTGGGTGTGTCTCCTCTGGGTGTCACCTCTGTGGCTGTGTCTCCTCTGGGTGTCACCTCTGTGGATGTCACTCCTGTGGGTGTCACCCCTGTGTCTGTGGCTGTCACCCCTGTAGTTGTCATCCCTCTGGCTGTGACCCCTATGGCTGTCACCTATGTGGGTGTCACCCCTGCAGCTGTGTCTTCTCTGGCTGTCACCTCTGTGGATGTCACCCTTGTAGCTGTGACCCCTGTGGTGTCACCCCTGTGGGTGTCACCCCTGTGGCTGTCCCCCCTGTGCCTATCACCCGTCTGGCTGTGATCCCTGTGGCTGTCACCCTGTGGATGTCACCCCTGTGGATGTCACCCTTGTGGATGTCACCCCTGTGCCTGTCACCCCTGTGCCTGTCACCCGTCTGGCTGTGATCCCTGTGCCTGTCACCCCTGTAGACATGGGTGTCACCCCTGTGCCTGTCCCCCCTGTGCCTGTCACGGGGCTGGCCCCAGCAGGGAAAGGTGGGAAGGGTTTTGCTCATGGCAATGGCTCTGCCGTGGGCACTCGCAGCTCCAGGAGGATGAAAAGGCCCGGCACTGCCCGAGCCGAGGATCCGCCAGAGGAACAGCCCAGGCAGCCCCGTGTCTGCTCGGAAGGGCTGGTAAGGGGCAGTCACTCGGGCTTCGGTGACACGGAGTGACAGCAGCCAGCGGGCAGCAGGGTGACACTGGTGGCGTGGCTCAGGGCACAGCCTGACACAGCCTGTGCCTGCCCGTGCTGCATTCAGCCCTTTGCATTTCATTCAAACTCTCCGGCGGTTTGCTGCTCCCTGCGGCTCCAGCAGCCCCCGCACGGCTCCGAGCCTGAGCCGGGGGCAGCTCTGGGTGCCCGAGGGGGGCTGCTCAGGGGGCCCGACCTCCACAGAACCACTCTGCAGGCTGATGGATTTAACCCTTTAGCTGCTCCCAGATTAGCCTGGAGCCCCCCAGCTCACCCCCCAGCCTCCTGCCCCGCTGCTCCCTCTCCTCCCTCCCTGAGGAAACCCGGAGAAGTTTTCCCAGCTAAGGAATGCAGCCCCTGTTCTGCTCCCTGAGTCGAGTCTGGGCCCTTTCCCTGCCCGTTAACCCTTTGGTCACTGCCACCCTAATTCCCTGTTTCCTTTGCCCTGGCCCTTCCCTGCAGCACCCCCGTGTCCCTCGGTAATTGGTCCCTGAGGCTCTTCCTCCTGCTCATCCCATGTGCAAAACCTAAACCCACCCTAAAAGCCTGGCCTTTGTTCCCTGAACCCGAAACCATGCGTGGCTGAAATAAACATCTCTATAAACCCTGCAAAAGCCTTTTCTGCTTGTTCACCTCAAGCAACATCTTAACTGCAACACCTCCCCATCCCACCCTGGTTCTGGCATTTCTTCTTCTCCCTGGGCTGCTGCTCCACTTCCTCCTTCATCCAGCAGCACCATTCCTGGGAATCTCTGCAAAACATTTGTAATCTGAATTAAAATTGTCATTTGGACAGAAGTTGTGATTTGTACAGACATCGTAATTTGTACAAAAACACATTTCCTCCAGCAAATACTTAGCCTGGCATTTATGTTTTCTGGGTTTGGAACACAATGAACACCCTCACTGCACATCTTCTATTTCCTTCTGGATTCTTAAAAGGCAGAAAAATGGTTAAGGATCTGTAAACTCTTCTCCTATATTTTCAGAAGTGGAAAACAAATGAAGTGAGTTTCATTTCAGGATGGTTTGAGGGGTGTTTTTTTCAAATCTCCTCCAGGGCAAAATTTGGATGCAGCAGCAGCAGAGTCAGGTTGTCTCACGCATGAACAGCACCACATATATATAAATATCTGTATAAATCTGTATCTCTGGGGTCTCAGGGTTTGAAACCGTGCCAGCAATGGCCTCTGTTTCCTCTGCTGCATTAATATTTATATGTTCTATAGATGGTATATGTATTATATATATGATATATATATTTGTCTTACATGTATAGTATATTAACGTTATATATGTATAGTATATATGTGTTATATTATGGTATATATATCTGTTATATATATAGTATCTATATTTATTATATATATGCTTGTATATATTTGTTTTATATATATGGTATATAAATTTGTTATATATATAGTATACATACATTATATATATGGTAAATATATACATGGTATATATATTTGCTTTATATATCTTATATATATTTGTTATATATGTATAGTGCATATTAGTTCTATACATGATATATATTATATATGGAAAATATATTTGCTTTATATATATGGTATATATTTGTCATATATATAGCATATATATACTATATATATTTGGTTTATATATAGCATATATATGTTATAACTATATGAAATATATATTTGGTTTTTATCTATGGTATATAAATGTGTTATATTTGTATAGTATATATATGTTCTATATATGGCATACATATTTGTTCTATATATGATATATATTTATTTATTTATTTATTTATTTTTATATATTTATATAGTATATATGTTATATCTAGATGGTATATGTATTTTTATATGTGGTATATAAATTTCTATATATTTCTATATATATTATATATAATATATATTCTATATATTTCTATATATTTCATATATTTCTATGTATTCCATATGTATTTCTATATATGTATAGTACATATAAGTTCTGTATATTATATATGTCATATATATATATTTGATTTTTATATATGGTATGTATATTTGTGTTATATATATAGCATATATATTCTATATATATTTATGTACATATATTGGACACATATTTGTTATATATTTGTTTTATCTATCTGGTATATATGCTCGCTTTTTATATATGCTATGTATATTTGTGTTAAATATATAAATATATAAACAACCCCAATGGCTGTAATTAGAAAGGTTTTCCCCTGAAACTCTGGTCACAAGCATCTTGCCATAAATAAATAAACAAACACCTATGATAAGTACAAATTAAAGTTCTATTTAACCAGGTTTTTATGGGCCAGTTCACTTTTACTCCAGTTCACTTTTTCTTTGCATCAAATCTCTTTGATGACCTCAGGAGATTCAAGTGAGGAGTTTTTGGGGGACAGGACAAGAGTTTGATGAAAGAAATATTTTGAAAATAAACAAAATTCTAAATTAGGATGTCTTGGTTACTGTGTTGCAAAAAATCTTTGAAATAATTGCTTTTCCTTTTCTTTTTTTTTTTTTTTTTTTTTTTTTTATTAGAAGGTCATCAAGTTTGCCAGATAAAGTTGAAATGCAAAGTATAACAGGATTTTTTTTCCTGCTTTTTGGGGAAATAAAGCATCATGGAATCACTTTCTCCTATTTAAACACCATGGGGCAATGAGAACTGTGCACTGAGAATGCAAAGCAGGGAAACACTTAGATTAGAACAATTAGTGCAAAAAACATCTGCATCCCTTGTTAACCACAGGGACCATCCAGCAAAAGTGATTTTTTTTCCGTTTTTAGCGTTAATTGGAATTCATTAAAATAACTTTGCTTCAAAGTAAACATTAAAGCCAAATCTGAGCTTTTTATTTCCATGTTTACCTCGTCAGCCTCCATCTGGCTCAGGCTCTCCTGGGCAGCAGCAGCTGGGAGGGGAAACTGGACTTGAGAGGAATTCTTGCTGTGCTGGAAGGATCCAGCTGCCCCCAAACACTGCCCTGGTCACTGCTGGGGGACACAGTGGGGTCACACAGAGCCCTCCTGGGGGGATGGAGGGGATGGGATAATGGGATGGGATAATGGGATGGGATAATGGGATGGGATAGGATGGGATGGGATGGGATGGGATGGGATGGGATGGGATGGGATGGGATGGGATGGGATGGGATGGGATGGGATGGGATGGGATGGGATGGGATAATGGGATGGGATGGGATAATGGGATGGGATAATGGGATGGGATGGGATGGGATAATGGGATGGGATGGGATGGGATGGGATGGGATAATGGGATGGGATGGGATAATGGGATGGGATGGGATAATGGGATGGGATGGGATAATGGGATGCAGGGGATGCAGGAGATGCAGGGGATGGACAGAAGAAGGATCCAGGGAGAGCTCAGAGCCCTTGCAGAGCCTGAAGGGCTCCAGGAGAGCTGGAGAGGGACTGGGGACAGGGATGGAGGGACAGGACACAGGGAATGGCTTCACTGCCAGGGGGCAGGGCTGGGTGGGATTTGGCAGGAATTCCTGGCTGGGATGGAATTCCCAGATTTGCTGTGGCTGCCCCTGGATCCCTGGCAGTACCCAAGGCCAGGCTGGACACTGGAGCACCTGGGACAGTGGGAGGTGTCTGGATGGGCACTGGGTGGGGTTTGGGGTCCCTCCCAACCCAAACCATGTGGGATTCTCTGATTCTACAAATAACTGCGATTCCACCAAGACCCTGCTGACAGAACCACCCCCGAGGTGCCCAGACAGGGCAGCAGGGGTAGGGATGACAAATGTGGGGCTTTGTGTCCCTAATCCCCTCCCAGGCTGCCTTGGGATGAGAGCCCACAACATTCCCTGCCCTGCAGTATTCCCACAACATTCCCTGCCTGCGAGAGTCTTTGTGTTGCGATTGTAAGAGTGAAAGGACACAGAGTCCTACTGAGTGCTGCTAGCTGCTGCACAGAGCAGGACAAGGAGTGAGGGGGGTAAGAGAGGAGCGAGAGAGGAAGAGAAGGAGGGAGAGTAAAAGAGAGAAGAAGAGAGCAATTTCCAATTTACAATACAATAAATCTTCTTCCATGGTGAATATTCTAATTTCCACTAACCAATGTAACACAAGATACAAATTCTGTAGCATTTACATACAGCCTATAGGAATCCTTATATTACCACAGTGTGTTACATTTTAAACTTTATACACTGCTCTTTGGACCCTAGCAAAGTCTTCTCTGACCTTTGGAGTTGCTCTGTGGCAGAGGGCATTGTTCTATCAGGAGGGGATTGCCTTCAGGGGCCATCCTGTTGTCTCATGGTAATTCAGTAACTAAGGCTTGGCATCTCAAAAGTGGCTTTCATTTCAATCTCGCTTATGGTTTCCATATTTTCAGCATCTAAACATTCATATTTGTAAGGTCTTCCAACACCTGCCCTGCAACATTCCCTGCCCTGCAATATCCCCACAACATTCCCTGCCCTGCAATATTCCCTGCCCTGCAATATTCCCAAATATTCCCTGCCCTGCAACATCCCCACAACATTCTGTGCTCTGCAATATTCCCTGCCCTGCAATATTCCCAAATATTCCCAGCCCTGCTATATCCCCACAACATTCCCTGCCCTGCAATCTGCCCCAGGAGCTTTCCCTCTGCCAGCTCAGAGCCTGCCGAGCAGCAGCGCTCGCAGAAAGTGCTGAAAAGTGACAAAACTCGAGCTCTAATTCCTTCCAGGGTGACACATTATTACAAGGGTATTAGCTGAGGTTTCCAATTTTCCCGGTGCCTCCAATTCATGCAAAGGTTTCCAGACGCTGTGTATGAATAATTCACCCCAGCTCGATTCAGAGCTGGAACTCTTCCCTGTTTTACCAGGATCAAGCAGATGCCACATCACACCACGGTGGTAAATGAGTAAGTTTCTAGTTAAAATGCATTTTGGGACAGGTTAATGCCCAGTGAATCTCTGAGTGTGGGTGTGGGAGCAGTGAACCCGGGTCTGTGGGAGGTGGGAGCCTGCCAGGACTGGTGGGACTGGTGCCAGGGTGGGAGCTGTGCCCCGCTGCTGGTTTGGGCTGAGAATCAAAGAAACTGCTGCTCACAGGGCCCCTGGAGCAGCAGGAGCTCCAGCAGCAGCTCGACACAGGTTCAGAGCCCACTGGCACTGCCCTGCCTTGGAAGGGTGAGCTCAGGAGTGAGGGGTCTGGGTGGAAATGGGGCATTCCCAGCAGGACCTGCAGCCCCAGAGGCTGAGTGGAGACATTTGCTCACACAGGGGCATTTGGGTGACACCTTGTCCTGAAAAGCAGCGCTGGAAGGGGATGCCCAAGCAGGCTGGCAGTGCTGGTTTTGCCAGGCTGGCAGGCTGGGTCAGGCTGGAAGGGACAGCAGGGTCACCCCAGGGCACAGGGCTGTGGCCAGGAATGAACTCCTGGCTCAGTCCCTGCCCTGCTGCCAGCTCCCCTCAAGCAGCCCAGCAGATATTGGATCACCTGCCCTGGCAGCAGCGAGGTCACTGACACCCAGAGAGGCACAAGCACCTCCTGTGCTCCGGCAGAACTTATGCAACTTATAGGAATTTCTAAATTGCTATGTTTTATAGCTTTTTTATTTGTAACCCTTATTTTGAGACTTTTTTTGCCAGGTTTGGGGCAGGATGTTTGTTGGCTTTTTGTTATTTGTGGCATTTGGTACTATCTAAACAAAGGAAGAGGCCTTAAATTTTAACATAAAACTATTTTTAGTGTCTATGTTAAATACTGCTAACATTTCTATTTCATTTATTGTTTCAGAACTACTTGCTAGGCATTTATATGATTTTGATATTACCTCTCCAACACTGACCCTCCCAAAGGTTTTCTGCTCCTTCCAAAGAACCACAGACCCACATTTCTCTGAGAGAGTCAGTGGTGAGTTGTTTTTTCCCCAGAAAACCACAGGAAATTCCAGTTTGGATGGAGGGTGCCCTGTCCCCAGCCCCTGACCCCTCCAGCCTTGCTGCTGCAGGCAGTGGGGCTGGGCTCTGCTCCCAGGGGACCACGGCAAACAGCCTGGAGCTGTGCCAGGGAGGTGGGAATTGGAGCCTGGGAGAGTTCCTGCCCTGGCAGGGTGGTCAGGCACGGGCACAGCCTGCCCAGGGGTGGGACAGACCTGTGGCTGTGGCACCTGGGGACAGGAATCCATTTGATTTCAAGCACACACACCTTCGTGCTTTGATCTCTTAAAGCCACTTACCCAGAGCTGCTCAGCCCAGATTTCCCTCTGGGGCTGAGGCTTCTCTGTTCAGTTCAGTTCCTGGGAACTCAAGGATTTTGGGAGCTGACCACAGCTCCCTGAATGAAACCTCTCCAATTTTTCCTTTGCACTTAAGCTCCTTCAATATTTTTGCAAGTCTGAAATTTGTTGTGAAATAACAAGCTGAATGCATCTGCAGCTGAGAATGCTTGCCTGCCAACGCTTACCCTGACTATTAAAGGAAGTTTTTTAAAATAACAGCTTTTTCTGACTTCAGCAGCATAATTAAACATATGCTCTTAGCAGAGCTCACCTGCAGTGGCACCTGCTTGCAGCAGATTAAAGCTCTCAACCATGTATTTGAGAGAAAAGCCAACCTAGCAGGGGGAACGAGCCCTCCTGCTGGAACCAAGGGCATAAAATTGCCTTCCAAGGAGCAGGAGAGGGTTTGGGCCGGGCTGGGCAGAGCAGCAGGCAGTGCCTGAGGGAGCAGAGCCACCAGCGAGCTGCCTGCATGAGCAGTGGCCAGAGATGGGATTTTGGGAGGGTGGGGAGGGATGGGGTGGAATTCCCAGGTGTGCTGGGCTGCCCCTGGGTGCCTGGAGCTGTCCCAGGTCGGGCTGGGGCACTGGGACAGTGGGAGGTGTCCCTGCCAGGGCAGGGCTGGACCGGGTGGGATTTGGGGTCCCCTCCCACCCAAACCATTCCATGACTCCACGAATTCAGCCTGACCCCTGGCTGTCTGGGATGATCCTCGGGGTTTTTCCAAGCTCCCGGACTCCACAGCTCCGTTTCCCCCGCAGAGACACACAGGAGCTGAGGAGGCTGTGCCAGAACCCTCTGCCTTCTGCTGAGGTTTGGTTGTGCAACAGCCCCGGGAGGAGCGAGAGGAATCCTCCCACGGCATCCCCAGGCTCAGAGCAGGGACATGACAACGAGCATAAACAGGTATTCACGGGGGAAAATAGAACCTCATTTCCCTTATCTCCCCTGGAAGCGGCAGCAGGAGCAGAAGAAGTGAAAGGATGCCCTGTGGAGGCAGCCCAGCCCTGCCCTGCCCTGCCCTGACAACCGGCGAGAACAAAGGGCTGGGAACCCCTGCACGGAGATTTCTGCCATTTGTTCGTTTGAAGAGTGAGGAGAGTGGATGAAGGATTCCCCTCCCAGCCTGTTTAGCAGCTCAGCTCACCCCTCAGCAGTGAGCTCCTCTCTGCTCCAGCTCAGGGAAGTGCCTCCTGCTCGAGAGCCCTGGGAATATTTCTTTTAAGGGAATTTGGAGATAATGTCGTCATTGCTTTCTTTCCCCTGGAAAGTTCAAAGTTTTCAGCCAATTCTCACTGTGTTTTTCTTGGCTCTGACATTTGGGTGTCTGAAGGCAGCTGAGACTGGAGATGTTGACAAACCTCCCCACTCATCACTTCGTACAAATGCTTTAGCACAACCCAAGGTGTTTTAAAAGCTCCTTACAGGAAAACGCCCAAACCCTTGTTTATCCTGAATCTCCAATTGCAGCTTCCCTTCCTTCAGATGGAAAAGGAAATTTTGAGATCTCCCAGCCTGGCATCACATTTAACCCCTTCACCTCAGGGCCCTGCTCTTGGAGGAGTGGATGTGCCACGTTCGAAGCTGGAATTGAGGGTGGTGTGCCACTCCCCGGGCAGGAGCTCCCCCAGAGCCTCGGAGCCACCTGGAGCTGCGGCCACAGCCAGGAGCAGTGTCACAGGCACGATGGGTGATCCCACAGGCAGAGCCCGGCTGGCTGCACACGCTCCGAGCGCTCAGGCTCTGTAAAATCTGAGCAGCTGGAGCTCCGGGGAGCAAGGCTGAGTGAGAAGGAGCCCTCAGAGCTCGCCCAGGGCCAGCCCAGAGCTGCTCCAAAGCCTCTTCCCAAATCTTCCAGTGTTCTCATGGAATGGTGACACCTCTGTGCCCCAAACCCCTCCAGGTGTTCTCTGGAATGGTGAAATCTCTGTGCCCCAAACCCCTCCAGGTGTTCTCAGGAATGTGACACCTCTGTGCCCCAAACCCCTCCAGGTGTTCTCAGGAATGTGACACCTCTGTGCCCCAAACCCCTCCAGGTGTTCTCAGGAATGGTGACACCTCTGTGCCCCAAACCCCTCCTGATGTTCTCTGGAATGGTGACACCTCTGTGCCCCAAACCCCTCCAGATGTTCTCAGGAATGTGACACCTCTGTGCCCCCAAACCCCTCCAGATGTTCTCTGGAATGGTGACACCTCTGTGCCCCAAACCCCTCCAGATGTTCTCAGGAATGGTGACACCTCTGTGCCCCCAGACCCCTCCAGGTGTTCTCAGGAATGGTGACACCTCTGTGCCCCCAAACCCCTCCAGATGTTCTCTGGAATGGTGACACCTCTGTGCCCCAGACCAGGGAACCAGCCCAGGCCAACAAGGCTCAGAGGACCCAATGGCCTCTCCAGGGGTCCAGCCCTTGTGTGCCACTGCTAAGCCCATTCTCCTGGGTGAGGATGGAAAAGGGAGAAGGTTTAGGGAGGACAGGAGCAGTTCCTGGGCACTGAGCCCTGAGCAGACCCCCAGAGCTGTCCTGCCCTCCCCACCTGCACCCCCCTCGTGGGTTATTCCCTGTCTCCAGGCTCTGCCTGGTCACAGGCACAGCTCAGATCCCAGGACAGACTTATCCCCAGCCCTGCTGAAATGACAGTGACACTCCTGTTCCTCCCCATCTGCTGGGACCCTGGTGCACAGGGAGCAGTAAATCCCTGTTAGCTGGGACTTGCTGCAGCCATGAAGTTTATAAATCAGCCAGGCACAGCCCCGTGCTGCATTATTAAAGATCTGTTATTACACTGCATTTCTGAGCTCAGATAAACCCCACCAAGCAGCTGGGGCCTGTTTGCCCAGCGTTAGATTTCCTGATAAGCAAAGAGAAAGTGATATTAAAACACCCTGCTAAGAAATTTCTTGTAATACGAAGATGGAGTAGCAGATAGCAGAGCCACCTATAAAACATTTTCTCTGCATGGCTTTGGAAGTGACTGATAAAGTCGCTGATGGGTGGATCCCACCTCCCCCTTTGCTGCTTCTCCCTTTAACGCCCCAGGAGAGATTCATGGAGGAGGCTGCAAAGTGCAGAGCAATCCCCCCAAGGAATCATTCAGCTCTGCCAAGCATCTTCAGCACAAACCCTGCGAGATTATGGATGCACTATTGCCATCAAATTTTGTTTAGCAGAAGTCAGATGGAAAAAAAATTCTGCATCTCTTCAGGCTGGGCTGCAGAGCAGAAGGAACAGAGCCAGAGGATGGCTTGGCTTGGAGGAGATCCTTCAAGGATCCTGTAAGGTCACCCTTTGCCTGCCATGGGCAGGGACACCTTCCTGTCCCTCCATCCCTGTCCCCAGTCCCTCTCCAGCTCTCCTGGAGCCCCTCTAGGTCCTGGCAGGGGCTCTGAGCTCTCCCTGGAGCTTCTCTGCTCCTGCCAGACTGGGAGTGAAGCTGCAGAGCCCCAGGACAGGGAATTCACCTGAACAAGCTCTTGTTTGTTTTACAAACAGCAGCTCTTGTTATCCTGAGGAGAGCTGGAGAGCAGAGGAGAAAAAAACAGCTCTGCTTCCCTGAGTGAGAACCAGCTCTGCCTCCCTGAGCGCCCTCCCCTCCCTCCTGCAGCCCCTGCTCCTCTCCTGCAGCCCCTGTCAGCACGGGCTGCCTCAGCCACAGGTCCTGGCAGGGCACGAAGGGGTGAGCTCGGACCCCACATTGCCAGCAGCCCCTTTGGGAAGAGAGAAAGGAGCAGCAGGAACCCGGCCAAGCCCTGCTTGGAAATGGGTTTTCCTTGGGAAACCCTGGAACTGCTGCTGGGGCTGCTGGCACCATCCCACTGCCCCAAACTGGGGCTGCTGGCACCATCCCCCTGCCCCAAACTGGAGCTGCAGACACCATCCCACTGCCCCAAACTGGGGCTGCTGGCACCATCCCCCTGCCCCAAACTGGAGCTGCAGACACCATCCCCCTGCCCCAAACTGGGGTGCTGGCACCATCCCCCTGCCCCAAACTGGGGTGCTGGCACCATCCCCCTGCCCCAAATCCCCTCCTCAGCACCCCCCAGGCCTGGGAATGCCAGAGCAATGACCCCTCCACCCGAAGCATTGCACTCCCAGATTTCCGGGCTGGAGATGGATTTCCAGCTGCAGATGCACTTTGAGAGCCGGGCTCCCTCCGTGGCAGTGCTTGGGTGGTGAGAATGGAGTTTCCCCTGCCGCGGGCAGGCTGAGGCTGGCTGTGGGGTCCCGGCACGGCACGCAGCCCCTGGGCTCCCCTGTCCCCTGAGCTGCCCTGTCCCCTGTCCCCTCCCCGCATCCCGCTGCCGTGCAGCAATGAGCGCTGCCGGGCAGGACGGCTCTGCCCGTGCCCATCTGCCACAGACTCGCTCAAACCAGCAGCCCTGAGCCCCTGATGGCTGTTTTCCCCTGATGAGGTGCCTCATTGATCTGCTTCATCTCAGCGGCTTCGCAGAGGAAACACTTCTCTTCTTTGTGCTGCTCGTTTACGGCTCTCCCTGGCACGGGAATGTGCTGCCTATTACCTTAATTGACTGGTTTTTAAACAAGTTTCAGTCTGCTGGAACAGAACTAACTTCAAAAGGCTCGATCAGCTCCAAGTTTTCTCCTCTCCCCGTCTCAGGACATCCCGTGCTCGTTCTCACCCCAGGTGACCTCGAGGTTTTCTCCTGTGGATTTGAGGGTCAGGCGCTGGAAATGCCCACGTGTGCATGGGGCCAGCTCTGCCCTGCTCCGAGCTAAAGCCACAATATTTAGATTTAAGTTGCCAGTCTCATTATCTCAGAGAATATTTTCCTCCTCCTGGAGCCAATAAAGATGCTGCTGCTGAAGGCAGAGCAAAGTCCAAAGGAGATGGTCATAAATCTTTTCATCTTCATAACTTTTTTTTTTCCTGACTCTGACATATCAAAATTAACTCAAACCTTTGGTGTCCCACAAAGGAGAGCCTGGATGCATCCTCCAAAGGAGATTTTTCCCTGTAATGAGGGGCACAGAATAACCAACCACCAACATAATGCAGCCCCATTAAAATCTAAAAGAAGAAGAGAATAAAACCCCCTCACCTCTGCACTGCCAGGGCTGGTGCATCAGGGCAGAGAGGCACAGGGGAGCAGGAGTTACCAGGGGGCTGCTCAGACAAACAGACTCCCTTAGAGCCCCCCAGAGCCCAAACACCTTTGGATTTTTTTCCCCAAATAAATGTACTTTCAGGAAACTTTTATCCACTCTCAGGGATTAACTTTCCTTTAGACTCTCACATTTCAAAAATAGCAAATTTAGCATCAACCTTAGCGCAGAACGAAGTGAGAACAAAACCTTATGGGAAGACAAATGGCAGCACGGGGGAAGAGCCCTTCTGAGCCGCACTGCACATTCCTCTTCCCCAGCAAAGCCCTGCTCAGGGCAGAGCTGCTCCCTGGCCCTGCCTCACACACCTTCAGGTGCTGCTCCAGAGCCCAAGGCCAAACCACCCCCAGCAGCTTTTCTCTACAAAGGCAAATCAGCCACACAAAGTGAGACTAATTTATTTTTCCTTAATTAATCACCTTCATTTCCTCCCTCCTTAGGCTTAGCCAATGAGGTGTGAATTGCTGGGGCAGATGCACTTTCCGGGCTAATTTCCAAACTAAACGTTCTGCAAAAAGTGAGGAGGATCTTAGCACATCACACTGAGTCCACCTCAAGGTTTTCTGGGGGTTTTCTGTGTTTGTTCCTTCTCCTGAGACAGCAGATTTTGTTCCCTGAGAGTAAAGCCCTGAGCTCAGCACCGAGCTGAGGGGTCAGAGAACTCAGGAACACAAATGGGACCATCCTGGGGCTTCCCCTGCCCCAGGGTGCTCCAAACCCTGCCCAGGCTGGGCATTCCACCCCTGCTCTGTGCCAGGGTCTCCCACCCTCCCAGGGAGGGATTTTTCCTAATCCAGACTCTAAGATCAAGGCTTTGCCCCTTGTCCCATCCCCACTGTGCTCTCCCACTCTCCAGGGATGAACCAGTGGGGTTTTAGTCCCTGCCTGCACAGAGCCCTTCCTACAGAAAGGAGTTGTCCTCGTTTAAGGACAGGTGTCTGCCAATAAAGGCAGGAGCTTCTCTTTGAAATGGAGAATGGAAACCCCCTCCCTCCTAAATTATTATTATAATTTTGGAAATTAAGGGGTTCTCAGGCAAAGATAGGGAAATAGGAATAACAGTTCTTTACTAGGAAAATTAAAATAGCAATGCAGTATTACACAGAAGAATCCCAAACCCTGCCAGAATCAGAATCCAAGCTGACACCCGTCAGTCAGTCAGGGTGTTGGCAGCAGTCCCATTCCAATGGTGGCTGCATCCTCCTGCAGGGGCAGATGTGGTTCAGCTGGAGCAGTGCTCCTGGAGAAGGTGCAGTTTCCTCTGAAGCTCCAGGGATGATGAGGAAAGGTCTGGTTTTCCTCTGGAATCCAGTGGAAAGAAGGTGCCTTGGTGTCCAAAATCTCAGTTTTCATCTGGGTAGGAAAGGCTTGGCTCCTGCCCTGGCTGGAGCATCTCCCAGTGGGATGATGGAATTTTATCAGCCATGCCCTGGGACTCACTGGCCATGAACAGGAGATATCTCCTGGAGGGAGGAGGGGCTGTGGGAAGATAAAGATGATTGCCCAGCTGGTTTTTAACAATGGCCCATTAGCAGGAGATATTCCCACAGAGATAAGGATCACTGCCACACCCAGTTTTTAACAATGGCCCATTAACAGGAGATATCTCCTGGAGGGAGGATGGGCTGTGGGAAGATAAAGATGATTGCCCAGCTGGTTTAAAGATGGCCCATGAGCAGATAATGTGTGCCAGGAGATCAGGGTCACTGCCCCAGCTGGTTTAACAGATGGGACAGAATTCACATTGCTGGCCACATCAACCCAACACAGAAGTGATTCCAATACACACTCATTCCCAGGATTCCATTTCCAGCTGGGATCTCTGGGGGTGCAGATCGGGATCTCAGCATTCAATCACCCAGAGCAGCTCCAGGAACCCACCCAGGCACAGCAGGAGGCTGGAGATGTGTCCCCACAGGGGTGTGTGTGGCACAGCTTCATCACAGGCACTGATTTCCAATGGCTGTGCCGAGGAGAGTTCATAGATTGTCATTAATTGCAGAAAAACAGACTTGGAAAGCGTGGAGTCAGGCAAAGAGCTGCAGCCTGAGCCTCTGGGAGAGCCCACCGTGCTGGGAGCTCCATTATATTCAGCAAACCCAGATCAATGCCATATATTTGAATTAAACGTGCATTAATACCCCTATAAAGGACTGGGGCCATCCAGTCAATTTTTGGATTGTAAACACAGCTTTTGTTAATCCAGTAAAAAACCCCATTTCTCTGTCAGCCCAAACTCTGCCAGTGAAACCTGCATCAAGCACAGCTCTTTAGTGGCTGCCATCCTGTAATTATTCATCAAACTGACAGGATAAAGATCCTTTTTATCCATCTTCTATTTCATCTAGAAACATTCCAGTGGTTTGTGAGCAGCAGCCTCACGCAGGCTCAGGACATTGCTGATGATATTGGCAATAAATAAACACTGGCAATTCAGGCTGCAGGGGCAGGCAGAGCCTGTGCCTCTGCTGTACATTACCCACTCCTGCTCGTGTGGTGAGGGGCTGTTAATATTAAATCATTCATCTTTTAAATGGATTCCCCAGCCTTACAAACTCTACAGGTGAGATCCTCACACTCTGCAATACTTTACTTTTACCCAGCTCTCCCTAAGTGAGAGTGCTTCTCTCTCCAGCTGAGATTTCTGAGTCAGGCAGGGTTTAACCAGTCCCACCCAGGAAGCGCTGAGCCAAAATGCCCAAATTGGGCTGGAGCTGCATGAAGGGAACAGCAGAGCTCAGAAATGAGGGATGGTGCTTACCCCACACGGTCTGGGTTGAATTTAGGACAGGAAATCCCTGGAGATCTTGGCTCTGTTGTTCTGCCCTCCAGAACAGCCCTGCTGAGCACGGGGCAGCTGAGCCCAGCTGGGAAGGAGGCAGTTCTGCACTTCCCCATCCTCCCGGGGGGCTGCAGGAGCCGTGCAGGGAGAAAAGAACCAGCTCAGGCTTCAGCATCCATCATCCCCAGCCCCCGACTCAGCCCAGCCCCTCTCCCACAAGCCCATCCATCTCAGTAATTGCCAAAGCCATTAGAAACAGGCAGGGGCTGCCACCTAACACGGGCGTTCCTTTTGTTTACCTGCATTAGAACCTCGAATTCAAATTATTCCAATTCAAATTGCCGTTTGAATGGCAGTGGGATGAGCGTGGATGGCGTGCAGCCAGCAGCAGGGATGTGTGCCTGCGTTGTAATTATTGAAATCTCTGTTCAGGAGAAACTCGATGAACTTTAGGCATTTGGGGGCTGGGCAGAGCCCCAGCTGAAGCTGTTCTGCCTCATTTGTCTGACCCAGCCTTTTCCTCTCACTACAACACAGTGCCAGTGTTTTCCTGGCCTCCAGAGCTTTTATAAATCACTGCAGATTCCCCCTGCATGGCAGCATTTCTGTTCTACCATTTACCAGCCTTACAAACTTTACCAGAATTATTCCCCTTACAGGCACCACTGAAGTGGGGGCACACCAGAACCAGCTCTATTCCCACAAACTTGGTGCGTTTCAAGGATTATGTGGTTCCATGGTGATGAGTTTTCCTTGCTGGGATTGTGAATTGGCATCAAATGGGGTTCACCTAAAAATAGTGCCCCAAACTTCCCAATGAAACCCTGTTATTCCACTTGGACCTCACAGGATTAAAAAAAAACAAAAAAACAAAAACAAAAAAACAAAAACAAAAAACAAAAAACCCAAAAAAACCCAAACTCTTTTCAGAATTGCTACAGTAAGGATTTCATGTTATAGAGGAAAACCAGAAATAATTGCTCTAGACCAGCTTTAAATGTCACTACTAAGCCAAGCAGAAAAATTCTGCAAGACCTCCCAGAAAAGGTGCTGGATAACTTGTAGAGCAGTTTTTGTCAGATCACCTGGCTGGAAATAACCTGAAAACCAGGACCTCCTTCACCTTATTGACTGCCACGGCCTGGGGATTTACAGTGTCATTATTTAAATTTATCCCTTGGCACTGGTATTTCCTTTCTATAATTTAGGGCAAGGAGAAGCAAATTTCCTATTTGAAAAACAATTCCTCTAAGCAGAGGACACTTCTGCTGAAACATTTCAGCTCCCAATGTAACTGTTGAGTGCAGCAGAAAATTCAATCTTGGGGTGGTTTCTAGCTGCCATTGTTGGGATGGGGAGCAGTGACCCTGCCCAACACTGTGTGTGTGAGGATGGAGCAGCAAAAACCTGCCTGGGGACACTCCCATTCCTATTGGGATGGAGAAGGGAAAACCTGTCTGGGGACACTCCAATTCCTGTTGGGATGGAGAAAGGAAAACCTGCCTGAGGACACTCCAATTCCTGTTGGGATGGAGAAAGGAAAACCTGCATGGGGACACTCCCATTCCTATGGGATGGAACACAGATCCCTCTCTCCCCGAGCAGCTCTCCAAGGTTCTGATCTCTGCTCTCCAAGGTCCCGATCGCGGCTCTCCAAGGTCCTGATCCTTCTCCATCACAACCACTCTGGCCTGACCCGAGCAGGCTCCAGGAGCTGCGATTTCCAGCCCAGGTCACTGCCCGGGGCTGCGAATAATAAAAATAAAAATAAAAATAAAAATAAAAATAAAAATAAAAATAAAAATAAAAAGTAAAAATAAAAATAAAAATAAAAATAAAAATAAAAATAAAAATATCAGGCTAAAGGCAATGAACGCTTCAGAGAGCTGGGCTTTGGAAAATATTGTGTAGCTGGAGTCTCAAGCAAATCCCCCCACAAAATTGCTGTGCTGGCTTAGGCTGAGTGTGGAACAAATGCTCCAGCTCCTGGAAAACATCATGTGAACTGATATTACCAATATCGATCAGCACAGCCACAATTGGTGGATATCAAATTAAAGTCACCCAGATTAGTGAGCTCAGGCTTTGGGAAGCACAGAAAAGCCAAGGAAGAGTCAGATCTCCATCAAATCACTCCTCCCACGGCAGCTGTGGAGCTCCCGGCCCTGCAGAGCCCCGTGAAACCCTCAAAGGGCTCCAGGGCAGCCACAGCTGCTCTGGGCACTCCGTGCCAGGCCTGCCCACCCTGCCAGGGAGGAATTCCTGCCCAGTATCCCATCCATCCCGTCCCATCCCCTGTCCCATCACTCCCTGATACATGAATTTACCCCATTGTACACAAGTGGGCAGATACCCCCGAGCCAGCAGCCTTATCTTTGGGAACAGAGCTGCCAGAGCCCCATCCCCACTCTGGGCAATCCCAGCTCTGGGAGGAACATCTGCACAGACAGCTGGGGAATTTCAACCCAATTACCTCGGCACGCACAAAGGGGCAGCTGTCATTAGGGTATTGATTAATTGTGCTTCAAGTATTCCAAGTGACATTGAAAACTTCAACAGCTTTGTCACCAGCACACTCCAAAAGCAAACTCCAGCCCCTCCCAAATCCCCCCATGCCTGCTCTGAGTGTGCTCAGACTCCAGACTGAAAAAATTTGGAGGTTTGCCTTTTTTATTGCAGTGATGTTTTAATGTTGGGTTGTAATGCTGAATTTGGGACTGGGATCAGAGTTCCATGTTCCCAATCTCAGCCCCACTGAGGGATGGGGCTCCTTTCTGACTTTCCTGAGGCTGTGCCCAGTGAAACCCTGCCCCAGCACACCCAGTCCTGCGTTAATGTGAGCACAAACACCCCCAGCCCCCCTCTGCATCCCCAGGGACCAAATTCCACCCAGGCAGAGCCCAGGACACAAACACAGCTTTGGCCCTGCTGCTTTCCCCAAACTTCCCTGTCCCACTCAGGATTTTTAATTCCAATCTCATTATTTCTGTTACCAACCCTCTCATTCCGATGAGGATTTCCCTCCCTGCCTGCTGGCACATGCCATGGCCTGCAGAGGGTTTGGACAGACACCAGACTGTGCTGACTCCTCCTGCAGGTGAACAGGAGCTGAGGGAGAAGGGGAGGCTGCTCCTCACCCACCTGAGCAGAATTCCTGTTCTCCAGGGAGCACCTGTTCCTAGGATCACAGAATCCCAGTTTGGGTGGGAAGGGACCTCAAAGATCACCCAGTGCCACCCCTGCCATGGCAGGGACACCTCCACTGTCCCAGTGCTCCAACCCCACTGTCCAACCCGGCCTGGGGCACTGCCAGGGATCCAGGGGCAGCCACCAGCACCCAAAAAGTGTTGGTGTTCGGATAAAAACTGAACTTTTGGGGCTCCTCCCAGAGCTGTGCTTTGCAAAGTGTTGCTGTGGCTGTGCTGAGGAAGAGTTCCCTGGAAAAATCTGCAGTTCAAGGAAACCCTTCCAGTGCATTCTTCCAGGAATTGCTTTGTTCCTGAGATCCAAGCTCCTCGTTGGGATGTGTCACTCCAGGCAGCAGAGCTTGAAGCTGCTGGCAGCAGTTTTGCTTAATGGCCCGTTGGGCAATGTCAGCTTAGCCCACGCCATTCATTGTTAATGAACTGCCAGCTCCAGCTACCTCTGCCTGAAGCATCCCCAGCGTGAGCTCGGTGAAATCTTGCCCTAAAATCCAGGATGAGAGCGCTCAGCTTCATCCTCCCAGAAACTTGGGATGGTTTCAGCTGGAAAAGCCCTCCCAGACCACGGATCCAAGCGCTCCCCCAGCACTGCCAAGGCAGTGGTTGGTACAGCAGCAGGATTAGCTCGCTCCAAACGCGGGCCTTGAGGAATTCCATGCATTCCTAACATCCAAACCCAGCGAGCGAGTCCTTCAGAGCACGGCTTCCAACCAGCACAATGCCACTCCTAATTAAACTGACCCACGGCTAACAAACCCCAGGATCACAGCTCCTTTCAGTAGCACTTGTCACAGATCAGGTTTCGCTGATTCTCGGTGGGGTTGGAGCACTCAGCCAGGCAGGAACAGCCCTTCAGGTGGCATTAAATCCATCTGGAAACTGCTCAACACGAAATATCCTGGAGCAACTGGTGCACCCCATCACCCAGGCCAGTGTGGATCACATCAGCAGACAGCTGGAAAAAACAAAAACAAAAACCAAACCTGTTTTTTTTTTGTCCAGGTGGTGAAAGACAAATCTTTTCAATAAACCTGTTCTGTTTATGAGGAGATGGTGAGTCCACGGTGTGTTTGGGTCTTCAGGAATATTTTTATCTGCAATCAGAGCCAGAACTGCAGCCAAGGGGAGTCTGTGCACTGTGGGGAAAAGGGACTCGAGCTGGGAAATCCACGTGGTGTCCAGTCCAAACTGGGAGCTCTGGGACACAGCAGCAGGAGGGAGCAGGGTCAGCCCCACGCTGTCCTGAGGCTGGACAGTCACTCCCGTGCATGGGGACAGGAAAGGCCATGGGAAAGGGACTGGGAAAGCAGGGAGAGATCAGCCTGGAGAGCTCAGCCCAGCAGCTCTGGGCGGGTTGCTCAGGATCCAGCCCAAGTCCCTTTTCCCCAGGGTGCCCATTCCTCACCCTGGGCGTGCAGACAGACATCCAGGGCAGCGGCAGGAGCCAGGCAGGTCCCTGAGCCCAGCAGAGAGGCTCTGCCCGAGGCACTCTGCCATCAGGGCAGAGAGCAGGAGCAGCAGAAAACCGCCAGGCAGGCTCTGTTCCCATGGAGCTCTCACTGAAGAGGTTCAGAGCATGTGGACACCTCTGTGAGCTTGTGGGTCCTGCACGGAGAACAGCCCAAGCTGTGGGAAGCAGGAGTTTGCCACAGAGCCGTTCCTGATGGAAACCCTGCTTCACTGCAACCCAACACACAGGGTCCTGGGTTCCCTCAGAGCCCCCCAGCTCCAAATCCAAGCAGCAGCTGCTTCATCCTGGGGGAGCAGAGCTCAGGTGCTGCTCCCTGGGGACACTGCAAACAGGAGCTGCATTTCAGAGAGTCACCAAGGGACCTTATGGGCTAAAACCAGAGGAAGGAAGATGCAGGGCCATCAGTACTGCAGCTCAAAGCTGGTGATGGCAGGAGAGCAAGGCTGGGAGGAGCAGGGATCACAGAATTCCTGAATGAAAAAGGCTGGAAAAGATCTCTGTGATAATCCAGTCCCAGCTGTGCCCATCCCCAGCTTGTCCCCAGCCCAGAGCACTCAGTGTCCCCTCCAGGCATTCCTGGGACACTCCAGGATGGGCACTGCACCACCCCAGGAGAGTCAGGGCTGTCCAAGGGAGCTGTGGGTCTGGACTTGCGCACCTTAAAATAAAATCCAGGTAATCCAGATTTACCACCTTAAGATAAAACCCAGAATCCCAGCCTGGTTTGGATTGAAGGGAGCTCAAAGCTCACCCATTCCCAGGGACCTTCCACTGTCCCAGGTGCTCCAGCCCCACCCAGCCTGGCCTTGGGCACTGCCAGAAATCCTTTCAACCCTTCCAGCCCACACCAGGCTGGGATTGTGTTTCCTCATCTCCCCAGGAATGGGACACTGTCCCACCTCAGCTAGAAAGAAATTCTGAGGGTTCTGAAGCCCCGGGGCTGACTCACCTACAAGGTGAGTCATTTCCCTCTCAGGTAGGAGTTATTTTTAGGATAATTACTCACTCAAAATGTTGATGGTTTGTATGAAGGGTTTTTAAATTCAGGACAAAATATTGTAGAAGCCTTGCACAAATACTGTGTTTTCCTGCTTTTAAGGCAATTGTCTGAAATTAATTCACATGTGCTCAAAACCCATAAGCAAAGCTTGACAGTTATAAGAATTTAAAGCTAAATTTAAAGGCAGCATTAACAAAATCAGGGAACATGAATCATCCATGGGAATTTCCAGGCTATAAAAGTGATTTAATAAATAAGAGAGGGCAGCTCTAGGGCCTCCTGTCCTCCTACTGCCCCCATGGCTCTGGGCACTCAAGGATTACAACCTCCTGCTTTAGCTGCAGCAGCTTCCCTAAGTTTTCATAGTAGGAGCTGTTGGATCTGATTCCCATCATTTGGAGACAGCCAGAGAGTGCCCCAGCCCCGGCCTTGAAACACCCTAGAAATATAAAATATCCTAAAATGCTCTGAAACACCCCAATAAATGCTTTGAAATACCCTGATAAATACATTATTTACATCCAGCTCTCCAGAAATCAGCAGCCATCTTCGGGAGTCTTTGTGTCGGGATAAATGGTCCTCAGGGACAGAACTCATGTGCTCTGTATAAGCTAAAAGTTCCTGTTCCATTTATTGTAAGAGTTAAAGTGCATAGAGTCCTGCTGAGTGTTGCCAGCTGCAGCACAGAGCAGGACAAGGAGTGAGAGGGGTTAGAGAAAGAGCAATGGGATGAGAGGGTGAGGGGGTGAGAGAAGAAGGGAGAGTAAGAAAGAGAGAGAAACAGGTAAAAGTAAGAGGGGTGGGAGAAAGGAGCAAGAGTAAGAGAGAGAGAGAGAGATTTCCCATTTACAATACAATAAATCTTCTTCCATGATGAATATTCTAATTTCCACTAACCAATGTAATACAAGATACAAATTCTACAGCATTTACATACAGCTATAGGAATCCTTACATTACCATAATGTGTTACACTTTAAACTCTAAAAACTGCTCTTTGGATCCTAGCAGGGATGTCTCTGACCTTTGGACTTGCTGCCCAGCAGAAGGCATTGTTCTATCAAGAGGGGATTACCCCTAGCTGGCCATCCCATTGTTTCATGGTAATTCAGTAACAGGTTTTCCTGTTTCATCTTCCCCAACAGCCTTCCCCAAACAAATATTTCTCAGGAAATAAAGCAAGAACACAAAGGATTACCTGGGTGAAGATTCCCACGTCAGCACATCCATTCCCAAATGCCAATCCCCATCCCAGATCTTGGCTCCAGCAGCTCCCCCTTCCAGCCAAGGAAATGGTGCTGGACAAACCTTCAGCAGCTGCAGGGTTGGGGTTGTGCCCCTTCCTTGTGCCCCTTCCAGCATCCCACAGGCTGAAACACACAAGTGATTCATTTCACAGTGGGAAGAGGAAAAAAGAAGGAACCCAAATCCTGGAGCAACTTTTGAGCAGATAGGAAAATAACAAGCAGAAAAAGTCAGGCAGGAAACCTTGGAATTCAATGCCTTAAAATTAATGACTCAGAAGGATTTTAAATATTTTTATCAATAATAAACTAGGGAGGAGTTAATGAGTTAGTTGGCCTCTTCTTCCAGATCTAGCAGCTGCAGGACAAAAATGGGACTTTCTCCCAGAATGTCCCTGCCTTGAAAAGCCTCCACACATCCCACACCTTCATTAGGCCCCACTTCGACTTTCAACCGTTTCAGACACAAATAATAGAAAATTTCTAACTCAAAAGGATAAATCTCCTGTCAGAAAGAACAGCAGGCATGGTGAACACTTTAAAAGCTTTAGCGATATAAAGATTTATTGTATTTCCCAACAAGCCAGAAGCTTTGATTAAAGGTTAAAAATAGAAAATAGGGATAGAATTAAGTTGTAAAAGATCACCTCAAAAAATAATTTTTTATAGAGTTGCTATAGTTCAAAATGTTTTCTCTGTAGGTCTCGTTTTCCCTTTTAAAATTGATCAGAATTCTTTTTTTAATGGACTCATTCAGAATTATTTTCTAGATTCAGGACAGACTTTGCAAAAAGCAGGAAGGTTTTGCAATATCACATAGAACCACAAAATAACAGAATGGCCTTAAAGCTCATGCAGCCCTGCCCTGGCAGGGACACTTCTGCTACCCCAAGCCCCTCCAGCCTGGAGATTTAGGAAATCCAGCCCTGGGGGAAGATGGATGGAGCTCTTCTGCTTCAGGGCTGACCCCACAAGCACAGCCTCTCCACTTCCATGATATTTTTCCACACATTCTCCATCAGCATTGGCTGTTCCTGGGGATTTGCAGTTCTGCAATAACTCTGGAAATGATCAGATTTCCAGCCCAAAACCCACAGTTCTTGCCTGAACACAGATCCTGCTCCTGGGCTGGGTTAAGCAAACTCCATCACCAGGAGAGCTGGGGAGTTCTCCTGGCCCAGCACTGGGAGAGTCCAACACCACCCTGGAACAACAGAGGGGCTGAGCTGGAGCAGAGTTAAAGGAACAAAGCAGGGATTCATTAAAACCCTTCCAAGGACTCACCTCGGGCAGTGCAGGAGCCCAGGATGGGCTCAGTCAGGAGTTTCACACTCTGATCAGTTCGGGTCCATCCCACACTGGGGCTCACTGCCCACTCCCAGCTCCAGGCTCTGCAGTCCCACCCTCCCAGATTGTCTCCCCAGTTCTCTCCGTTTGCATTTTTGGGGCTGGAGCTGCAGCGTGTCCTTGGCTCTGGGCTGGAACAGGATTGTTGTGTGTGCCTGAGCTGGGAGGAGAACTTGGGACACTTTGTGTGGGGCTCAGAGTCACACAGCAATGCAGGGCAGAGCCTGGAAATACCAAAACTAAAATTAAAGGCATCAATGGAATGAAGGGAAACACCAGAGGAGCAAAGGGAATGAGGGGAATGGCCTCGAGCAGCCCAGGGGAGGTTCAGCTTGGGTGAGAGGAGATTTCTGCCCTGGAGGGGGGTCAGAGCTGGGAAGGGGCTGCCAGTGCCCATCCCTGGAGCTCAGAGTGATCACCCCTGGGGCTTAGGGATGGTGGTATTTGGTTGGAGCTGTGCTCTTTTCCAAGCTTGACCCCTCCATGGCTCTCTTCATCTGCCTTAAATCTCTCCTGAAGGTTTGGGGCACCGGAGCAGACCCCAAACCCTGTGGGTGTTCACACTCTCCTCTGGCTGGGAGCTCATTTCCAGCTCATTTCCCTGGGATTCCTGCAGGAAAAAAGGGAATAAAGCCATGGCTGGCCCTGGGGGCAGCAGTGCAGCAGGAGCTGGGCTGAGGGCAGGATGTGAGCAGGGTTTGGGAGCAGCCTCACAAATCTGCCAGCACAGCCTGTTTTCTGCTCAGGCGAGCAGGATATCCTCACAGGACAGCTCGGAAATTGCCAACTTTTATGCCTGATGTAATTCACTGCAAGCTCCACGAGCTGGAAGTGCCTGACCTTGTGATCTCTGCAAATAAATGAGCAGCCCTGAGGAAGCTGGGGAGCTCTGTGTCCTCAGCTCAGCACAGGGCACCTGAGGGGATGAGGAGTTAAAGCTTTTTTTTCATTATTTTCACTTTAAGGAATCAAGACTTGAGGGGAAAAAGTGGTAAGGACATATTTTAAATGTTGGTAAAAAAAAAATCCATTTGCCCAAAGGTTGAAAGAGGCGTTTTGCAAGGTGGGAAATTCCATCTGAGCTCTGTTCAGCTGTTAATTAGGATTGAGAGAGGGGGAGAGGGTTTTTAGCCATCACATCTGCTTTCATCAGCCATCTGAAAAAGGCAGTTCTGCTTTCTGAGCGATGCTGTGTGAGGATCTCTCTTCTTCCCAGGAGATTTCCTCAAAAAAGGAGTTGTGGAAGTTCCTGCCTCCCCTCCAGACCTGTTTCAAGCCTCTAATCTGACATCTAATACTGGCTGCTCCCTCTTTCCTTCTCAGGCATTTGAGTTTGTTCCAGATATAAAAGGAAATGGAAATAATAATAAAAAAATCTGGTTCTGCCTAGTCAGTGTTAGGAAGTACCTGAAACACAACCCTGGTTGTGTGTGCAGGACTGAGGGGATTTGAAGTGTTGGCAATACCATTATCCCAAACCCAGTCCAGTGGGATCATCCAATTCTGTCCCACTGACACTGGCAAACAGAGTGAAAACTCAAACAAAATTCAAATGTAAAGCCTAGAAAAGGAATGGATGCTTTCAGAAACTCCCGGGAGGCAGCTTGCCCTCAAATAAATAATAATAAATAAAGTAAAATAAGAAAAAAATTAAAAAAAAAATACAAGAAACAAAAAAATAAAAACAAAAAGGAAAAACAAAAAAAATTAAAATTCCAAAAAATAAAGTAATATAATACAAAACAATATAATGTAATATAATACAATACAATATAAAGTAATATGAAGTAATACAGAATAATATATAACAAAACATAAAAATATATAACAATATAGAATAATATAAATCATATAGAATAATATAAATCATATAGAATAATATAAATCATATAGAATAATATAAATCATATAGAATATAAAATATATACTAATCATTATAGAATTGAATAAAATAATTGATATAATATAGAATAATGAATATAAAATAAATGAAGTTTCTCCCAAGCTAGGCTTTGTGGACCAAAGCCAGCCAGGAGTGGATGCCTGAGCAGGGCTGGGAGCTGAGCTCCACAGCAGGGCTGGGGGCACCAGGCAGTCCCCAGGGTCTGTCACCTCCCCTGGACAGCAGCTCCTGCCAGGGTGGAAAACCCAAATTATTGCCAGAGCTCAACCCCCTGGGCCTGAGAGGAAAAGCAGGATGGGAATGTGGCTGAGGCTTTGGGGAGTGCTGCTGTCCCACAGGGCTCTGCACATCCAGCTGGGAAAGGACTTCTGACAGGGACAGGGACGGGGACAGGGACAGACACAGGGAGAGGGGCAGGGACAGGCCCAGGAACAGGGCCAGGGCTGGAACAGGAACAGGGACAGGAACAGGGACAGGGCCAGGAACAGGGACAGGGATGGAATAGGGACAGGGACAGGGATGGAACAGGGACAGGAACAGGGGCAGGAACAGGGCCAGGGCCAGGGATGGGATGGGGACAGGGCAGGGATGGAACAGGAACAGGGACAGGGACAGGGATGGGATGGGGACAGGGCCAGGAAGAGGGACAGAACAGGAACAGGGACAGGGGACAGAGCCCAGGACAAGGCCAGGGATGGAACAGGAACAGGGCCAGGAACAGGGCCAGGGATGGAATAGGGACAGGAACAGGGATGGAACAGGAACAGGAACAGGGGCAGGAACAGGGCCAGGGCCAGGGATGGGATGGGGACAGGGCAGGGATGGAACAGGAACAGGGACAGGGATGGGATGGGGACAGGGCCAGGAACAGGGACAGAACAGGGACAGGGACAGGGGACAGAGCCGGGGACAAGGCCAGGGATGGAACAGGAACAGGGCCAGGAACAGGGACAGTAACAGGGCCAGGGCTAGGCATGGGATGGGGACAGGGACAGGGCCAGGGTGGGGACAAGCACTGGCACAGGGGCCAGGGGGCGGATGGAGGAACGAAGATCCAGGACAGCAGGAGAAGAAACACCAGCAAACACAAAGGAGAGCTTTGCCTCCTACTCAGCCTCCCCTCAGCTGCCTCAGGAGCACACCGAGCTCTGAAACACCAGCCAAGGCACTTCGGTGCTATTGCTGAATTCCTCTTCTGCTTATTTAAGTCACAAACAGGGCTACTGATTCCAAACCTGAAGTGCTAAAATTATGGCAAGCAATGCATGTCCAGCTCTGCAATCCTGGAGTTAAAATTAACCATGGCTTTCAGAAATAGGCTGCCTTGTCCTGACAAATCTATGTGGGCCAGATTGTGAGGAGAACTATCAATATTTGAATGAATTTTACATGCCAGCTAACTAAAATTATCTTTATATCGATTCAGCAGCAACTTCTCCAGTAGGGCCTGGATGGAATGGCCAATAAATTGACAAATCTACAAAGCAGAATGGGAGAAGCATAAAAAACAGCAGCTGGCTGTTCCTGCCATCTCCCATCTCCCATTTCACGTGCTCAGGCTCTCCCTGGGCTCATCCTGGCACCAGCTCAGCTCAGCCCCACGGCTCTGCTGCTTCCAGAAAGGCTCTGCTGAGCTCCCCCAAATCCTGCTGGGCTCCCCCAAACCCTGCTGGGCTCCCCCAAACCCTGCTGGGCTGCCCCAGCACACGAGCAGGACATTGGGAATGGAGCTGGGAATATTCCATGTTTTCTAATATTCCATGTTTTCCAATATTCCCTGGTTTTCAATACTCCATTTTTTCCAATACTCCCTGGTTTCCAATATTCCATGTTTCCCAATATTCCATGTATTCCAACACTCCATAGTGTCCAATATTCCATGATTTTCCAATATTCCATGGTTTTCCAATATTCCATGGTTCTCCAATATTCCATGATTTTCAATATTCCCTGGTTTCCAATATTCCATGTTTTCCAATATTCCCTGGTTTCCAATATTTCATGTTTTCCAATACTCCCTGGTGTCCAACACTCCCCTGGTTTCCAGTATTCCCTGTTTTCCAATACTCTCCTGTTTTCCAATGCTCCCCTGGTTTCCAACACTCCCTGGTGTCTCTCCAGGCTGGCGCTGGAGGGGATGTGACCCTCACTCCCTGCCCAGCTGCAGGGAAGGAACAAAGCAAATCCTCCTGGATGCTCACAGCCCTGGAGTCGCTCCCCAGCCTGGTTTGGGTGGGACAGGGACCCCAAACCCCCCAGTGCCACCCCTGCCATGGCAGGGACACCTCCCACTGCCCCAGTGTCCAGCCTGGCCTGGGGCACTGCCAGGGATCCAGGGGCAGCCACAGCACATCTGGGAATTCCATCCCAGCTCCCAGGGAACAATTCCTGCCCAACATCCCATCCAAACCTCCCCATTCTCAGCCCAAAGCCACTCCCTGTGTCCTGTCCCTCCATCCCTGTCCCCAGTCCCTCTCCAGCTCTCCTGGAGCCCTTTGGGCTCTGAGCTCTCCCTGGATCCTTCTCCTCTCCAGTGAGCCCCCCCAGCCCTCCCAGCCCCAGGACTCCCCCAGTCTGGGCTCCCTTGGGAGCAGCTCCATGATTTTATAACCTCCATAAACAATGGAGGGCAAGCTCTGAGCACAGCCTGGGTAAGCTGAGATGTCTCAGCCCAGGAAATTTGGATTTTCATTTATTTACACAGTCCAATGTTTCTAAATATTCAATTAAAAGGTACCTGTGATGAACAAATCCCTCCATGCTAATAATCTTTAAAATACTCCAGGCTCCCAAAAATCTGAGCTGCAGGGAGAGCAAACAGCACTGTTGCAACCTGCAAAAAGTTAATTTTTTCATGCTGCTGCCTCTTCCATTTTCCAGCCCTATTTCTATTCCTAATTAAGCAAATTTGAGTGTGATCCAGAAATACAAAGAGGAACGGGTGAATTTGGAGACATTAAGAGAATTTTAAATGTCTTGCTTTTAGCCTCAAAACCAAATTCAGGTGAGGAAGAAGTAAGTAAGTAAAATATATTTTTTTTAATCCTTCATGTACCCCTGTATTAACCACAATTACCACACATCAAAGCACATTAATTTCCTGCTTTTAAGTTTTCTATAGCAACAGTTTGTTGAAAGAGTTTGATTTCATTATATTATGCCAATAGTACCCTGGTAGAAATTTCAATCTTTTTAGACAGAAAGAAGTGCAAAAAATTACATTAACAAGGAGCATAAAGAAATTGAAACTCTCAATGCCTCTAATTTATGCCATTTTCCTGGGAGGGTTTTTTTTTAAACCTCTTTTATTTTCTGCCAGCTTGATGCCTCCTCTTTAATGCAGTTTGTATTTCACAGGGGAGCAGCAGAATGGAGGGAGGGGAGAGGCAGAGTGGGAGCAGCTCTGCTCCCACACGATGGGATGGGATGGGATAGGATAATGATGGGATGGGATGCAGGGGATGGGATAAAGGATGGGATAATGATGGGATGGGATAATGGGATCCCACCTGTTCAGGGTCCTGATGGGTTTTAACGAGGCCTTGCCCACCTGGACCCCTCTCTGCTGGTTCTGCACCCAGCCCTGCAGCCCCAAACTCAGAAAGGACCTGGAGCTGCTGCAGAGAATCCGGGGAGGGCAGGGAGCTGCTGCAGGGCTGGAGCCAGGCTGGGAATGCTCATCTGGAGAGGAGAGGATCCAGGCAGAGCTCAGAGCCCAAAGGGCTCCAGGAGAGCTGGAGAGGGACTGGGGACAGGGATGGAGGGACAGGACACAGGGAGTGGCTTTGGGCTGGGACAGTGGGGAGGTTTGGATGGGATTGGGGCAGGAATTGTTCCCTGGGAGGAGCTGAGATGGAATTCCCAGATTTGCTGTGGCTGCCCCTGGATCCCTGGCAGTGCCCAAGGCCAGGCTGGACACTGGGGCTGGACACTGGGACAGTGAAGGTGTCCCTGCCCTGGCAGGGGGTGACACTGGGGGATTTGGGGTCCCATCCCAACCCAAACTCATTTGGGATTCTCTTTTCCCCCTGCAGATGCTCGCTGTGCAAAGGGGCAGCAGGGACAGGGGAGCCCTGAGCACCCCGGCACCAGGACAGACCTGCAGCACTCAGTGCCACCTGGCTCAGCAGATCAATTGGCAGTGGGTTCTGCTTAGCCACTTCTCCTAGGCCAACTTGGAAAAAAATTCAATAAAACTTGTGTTAAGCTGATTCCACGCTGCAGTACAAACAAAGTGAGGAGCAGCCTAATCCTCTTACACCAGGGAACAGGCTCCTGAAGTCATTATTTAATAAGATTAAATACTGCAGGTCATAAAAATTAATTTCTACAGCTGCCATGGTTTAAAAACCACCTGTCTGCAGAGTGGGAGAGGCACAGGCGAGCACAGGGTGTGGCTGCCCTGGATCCCTGGCAGTGCCCAGGGCTAGTGGGAGGTGTCCCTGCCACGGCACCTCCCCTCTGCATGCAAACATTCGCTTACAATTCTTTAAAGTGGATTTTTTAAATCCCTTTCAGGCACAGAGCTCCTGAACTCCCTCCCAGCCAAACTGATGTCACCAAAAAGGAGGAAATTAAAGGCTTGGGCTTCATAAAGACTTTAATTTACCCAAACCTTGCCTAAACTTTTTACTCCTTGTCCCAATTTATCAAATTTTGCTCATGAGACCTAAAAGAGGGAGGGAAGAGAGGATACAGGCACCCACCAGCACCCTGCTGCTCTTCAGGCACTGTGTCACATTATTTGAGTCCAGAAAGAGCAAAAGCGTTTCTTACATCAAAAAAGGAAGAAATGCAAATACATATATGTAATTATATGTATAATATTTAATTATATAAACATATTTAATTCTATAAATATATATTTAATTCTATAAACATATATTTAATTCTATAAACATACTTAATTCTATAAACATACTTAATTCTAGAAATATATATTTAATTCTATAAATATATATTTAATTCTATAAATATATATTTAATTCTATAAATATATATTTAATACTATAAATATATATTTAATTCTATGTATATAAATATATATAAAGGCCTGCTTACAACACCTCTGTTTGCATTTGGAGACGAATCCTCACTCCTAAAGCCCCAACCCTAACCCAGCCCAGGCTGCCCCAATGCTCCCAGGTGCTGTTACCTGGGGGAACATCCCCCACACCTGGGCTGCTGATGTGATTCCAGATCTCGGAATCGGGGAACTGGGAGCTTGGAAAAGCCTCTCACACCACCCAATCCACCCATCCCAGCAGGGCCCCGGCACCCCGTCCCCTGTCCCCAAGTGCCACACCCCCGGGGCTGGGGAAACCACCCCAAATAGCCCAGGGCAGAGCCCTGCCGGCCCAGCCTGGGGCTGTGCCCGCCCTGCAGCCCCAGCGACAAACCCAGCCCTGTCCCAATTAACGCAATCAATCCCTGCTCGGGCGCTGCACAGCAAAGAGCAGGAAAGCTGCAGGCACAGGAAGGATCCTCACCACTGGCATTTTCTGAAGCAATATTTCAACAAAAGGAAAAATGCTTCCATCACCTCCTGGAAATGACAGCTTGCAGAGAAATAAATATCTCTTTTGTATCAAAGCGATTCCCAGCCCCTTTGATAAATCTTACCACTGTGCAGTTGAAACAACCCCATGAAGGGCTGGAAGAATCATCCAAATGCATCTGAACAACTCTGTTTGTTTTGTATTCCAGAGCACAGCGTGCCAGCCCGCAGAGCTCCTCCATTAGTCTTTAAAAATAGTATTAAAGGACATTTCCGTCTATTTAAATTACGTCTATTTTCATTTAAATGAGCTGCTAAATAACAAGCTCCACGCCAGCCTTGTGCTGGAGTGTGTGACTGAGAAATACACTCCAAACAAAACAAATTAGGGAACCTGGAAATTGCTACAGCGGAGCAAGGACATATTTTTGGGCAAAAGTAAACAGAGAACAACAGCAAGTCATCAAAAATATGATAATAAACCCCCCGTGCTCTGAGTGTGAGGAATGGTGCAGATGGAGTGGCTCATGAACTCCTGTGAGGGCTTTATTTATAAATTTTTAAAATTTATTTTATTTATAAAACCATGCAGTTTTGTTCTTTAACTGCAGAGGGACTGATCACCTTCCCCAGCCCCAGAGTCACTGGAATTCCTGAGCACATCCCACAGGGCAGTGTTCCTGGGAATTCCCTGTAAAACCAGGGCTCAGGCTGGCACAGCATTCCTGGGAATTCTCTGTAAAACCAGAGCTCAGGCTGGCACAGCATTCCTGGGAATTCTCTGTAAAACCAGGGCTCAGGCTGGCACAGCATTCCTGGGAATTCTCTGTGCCAAAACCAGGGCTCAGGCTGGCACAGCATTCCTGGGAATTCTCTCTGTAAAACCAGGGCTCAGGCTGGCACAGCATTCTTGGGAATTCTCTCTCTATAAAATCAGGGCTCAGGCTGGCACAGCATTCCTGGGAATTCTCTGTAAAACCAGGGCTCAGGCTGGCACAGCATTCCTGGGAATCCTCTCTATAAAACCAGGGCTCAGGCTGGCACAGCAGAGCTCTCCTGGCAGGATGGGCAGTGCCCTGGGAGCTCTTCACCCTGCAGCTGTGATGGAAAAAAATGGGAAGAACAAACCCAAAGGGATGTTGGCATCAGGGCTGGGGCTCCCTGAGTTCACCTCCTGTGCTGCCACCACGTATTTTTTTCCAGCTGGTAAAAAAAAAACTTTTGGGATTGACCTCTGTAGGAGCCAAATTTCTTGGGAATAAAGTCTGGCTCTGCTGGCTTAGAATCAGATTTATACAGTTACAGAATTATGGAATTCCAGAATGGTTTGGGTTGGAAAAGGAATTTAAACCCCTCCAGTGCCACCCCTGCCATGGCAGGGACACCTCCCACTGTCCCAGTGTCCAGCCTGGCCTTGGGCACTGCCAGGGACCCAGGGGCAGCCACAGCACATCTGGGAATTCCATCCCAGCTCCCAGGGAACAATTCCTGCCCTTGCCAAAGTTAAAGAACTATCAAAGCTTGCCTGGAACCAAGAGTGCCCTTCTATGACACATCAGGAATTTGTACATCACAGACACACCCAGAGCACACGGGAGCAAAGCGTTTCATGTGAGACACAGTTAATGAGACAGCAGCTCTGGGAACCTCTTGGGGAAACGTGCCTGGGATTTTAAATTGCAGAGCGAGTGGGGCACATCCACCCCCAGCACGAGGCTGGCTCTGCTGGCCACCACTGCCACTTGGATTTTATTCATTGCCAAACGAGTACAGCTCCTCGTGCTTTGCAGCAAGTTGAGGCCAGGGTCTCATTCAGCCACCTACTACATGTTGCTTGGATATGGATTATTATTTCCCAAGCAGGATGTGGAATATTTTATTTTTGTACCAACGGATCTTGCTCACACGCAATCATTTGCATTCTTAAGAAGCCAAGCCAGTCTGCTTTGTAACTCCTGCAAGCCCAGAAAAAGCATCCCCCCACTCCCTCTGTCTTGGGAACGGAATTTTCACAGCACACTAAGTATCTTCTGATTAGAATTTGGGGTTTTTTATAAAATACAGCTTGGGCGTGCCAAGGCACATTAGGCAAGACAAGGAGCAAAGCCACACAGTAACAATGAGCGCCATAAATAATTAATAAATATCAATGTACGAGCTGAGAGCAGGGATCAGAGCGTGTGTGAGCACTTGGGCTCAGCACAACAGGAAAGTAACTCGTACAAACCCCTTCTGCCATGGCTGCACAGCTGCCCCTCTCCCCTGGCGCTCCAGAACGGCCCCTAAAATCTGGAAAGATTTGGGTCTTTTTGCTGATCTGTCTCCAAAGGAATAAATCCATCTTCTGTAAACGGAAAGTGTAGGAAGTTCTCTCAATATCAGTAATTTACATACATATTTACCCTCTAGAATACTGCCAGCTCCAATGAGATGTAGAGAAATAATTCTATGTACACATTTGGTGCTCGAGCCATGCCACAAATCATGTGCACTTAATTCAACAGGGCCATAAACCCCACAACTACAGGAGTAATCAAGAACCTACTTAACCTTTCTCCAGCAACTCTGCAAAAAGTTAGTGTGAAATATGTGACAATCCCCTGAAATTATAACAAAAGGGCAGTGAGCAGGGTGTGCTGTAAAACACAATTGGCACGAAGGCAGGAAAAAACTGGGAAAATAGAGGAAAAATTAGTTCTGGAGTCACGCTCAGTAATAGCTGATGGATGCTCGCAGTAAAATGAGATGCAGAATGCAAAACTGCTCGAAAATACAAACATAATTTCAACAGGATTCAGGTCTAAGAGTTAGAGAATTCTTGTGGGTCGGAGAAATAAAAGAAATGAAATTACAACAGAGAATCCCAGAGCCTTTAAGGTTGGAAAAACCCTCAAGTTTGAGGCCAACCTGTGCCATCCTCACCCTGTCCAGAGCACTCAGGAATTCCTGGGACACTCCAGGGATGGGATCCAACCCTGCCTGGTTGGTCCTTGACCACCCTTTCCAGGAAAAAAAATTCCTCCTAAAACACATAAAGGTCTTTTAAACCCTAGGTGATAAAAAAAAAAATAAAAATCCGAATTAAGGCTCGGGTACATTGTGTTAAACTGATGGAATTGCAAGGCAGAGAAAGGACACCCAGGGCAATCAGGAGGAGTTTCCTGCAGAGCTGACCTTGGCTCAGTCAGATGTGGCAGCTCAGATAGACACAGCTCACATTTCAATACTTACACATATAAATGCATTACATACATGCAGGTATAACATCCATAGATCTGCATTCTTGCAGAAAGCCCCAAAGTTTTAATTTCTCCGAGATAACCCGGAGCCAAGTGCAGACTGTCCCCACACAGAGTCCTGAAGGCTTTCACCAGCACTGTGGAACTCTCCCTGCATGCTCTTTCAAAATAAAGAAATAATGCAATATTCAAAACTTCAGCTCCTCAAAGTCAGACCTCCAATCTACCCTTGGAAAATTAAATAGCTTGCCTGATCACAGAAGTCCCAAATGGTGAATAATTTCTGTCAGCCCACACGTCTCTTTTGTAGAAGGGGAGGATTAAAACATCCGTAGGTATTTGTAAAGTGAAACACAGATTTACTTCAAGAAAACCCGTGGCACAGCTGGATGGAGGTGGCACTTTGAGGAAATTACTGCAATTTCCTTGACAGTTTCACTGCCAGGTCAGGGCACCTGTGCACTATTTGATGTGGGAAGTGTGTCCTGCCCTCAGAACAATCCTGCAGCCAAGGAGGGGCCAGGGCTGAGATCCCAGAGCATCTCAAAACATCCCAGAGCATCCCAGAGCATCTCAAAGCATCCCAGAGCATCCCTGAGCATCCCTGAGCATCTCTGAGCATCCCAGCCCCACTCCAGGAGCATCCCTGAGCATCCCAGAGCATCTCAAAACATCCCAGAGCATCTCAAAACATCCCAGAGCATCTCAAAACATCCCAAAGCATCCCAGACCATCCCAAAGCATCCCTGAGCATCCCAGCCCCACTCCAGGAGCATCCCTGAGCATCCCAGAGCATCTCAAAACATCCCAGAGCATCTCAAAACATCCCAGAGCATCCCAAAGCATCCCAGCCCCACTCCAGGAGCATTCCCTGTGCCATGGGAAATGAGGAATGGGAAAAGCCACACTCAGGGCAGCACCTGCCCCTGAGGTTTTGCTTCCCAAGAGTTTAATCCTGGAATGTCCTACAAGGATCATCCAGTCCAGCTCCTCTCCCTTATTCTGAGCCAATTTACTTTGGCAGGCTTCACCTGGAGTGGGCTGGACAATGAGAGAAAACAATTTAAAAAATAACTAACTCTGTCTGCTGCTTCTGTCTCATCATCTTTGAGATACTCCTCTTCTGAGGAGTCTTTTAATTTCCCAGCCTTTCAAGTTTTATCTCTACAAATCTCTTCCAAACCTTGAACAGAAACAATTAAAATCTACTTGTTAGAAGCAACATTAGCTACAGAAAGAAAGAGGAAAGGTCAGGGACAGAGCTGGTGCAGACTCCCCCAGAGCAGGTAAGGAGGTGTTTTGACAGGAGAAATAAAGAACACGTTCAGTTCTTGAGTTGGGTACAAATGGAAGAGTGTGCAGAGCTCAGCCCGGGGGTGGGTGGCTTTGGGCTGTAATTTTAATTAAGTGCTCATCCCTGTGTGCAGTGCTCGGTGTTTTTCTGCTGTTCCAAGGCAGATTTGGGGCGGTTTTGCTGCCATGCCAACCCTGCTGGTGGAGCAGGAGCAGGGCTGAGCACGAACCCAGCCAGGAGAGCCGGGCAGCCAGCACTGGCCTGCCGGGTCTGCTGTGCCAGGGCTTGCTCTGGGATGGAACTGCCTCAGGGCAGCAGAGCACAGCCAGGAGCTGGGGGTCCCAGGGGCACAGCACCCCCAGACCTGAGCCCATCACAGCCCAGCGTGGGGAGCAGACACCCCACTGTGGGGAGCCCCATCCCCATCACACCCCACTGTGGGGACCCCCATCCCCATCCCACCCCACTGTGGGGAACCCCAGCCCCATCCCCATCACACCCCACTGTGGGGAAGCCCAGCCCCATCACATCCCACTGTGGGGACCCCCAGTCCTGTACCCATCACACCCCACTGTGGGGACCCCCATCCCCATCCCCATCACAGCCCACTGTGGGGACCCCCAGCCCTGCACCCATCACACCCCACTGTGGGGACCCCCAGCCCTGCACCCATCACACCCCACTGTGGGGACCCCCAGCCCTGTACCCATCACACCCCACTGTGGGGACCCCCAGCTCTGAGCTCATCACACCCCACTGTGGGGACCCCCAGCCCCATCACACCCCACTGTGGGGACCCCCAGCCCCATACCCACCCCACTGTGGGGACCCCCATCCCCATCACACCCCACTGTGGGGACCCCCAGCCCCATCACACCCCACTGTGGGGACCCCCAGCCCCATCACATCCCACTGTGGGGATCCCCAGCCCCATTCCCACCCCACTGTGGGGACCCCCAGCCCCCTCCTCCTTGGCCTCCCTTGGCTCTCCTCCAGCCCCCCTCCCGAGCTTGGGGGGTCCCCAAAGGCAGGAGGAGCCCCACACCCGGCCAGGCTGTGGGGAATGATCTCAGCCTTCCCCAAAGCCAGAGCCCAGCCCAGGCAATGTCCCACCCAGCAGCCATTCCTCCCTTCAAACGGGGCCCCGAGTCCAAGCCATCCCTCCCAAAATGCCAATTTTTGCACAGCCAAACCCTTTCCCGAGCCGAGCAGGGCTGGGGGAGCCTGGCTGGGCTTTTGGGGCTGCAGGAGCAGTGACAGCACTGGGGTTTTGGGGTGCTCTTCTCCTCCTGCAGAGCGCCAGGGTAGAGCCAAGGCAGGCTGGGCGTGCAGCCCCAGCTCCAGGAGAGGCAGAGCAGTTTTTGTGTTCGCTCCTGGGAGCCAGCAGGCTCTCCAAAAACCCCAGGTGTGGCAGCAGCGCCAGAGCCACGCTCAGGGACGGGCACAAGGCAAAGCCAGGCTGGGTTCCCCAGTGATGCACAACATTTCACTGCCAGGAGAGCTGGAGACACCACAAATAAAATGGGCTTGACCATCTCCTATCAGTCTCTCGTGGATAATTGGGGCTGTTTCAGGAATACCTTCTCTGGCAGCAGGGATAATTCAGCAGGAAAGGGGATGGGAGCTGCTCAGAGCAGAGCAGGAGGAGCTGCCACACTCCTGGTTAGTAAAGCTCCTGGTTATTAGAGCAAAACTTCCCCTGCTCCATTCAGGAACAAACGGCTGTGATGGAAGCACACACAGATTTGCATGAGCAATATAACTACAAGGATAGATAAACTAGGGAAAAAGAGTTTCTCTGGGGTTGTGATGGGCAGACATGTGACATTTAAACTTAAGCATTAACTGAAGTTACCTAAACACTCACTGCAAGTAAGTGCACTTCCCTTCCCCTGCTGCACTTCCAGCAGTGGGTGGGTGGAAGGATGGATGGAAGAAAGGAAGGAAGGATGGAAGGATCCAAGAGCTCCCTGTGATCCAGCCCCAGCCCCAGCAATAAACTGACAGCACAACACACCGGTTATTTCTATAATGCACACAGCCCCTCCCCTTCAAAGATAACAGGGAAAAAAACCAAAAACCAAACCACTTTGTTTCTCTTCTCAACAGACACCTCTCGTTTTCCAGCTCCAGAGATGTGAATATTCGTGGCACTGTTTGCATGGGGGGTCCCCTCGACTCCATCCCAAGTCCTGAAGTAAAATCTAAACTTCTGCTAAATTGCAGAACTCCAATGGATACTTTGCTGTTAATTACTCTGCAAAGTGCTCACTGTCTGACACTGAGGGATGCATTCTTCAGCTGGGTGATGCATTTATTTACTCTGCTGTGCTTTTGGAATGTGCAGAATGTTTATAATTAGGCTGTGTAACCATGCGAGCCTTCAGCTGGTGTTTGCTGGGTTTAAAGCAGGTTTATTCTGCATTTCCAAAGCAGGAAAAGCCTCAGTGCACCGTGAATGCTCTGCACTAATCTTTGTACTTCCAGGGTAGGGAAATTAAAAAAAAAAACACTTAAAACTTCCAGCGGTGGCATTTGCAGTGCTGCTGCAGGGCAGAGGGGGACTCCTGCCCCACCAGGGTGGTTTGCAAGCTGTGACAAGCAGTGACCCCTGAGCACAGCCCTGAAAAAGCCACTTCAGGCACAGAGGGGGCTCTGGGCTCGTGTCCTGCCCTGGCACCAGCAGCTCCCGGGGTCACAGCACCCCAAAACAGACGGATCCCTCCCAGTGAGGTAACTTACAGCCCGGGATTGAAGTGTGGGGGCGTTCTCTCCATTCTTTCACAAAGCCGTGGTTTTCAAATTGTTCTTGTTGGTTTCTGCACTAAGAAATTCACATTTGGTGTCAGGTTGAGCCATCTGTTAACACACATGTGATTTCAAAATTCTCCCTCATGTCATCCTGCAGCAGAGTCCCCACCCATATGTGATTATCTCCACCGCACAAATGTTCACTTACATCTTCCCAGCTCTCCTGGTGAGTGCTCAGCTCTGTGATCTTCCCTTGGAGCACTGGCAGGGGTTTAACCCAGGTCACAGAACTCAAACACCGAAGCTTTGCCACCTTCCCGTGCTGCTGGTACAGCTGGAGCCAAAGAGAATTATGCAAGATGTGACTTTTCTGCCCAGGAGCTCCAAAATTATTAATGGAATACCATCCTCACTAAGAATCGATTTTTATTTTTTCCCCAAAACAACCTCGACTCCCATTTTCTCTCCCATCAAGTTTCAGCCATTACCAAACCAAGAGAAAATGCAGATTGTGCTCTGCTGTCATTGCCCATGGAAGGGGGAGGGGATTTCAGGGGATTCCAGCCCAGCTGTGACTCTGTGACACTCCCAAAAGCAGATTTGGGTCCCTGCAGCCCCCCAGGACCCTTCCTTTGCCCCTCCTGGGACAGAGTCACTGCTCTGAGCACCCTCAAGTGAATGTCAGTGCCAGAATCCCACATGGTTTGGTTGGAAGGACCCCAAATCCCCCCCAGAGCCACCCCTGCCAAGGCAGGGACACCTTCACTGTCCCAGTGTCCAGCCCCAGTGTCCAGCCCCAGTGTCCAGCCTGGCCTTGGGCACTGCCAGGGATCCAGGGGCAGCCACAGCAAACCTGGGAATTCCATCTTCACCCTCCCAGGGAACAATTCCTGCCCCAGTCCCACCCAGTCCTCCTTCCCTGCCCTATCCCACTGCATCTCCACTCTCCTCTGAGCCACAGCTGGACAATCCCTGGGCCTGTCAGCCCTGGAGGAGCTGTGCAGAGCCCAGTGGCTCTGGGCAGGGCTTGGCTGCTCAGGGCAGGAGCAGGGTGAGCTCAGGGCTGTGCTCTGTGAGGTTCTGGTCCCTGGGACAGCCCTGGGGCTGCAGAACCTCACGGGAACAGCCCCAGCCTGGAGCAATGCTTTGCAAGTCTGCAAGTTCCAGGTGCAGGCAGCGACACCCCATCATCTTCTTTCTCTCCTTCTGAGATTTAAATAGGTCAAGTCCCTCGCTGGGTGCGGTGCAGGAAATTGCACATTGCCACAATTGCATTTCAGAACAGATAATGGGCCCATTTAAGTGTTATCATTAGAGAAACGACAGCAAAATAGAGCTGGGGCAGCCCTCCCCTTCCCAGCACTCCTGCGTGCGATGCCTCCGAGTTACTCCAATCGTCAGCTCCTTGCTTCCCATCACTGCCTCCCAAGCACAGAGAAGGAAACTGGATTAAACAACGTGCTGCAGAGAGCTCTGTGCTGGGCAGCCGTGCTGCACCTGCCCAGGTGAGACCTGAGGGCTCCGGGCAGGAAATGTGGCACTGCAGCACGGGGATCCAGAGCCAGCAGAGCAAAGCTCCCTCAGAAAAAACAGAGAAGGGAGGGACAGAGAAAGGATCAGAACTGCACACACATCCCCTGGTCTGAGGCAGTAACACCATTCTGAATAACACAATTCTGAATAACACCATTCTTTCTGAATAACACCATTCTTTCTTAATAAAACCACTCTTAATAATATCATTTATGAATTCCACATCTGTACCACCAAGTCAGTTCCTCACACATGGTTCTGCCACAGCAGTGGGAGATTTACATGAATGAGAGCTGAGAACACTTCACCAGAAAGTGAAAGGCAAACAGAGAAAGCAAGGGCAGAACTCTGTCAGCACAGAGCAACGGGCTGAGAATGAGTGCTGGGGGAATGGGAACAGCACAGGGTGGTCCCTCAGAGCCCCTCATCCCAAAGTTCTGTGATCCCCAATCCCACCCCTGCCATGGCAGGGACCCCTCCCACTGTCCCAGTGTCCAGCCTGGGCACTGCCAGGGATCCAGGGGCAGCCACAGCACATCTGGGAATTCCATCCCCGCTCCCAGGGAACAGTTCCTGCCCAAATCCCATCCAAACCTACCCCATTGTCAGCCCAAAGCCATCTCCCGGTGTCCTGTCCCTCCATCCCTGTCCCCAGTCCCTCTCCAGCTCTCCTGGAGCCCTTCAGGCTCTGCAGGGGCTCTGAGCTCTCCCTGGATCCTGCTCCTCTCCAGTGAGCACCCCCCAGCTCTCCCAGGATGAGGTCAGCAGGTGTCCAACCCCACAGAAAACACAAAAACCCACAGGAGCAGGAGAGATGAACCCCAGCAGGAGGGTGCAAACCTGCCCCAGGTGTGGGACCATCCCTGGGGAGGGGGGGCCCTGCTGGGGCTCCCCAGGGAGGGTGGCAGCCCAGGAGCCTGTCCCTGTGTGGATGTTGGGGTTTGGGGAGCTGGACCCAGCCCCTCCCAGCCCCTCCCGGCCCCAGCAGATGCACACAGAGCTGCAGCAAACTGTGAAATGCTGTCAGCCAGCAGAGCTCAGCTCCCAGCCTGTCTGCCTGCTAATACCCACTGCCACCCGCTCCCAAAAAACCAAAATCCTGCCCAAAATCAATAGGGCTTTGGGAAAGTTTAATTGTGGAGCAGGTTTTGAAAGCCACAGATTTGACTTTGCCACTCCTTGCCAAACTGCCCATGAGGGCTCAAGCCAAACCCAATGGAAAATGCTCAAAAAGAGAAAGTGAGGATGTCAAAGCCCCCTAACAGGATCCAGGGGATTTGCCACGCAATGGGGATTTTTCTGGAGTGGCATTTTTCCTGCCTGAACGACATGGGGATGCTTGGAGGCTGCATCCAGGGACCCTGCTGAGCTGAGGGACTCACATAACCAGCCTGGGGAGAGCTGTGGCCTCAGGACAAACGTGCAAGCCTCACATTATCCCACCACAGGGCAGCACATGAAGGAGCTGCCCAGAGCCAAGCCTGCATTTTCTGTGAAACACAACAAATGAGAGAAAGGGCTGGCAGCAGCTAATAATGCTGAGAGCAAGCAGAAGGGCACCTCTGATGGAGCAGGTCTTGCAGGTAATTCAGACCTAAGGGAGGAAATAAACCCACTGCAGCAAGATTAATTTGGAATACCTATATCTATATATATAAAATATACATTATATATAAAAATATATATTACATAACATATTATATTATAATATATATTGTATATTATATATTATAGATATATAACATATATCTATATATATATCTAAATATATCTATATATATCCATATATATCCATATATATCTATATCTATCTATATCTACCTATACATATCTATATCTATATTATATATCTATAATATCTGGACGTGCAGTGTGGAGCAGGGCCCTGCCAGCAGTGGCCAGTGCTCCCTGTGGAGGGCACAGCACTGCTCAGAGCTGGTTCCAGCCCTGCCTCAGCTCAGGGGGAGCCCAGTGCTGCCCCAGCACACAGACCCATGTGAATACATGGATTATTTCAGCTCCTCTGCATTAGCTCAGAGCCAGGAGAACACTCTGCTGCTGGGAAACTGAGGCACAAATGGACTTTGCCTGGGGTAGGGAGCAGAACTGAGCAAGCACCAGGAAATTCAGGGAGAGGTGTGAGCAGTGCTGCTCAGCTGAGGAGACTCCCAGTGCCCCCAGTGCCACACAGGACAAGGACTCTGCCACGATTTAAGAGCCAGGGGAATACTGAACACAGACTTCACATGGCCAACAACCCACACAAGGGAAGGGGCAGAGCCCTGGGGAGTCACAGAATTGTTTGGAAAGCCTCTCAGAGCAGAATCCAACCACCCCAGGGATGGGCACAGGCACCCTCTCCCAGCACCAAAACTCCTGCATCCATCACAATCCCCACCTCAGACAAGGAGAGGCTCTGCAATAAAGATAATTCAGGCCAGCCAGATGAATTCATGTTCCACAAAAAAAGAAAAAAAAAAAAATCAGTTTCCAGAGTCTGGATCCAAAAGCCAAAGTATAAATGAAATGCTTGAGGAAATATTATTTACACGTTGTGTTTCCAGAGAGCAGCAAAACATTGTTTTAAAATGATGTTTCTAACCCCTTTTGATAAACTGAGTATACAAAGAATAAATTCAAAGTCAGGCCCGTGACGGCTGTCAAACCTACAGCACTCATTTACAGCAAAGAGGAACAGAATTGTGACTTCTCCCAGCAGCCTTTCAGGAAGGGGTGACTTAAATGCACAAAAAAATGCCACATTAGTCAAAGGGCTATTTCCCCACTGCAGCAGGAGCATTTTTTGGCATGACCTCCAAACGGCCCCATCTGTCAGAGGGGTGCACCAAGGGAAGAGTTAAAGCCACCAGCAGCCCCAGTCCTGCCTGAGCAGCGTTTCAGAGCTGCAAGACGAGAGGAGCCCCCTGCAATCACAGATTTACCTGCCCTGGGCTGGCACCCAGCCCCGGTGGGGCAGGAGAGGTTTTCCCCCCTGGAAAAGCAGCAAGGGAGAGGATGCAGGGACAAGGGAGGGGGCAGAGGTGCCTCCTGCAGCCAGGGATGCAATTGCACCAACAGCTCACAGAACAAAGCTCCGGGGGCAGGAGGGGCCGCTCCTGCTCAGCACACACTCGAGAGCAGCTGCCTGGCAGAGCTCGCAGAGTGAGAGAGGCACTCCTGCTCCAGGGCCCCTCAGCAGAGCAGAGCCTGGCCAGAAACCACACAGAGGGAAAGCAGAGAGGAAAGCAGGAAAGCAGAGCCCCTGCCTGGAGAGACACCCACGGGCCCCTGTGGGAGCACGTGCTGAGGGGGGAATTTGGGGGGTTTGGCATTTGTGAGACACCCTGGGTGCATTCTGTGTCTCTGCTGTGCCAGGCAACTCCACTCGGGCTCCCAGCAGAGCTCTCCTCTCAGCCCAGCCCCATCCCTGCCACCCCAGCCCATCCCTGTCCCCCCAGCCCAGCCCATCCTGTCACCCAATCCCATCCTGTCACCCCAGCCCCATCCCTGTCACCCAGACCATCCCTGCCCCAGTGTCCTGCACTCCAGTGACAGATGGGCACCTGCTCCTGGCTGGAAGCACAGCCACTCACTCAGCTCACCTGCCTTCCTCTTCCAGAAGAGGGAATTTGTCTCTCCTGAGAGGCATGAACCTTCTCATCTCCTTCCTTTCCCATTTTTCACGTGAACACTCGCCCAGGGCAGGCAGGGGAGTGAATCCAGCTCGGGTGGGGTGACCATGCTGCAGGGATGGAGGGGATGGATGGATGGAGGGAGGGATGGATGGAGGGGATGGATGGAGGGAGGGATGGATGGATGGAGGGGACCCCAGGAGCTGTGTAAGGCAATCCCAGCCAGGCCCAGCCCAGCAGGACCCAGCTCCAGCCTCCCTTTCCTGGGGGGTGGCTCCAGTCCCAAGCACTGCTCAGATGGAGATTTTCCTCTTTAGGCAGGAGCCAGCAGTGCTGAGATTGGATTTTGAAGGAGCTCTTTGGAAGGATTTTAATTTTACCTTTCAAGTGTTGAGAGAGCACTCCTGTGATTCAGGAGCGTTGGCACTCACAGAGGAGCCCCTGGTGACAGTTTATCTAGTAATGATATCAAATAAATAAAATAAATAATAAATTAGAGATAATTTACCTGCAGGAATGTCCCACCCCACTGCTCTCCTCCTGCCCAGGCAATGTGTCCATTGCAGCTCATGGGGTGCAGGGATTTATTCATTGTGACCCCAGCTCTGATGGATGTGGATGAGCCCCTCCTGAAGCCTCAGTGCTGTGGAAAGCTCAGCTGTTGCCATGCCAGGACTTGGAAAGAATGCCATTATTTGGGAAATAACACCACTATTTGGTGAATCTATTATTGGGAAATAATATAATTTATAATATATCATAATTTTATATTATTTACAGTATACAATAATGCTTTTTAGTCCATTGGAATTCACTGTGAAGTGAACTTTTAATCCACTCCTGCAGAACCAAACTCACACAGGAGTCCCCAGCTGAGACACAGTCCCAGAAGGAACACTGCAGACACGACACCTCTGGGACAAGTGAAGGGAGCCCATAGTTGTTTCTCCTTCAACATTTGTCAAAATTCAAAGTGTCTGTCAGGAAAAACATTGTCTAATCGACAGGACTGGGAGTGCTGGGACTGGATGGGATCCAACCCTCCCTGGGCAGCTCCAGCCCCTGAGCTCCCTTTCCATGGGGAAATTATTCCCAATTTCCACCCTGCCCTCCCCTGCCCAGCCTGAGCTGTTCCCTCTGCTCCTGTCCCTGTTCCCTGGGGCTCACAGAGTGGCACCTGCACATCTGTGGCTTTTCCCCTGCAGCAGTCCCACAGCAGCCCCAAAAAGCACAGACAGGAGCCAGGGGGATGCCCAGGGGGATGCCCAGGGGGAGATGCCAGCCTGGCAGGGGCTCAGCAGGAGGAAACCCCTGCACTCAGCTCTCTGGGGCTGCGACTCAACCACATTTCAGTTTTGGCTACTGAATAATTGATAGGGACTGAAACATTTATTTTTTTAACACAGCATGACCTCATCAGGTGATTGTACAAAATAATTCAGGCTCCATCCCTCTGTCCCTTGACACTTGGTTTTGTAGTACACAGCATGTTCTGCTCCTCACACAACCCTCACGCTGGCTGAAGTGAAATATGACCCAGGCAGAAAATAAATCCGGATAAATTAATCATTATCAAATGCCTAGAATATTTGTCACCTTTTTATGTCACAAATTATAAGTTTCATTGCCATAGCCAATTTTATTATTCCATCTGCTCAAGCTTAAAAACCACTGAGAGGGCTCTGAGCTCTCCACTGCAAGGACAGTAAGAAATGAACCTGAAATTATCAACAGCCTCACAACATCTGAGCCCAGGGGGCCTGTACAAGCTGCAAAACATTTGCTCCACTTCAGCAAAGACTTATTTTATGTCCTTCAGTCGTAAAGCTCACGAGCAAGGAATCAGCTCAATTCCCAGTCCAGTTAAACATCCAGGAGAGCTGAGCTGCAGCTCCAGCCTGCAGCCCCCAGGCCAGCCCAGAAATGTCCTGGAGGAGAGCCCTGCTGTCTTGGGCTGCAGTGCAGGATGTGGCCAGAAATGTGGATTCTGTCCCATCTGTTAAACCAGGTGGGGCAGTGACCCTGATCTCCTGGCACACATTATCTGCTCATGGGCATCTTTAAACCAGCTGGGCAATCATCTTTATCTTCCCACAGCCCATCCTCCCTCCAGAGTTATCTCCTTTAATGGGCCATTGTTAAAACTGGGTGGTGATCCTCTGTGGAATATCTCCTGCTAATGGGCCATTGTTAAAAACCGGGTGTGGCAGGGATCCTTATCTCTGTGGGAATATCTCCTGCTAATGGGCCATTGTTAAAAACCAGCTGGGCAATCATCTTTATCTTCCCACAGCCCATCCTCCCTCCAGGAGTTATCTCCCTTTAATGGGCCATTGTTTAAAACTGGGTGTGGCAGTGATCCTTCTCTCTGTGGGAATATCTCCTGCTAATGGGCCATTGTTAAAAACCGGGTGTGGCAGGGATCCTTATCTCTGTGGGAATGTCTCCTGCTAATGGGCCATTGTTAAAAACCAGCTGGGCAATCATCTTTATCTTCCCACAGCCCATCCTCCCTCCAGGAGATATCTCCTGTTCATGGCCAGTGAGTCCCAGGGCATGGCTGATAAAATTCCATCATCCCACTGGGAGATGCTCCAGCCAGGGCAGGAGCCAAGCCTTTCCTGCCCAGATAAAAACTGAGATTTGGACACCAAGGCATCTTCTTTCCACTGGATTCCAGAGGAAAACCAGACCTTTCCACATCATCCCTGGAGCTTCAGAGGAAACTGCACCTTCTCCAGGAGCACTGCTCCAGCTGAACCACATCTGCCCCTGCAGGAGGATGCAGCCACCATTGAATGGGACTGCTGCCAACACCCTGACTGACTAACGGGTGTCAGCTTGGATTCTGACTCTGGCAGGGTTTGGGATTGTTCTGTGTAATACTGCATTGCTATTTTAATTTTCCTAGTAAAGAACTGTTATTCCTAATTCCCATCTCTTTGTCTTAGAGCCCCTTAATTTCAAAATTATAATAATTTGGAGGGAGGGGGTTTCCATTCTCCATTTCAAAGAGAAGCTCCTGCCTTTATTGGCAGACACCTGTCCTTAAACCAGGACACCTGCTCCAGCCTGGGCAGGACAGGGAGCTGCCACTGCTGGGTGCAGCTTCATGGGGCAGGGAGAGCACAGAGCTGAAGGAACAAGGTCACAGGTCACACAGGCAATGGGGTTTCCTCCTGTGCTCCCTTCCACAGCCAGAATATTCCATCTCAGGAGGTCACAGGAAAGGGCAGAGTCACCATTTGGGGCCAGAGTTGTTAGCTGTAGGTAGGTGCCAGAAAATGGAATTCTCCCCATTCAGAGCTACCTTTGAACACCTTCCAAAGGAAAATTCAGCAGCCAAGCACCTTTTTTTGTTCAGGATTGTTAAAATATTTTATCTGTAAATGGAGCAGAACCCCTAAAACCCTGTTCCCCAAAACATTTCCTCCTCTGCTCCTGCTGAGCCCAGGGGCCTCTGGAACCTTTCCCACACCAGGGTCCCTTTCCCAGCACCCAGAAAAATCAGGCAGATCCCAAGGGAGGGAAATGTGTTTAGCTGAAACTTCTGAGGCAGAAGAGATTTAAACCCTGCCCCTTCCATATTTTATCCCAGCAATTTGCCACCAAACTGTTTTGCAATGAAGAGAACGAATTGAAGGGAAAATAAGCAACACATCCTCTGGAGGGGTCAGTGTTTTCTGGGTCACATCTCACAGGTTTTGATGAAATGCTTTGAGAACAGTTCATGCTCAAGCCTGCTGGGCGAGGGGCTGGCTGCTGGGTCAGTCTGTTCAAAGCACAGCTCCAGGAGCTGGGAGAAGAAAGCCAAAGCAGCAGAGACCTCTCTGCAGCTCAGTGGGGCTGGGTGCAGGCAGATGTTTCCAGAATATAAAGATATCAATATATAAAGAGTGTGTGTGCATTGCAGCCCAGCCTGGCTGCCTGGTCCTGAGCATCCCTGGAGAGGGGCTGCCCCAGCTCCCCAGCTCCCCCCAGATCCCAGCAGGGTTGGGAGCCAGCCCAGCTCTGCTGAGCACATCACCAGTGGGGACTGTGCCATGCAGCCCTCCCTGGGCAGGGAAAGGCTCCTCCATCCTCCCAGGGCTGTGGCAGCCCCTCATTCCCTGGGATCTCTCCCACAGGCTGTGTGTGAACGTGGGACCCTCTCCCCAAATTTCTGCTGCCAGAGGAACAGCAGAGCAGAGCCAGGCCAGGCAGCAGGGCAGAGCAGGCAGTGTCCTGGCAGGGCTTGTCCCTGCAGCACACAGGAACCCTCAGCCCACAAACCCCACAAACCCAGCAATGGCAGAGGAAACTCCAGCCCTGAATCCCAGCCCTGCTGGGGCAGGGACAGGCACACCCAGGACACTCCCTGATAAAAGCACTCAGCAGGCTGAAAGTGGGAAAAAACCATGGAAAAAGGCAGGAGAGGAAATGCTCTAAGAGCCCCTTTTAGCTCCTCTGTCATTGCACTGCTGACCCCCTGGTCTGACAGGGCCCTGTGCTCTGTCCCCCCAGAGCAGTGCCACAATTCACAGCTGCCCTGCTCCTCTGATGAGCTGGGATTGCCTCTGGATTTCAGCACAGCCTGCAGCCCCCATCTCCTCCCTGCCAGCTCTCTGCTCAGGCTGTGGCAGGCACACTGATTTTCCCCACGTGCATCATTAGGTGCCCTGAGACCTGCCAAAGCTGGGACAAGCCTGACAACTTCCACTTAAACTCTGCTTCCTGCAGCTGAAAACCTCTTTTCTAGGTTTTATTTTCTCAAAAGAGAAAAATCTCCTTTGAGGTTTTATTTGGGTGGGATTTTTACACTTTATTCCACACCTGTACTTTTTTCCCCACTGTCACATAGGTGCCCAATAAACCCCAAAGTCCCTGATCTGCCACCCCAGAGCCTTTCTGAGCAAGCAGGGAGCACTCAGAGTGTGGGTTTGGGTTTACACAGCAGCTGTGTGCTCACACACATGCATTGTGCCTACAGAGATGTGCACAAATAGATAAAATCCCTGGGTTTTGTCAGCCTGGCCTTTCCTTTGGAAAAGCTGCTGCTGCTCTCCAGCAGGCATCACAAAACTGAAGCAGTGCAGCGAGTGGGCAAAGGGAGATATGAAATAATATCTATGAAATAATATCTATGAAATAATATCTATGAAATAATATCTATGAAATAATATCTATGAAATAATATCTATGAAATAATATCTATGAAATAATATCTATGAAATAATATCTATGAAATAGTGATCAGCTGCTGGGAGAATAGAAATCTGATTACTATGTAATTAATTTTTTTTTACTAACAGTTTTTTTACAACTGTTATTGAGGACTATATTAACTTATGGGGCACACTTTAAGGATTACAACAGTTTAAACAAAAGGTTTTTTCATCTTTGAAAAGCAGAGGTGGATTCAGATATTACTGATATTACTGAATTACAGATATCATTCAGTGCCCAAGGCCAGGTTGGGCATTGGGGTTGGAGCAGCTGGGACAGTGAAGGTGTCCCTGCAGGGCTGGCTCTGGGTGGGGTTTAAGGTCCTTTCCCAGCCCAAACCAGGCTGGAATCCTGGGATTCATCTGAAGATGGTTTCACTGGCCAACAGCACTACAATTATTTTGCAGGCCAGATGGAGATTACCCTGGTGATCACTGGCTCTGGGTTTGGACAGAGCCTGCTCTGCTGAGCCCAGCTCACACAATTTTGGATTCAGAACCGGTTTTGCTGAGCCCAGCTCCAGCAGCCTCACAGAACCCTGGGTTTGGATAGAGGCCTGCTCTGCTGAGCCCAGCTCAAAAATCCTCACACAGCCCTGGTTCAGCTGAGAACCTGCTCTAAGCCCAGCTCACACAGCCCTGGCTCAGCCTGGCTTTGTTTGGAATCTCCTCTGCTGAGCCCAGCTCACACAGCCCTGCCTGGGTTGAGCCAGGTGTGAGACCCAGAGGAGAACGTGGGCTGGGATCTCACAGGGTTTCATTTTCAGCCTGTGTGAGGCAGGCTCAGCAGGGCTTTACCATGGCTGGTGGGGCAGAGCCCAGGCAGAGGGAAAACATCCCTGCAGAGCCTGGATTGCCACCTCTGCACAACTTTAACACAGCCGTGGATATGCCCTGTCAGGAGCAGGCCTGAGTTCAATCATGGCTGTTAACCAAGATTGCTGACATTTCCTGGTGTGCAGCCCCTCGATTCCAGCTCCCTCTGGAGCTGAGGGCACCGACCTCCCCTGCTTTCCCCATCTCCAGCTTCCCTTTCCTGATGGTTCTGCACCAGTGAGGAGCCCCCAGCCCAGCCCAGTTTCCCTTTTCTGATGGTTCTGCACCAGTGAGGAGCCCCCAGCCCAGCCCAGTTTCCTGTTTTCCTGATGGTTCTGCACCAGTGAGGAGCCCCCAGCCCTGTAGTTTCTCTTTCCTGATGGTTCTGCACCAGTGAGGAGCCCCCAGCCCTGTAGTTTCCCTTTTCTGATGGTTCTGCACCAGTGAGGAGCCCCCAGCCCAGCCCAGTTTCCCTTTCCTGATGGTTCTGCACCAGTGAGGAGCCCCCAGCCCAGCACACCCCAGCAGTGCTGGCCCAAACCCACTGCTTATCCTGCCTTTGGTTTTGTGAGGTTCCAGGGGGTTTTCAGCCCATTTTGTGCTGCTGAGCCTCAAGGCACAGGAGGTTTCTTGTTCCTGTCCTGACCAGGGCACACCCCAGGCACTGCTGGAATTCCTCTGCCCTTCCCCTTTTCTCTTCCCTTGCTGCTCCATCCCTTCAGTTCATGCTTTCAGCTGCAGGAATTGGAAGAAAAATGGGATACCAAAGGAAGGAAGAGACCCCTTCTTGCCTTGGCTACAGAGGGGAGAGCAGAAAACACAGAGATGCCATTTCTCTGCTTCCACCACCACAAAAAATAGTTCCTGTCTCTGGTAGTCTTGCAGTTTGTGCCTGACACAGATGAGAAGTGAGGAGCAGATAGACTGGAAACACTTCCACCACAGACCAAATGTTATTTAGTGATCAGCTGAATACGAACAGCCTGGCCAGGCCATGGGGAAAAAATGAAAGAGGCACAAAAAACCAGATATGAGCTGGTTGGGAATGACAAGGAGCAGGGATGCAGCTCACCAACAAAAAGCACAAAGCCTGTTTGGAGGGCAGACTGTGATCCTGGACAGGCTGTGTGACCCTCAGCAGCACACAGCTGAATAAAAACCCTGGGAACGTTAATTTCTAATAATAACTGCACAGAGCAGAGGCACCTGCTGGGCTTTTCTGCACATTCCCATGGAGTATTTTTGCAATGCTAAACAAGACCTCAGAAAAATCAAGCTGCATCTCTTCAAGGCTGTTAGATGGGCTTTTCTGAGTGCCAGGCACTTTGTGAGAAGAGGCAAATTGACTTGACTTCCCTCTAAACAGGAACGGATTGCTGAGCCTGTGCAGTCATTTCAGATTTGCAGAAACGTGAGCAAGGAAAAGAGGGGCCCAAGGAGCTCTGCTGACAGGAGGGAGCTGGATGGGAGGGCAGGCTCAGCCAGAAAGGGGCAGGGGGAAGGAACAGGAGGAATTCCCTGAGCAGGAGCACCCAGAGGATGGGTGAGAACACAGAAATCACCCAAAAAACAGCAGAGTTCCCAACAGGAACGGGCAATGCCAAACACACAGCCAGGATGTGAAACACAAATGACAAGTAGGGCTCAAATAAGTTATAGAGAGCAGCTGGAGGGGAAGGGGAGCCCCAGCACTTCCCCCAGCTCAGCCTTTCCAGGGCTCTGCTTGGCTCCTGTGAAGCTCATTAATACAAATAAGAAAAAACTGGTTTGATTTTAAATTAGAAAAAAAAAAAACCACTCAATTGTGGATTCTTTCATTATGCAGCTTCACAGTGTAATTGTGGAGTGGCTGGTCAAGTGGCAATTAACAGCAAAATAAAGAGATGCTAATTCCACCGTTGGCTCCTTTTAGCTTAGCCAGATAATCTGCAAGGAAATGAAACCCCTCGGGTGAAAGGGGCCTGGAGGGGAGGAAAAGGCTGCAAAGGAAAATAAACACAGCCTGAAGAGAGGACTGGGGGCAGCAGGTTGGCAAGGGGAGCTCTGCAGCCAAAATCCACTCGTGGTGCAAGAGTTTGCTTTGTTTGTCCCTGGGCAGCACAGCCGGGAGTGGCACTGCCAGGACCTGGGATCTCCTGGGGATCCCTGCAGGCACTGCCAGGACCTGGGATCTCCTGGGGATCCCTGCAGGCACTGCCAGGACCTGGGATCTCCTGGGGATCCCTGCAGGCACTGCCAGGACCTGGGATCTCCTGGGGATCTGGGATTTCCTGCAGGCACTGCCAGGACCTGGGATCTCCTGGGGATCTGGGATTTCCTGCAGGCACTGCCAGGACCTGGGATCTCCTGGGGATTCCTGCAGGCACTGCCAGGACCTGGGATCTCCTGGGGATTCCTGCAGGCACTGCCAGGACCTGGGATCTCCTGGGAATCCCTGCAGGCACTGCCAGGACCTGGGATCTCCTGGGGATTCCTGCAGGCACTGCCAGGACCTGGGATCTCCTGGGGATTCCTGCAGGCACTGCCAGACCTGGGATCTCCTGGGAATTCATTCCTGCAGGCACTGCCAGGACCTGGGATCTCCTGGGATTTCCTGCAGGCACTGCCAGGACCTGGGATCTCCTGGGACTCTGGGAATCCCTGCAGGCACTGCCAGGACCTGGGATCTCCTGGGAATCTGGGATTTCCTGCAGGCACTGCCAGGACCTGGGATCTCCTGGGACTCTGGGATTTCCTGCAGGCACTGCCAGGACCTGGGATCTCCTGGGAATCTGGGAATCCTGCAGGCACTGCCAGGACCTGGGATCTCCTGGGAATCCCTGCAGGCACTGCCAGGACCTGGGATCTCCTGGGATCTCCTGGGGATTCCTGCAGGCACTGCCAGGACCTGGGATCTCCTGGGATTTCCTGCAGGCACTGCCAGGACCTGGGATCTCCTGGAATCTGGAATCCCTGCAGGCACTGCCAGGACCTGGGAATCTGGGGATCCCTGCAGGCACTGCCAGGACCTGGGATCTCCTGGGGATTCCTGCAGGCACTGCCAGGACCTGGGATCTCCCGGGAATCTGGGGTTTCCTGCAGGCAGCAGCACCTGCACAGGGTCCTACCAGGGATTGCTGCAGCTCCACAGGGGTTTTTCCTTTTCCAGCCCAGTTCTGCACCTCAGACTCCTCCCTCCCAAACTCGGCCTGAGCCCCCACACCCCAAAGCACAGCCCCAGCTCTGCCACACTGAGGTCGTGGAGCTCCAGCCACCCCACACCCCTGAGCCAGAGGGTGCTCAGGAGCATTTTCAACGGGGTTTGTAGCAAAAAACAAAAAAAAAAACAAAAAAAACAACCAAAAAAAAACCAAAAAAAAAAAAAAAAAAAAACACAAAAAAAACCAAAAAACCCAAAAACCAAAAAAACTCCAAAACTAAAACCTAAAATAAAATAATATAAAAATAAAACAACAAAAAACAACAAAAAAGAAAACAAAAATAGTTTAAAATAAAACACACCAAAAAACCCAAAAAACACCACAAACAAACAAACAAAAAAAAACCCCAACAAAAAACAGAGTTCTCCACTTCTCCAACAGTTTGCTCTTAAACACTCAGATTTGTGAATGAAGATAAACATACCTGTGCTGCTCCTCAGGCCAGCCAGGGGCTCCAGCACAGCAGGGAAGGAGCCAAACCCTCCAAAACCCCACAAAACAGACCCTCCCTCCTTTAAATACTGCCTGAATTCTGCATTTCCTACACCTGGCTCTCCCTGATCACAGAACCTTCTCCAAAACCCCACAAAACAAACCCTCCCTCCATCAAATGCTGCTTTAATTCTGCATTTCCTGCACCTGGCTCTCCCTGGGGACACAGCCCCACTCTCAGGGCGTTTTCCTACCAAGGGGCAGCAGAATTTGGCTGCCCAGGGAGGGATTTTCCCATTAAGCACAGGGGAAAACTCTGGAAGGATTTGGCCTCCTAAATTTAACATGCAAGTGGAAATTGTGCTGCTCTAGGCCCTGTACTTGTGGCTCTTGGAGCACAAAGAGAAAATCAAGAATTAAATAAAATAATCAGTGCAATGTCTAAAGCTTTCCCTTGGCACGAGGATAATTTTGGAAAAACCTGGTTTGGGATGAAATCTCTCCATTTCCCTGCAATATTTGAATGTTGAGTTCTGTCAGTGCCCACCCAGGGACGCCAAATGTCACAACCCCAGGAGTCTCCTTAGCCCTGAGATCACCCCAGGAGGACATGCAGGGGTTTAAATCCTGTTCTTTCCCAAAGCCCCAATGAGAGATTGCAGGAGGCTGTTTCAGAGGTTTCAAGGATTGTTCATTTCTTGTCTCAGGAACTCTCTGCCCAGCTCACAACCAGGGCACCCAGGATGGAATCTGCCTGCTGAGGGCAGGGCTGATCTCACACAGTCTGAATTATAACAATTTTCCAATACAATACAACATTGTTAAACAGTCCAGCTCTGACCCATCCAATCTAAAGTGCCAGCATGTCACCCAGCATGGATGGCAGGAGAAGAAGGAGGAAGAGGATCCACACCCCAAATTCTCCATCTTGGCCACGTGTCCCTTATCACAAACATCCCCAAAAGTCTATTTATCTACGTTCTAACAACCTCATTTACACGTTACTGATTTTGGTGGCTTGTTTCCATTCCCTCTGTGTTGGTAATTTCCCCCAGGGGTTGGAATTCAGACACCAGGGTCTCACTCAGGGGTCTTTGGGACCCTCACCAGGGGGTTTTGAGACCCCAAGGAGGCCAGAGCACTGCCCTGGACTCCCACAATTTCAATAAAACCAAAATGAGTCAAAATCTGTTAAAATAAATCTTCATAAATTCCATTTAGCACTTCTATTTACAGTGGTGACATGTAATGATGCCCTCCTGAAAAAAAAATGCTTTAATAGAAGAAAATAAAAAATTAAGAGTGGTTAGAAATAATTTTCCCTCTGCTTCCTCTAACTTCTGATTTATACTATAAACCTGACTTATAAAGGCCATAAGAACCTTGGAAAACTCTACTCATGGTATTTGTGACTTCACAAACTAAAGAAAAATGATAAAATCTTACCCTTTTGAAGAAAATGTAGCCTTTTTTTTCTGTATGTTTCAGAGTATTCTAAAGGCATCAAAATATTTTGTTCTTAGAAATTGATAAATTACTTCATAGAACTTTATAAGGTTGGGCTTTGGTGAAGGAAAAGACCAGGATGAGAAATGGTTTCTATTTGCTGTGCCTACACCTTTACTGAAAGGTTTTCCTCCTCTGAATCAACAGAAACTGGAAATTCCTGGTGGCTCTGGAGGAGCATGGGTCACAAGGCAGGAATCAGAGATTTGGGATGATTTTGGGGCCCCCTCTGGCTCTGTGAGTGAATCCCAGCACAGAACTCTGCTCCAAACGCTGCTGGTGGGTTTGGGGTGGAAGGAGATTCCCAGTGGGAATGGGAGGCACCAAGGGCTGGATCTCAGGAGATCCCCCTGGATTTTGGGGGGTAGCACACAGGGCACCCCTCAGGGCTGGGCAGAGTTAAGGGAATAAGGCAGGGATTTATTAAAACCCTTCAAAGTGACAGGAAAATGAATCCACAAACAGCAGAGGTTCGTGTCCAGAAAGGAGGCAGAGGAGTCCTTTTGCTTTATTCCAATAAAGGGAGAGGCCATGGGGCACTGCCCTGGGGACTCTCAGATTTTTGGAGGGTCCAGCCTCCTTTTATCCCAATTTCCCTCTCTCTTCCCCCATTGCTGAGGTACTTGAGAGGCACAGACTGCCCAAACTCCTGACACCTGAGATTCCCCTCGAATGTACAACCCTCCCTTTGAATTTTTAATTCTGATGTAATTCATAGGTTTCCCATTGCTTCTTTCATCTTCCGATATCCAGTTTCATTTTTCAGCAAACCAACAGTTTGTTTGTAAAGGCAAATCTCTTTTTTCCATTCATCAATCTGTGGAATCCATCCCATTGTTTCTTTTATCTCTCAGTGCTGGTTTTATCCACCAGCAGCCCCACAGCTCGTTTGTAAAGACAAATCCAACATTCCTCTCAAAAGGACTCACCTCGGGCAGTGCAGGAGCCCAGGATGGGCTCACAGTCAGGAGTTTCACACTCTGATCAGTTCGGGTCCATCCCACACTGGGGCTCACTGCCCACTCCCAGCTCCAGGCTCTGCAGTCCCACCCTCCCAGATTCTCTCCTCAGTTCTCTCCGTTTGCATTTTTGGGGCTGGAGCTGCAGCGTGTCCTTGGCTCTGGGCTGGAACAGGATTGTTGTGTGTGCCTGAGCTGGGAGGAGAACTTGAGACACTTTGTGTGGAGCTCAGAGTCACGTAGCAATGCAGGGCAGAGCCTGGAAATACTGAAAACTAAAATCAAAGGCATTGGAGCAGCTCCATGGAGTCCTGGAATCCCATCTGGGCTGGGTTTGGAGGGATCTCAAACCTCATCCATGCCCTCGGCAGGGACCCCCCACTCCAGGGGCTTCCCAGGGCAGAAAAATCCCAATTTCCATGTCACAGCTTGTCCCCTGCCAGCACCATGGGGATCAGCAGTAACAACCTGCTCCTCCTCCAGCACGGCCAGGGATGCTCATCCCTGGACTCCACTCCATTTGTACCACGGGGTTTTCAAGGGCATCTCACAGGGAGCAAATTTAAAAAAAAAAAAAAAATCCTCGTTACTGGTGTTAATCTAAAGCAAACCTTTTATTCCACCTGCCAGCAGCTCCCTTCTATCAGTTTGGATTTACTTTTAATTATGTATATTGCTTTTTTCCATGTGAAACTCCAGACTAGAAATATGTATCTCATTATATTTTACGTTATTCAATAGACCTAAACACAAAGGCATTTCTCTTGAATACTGAGTGCTGATGTACCTTTTTAATTAAAGCTTAAAAAGCTTTTAATTAAAACAATAAATCACAGGCAGCAGGCTCTATCCCCACTGTCTTGTGGCCTGGGTGTATTTTTCCTTTGTGATCCCATTGACCCAAAAGCAGGTGGAAGGGCTTTCCCATTTGCTGGCTGCAGTGTAAAACACTTTGCCCTCAGAGCCCAGGAGCCCCCGAGGCCACAGAGATCCTTTCCCTGTGCTCTGCCCTAAATCTGCAGCAATAAAGCCCCAGGCACATCTCATTTGTGTCTGCCCAAAGCAGCACAGACTCTGAATTTACCTTTTGGTGGCATTTTGTTGTGCAGAGCTGAGGTTCTCCAGCGTTGCTCACAGCTCAGCACAGAGCTGCTGCTCTGAATTTTGCACTGGAGCTGTGCCAGGCTGGGCACCTGCATTTCCTTCTGAATCTGATCACAAACACGTTTATGCCCTCAGAGCAGAACTGTGCCATGCACTCAAGCTGGGTAAGACATTTTTGGCCCCAAGACTACAATTACTTCTCCAAATCTGTGAATTCCTTGTGTTCTAAACACCCAGAGCTCCCAGCAGTCAAGGTTTGTGCTCACACAACAATTATTATTGTCACTGTCAAAGTGACAAGGAGATCCAGTGAATCATTCCCTCAGCTGGAAATAAAAGTTCAGTTGCCCCCACTTTTCTCATGACAATTTGCTAAAGGAGCCTGCATTCCTCAGGCTGGAAATGGGAATGTTTGTGTTGCCCCCAAAGTGGGGCAGATAGAAAAGCAACTGCTTCAGAAATCAGTGAGCAGAGAGGGGGACAAGCTGCTGGGAGGTGGAATTGCCTTTCTTCTCCTTCCCAGCCCCAGCAGCAATATTGAACAGCAGCACACCCCTACAGAACATGTGCAGCTCTCCAGATCAGCCTGCTGGGCCCGGGGATCTTCCTGCCTCTGGAAATCTCCTCTATCCAAGGATAAATGAAAAGCAAAATTGCAGAGAAAAAAAAACAAGAATGCTGGGTGACTTCAAGGAGAAAGCAAATCTCCCAATAAAGTCAGCAGTAAACTCCAGGTGCTTGCCTGGGAGTGCCAGGCTGTAAAAGCACAGAGCAGGCACAGAGCCCCTGGCTGGGGCTGCAGCTGCCAGGAGCCCCTCCTGCCCCAAAACTCTTTGGTCCCTGCAGGGCCCAGCGAGAGACCCTGGCGGAGCTGGGCTGGGCTGGGGATGCTCCCAGTGCTCGGCACGGCGAAGCTCGGAGCTGCCGTCCCACCCCAGCAACCCCCGGCCCTCACCCACCCCTGCCCTGCTGCCCTGCCCGGGCGGGGGAAGCCTCGTGTGCCCCTCCCCGTGCCGGGGGCGGCAGCGACCCTGGGGAGGGCAGGGCAGGGCTGGGGCACACCCGCTCCCAGCCCATCCCAGTGTCTGCTCTGCCCAGTTCCCAGCCCATCCCAGTCCCTGTTCTGCCCAGTTCCCAGCCCATCCCAGTCCCTGTTCTGCCCTGTTCCCAGCTCATCCCAGTTCCCAGCCCATCCCAGTGTCTCCTGCCCAGTTCCCAGCCCATCCCAGTCCCTGCTCTGCCCTGTTCCAGCTCATCCCAGTTCCCAGCCCAGTTCCCAGTCCCTGCCCAGTTCCCAGCTCATCCCAGTCCCTGTTCTGCCCCTGTTCCCAGCTCATCCCAGTTCATCCCAGTCCCTGCCCAGCCCCATTCCCAGTTCCCAGCTCATCCCAGTCCCTGCCCAGCCCCATTCCCAGTTCCCAGCTCATCCCAGTCCCTGCCCAGCCCCATTCCCAGTTCCCAGTTCATCCCATTCCCTGCCCAGCCCCATTCCCAGTTCCCAGCTCATCCCAGTCCCTGCCCAGCCCCATTCCCAGTTCCAGCTCATCCCAGTCCCTGCTCTGCCCTGTTCCCAGTTCCCATCTCTGTTCCCATTCCCACCCCATTCCCAGTTCCCAAAAGTGCCTCTGGCTCTCACCTGGCTGGATGATGTGCAGTTACAGCACTTGAAAACAAGCTGATTTTTGTGGTTGAGCACAGCCTGATACAAAACTCACACATTAAACACAAAACTCACACATTAAACACAAAACTCACACATTAAACACAAAACTCCCATATTCAACACAAAACTCACACATTAAGCACAAAACCCACACATTAAACACAGAACTCCCATGTTCAACACAAAACTCCCATGTTCAACACAGAACTCCCATGTCCATTGGATCCTTCCCCTGAGTTCAGTGCTCTCTGGGACACAGCCTCCCCTCTGGGGAGCAGTGATCCCTGCAGGGAGTTTCTGGGGATCCTGTAGTGCTGCCCGAGCAGGAACAGCCCCTCCAGGGCAAACCCTCCATTTCAATTCTGAAGATTGATTCTGCATTACTCCTGCAAGGACCTGCTTGAGTTTTTAGGAGGAATAACACCCTGTTACTATAACTGCAGGTGAGGTTAAAAAAAAACCCAAAAAACCCGTGCACAGCCACTCCACAGAGCAGAGAATATCCCTGGAATAACAAAACAAGCTGTGCTGGGAGAAAAGGCAGCATTTCCACTGTGGAGAGGGGAAACCACTCATGCCTCTGTCCTGGGAGAGAGGTGAGCCCAGGATGAGAGCAGAGCAGTAAATCCCAGGGAAGCTGCTGGTGGAAGATCCCACCAGTCCCTGCTGGCTGGAAGGTTCCCAGTTTCAGGGATTTTTCTTGGTGGAACAGGAGGAGAGCAAAGCCTGGAAGGAGCTCTGTGCATGGAGCAGGTTTGCTTCTCCAGCTTCTCCAGCTTTTCCAGCTTTTCCAGCTTTTCCAGCCCCAGGAATGTCACCCCAGGCAGAGCAGGGCACAGGGAAAACATCAGGCCAATGTATTTTTCAGCAACCCATCCTGTCTGTGACCACTCCTTGTGGTGCTCTGCAGAGCTCAGAGCTGAGCCCAAGGGCTGCAGGTTCCCTCAGAAGTGGAGTCGTGTCAGCCATTGGCATTTTCCATATTTCTAAAATTAACAAATTAACAAAATTAACAGGGATCAATTTAGAACTGTCACTACAAACAAAATCCAGTTCTTAAGAAGAAAGGCAGGTACAGGCAACCACTCAACAGTGATGAATCTGAATTTCTGTATTTCCATGATAATTGGAGTCACTTTTTTACTTTGAAATAAATAGTTTTTAGGTGGAATGTACATGATTGTTCATTAGGAATTCCATTATTCTGCTTTCTTGTAACTCAGGTTCACAGGTCTGAGTCAAAGCCAAGTAGTTTCAGAACTTGTAAAAAAAATTCTGTGATGGTTTTGGGTTTGTTTAGTTGTTTTTTTTTCCCAGAGTGGACATTACAAACACTTTTCAGAAGGATAATAGGAATATGAATCAAAGCATAAATCGGGAAGTAAGAAAACCTCTGCTCACAAAGCTCTCTCAGCATCCTTTCTCTCCCACCAGCCATTTATCTGTGCTCAGTTTGGTGGCCACATTCTGGTGGCTTTTCCCCTTTTACACCCACGGGCTGCAAAGCAGCATTTCCCCCTCAGAGCAATTTTTTTGTGAGAAATAAAAACTGTCAGTGTTTGGTTGCTTGGTAAAGGATCAGGCAACCAAAATCAGGCAATATTTTTCCACCAACAGTTATTTCATCTACAGCACAACTGTCACAAAAGACAGAAAATTACTGGATCACATCTAAACCCCTAAATAGCAGAGAAAGAGGGTTTGTGCTGAAAATAAAAAAAAAATATATTGGCAGAGAGCTAATTTTTATTCAGTGCCTTGAAGAGAGAAGATGTAAAAGCTTTTAAGGGCCAATTTCTTCATTGGGATCTGTGATAAATAAGCAGCACAGGCAGCTCCTGTTGAGACACAGAGCTGCATTTCCCCAGCCCAGGCACTGGGAGCCTCCCACAGGCTCCATCCTGCCCAGGCTGGGCTGGGCTGCTGAGCTCCACTGCCCCTGCAATGGACCCAGCACATGGAAAACTCCTACCTGGCAGAGGATGGGAGACAAATCACATTTCTGCTGCAAATAAATGTCATTCAAGGGCTCAGACTGCCTTTGGTTGGAGCTGGGAGGGGGAGGCTCAGACAGCAAACACACATTTCTGCTTCCTGGAAATGAGGGGAAAAAATCACAAACACAAAAAACACAGATTTCTTCTTCCTGGAAATGAGGGGAAAAATCACAAACACAATAAACACACATTTGTGCTTCCTGGAAATGAGGGGGAAAAATCACAAACACAACAAACACACATTTCTGCTTCCTGGAAAGGAGGGGGAAAAATCACAAACACAGATTTCTGCTTCCTGGAAATGAGGGGGGAAAATCACAAACACTCAAATTTCTGCTTCCTGGAAAAGGAGAGGGAAAGGAAATCACAAACACAAGAAACACAGATTTCTGCTTCCTGGAAATGAGAGGGAAAAAAATCACAAACACAGATTTCTATTTTCTGGAAATGAGAGGGAAAGGAAATCACAAACACAACAAACTCAAATTTCTGCTTCCTGGAAAAGGAGAGGGAAAAAAAATCACAAACACAGATTTCTGTTTTCTGGAAAGCAGAGGGAAAGGAAATCACAAATGCAGAGATTTCTGCTCCCTCAAAAAGGAGAGGGGAAAAAATCATAAACATAGATTTCTGCTTCCTGGAAAGGAGAGGAAAAAAATCACAAACACACAAATTTCTGTTTCCTGGAAATGAGGGGGAAAAAATCACAAACACACACAGATTTCTGCTTCCTGGAAAGGAGAGGGAAAGGAAATCTGCAAAGTGCCAACAGCAAATGTATTTTGAACTAGTCAATTGTCTTTTACAGGGAGTTAAATTCCATTTCCACCTGGTGCTGAACAGGTAATATCAGCTCTGCTCTGAGTGAAACCAAAAATTGCTTCTCCTAAAATTGCTGTGAGAGGAACATCCCAGATCCCCTTGTGTGATCCCAGTGAGTGACAGGAACACCCCAGATCCCATTGTGTGACAGGGACACCCCAGATCCCATTGTGTGACAGGGACAGCCCAGATCCCATTGCTGACAGGAACACCCCAGATCCCATTGCTGTTTCCAGCACCTTTCAGCAGTTCAGCAGCACTTTTACATCCCTTCCCCTCCCAGATCTGCCCTGCTTCCCTGTATTTATCCTTCTGAGAACAATGAGGTGTGAACGAGATAAATTCACGGAAGCAAGCACGAGGCTCTGTCCGTGCAGTGAATAAACACGTGTTTTAGACTCTCATTTCCCTGCTAACTCACAAAAGCAGCGTTATCTGCCTGGTGTTTTCCACTGGGGTGCACCCCTCGTCCTGCTCAGGGCAGGAAGAGCCCTGGGTATTGCTCTGCCTGCTTTTCCCTGTCTTTCCCTGCTTTTCCCTGCTTTTCCCTGCTTGCCCAGCAGGCTGGGGTCTGCAGAGGGGAGGCAGGACAGCACAGCTCCTGTCCCAGCCCTGCATCCCCAGGGAATCCTTTGGGATTTGGGCACAGACCCCAGCCCAGCCCTGCCCCCCCTGTGCTCGGCGAGGATGGGCACAGAGTCTCTGCTTTTAGTTTTTCATTCCAGAAATGAAAGGTGCTGATTTCACCCTCTCTTCACACCTGAATTCCACCTTCCTGGTGTTTGAACATCCCTCAGCAGCAAGGGCTTGAACATCCCCAGCTGTGGCTGCCCCTGCTAATAGAGAGCACTGAGGGGACAAGGGGGATGGCTGCCCAGGGCCAGGGGCAGGGCTGGATGGGATGTGGGCAGGAATTGTTCCCTGGAGCTGGGATGGAATTCCCAGCTTTGCTGTGGCTGCCCCTGGATCCCTGGCAGTGCCCAAGGCCAGGCTGGACACTGGGGCTGGACACTGGGCTGGACACTGGGACAGTGGGAGGTGTCCCTGCCGTGGCAGGGGTGGCTCTGGCTGCTCCTCAAGGTCCCTTCCAACCCAAACCAGGCTGGGGTTCTGATTCCAAAGCTGCCTCAGCTGTTTCTGTAACCTGAGCTGACACTGATATCACTTAAACTGATATTCACACACAGCATTTCATCTTTGCCAGGAAAGCAGAACTCCTCTTCTGTGCGTTGAAAATGCCATCAATGCAATAAAATGCAGTTGTAGGTAATGGCAAAATATCCTTAACCTATGGAAGAAGGGGCATAACTTTCTATTGCCTTAATGACAGGCACTAAAGCTCTGCCATAAAACCTTCCAGGGGCTCCACAGCAGCTCCTCCCCAGCTCTAGGAATGCATTAGAGCAGAGCTGTTGGCACCTGCAGCACCTGCCAGGCTGCCAGGGCTGCTCTCCTGGCACAGGCAGGGGCTGGGGCAGAGCTGCACGTTGTGCTCACACCAGGCTGGGCAGAGACCAGGGCTCAAACCCCCATCTGCTGGGGAACGATGGAAACAGAAAGCCTGAGTTACTGAATAACCATGAGACAACAGGATGGGCTGCTGAAAGTAATCCCCTCCTGATGGAACAATGCCCTCTGCCAGAGAGCAACTCCAAAGGGCAGAGAAGACGTTGCTAGGGTCCAAAGAGTAGTTTTTAAAGTGTAACACACTGTGGTAATATAAGGATTCCTACAGACTGTATGTAAATGCTGTAGAATTTGTATCTTGTGTTACATTGGTTAGTGGAAATTAGAATATTCATCATGGAAGAAGATTTATTGCATTGTAAATGGGAAATCGCTCTCTTGCTTTTACTCTCACCTTTAATACCTCTTCTCTCCCTCTCTCCCTCCCCCTTTTATCCCATTGCTCTCTCTCTCCCCCTTTTATCTGTTTGTCCTACTCTGGGCTGCACTGGCAGCTCTTAGCAGGGCCCTTTACAATAAACTGCAGCTGTAACTTTCAGCTCATACAGACCTCTTGAGTTTTGTCCCCAGCATGAAAGACCCCCGCACCCATCTGCCATGCATTTAGTCTGAAAAGATTTCATTCCATTTAAACTTTAGAATAAAATAAAAATTGGAATTGTTTTCCTCAACACTTTGCATGTGTCTGTGCCCTTGGTTTAATTGTGACGTTTGTCTGGTAGGCAGAGGTAATGCTTTAGGTGTTTTTATTTATTCTGGGTGGTGACAAAGCTGCAACCACCTGTGTGTTAGGGAAAAAAAAATATGGACAAGGTTGTGAAGCACTGGAACAAACTGGGGTGGAGTCCCCATCCCTGGAAATGCTCAGAAAGGGAGGATGTGGCACCTGGGACAGGGACAGTGCTGGTGCAATAAATTTGGCAAAATCCAGAGGAGAGTTAAAAAGCTGAGACAGGACTAAATCTCGTGGCATAGCAATAACAGCAAGTCTGGTGACTGTGAATAAAAATTACCCCACAAAGGACAGGAAAAAAGGAAGATATTTATGTATCAGTTAAGATTTATCTCCCTGAAAGAAAAATAGTGTCATGATCATTAGTGGGAATGGTGCTAGAATGTAAAATAAATTTGCATCAAGCCTCCATTTCCCTCAGTGCAGATTTTCCTTCCTGCCTTTGCTTCAGAGAAGTTTACAGGAAGCTCTGGGGGTGGGTGAGCTGTTTGTTGCAGCTTGAGGATGCAGAAACCCCAACTCACAGATTCACCCAACACAGCTTCAGGAAAGAGCTTCTGAGTGGTGTTTGGAAGGAAAGCAAAGTGATGAAATCACAAGTTTTAATATTATAATTAATTATTTGAAATAAGTAAAGTGTTTGGCATTTTCCCTTCCTGGGTACCCCAGAGTTTATTTCACCTGGGGCAAGAGGAATCCCTGGGTGACCTGATGTCCCTTGCTGTGATTCCAGCCCGTGGCTACTCAGGGAGGAGAGTCCTGGAGCTGAGCTGGCAGATTGGAGGGATATTGCCTTAAGTAGATGCATCAAATAAATGGACTTTATTGTTTGCATGTCCATGTGCATGCAAATGGATATATTGTACATATTCTTTTTTAGCCTGCCAAAAGGCTGGTTGTATCTTAAGAAAAATATTTTCATTTACAATCCAAAGACCAAGTTCTTCATACAGATTTTTCATGTTTTCCCTTTCCTCTGCTGAGGAATGGTCAAAGTTTATATTTTAATATTTTCCTCCACAGGCAGCCAAGTGCCAGCAATTATGGCAGATGTTGCAAGTATTTAGATATACACACTGCAGGAATTAGCAGAACCACTGCCCTTTCATTAGTGAGTGTCCTGGGGTGCTCTGCTCTACAGTTTTGTCACTGACATAAAATTTCTGACATTGATTCTCTGGGAACATCCAGTCCAGCCACCCCAGCACTGACCCTGTCCCTGTGAAATCCCCCCAGGGATGGGATCCAGCCCTGCCTGGGCAGCTCCAACCCCTGAGCTCCCTTTCCATGGGGAAATTATTCCCAAAATCCACCCTGAGCCTCCCCTGCCCAGCCTGAGCTGTTCCCTCTGCTCCTGTCCCTGTTCCTGTTCCCAGATCCCAAATCCCCCCAGTGTCCCCTCCTGGCAGGGATTGTGCAGAGCCAGAAATTCCCCCTGAGCCTCCTTTTCTCCAGCTGAGCCCCTTCCCAGCTCCTCAGGAATTCTCCAGCCCCTTCCCAGCTCCTCAGGAATTCTCCAGCCCCTTCCCAGCTCCTCAGGGATTCTCCAGCCCCTTCCCAGCTCCCTCAGGGATTCTCCAGCCCCTTCCCAGCTCCCTCAGGGATTCTCCAGCCCCTTCCCAGCCCCCTCAGGGATTCTCCAGCCCCTTCCCATTTCCCTCAGGGATTCTCCAGCCCCTTCCCATTTCCTCAGGAATTCTCCAGCCCCTTCCCAGCCCTCAGGGATTTTCCAGCCCCTTCCCATTTCCTCAGGGATTCTCCAGCCCCTTCCCAGCTCCTCAGGGATTCTCCAGCCCCTTCCCATTTCCCTCAGGAATTCTCCAGCCCCTTCCCAGCTCTGTTCCCTTCCCTGGACATTCTCAATCCTACATTCCAAATGTCAATTTTGTGCCTCCTGGGCGTCTGCAGGAAATCCCTGCTGAATTTTTCTCACCTGGGCTCACCAGTTCTGGGAATTCTGTGCTGGAAATCCTAAAACCTTGGAGCAAAGCTGTTTGTGCCCCTCTGGGCTGACCCTCACTGACATCTCCCCTGTCCCAGTGTCCAGCCCCAGTGTCCAGCCTGGCCTTGGGCACTGCCAGGGGTCCAGGGGCAGCCACAGCAAACCTGGGCACCTGTGCCAGGTCCTCAGCATCCTCACTGGGAGGGTGGCAGTGCCCAAATCCCCCCCAGACTCCCCTTTTTGGGGGATGCAGAGATGTAGAAGATGCAGAAATGCATTCACACACCTCAGGCAGAGGAAATGTTTAAGCCCAGATGTAAAAACATCTTGTTGATAAGGGTCAACAATTGATTCAAAAATGGATTACTGAGAAATAAGCATGGGAAAGCTGCAGGGGGTTTTGTTGGGTTTTTTAATAGTTCTTAAGCTCAGAATTTCCCTTTCATTGATTTACGTCTTTCCTTGAAATTCTGCAAGAGAGAAAAAAAAAGAGGAGGTACAACATTTGTTTTGTTTCTGCAGTAACTCCACCTGTTTCCTCCTGGGCCAGCCTAAAGCAAGTTTAATTTCAGAGTCTGGGTGTTTGCAGAGTTCTCCTGCTCAGGGGGGTGGGAGCTGCTCCTGCATCCCCAGGGTGTTCCCGTGGGCTCTGGGGCCCTGGTGCTGATCTCCATCTCCAGCAGACCCACCCAAAGGGAACTCATGGCCTCAGACAAGAAACCCTGATTTCTTTGCCATTTATTTTTTTCTCTCTTTCCATACCAGGTACAATTTTAGGGATTGAGATGAATAGGGTTCTTGTATTGTCCCTGTTCTAGAATGCAGCAGAGAAAAAAAAAAGTTCAAATTTTGAGCTTCTTCCATCTTTTTTCACTTGTAAATCTGTGAATTTAAATCAAGCTTTATTTCTGTCCATTATAGACATTCAATAAATCTTTGATTTATATAATTAGCCATGTTGTGGTATAAAGGCATCCATTTAATTAACATTCCACAGTCTTGGGGGCCTGTACTCTCCTCCTGCTTAGGTGAGTCCTGAGGGGCTCATCTGTCATTGAAACTAAAATGTTCTTTCAATTGAGACACAATATTTAAGGCTGTTCACTGTAAATCCAACCCTGAGATATGTCTGTGGTCAGAAGCCTTTTGTTCACAAAGCCCTGACAATTAAAATGTGCTAATGACATGCAGATTATTACAGACTCATCGTGCTGGGTTGTGTTGATGGGAGTTTGAACAGACACTGAGCCATCACCCAGACACAGGGGTGGGGATGCACTGGGGGACTCCTGATTTCCTGGGCTGCAAAACCCCACAGAGCCCTGGGGAAAGGAAAGCAAAATGAGTTATTAAAGCCATACATTGTATTGTTATTTATAAAGAGGGGGCAAAGGCAAAGGAGCTGCAGGGGATTTGGGACCTGCCCCAGAGACAGGGACAGGAGCAGAGGGCACAGCCTCGGGCTGGGCAGGGGGCAGGGTGGGTTCTGGGGAAGTTCCATCACCAAAGGGGTGATGGCACAGCTGCCAGGGTGGAGTGCCCGTCCCTGGAGAGGTTTCTCAGCCCTGTGGAGGAGGCACTTGGGGCCATGGCAGTGCTGGCGTGGCTGGGCTGGATGTTCTGTGCTTCCACAGCTTGGTGCCCCTCCTGCTCCACCAGCACCTCCCAACACGGGCAGGGCACTCTGGGGAAATCGGGAGGGCCAAGGTCCAGCTCAGCCTCCTCTCCTGCACCTTCCCTGCCCTTGGTTTCAGCCCTAAATCACTCCACCACCACTCTCTTTTCTCTCTGCAGTTCTAACTGGTGATGCTGAGAATTTCTGCGTTAATCTTTGCTGTGAACAAACCCCAGCAGCTGCACAGGGCTGGGGCAGGACACAGCCCTGGGCTCTGTGTCCAGCTGCCACCTGAGCTCAAACAACCTGACTCCTTCCCAGGGAGCAGCCAGGACATGAAAACTCTTACACAGCGTGGGAGAGGGAATGTGACAAATGTGCACACTTCAGGCTCTGGTTGCAAAAAAAAAATTACTTTGAAAAGTATTTGCAGTCGAGCTGATTAAGGAGCAATTTGTTTCCCTAATTATTTGTTAGTAATAAATGGTTAAATACCTTGTTTTATAATAAAGCAGCTAATTTTCAGAGTTCTCCACTCAATTTGTGGAGTAAGAGGTTTGTTTGAAGCAGTACATCAATGTTTTACTCTCAATAAAGAATGTTACACATTCTGTCTCCTTCAGAGGGCTGGGCTGCATTTCCAGGTGTTTGTGGGGCAGGAGCACCTGCACCTCACCCTACAGAGAGAGCCCAGCAGCAGCAGGGCAAGGGGAAAGCAGGGAAAGCACAGGAGGGCACATCCCAGGCAGTGCACTCTGCCAGGACCATGGATTTACTCAGGACCATGGATTTACGCGGGATCATGGATTTACTCAGGGTCATGGATTTACTCAGGATCGTGGATTTACCCAGGCTCATGGATTACTCAGGATAATGGATTTACCCAGGATCATGGATTTACTCAAGATCATGGATTACTCATGATAATGGATTTACTCAGGATAATGGATTTATTCAGGATAATGGATTTACCAAGGATCATGGATTACTCAGGATAATGGATTTACTCAGAATAATGGATTACTCAGGATAATGGATTTACTCAGGATCATGGATTTACTCAAGATCATGGATTACTCGTGATAATGGATTTACTCATGATAATGGATTTACTCAGGATAATGGATTACTCAGGATCATGGATTTACTCAGGATCATGGATTACTCAGGATAATGGATTACTCAGGATCATGGATTACTCAGGATCATGGATTTACTCATGATAATGGATTTACCCAGGATCATGGATTACTCACAATCGTGGATTTACTCAGGATAATGGATTACTCATGACAATGGACTTACTCAAGATAATGGATTTACCCAGGATAATGGATTACTTAGGATAATGGATTTACTCAGGACCATGGATTTACACAGAGCTCTTGCTCTGTGGCAGCTCGGGATGGGATGGCAGGAGCAGAGGTCTGAAAATGCAGCAGATGGAATTCAAATTCATAAAGAACATCCAAACACGGCCCAGAGAGAGCAAACAGAGTTTTCTATCTCAGATACTTTATTTCAGCAATGCTGCCTAGCAAAGAGCCTGCACGGGGAGAAACCCACCTGACAGATTGCTAGATTTACTCGGAGGCGATCTTGGAGAACCCTGAATTTTGGTGGATTTGTTCCTTGTTTGCTGCTAATCATCCCCTGCTGGAGAGCTGAGCCTGCAGCAGGGTCACCAGAACCTGCCAGAATCCCCAAACACGAGGCTGAGTCACAGCCTGCAGAGCAGCAACGCCCCCACAGAGACGCCAGGAGGGCTGACGTGGGTTTGTGTTCCCAAAAGAAACTGCTCCCAATTTGCCTCTAAACTGGCAGCGTGACAGTGGTGTTTGAAAACTTGAAATCCTGATATTTGAGGTGTGTTTGGCTGCCATGCCTCCGTGCCAGGAGCACAGTGTGTGCTGGGATTAGAAAGGTCAAGTGGAACCCGAGCCCAAGGTTCCACTCGGGATGGGGACTCCAAATGATTCATTCACCTCGAATTACACACTGGGCCAACATGTTATTGCATTAGTATAATGGCCACCCACTCACCTTTACCAGCAGGACCTGCCTCTCACATCATTACTCATGGGTCCTGCACACTGATGTACAGCTGCATCTATATTTGAGCACCTGGGGGGCAAAGCCAAGCTGGACCTGTGTGCAATTCCCACTCCCTGCCAAAACCTGCTCCAAGGGCAATGCAGCTTTAATCAGGGTTTGTGGTAGCTGGGAGCCTGGGGTTTAATTCTGAGCTGTTCAGCAGCAGAGCCAGGCACACATTAACAAAAAAGCAATGACTCCTGACATGGCAGCACGTGCCCCATGTCACCCCAGAGCAGAAATGGGAGATGAACGGGGACCTCGAGCTGCAGAAGGGAGCTGGGGAGGGTCAGAGGCTGCTTTTCATTCCCAAAGGAGGATTCAGGGCTTCAAAGCACAGCAGACACAAGGACAGCCCATGCTAAGCAAAGTTTAGGCTCCCTCTTGTCCAGCCAGTGAATTTTTCAAAGGCAGAATTAATGACAAACGGGCTGGGACAGGCACTGACAGAGACCTGGGACGTGTGAAACGATGTTCCTGCTCCTGTGCCCCTGGGCAGAGCTGGGAAATGGCTTGGGATGGGATAATGGGATGATGGGATGATGGGATGATGGGATGGGATAATGGGATAATGGGATGATGGGATGATGGGATGATGGGATGGGATGGGATGGGATGGGATGGGATGGGATGGGATGATGGGATGGGATGGGATGGGATTTATGCTATTTATTGGATGGGCATTATGGGAGGGATGGAATTTATGGGAGTTATGGGATGGGATGGGATTTATGGGAGTTGGGATGGGATAATGGGATGGGATAATGGGATGGGATAACAGGATGGGATGGGATTTATTGGATGGGCATTACAGGAGTTATGGGATTTATGGGATTTATGGGATTGATGGGATTTATGGGATTTATGGGATTTATGGGATTGATGGGATGGGGCAGCAAGGCTGTGGTGCCCACTAGTGCTCATCCCCCAGTGCTCATCCCCCAGTGCTCATCCCCAGCCTGCTCCAGACCCCCAAAGCGTCCCCACAAGTGCCATCAGGGGATGAATTAACGGGATCTCCCTCTGCTCTTCCACCTGGAGCAGCTGAACTCCTGCAAGGCCCTGCTGAGCACAGGTGGATTCCTGGGAGCTTGGAAAGGGAAGGGTTCGTGGTTTCCAGGGCAGGAGAGGGAGCTGAGGAGGAGCTGGGCTCGGTGGCACCTCAGCACCCAGCCCTCCAGAGGAGGCTGCTAAATTTAGCTCTGCTATCTGCATGTATGCATAATCAAGTGGCTGGCTGCATTATTCACAGAAATATGCAAACCAGATCTACGTGCCCTGCATTTTCCAGGCTCCAATTCCAGAAGCACATTTGGGCAAATTCCGAGCGGGTTCTGGGAGGAGAAGGAGCCAGCCTGCAAACTGGAACAAAGTGCAGAAGGAATTCTTCAGGAATTATTTCAGCCTCAGACTCCACAGAGCTGGGGCTGAGGGAATAACCAGCACGGTACTCACTGTCTTAATATTATTTAAAAGTTGATTCTCCTCACATTGGCCTGGCTTAGCACAGGAATCACCTAATTGTCTGATAAGTACATGCAAAATTACTTCTAGTGGGTGCTGTGTCATATGCAAATCCAGCCTGTTAGTGGCTTCTCAGTGATAGCAGTCAAAATAATTATATTTGCTGCTCGCAGGAACAGCTACTGAACACCACTGGGCAAAATGAGGTTTTATGAACAAGGAAAAAAAAGGTAAAAAAAAAATAAAAATCCGTGTTTTCTTTGCTGTTCAATATGCATAAAAGTACCTGCAGGAACATTGTGCTAAAAATCTGCCGTGCAGCCCCACAGAGCACAATTCTAATAACAATTGTATCATCACCCACTAATCCAAAACTGACACTGTTTGTCCTCAGGTACTTGCAGCATTCTGCTTTATCGCTCCTGATTGGAAAAATGCAAATTATGCTTTTTTCCTTCTATTTTCTGTTCACATAGCAAGAGAGAAAGCCTTTCTAGCTCATTAAAAAGCTCATTTGTCACGTTCCTTTTCAATTAACTTTGCCCCTTTGTTTTCCAGATTTAATCCATTCCTGAAAGGCATTGCTCCCCACCAGGGGAAGGGAATCATCCTGACCCACAAAGGAGCAAAACCCTCCTGGCCATTCTCTCCATCCTCCAACGCAGAGAGAGAGAGGCCAGAGAGGATGAGCAGAGGATGGAGCAGCTCTGGTGGGAGAGAAGAGAGACTGGGAGGGCTGGAAATGTTCACCTGGAGAGGAGAAGCTTTGGGGTGACCTCATTGTGACCTGGGACAGGGATGGAGGACAGGACACAGAGGGCAGGGCTGGGTGGGATTTTGGGCAGGAATTGTTCCCTGGCAGGGCTGGGAGGGAATTCCCAGATGTGCTGTGGCTGCCCCTGGATCCCTGATCTGGCCAAGGTCTCCTCCTGTCCCTCCTTGAGGGTTTTTGGCAGCAGAGACATGTCCCACACGGGCACTGAGACAGCTCTGGAAGGAATCTCTGTTTTAGCACTGCTGGAAATCAGCTTTGGACATTGTGGGGGTGGATTGTTGGTTGGACGGTCGCTGGACAGACTCAGGAGTTACTATGTTCTGTTCTTCAGGTTTGTATTTTATTATAAGGTGTGGGTGTAAGAGAGAGTGTAGAGCATGGAGAGTGATAACAGCAAGGGGGTAAGAGAGAGCTTAGAGAGAGATTAGAGAGCAATTTCCCCTTTACAATACAATAAGTATTCTTCTATGATGAATATTCTAATTTCCATTAACCAATCTAATACAATATACTAATTTCCTAATCTTTGCATGTAACCTATAGGAATCCCTAAATTCCCATGTTTTATGGCTTTCTTACCTGTAACCCTTCTCTTCAGACCTTTCCTGCCAGGCTTGGGACAGGATGTCTGTTGGTTCTTTGGTATTTGTGGCATTTGGTGTCATCTAAACAAAGGAAGAGGCCTCAAACCTTCACATGATCGTTCTCAGCCTTTATGTCAAACACTGCCAACATCTCTATTTCATCTGTTGTTCCAGTACTACTTGCTAGGCACTCATAAGATTTTGCTATTCCCTCCCCAACAGTACATTCCTTCCCTATAGGGCTTGTGCAGAAAAGGTCAAAGTTTCACCTGAGCGTTTATGAAATATTTGGTAGCCTGGGATGGAGAATGTCCTTCACACAGAAAGCATCTTAATTAACCCCAAATCATCGAGCATACCCAGGATCTGCTAAAATGGAGATAACATCAGCAGGCAGCTGCACATTTTTGAACTTCTGCTGTCTCCAGGCTGCTGGAGATACCAATGGCATTAAAATCAAGGCTCAGGTTGTTAGGGAGCTCTGGTGCTAAATGAAGAAATCTTGTTCACCCACACTTTACTGTAACTGCTTTCAGATAACTCTTCTTTCTCCTCTGTTTCTTTGTCTCTCCCTGAGTGTTTGTGTGAAATTCCCTGTGAGATCAGCAGTGAGGGACAGTTGTGTGTCAGTGCACACAGAGCTATTCACAGAAACCACAAGTGAAAGTAGGATGTAATAATTATTATTATCATCATTATAATTATCAGTATCATTATTACCACTAACACAATAATAATAATAATAATAATAATAATAATAATAATAATAATAATAATAATATTTTTACTACTACTACTACTACTATTACTACTACTATTACTACTATTACTATTACTATTACTATTTTTGTTATTTTTTTTTTGTTATTGTTATGGGTCTGCTCAGAAATGTTGCTTGAAACCTGCATCAGAAAATATTTTGTTCCTGTTCTTCCAGGATTTTTTCCCCCAAAAAAGCTCAGTTCAAAGCTGTTTATGGAAATTAATTCTAATGGCTTCATAGAATCTTCTGTTCCCACTGTAACACTTCACATTACACAAGTCTTGCCACAAAGGAGATAATAGGCATGGGATATATTGAATTAGTAGATAAAGTTCTTATCTGTTCCTCTACATTACTTCCCTGGGTCTGAAATGACAAGCCATAGTTATTAAAACCATGGCAAATTGCCTGTGATTAACAAGGAAATAAATATATTATCCTAATAGAATTATCTCCTCCATCTGAAGCCCATGACAATTTCTGACAATGTCCCTGAAAATCGCTTTGCATCCCAGGTACCCAGAGGTCAGAGGAGAACATCCTGAGCCATTAATGAACTGACCTTGCAATTAAAGCACATCCTGTGGAGCTGGGGGGGCAGGTGGGACAGAGGGGGAACCTCCAGGTGTTCTAATTGCTGCAATTTTTCACTAAAGGATGCTAGAAATGAAATGGGAGCTGAAGGAGTGTAGGTTTGGATGGGATTGGGGCAGGAATTGTTCCCTGGGAGCTGGGATGGAATTCCCAGATGTGCTGTGGCTGCCCCTGGATCCCTGGCAGTGCCCAGGCCAGGCTGGACACTGGGACAGTGGGAGGTGTCCCTGCCATGGCAGGGGTGGCACTGGGGGGGATTTTTGGGTCCTTTTCCCACCCTAACCATTCCATGGTTCTGTGAAATACTGAGAACTCCTGGATTTTATAAAACAACAGTAAACATCCCAAACTGAAAATTCAGTGTTTTTCTAAGCAGGGTATGGAGGCAGCAGATCACTGCAGAGCCAGGGATGGAGGCAGCAGATAATTCCAGAGCCAGGGATGGAGGTAGCAGATCACTCCAGAGCCAGGGATGGAGGCCAGCAGATCATCCCAGAGCCAGGGATGGAGGCAGCAGATCATCCCAGAGCCAGGGATGGAGCCAGGAGATCATTCCAGAGCCAGGAATGGAGCCTGCAGATCATCCCAGAGCCAGGGATGGAGCCAGGAGATCATCACAGAGCCAGAGATGGAGCCTGCAGGTCATCCCAGAGCCAGGGATGGAGCCAGGAGATCATTCCAGAGCCAGGGATGGAGCCAGGAGATCATCCCAGAGCCAGGGATGGAGGCAGGAGATCATCCCAGAGCCAGGGATGGAAGCAGCAGGTCATTCCTAGCCAGGGCCAGCTCAGTCCAGGCTGGGTAGCCCAGGCTCCCCAGGCTCTGGGAGGAGCCTGGCTCACAGCAGCCCGGGCTGGGCAGGCTGGACACAGCCCCAGCTGCTCCCCTGGGCCCCCAGCACCGAGCACCCCACCCAGACCAGCTGGCACCCGGGATGCTCAGAGGGAAAACCCAGCCAGGAAGAGTCTCTGCAGTGGCATCACCCCTTATTTTGGTTCTGCCAGGTGAGTTTATAACCCAGCTCAACATTCAGATCTGCTTTTTCCTTGCTCATCCAGCCAGCAAAGCTGCAGTGCTCTCCTCAGACTGCAGTGGCTCAGGGCAGAGATTCCACAGAGCATGCTGCCTCTGAAAGAGCTAAACCCAAACTCTGCTATGACCTGGAGGGAAGAGCTCTGGTCTCCAGCCAGGCCTGAGGAGGGATGTTATGAGCAGCAATAACAGAATTTGTTGCCCAGAAGCACAAGGAGTATTTCAGAAATGGTTGTCAGGATGGGAATCCTGCTTTTCTCGGCACCAGATGAACACACAGCAACGAGAATTTTCCCAAAACAGGAGATTAAAGCTGGAAATGGGAGCTGCAGAGAGAGGAGCAGCAGCTCCAGGGTGACTGGGTCAGGCAGCAGCAGGACCCAGGAGCCACCCACGGGCAGCAGAAATGTGAGCAGCACCCTCACTCCAGCTTTCCACTGCCAGCCACAGCTGGACAGGCAATGAAAGGGAAATGCAGCCTGGCTTTGGAGAACACGGGTCAGAAATCAGTGGGGAGCCACATCCCAGCAGCCCAGGGTCCTGCAGCCCCTCTGCCCTCCTGCACTGCTCAGGATTTCTGTTTGGGGGTGAAAAGCATCAGTGCCTCTGATGTACAAACACTGCCTTGTGTTTAAACTCTCCCTAGGTACAGCCAGGAACTTCTTACTCTGACAAATTCAGCTTTCCCCCAGCCAAGCCAGCCTAAAAAACAGCCTCTGCTTTCCTTTAATGAGGCTTCCTTTAATATTTAGACCAAAATATTATGATTGTAGTTATTAATTAGGCATTCCCTAAGTACTGTTTATCTTTGTATTTGAGTCATTTCCTGAGAGTATCTTCACGAGAGCACCTGCCAATTCTGCTGCAGGAATCACACACAAACCCATCTGCAGGCTGCAGCCCCTCCCCTGGTGCTGTGAGCAATGGCAGCTGAGATCAGTCACCCTGAGAGGGGCTGGCTGCAGCCCAGGCTCGCAGCCCTGACATGGAAATCGATGTTTGCACTCCCAGATCGATCAGGGCTGGGGAGGGACCCTTGGAAGGCTTCACCCAACAGCTCTGACACAGCCAGGGGCTCCAATTACAGCAACAGGCACCACACGGCAACCCAGACACAGAAATCTGGTAAATAAAAACCAACAGTGAAAAAAACCACCCCAACACAACTCCCTAAACTCAGCAGAGAAAGGAGTAATTCTGTGTCTCATTTATCCCCTCTAAGTGCCAGCCACCAGCACATTACTGAGCCAATGCACCAAGTAACCCTTGTAATCAGAGTAAGGAGAATAAATGATCCAAAGAACACATCCAAGATTAATAAAAGACAAAAAACCATTCTAAGCAGGAGTTTGTACTCTTTTATTTCTGGACTGCCTCTACTGGAATGCCTTCCAGATCACCTGGCACTTATGGTCCAAAACCATTCCCCTGATAACCCAAGTGTAAAATGGTTGTTGGAAGTGTTTAATTACCCACAAGAGAGGTCATGCTACCTTATCTTTCATTGTAATTATGGGTGTTGAAGTCCTGAGCCTCAGCACAACGGTGGAGCCAAGGAGGCTCAGGGGAATTTCTGCTCTGCACAGCTCCCTGCCAGGAGGGGACAGCTGTGGGGATTTGGGATCTGCCAACCCAAGGTGGCACCTGCAGCTCTGCAACATCACATTTGTATTGGATTTGTCAGCTATCCATCTTCCAATCAATACTTCAAACACAAGTTTGCTGAAATTCATTTCTGCAGCAAATCCAAACATCATGTACACTGCAAAGTGGCTATTTGAAACAAAACATGATGTACACTGTTTGGGGAAAATCCTTAGTTCTAGAGGAAGTTGTATTGTGTGCAAGAGGAAAATTAATATTCCTGAAAACCTTTCCATTGTGAGTTCTCTGGTTTTGAACAGCAGCTTCGAGCAAGGTGCCAAGGGAACACTCACAGAATTCCAAGTGTTGTTTCAGTTCTGGGTGTGTCTCAGCTTCTCCCTAAACTGGAATGACACTGGAGGCAACCCTCCCCCTCCTCCTGTCCCTGTTCCTGTTCCCAGAATCCCAAATCCCCCCAGTGTCCCCTCCTGGCAGGGATTGTGCAGAGCCAGAAATTCCCCCTGAGCCTCCTTTGCTCCAGCTGAGCCCCTTCCCAGCTCCTCAGGGATTCTCCAGCCCCTTCCCAGCTCCCTCAGGGATTCTCCAGCCCCTTCCCAGCTCCTCAGGGATTCTCCAGCCCCTTCCATTTCCCTCAGGGATTCTCCAGCCCTTCCCATTTCCCTCAGGGATTCTCCAGCCCCTTCCCAGCCCCTCAGGGATTCTCCAGCCCCTTCCCATTTCCCTCAGGGATTCTCCAGCCCCTTCCCCAGCCCCTCAGGGATTCTCCAGCCCCTTCCCATTTCCCTCAGGGATTCTCTCCAGCCCCTTCCCAGCCCCTCAGGGATTCTCCAGCCCCTTCCCAGCCCCTCAGGGATTCTCCAGCCCCTTCCCATTTCCCTCAGGGATTCTCCAGCCCCTTCCCATTTCCCTCAGGATTTCTCCAGCCCTTCCCCAGCTCTGTTCCCTTCCCTGCACACACTCCCCATCCCCTGCAGGTCCCCAGAAGCCACGGGGGAATTTCCCAGTGACACCAGTGACACCAGTGACACCAGTGACACCAGTGGGGCTGCTGGGGCTCCAGCACCATCCTTGCACAGCAATGCCCTGTGACTTGCACAGGCCTGAACTCTGGGATTTTTTGGTCCAAAACCAAGATAAATCTGGGCAAGCAAAGGGGAGAATAAAAGCCTGAGTCAGTCTGGTCCCCAAATGAGAAGTTTGCAGGGCAGTCAGGCTGGGCACTGGTGAAAGGCTGAGGGTAGAAAATTCCTCAGCTCTGCTGTCATCCAGAGCACCTTCTGATTTTGGCTTTATTCATGGGGTTATTCTCTATCTGAAGGAACTATTTCCTTTCTGACCTGAGAAAAAAGACTCAGAACTTTCCTATTTGAGCACCCACCTGATAAAAACCTTAATTTGCATTTGCAAGTGAATGTTTTCCCCTGCACAAAGCAGAGTGCACTTCACCTGCCCTTCAACCAGCCCCAGGGCTCTGTTCAGAGGCTTTGCCTGAGCTCAGCCCCCAGGGCCAGGCTCAAGGGCAGAGCTCTTCAAGGCTGAGCTGTGCTGTGTCCTGTCCTGCTCTGGAGGCTGCTGCAGGGGCAGCAGGCACGGAGTGCAGAGCTGCACCAGCCCTGCCTGCTCTGGGTCCTGCTCCTGCAGCAGGGAGAGCCTGGGTGTTGGTGTGTGAAACAGAAACCTCTCTGAGTCCCCCAGAGAGAGACAAGAATGCAGGGATTGAATTAAAGCCTTTAGAGAAATTAAAATCTATTAAACCACACAGACATGAGGTACAAGTGTCAGTTTTAATTTTAAGTAAGTAGGACTATACTTTAAGTGCCTTAAGAGAGTAAAAAGCCCAAAAGCCTGGTTTAAAGTTCAGTAACTTAGCCCCAAACATAACAAAAACATAACAGAACATTGCTTGCATTTCTAGACAGAACAAATAGAACCATTTATGTGACTAGATAGAACTGTATGTGTAAATTATGTGTAAGGACTGACATACTTTGGAATTGAGCTGTGACAGGTGTAAGAAGAATGTTTTAGAATCGTGTTTTTAGCTGATTGGATAATTTATGAATAAAATAAAACAAAATCCCCTGAATTGGGGTGAGAGAATATAGAAGAAGAGAAGAAGGAGAAATGCCAAGGAGCTGCTGCTGCCTCTGCTGGGACTCTATGGCAGAAATCTTGGATTGGATTGGATTGGATTGGATTGGATTGGATTGGATTGGATTGGATTGGATTGGATTGGATTGGGTTGGATTGGGTTGGGTTGGGTTGGGTTGGGTTGGGTTGGATTGGATTGGATTGGATTGGATTGGATTGGATTGGATTGGATTGGGTTGGGTTGGGTTGGGTTGGGTTGGGTTGGGTTGGGTTGGATTGGGTTGGGTTGGGTTGGGTTGGGTTGGATTGGATTGGGTTGGGTTGGATTGGATTGGGTTGGGTTGGGTTGGGTTGGGTTGGGTTGGGTTGGGTTGGGTTGGGTTGGGCTGGGTTGGGTTGGATTGGATTGGGTTGGGTTGGGTTATGGGTTGGGTTGGATTGGATTGGACTGAGCTGGATTGGATTGGGTTGGGTTGGATTGGATTGGGTTGTGTTGAGTTGGGTTGGATTGGGTTGGGTTGGATTGGGTTGGATTGGGTTGGGTTGGGTTGGGTTGGATTGGATTGGATTGGATTGGATTGGGTTGGATTGGATTACTGGATTGGATTGGATTGGATTGGGTTGGGTTGGGTTGGGTTGGGTTGGATTGGGTTGGGTTGGGTTGGGTTGGATTGGATTGGGTTGGGTTGGGTTGGGTTGGATTGGGTTGGATTGGATTGGATTGGATTGGATTGGATTGGATTGGATTGGATTGGATTGGATTGGATTGGATTGGATTGGATTGGATTGGATTGGATTGGATTGGATTGGGTTGGGTGGGTTGGGTTGGGTTGATTGGATTGGATTGGATTGGATTGGGGAATTCCCAGTTTCCCAGACTGTGACCTCAAACCCCATCTCATTCCAGCCCTGCCCATCCCAGCCCTCATTCCAGCACCTCCCACCAGCACAGGTGGCTCAGGGAAGAATTTAACTTCATTTTCATGAGCACTTATCTTTCCATTTATCACCCAGACTTCCTTATTATGGCCTATTATGAGCCCAGCTTTTCATAATTGCCAGTTTTTACACACAGCTCTGTCTCTTTTCCCCTCAGCTCAGATAAGGACTTATCTCCCTCAGGCAGCCAGGAACATCCCTGGCCAGCAGAGCCCAGGTAGCTCCAGCCCAGAGCCCTGTGCCCTGCTCCCCTCCCAAAAACAGCTTTTGGAGCTGCTTTTCCTCCAGAAAAACACACCTCCAGTCCCACTGATCCCTGTGCTGCTTTGTTCACCCCCTCCCCGTGGGTTTTAAGTGGTGTAACAGATTAATCAGTTCATGGCTTATTCTCCAGCCTGACTTTCTGGATTTTTAAGGACTTTTATAAGTGTTTAAGGTTGAGTTGAGCAGAGCTACAAAGCACACAACACAGCAATAAGAAAACCTGTAAAAATAGCAGTTCACACAAGTCAAACAAATACAGCGTGGCGAGAGCAAGGTTAGAATTAGCACTTTAGGTAAACCCAGGAAAAGATGAGATTTTAGATGGATTTTTGAAAAGGGCAAATTTTGAAATGGCAGCGTGGCAGAGGGAGGAAATTGTGCTGCTGCAAGTGTCACCTTGCAGAGGCACACAGGGATGGCTCTTTCCTTTAACCAAGGAAACATTCCCTCCCTCAGCAATCTAATGCCAGCTCTGAAGGCACCAAGTCTGGTTTTTATACAAGTAGCTACTGAAAAAAGAGCAGTTGGTACCACAGCACGTGCTGGGGGTTGTTTGAGGATGCAGATTTAAACATCAGGAGCTGAAGCAGTGAGGAAGGAATTGTTCCCTGAAGGGCTGGGATGGAATTCCCAGATGTGCTGTGGCTGCCCCTGTGGATCCCTGGCAGTGCCCCAAGGCCAGGCTGGACACTGGGACAGTGGGAGGTGTCCCTGCCATGGCAGGGGGGGATTTTTGGGTCCTTTCCCACCCAGACCAGCCTGGGAGCTGCAGCAGCTGCTCAGGGCCAGGCTGGACCCCAGACATGGAGCTCTGCCCTCCCTGCAGAAAACATTTCTGAAATCCCTTAGAGACCAGTTCTTGAAATGTCACCAGTGCAGCCCCTGGTCCACTGCTGGTTGTACACTGAACCAAAAAGCTTTTCTGTGTCTTCAGAGCTGCACTGGTTAAAAGCAGCTCTGCATTTTATCCAGCTATTGAAGCTGTTTGATAGGATCAGCTTTATTGGCTTGTCTTTGCTATTTCAAATTAGATTTGTTTTCCACACACTCTCTGATCCCTCAGAGTTTGCTCAGGGGGTTCCAAGTTAAACCTTTAAAGAGACATTTTTTTGTGTAACCCAATCCTGTTACCTCTTGGTGCTTTGGTGTTTGGGCACTTTCAACTCTCAAATGAAGCACCTTAACTCAAATATTCTCACTTTTCCTGAAATTAATCCTGTTAGCCAGTGTGAAGTTAGGAGCATCATGACTCTGTAAATCAAGGCACCAGTTGGGCAGAAATCCATTTTTGAAAAGCCACAGGAAACATCCCAGGCTGGGCTGCATTTATCTGCCACCCCTGCCCACAGCTCCCTCCACAGCCACCACTGCACTCCTGGCCACTTCTCCCTCTTATTTTCCACTGTGCCAATCTGAAATTCCCCTTCTAGGTCTCCTCTGATGAACCAATGGTCTTTAGCAATATTTCTCTGCAAGTTATTTTTGCTGCAAGTTTAAAGACGTGTTTTATTTTTAATGCCTCTGCAATTCTCAATATGTTCACTGGCATTTAAAGCTCCAAGGAGCCGGTGGGAAAACGAGCTGTGCTTCAGCTGAGGCAGCCTGGCCATCTGTGAGTGGGGCTTTGTTGTGGAACAGCAGCTCCTGGTGCTCCAGCAACTGCTCAGAGCCAGGGGTGCCTCAGCTGCCAGGCTCTGCCTGGGGACCCAGAGTGCTCCTCTGGCTGCCCCTGGGAGATTTGAGAACCCCCTGGAAGGGTCCCCAAAATCCCTGAGTGAGACCCAGGTGTCTCAGGGGCTGGATTCAGCTCCTTGGGACAATTTACCAACATTGAGAGAATAAATGCAAGCTGCAAAAATAAACAGAGTGTAAATTAGACTGTTAGAATGTAGAATTAGCAGATTTCTGGAATGTTTGTGATAAGGGACACGTGGCCAGGATGGAGAATTTGGGGTGTGGATCCCTCTTCCTCCTTCTGCTCCGTGCCATCCATGCTGGGTGACATGCTGGCACTTTAGATTGGATGGGGTCAGAGCTGGAATGTTTAACAAAGTTGTATTGTATTGGAAAATAATTGTAAATCCCCAGTAGGTAATTTAGAGTATAAAAGATCAGTCCTGCCTCTCCAGGCAGATTCTGCCCTGGACGTCTGGCGAGCAGAGCAATCCTGAGATAAGGGAGAACAAACAGCCATGAAACCTCTGAGAACAGCTCCTGCAGCCTCTCAGAAAGAGCTGGGCTCCAAACCATGTCCTGCAGAGGTGAGCTCAGGGCTGAGGAGACACCTCGGGCTGTGACATGCCAGCCTGGGAGGGAGAACTGGCAGCCACAGGAACCCCAGAGCAGCTTGCACAGCCCAGCCCGGGCTCTGCACCCAAACCACAGCCCCTGGATGCTCCCGGGCCCACGGGCCATCCCCACACCCCTCCAGGCGTTTCTCCACGTTACTTTCACACCACACCTCTGGTTTTGTGGGTTTTTCCCCCAGGAGGTGAATCCCTAATGGTGTGAAGCATCACCTTGAGGATTCCAAAATAAGTGAGACTCCTGCATTTGTTGGTAAAATCACCCCACCCCTTTCTCCGTCCTCTGGACTGCCCAGCTGAGGTGCAGCTGGTTGGAGTTTTGCTCCCATCACAACCCAAAAAAGATGAATGTTTGAAGGAGTGGCTGTGGCTCCACTACACTGACACCTGAAACTGCAGAGTTCAGCTGGAACAGGAGCCACAGGAGAGCAGGAATCAAACCAATTTGGGAAAATAAGGAGATTAAGAGGAAAAAGGTCAAACTCCCCTTAAGAGGTTATTAACTTGTGCCAGTTGTACTCGCAGGGCTACAAATCCAGGCTGCAGGAGCACCTGGGCTCGCCCAGCTCCTTGCTGCTCTGCAGAGATGGAGATTTGTCAGCCCGGTGAACAGAGGAGCGTTTACTGCCCTTTGGGGGGCTGAGGCAGGGCTGAGGCAGCAGCACTCCTGCAGCAGGCAGGCACTGGGCTGTGCTGGGAGCCAGCCTGGGGTCACAGGCAGCCCAGGGAGCTGCTCACAGCTCCTGCCACGCACCCAAAGGTGCTGCTTTCTGCTCGCTCCACTCCTCACCTTCGTCTCCTCTGCAGTGGAAGCACTGCCAGGATTTTGGGGGGAGGAAGGCAAGGCTGCTATCCTGCCATCCTCAAAGAGTTCCTGACCTTCCAGAGCAGCCCCCACCTCTGGAAGTGCCCCAAACACACCTGGAGGTGGCACCTGGGGCAGGGTTTGTGAATTTAAAGGTCCCTTCCAGCCTTAGGGAGCAGGGATCCCAAGGTGCCCAAAGCAGAGACAAGAAACAGCCACAGCAGCACCTCTGGAACTCCCAAATCCATATTATGGATATGGATAAAGGGGAAATGACTCCTTTTAAACAGCCCTTTCTCCAGGGTACAGCTGCAACCAGGCCAGTAACATTGGACTCCAGCAGTGCTGGACTAATGCAGTGGCTAAACATAAATAAATGAGTGAATAACATAAATAAATGAGTGAATAACATATATAAATGAGGGAATAACATAAATAAATGAGTGAATACATCTTCCTGTATATTGGGGAATATAGATAAGGAAATGAAGGCTGGTTCAGAAAGCTGGACTAAGAAAACCCCTGCTGCTCTGTCTGATGGACAGCAACAAAGAGCAAACTGCTTCATCATTGGCAAATTAAAAACTGATATAGGGGGAGATAAAGGAAAGTAAGAATGCCTCATGGAAGTAGCACAGAAATAAAGCTGGAGCAAGGGTCCTGGTTTGCCTTCAGGAGCACAGGGCACTAATCCTGCAGTGCAAGGATGGGAAATGCTGCTCATGACCCTGCCCTTACCCACAGCTTGGGACCCAGCTTGTGTTCCCACCTGTGTCCTCTGCCATGAAAATCCCACCTGAGGACCTCAGGAACTGCTCACCTGGGGGCTCAGGTACCTGCAGCTGAGCCTGGCTCAGCTCCTGCTCTGCTGCCAGCCAGGGAGAGGCAGAAATGGCCAGAGCTCTGTGCTTTCCCAGAGTGACAACCAGGCACAGCCAGTGCCCCCAGCCCTGCTGGGTGTGGGAATGAGGGGCTGCAGGAATGGGATTGCCAGGGAAGAGCCAGGGAGCTGGGCAGGAGAGGCTGCTCCAATCAGTGTCTTATACTGCCACCAGCTGAGAGCTCCAGCCCAGCTCCTGAGGGATCCTGGCACAGCACAGAGCTCCAGCCCAGCTCCTGAGGGATCCTGGCACAGCACAGAGCTCCAGCCCAGCTCCTGAGGGATCCTGGCACAGCACAGAGCTCCAGCCCAGCTCCTGAGGGATCCTGGCACAGCACAGAGCTCCAGCCCAGCTCCTGAGGGATCCTGGCACAGCTCAGAGCTCCAGCCCAGCTCCTGAGGGATCCTGGCCCAGCTCAGAGCTCCAGCCCAGCTCCTGAGGGATCCTGGCACAGCTCAGAGCTCCAGCCCAGCTCCTGAGGGATCCTGGCACAGCTCAGAGCTCCAGCCCAGCTCCTGAGGGATCCTGGCACACAGAGAGCTCCAGCCCAGCTCCTGAGGGATCCTGGCACAGCTCAGAGCTCCAGCCCAGCTCCTGAGGGATCCTGGCACACACAGAGCTCCAGCCCAGCTCCTGAGGGATCCTGGCACAGCTCAGAGCTCCAGCCCAGCTCCTGAGGGATCCTGGCACAGCTCAGAGCTCCAGCCCAGCTCCTGAGGGATCCTGGCACAGCTCAGAGCTCCAGCCCAGCTCCTGAGGGATCCTGGCACACAGAGAGCTCCAGCCCAGCTCCTGAGGGATCCTGGCACAGCTGAGAGCTCCAGCCCAGCTCCTGAGGGATCCTGGCACAGCTCAGAGCTCCAGCCCAGCTCCTGAGGGATCCTGGCACAGCTCAGAGCTCCAGCCCAGCTCCTGAGGGATCCTGGCACAGCTCAGAGCTCCAGCCCAGCTCCTGAGGGATCCTGGCACACAGAGAGCTCCAGCCCAGCTCCTGAGGGATCCTGGCACAGCTCAGAGCTCCAGCCCAGCTCCTGAGGGATCCTGGCACAGCTGAGAGCTCCAGCCCAGCTCCTGAGGGATCCTGGCACAGCTGAGAGCTCCAGCCCAGCTCCTGAGGGATCCTGGCACAGCTCAGAGCTCCAGCCCTGCTCCTGAGGGATCCTGGCACAGCACAGAGCTCCAGCCCAGCTCCTGAGGGATCCTGGCACTGCTCAGAGCTCCAGCCCAGCTCCTGAGGGATCCTGGCACAGCTCAGAGCTCCAGCCCAGCTCCTGAGGGATCCTGGCACAGCTCAGAGCTCCAGCCCAGCTCCTGAGGGATCCTGGCACAGCACAGAGCTCCAGCCCAGCTCCTGAGGGATCCTGGCACAGCTCAGAGCTCCAGCCCAGCTCCTGAGGGATCCTGGCACAGCTCAGAGCTCCAGCCCAGCTCCTGAGGGATCCTGGCACACAGAGAGCTCCAGCCCAGCTCCTGAGGGATCCTGGCACACAGAGAGCTCCAGCCCAGCTCCTGAGGGATCCTGGCACACAGAGAGTTGGGGCAAGGCAGTCAGGAGGCAAAGGCAGGATGGAGCACTGCCCAGGAGAGCTCTGGGGGTGCTAAAACCCAGTTTAAAGCCCAGTCTAAAGCCCAGCTGTGAGTGCCCAGCCCTTCCCCTGGCTGTGCTCAGACAGGGACAGTTCCTGGCCCTGTGTGGCTCAGGGGCAACTCCTGACAAAGCCAAGACACAGGCAGGGACTCACCCCACACTCACTGACAGAACTCTGTGCCCAGCCCCTGGCAGTGCTGTGGGACAGAATCCAGCAGTAATAATCAGCCCCAGCAATGCCCCAGCCTGGGCTGGGCTGGAAGGGACCCCAAATCCCCCCAGTGCCCCCCTGCCATGGCAGGGACACCTCCCACTGTCCCAGTGTCCATCCCCAGTGTCCAGCCTGGCCTTGGTGAGCTTGGTGAGTGCTCACTTCTGGTTTGAAGATGTCAAAGACTTTTTTGTCTCTCAGTGTTGAATTCTGTGATTAGACCTTAAAATACTTTGATATTTATCTAAAGAATGGGGTTAATTTATTGCAAATATGTCTTATGAGAGAGGGGGAAAATTATTTATGTGGTTTATAGTGACAGAATCCCAGATTGGTTTGGGCTGAAGGGACCCCAAATCCCCCCAGTGCCCCCCCAGCCATGGCAGGGACACCTCCCACTGCCCCAGTGTCCAGCCCCAGTGTCCAGCCTGGCCTTGGGCACTGCCAGGGATCCAGGGGCAGCCACAGCACATCTGGGCACCTGTGCCCGCCCTGCCCACCCTCACTGGGTGGATTTCTTCCCAGTTAAAAGCATTTCCCTTTCTCCTGGCACTGGTTTGGACAGGAACTGCACCAAAGTTCCCAGCAGTGACACTTCCCACAGCCACTGCTTTGATTACCAATGTCACCTTAATTTCTCTTTCACAACACAAGTCTCTCTTGCTTGGGGATATTTCAAGATTGCCTTCAATAAATATGAATGCAAATTTATTCCTTCATGATTTGTCATTCACTGCATTACCAGTGCCATGGAGCAAGAGAGACCTTCATCTCCAAACTCCTTGATGGGGATTTCTCCAAAGACAGATACTTGAGCTCCCAGTACACCTTTCTGGCTTTTATAAAATAAATACATCACAGAAGATATTATCCAGGCCCATTTGATGTTCAGTGAGAAGTCATCCCCACCATGGGAGGATTCAAGGTACCAACCTGCCTCCTCAGCCACAAGGAGGAATTAAACCCTCCTTCCTGGCAATCCTCTAAAATTTGATTTTCAGAGCAGCAAACACCATCAGGAGCCTTTCCACCACTCAGGGACTGCATCACAGGGGCTCCCTGCTCCCAGCTGGAGGAGCACTGGGCTTAGAGACTCATTTATGCCCTTAAATCTTAAACCTTAAATCTTAAATCCCTGCCCTTGGCCCTTCCCTGTGCCCATTCCAAGCCCTGCCCTGCCAGGGAGCCCTGGGCATCACTTTTCTCTCCAGCCCAAACCCTAATTAAGGCAAATACAGACCCAAAATGTCCCCAAAGCAGGGCAGGTGGCACTCTTGGCCACTGTTCCCTACTGGGTTGATTTCCCCAAGTTTTGCCCCGAGTTTAAAGGAAAATCAGTGTTTTTATTGTGTGATCTACTGTGGCTGAAGCTGTGTGCTGAGCACCCAGGATGCCACAGGATGTCACTTCTGCTGGCACTCAACAGCTTTTTGAAGATAATCTGCTGCTTCCAAGGGGCTGAAGAGGGTTTGCATTTTGGCTGGAGACAAGGAAGGAGGGAACCCCAGGCAGAAAGGCACTTCTGCACTAAAGCCCTCCTGAATATTAATGAGGCCAACACAAAAGAAGCTGCAGCATTAATATGAGTAGCATGATAAAACAGACTTGAGCTTGTGACATGTTCAATCTCTCGTTTAATTTTTATAGGAGCTGATTAAGATGCCTTTGCTTGAATTTTTATACTGTTTACTATAAAACATTATCATTTTCTTCAAAATCTATCGAGACAGACAAACCACACATTTGCCAAGCTGTTAAATAAATAGTATTAAATCAACAATACCCAGGGTCCCCAAATGCGAGTCATTTCCATGTTTATTGATTTCAGTTCCATTTGCTGCAATAAAAGTTTTGTCTCTAAGCAGAAGGCAAAACGGCCAACTATTATATCAGATTGCTTTGGTTTGAATTCTTGGAATAATGGAGCTCTGCAGTCCCTGCATGGGGCACACTGGCCCTAAGTGCCCTGAGAGAGAGTTCAGGGGATTCAGGGGTGGACAGCACCTCGAGCAGCTCCTCAGGGGCAGCAGGGAGGGCCTGGGGCAAATCCCCATGGAAATGGGCTGGGAGAGCTGGGGTGCTCACCTGGCCAGGTCTGGGGGTCACAGGACCTTCAGCAGGAGCTGATGGGACACAGACAGTGGGTACAAAGTGAAATTTGGCTGGGTTTTGGGCAGGAATTGCTCCTGGGAGCTGGGATGGAATTCCCAGATGTGCTGTGGCTGCCCCTGGATCCTGGCAGTGCCCAAGGGTTGATCTCAGTGGAAACTCCAACTATTACTGTATAAGGGTTATAAGGGAGTGGAGAAAGGACACAGTTACGTGGGACTCTCCTGCAGGGTGCAAGAAAGAACAGTTTGTTGAAGGAAGCCATGGCTTTCAATAAGAAAGTTTGTGAAAAACAAAGTACAGTCAGTTCATTGGTCAGAGAAGGAGACACTTCTCATCCCAGGCTTCTCACGGATCCAGCAGCTGTTTATCTTTTGTTATGGTTCTTTCTCTCATGTTTACAGTACAGAAAAGCCTCTAGCTTGGGAAAAACCCAGCCAAGCCTGAGAAAGCCAGACTGGAAAAATCCTTTAAGATTCTCCCTGGGCCTGTAATGGCCACACCCAGGCCAGGCTGGACACTGGGGCTGGAGTTGGGACAGTGGGAGCTGTCCCTGCCATGGCAGGGTGGCACTGGGGGGTTTGGGGTCCCTTCCCACCCAAACCCTTCCCTGGTGGTTCCCTGGCTCCCTGACAGGATCTCGAGTGTTTTGCTGCACTCACTGACATCCTGAGCTCCAAATTTTAGCAGTTTAATTCTGGCACAGCAAATCTGCAGCAGATTTTACAAGAGGCAGAGGGTGTAACTCAACACAGGGAGCGGCAGCAAAGCTGTGAAAGGGGGAGGAAAGCACAAACTCCGAGAGGATAAACTGGGAATCAGCTCCCAGGGCAGAGCTCGCCCTGCCCAGCAGAACCACAGCAGCTGCCCTGCACTAGCCAGAGCTACTGTTTTGTATCATTTTTCCCAACAGACTAATTCCATCAAAATACAGGTTCAGCATAAATCAGATAAATCAGCACATGAAATCTGATTCCACAGAAAGCACAGAGTCTCTGTGCTAAGTACAAAGAAATTAAGAGGAAAATAAATTTACTCTGGCATTCTTCTACCTCCAAAAGCCAAGTTTTCAAAACACCTTTTTTTGTCTGGGAGAGAAGTGGAATCCCCACCTGCAGATTTGCACCTGATGGAGAACAAACCCCCCCGGCTCTCAGAGCTGGGCTCAGCACAGTTTCTCTGGAAATGGGTTAAAGCCCAGGGGTGCTGTCAGACACTCGGTGTGACTGTGACACATGAAAGCTGCTGAACACAGGTCGGCAAAAGGGTTAGAGCAAGAGCTCACCTTGTTAAAAATGCCTCCCCAGGGAGGCCCCCACATCCCCCATCCATCACCACGTCAGGCTGGGCAGTCTGGGACTGCTCAGGCAGGAGAGCAGAGAGCAGAGCCCAGGCTGAGAGCACAAACAGCCCAGGACCCACAGCAGCCAGGAGGGAACAGCCCTGGCAGACTGCCCCAGAGCCTGGCTCTGTGCCCATGTGCACGTCCTCATCCTCATCCTCGTCCTCGTCCTCATCCTCATCCTCATCCTCATCCTCATCTTCATCCTCATCCACATCCTCATCCACATCCTCATCCACATCCTCATCCTCATCCACATCCTCATCCTCATCTTCATCTTCATCTTCATCTTCATCTTCATCTTCATCTTCATCCTCATCCTCATCCTCATCCTCGTCCTCTTCATCCTCATCCTCATCCTCATCCTCATCTTCATCCTCATCCACATCCTCATCCACATCCTCATCCACATCCTCATCCTCATCCTCATCCTCATCCTCATCCTCATCCTCATCTTCATCTTCACCTCATCTTCATCTTCATCTTCATCCTCATCCTCATCCTCATCCTCATCCTCATCCTCATCCTCGTCCTCATCCTCATCCTCATCCTCATCTTCATCCTCATCTTCATCCTCATCCACATCCTCATCCACATCCTCATCCTCATCCTCATCCTCATCCTCATCTTCACCCTCATCTTCATCTTCATCCTCATCTTCATCCTCATCTTCATCCTCATCTTCATCTTCATCCACATCCTCATCCTCATCTTCATCTTCATCTTCATCTTCATCTTCATCTTCATCTTCATCTTCATCTGCATCCTCATCCTCATCCTCATCCACATCCTCATCCTCATCTTCATCTCCATCTCATCCACATCCTCATCCTAATCCACATCCTCATCCTCATCCTCATCCCCACCCTCACCCTCAGGATGAGGATTGCACAGCCCTTGGAGAGATGTTCTGCAGCTTTCCAGGGCAAGAACAGGGTGGGGATAATGAGGTTTTAAGTAGGCACCGTGGTTTATTACAAATTTATCTTTACTCATAAAATGTCCCACTAGTAATATTCCTGTCTGAAGCAGAGAATGAAATATCAAATTAAGATCCAAGTACTTCAGTACAGCCTAACCACTTTGACAAAGTGATCTGATGTAATTCATTCCTCTTTTAATAAAATGAAGTGAATCTCTCAATAGCACCCCATCAGACATGCTGGATATCCTGAGGTGGTGTGACAGGGCTTTGATGACTGTCACCACTAGAACCTCACTTTTCAGAGATGTGTTTTGGGGGTTGATTTCAAGTGGGGGTGGTGAGCAGGGGGGGAGGAGGCAGGGATGGGGAAACCCCCTGGGAGGGTTGCAGAATCACAGAGATGAACAGAAATGCCATTAATTCACATTTATGTCCCACATCCCCTGTGACATCAACAGCCTCGGTGGGACTCAGCTGGGTCAGAGGATGAGCCAGGGGATGAGATTTCAGCAAGCCCAAAAATGGATCTGAACTTGCTTGTTGGGGAGGGAATAGCAAAATCTTATGAGTGCCTAGCAAGTAGTTCTGAAACAACAGATGAAATAGAGATGTTGGCAGTCTTTGACATAGACACTGAAAACAGACCATGTGAAGGTTTGAGGCCTCGTCCTTTGTTTAGATGATGCCAAATGCCACAAATACCAAAGAACCAACAGACATCCTGTCCCAAGCCTGGCAGGAAAGGTCTGAAGATAAGGGTTACAGGTAAGAAAGCCATAAAACATGGGAATTTAGTGATTCCTATAGGTTGCATGCAAAGATTAGGAAATTAGTATATTGTATTAGATTGGTTATTGGAAATTAGAATATTCATCATAGAATAATACTTATTGTGTTGTATCCAGAAAATCGCTCTCTTACTTCTTACCTCTTACTTCTGATCTCTAATCTCTCTCTCTTACCCCCTTGCTCTCATCACTCTCCATGCTCTACACTCTCTTACACCCATGCCTTATAATAAAATACAAACCTGAAGAACAGAAAATAGTAACCCCTGAGTCTGTCCAGCGACCGTCCAACAACCAACCCCCACACTTGCTCTGTTAAAAGGAATCACAACTTGCTCTTTAAAAAGGAGTCACAACTTGCTCTGTTAAAAGGAATCACAACTTGCTCTTTCCCAGTGGCTGGGGGGATCACATCAGCCAAGCTTTCAAAAGAGAGCACTGGAACATTTAAAGTTCTTCTCAAAACACCATTTCCCTCCCAGGTCCATGAACTGCCCAGAGGGGACAATCCCAAAATGTGAGCAGGGGTTCCTGAGGTACAAACAAACAAACACAGATGATAACCAGCTCCCCGGGGTGAGGAGGAGGCAGAGCTCTGCACACCTGATTTCCTCCCTGCCCTAGATGGGTCTGGTCCCTCCTAAAGCCGAGTCCTTCCCGCTGCCTGTGTGCGTGTGGGGACATGCAGGAGCAGCAGGAACTGGCCTCACCTGCCCATGACCTCAAATCAGGACATTCATGAACTCTCCTGGTTTCTCTCTGGCTTTTTAAAGCTGGCACTGAGCTGCAGCAGTCAGGACACGCCGTGCTGAGCAGAGCAGCAGCACCAAGAGCACTTGACTTCCAGAGCAGAGATTAATGGATGCTCCCCGAGCTGGAAATTGCCCTTCTGACCAATTTTCCACGGCTATTTTTACACTGCTATATTGTCTTTTTTTCTGAGGATGTAGGAGTCTTTCCTCATTATTCTAAGAAATCTTATAATAAATTGATCTGGAGTCACAAGGAATAAAACCTTACTTGCTGCTCCCCTGGGACAGCAGCAAGAGGAGGTTTTGTTATCTCACAAACAGGGAAATAAAGACAATTTTTTACATTCTGATTGAGCACATGTTGCTGGAAGGGTGCTCAGTGTTATCTCCTTTCTACATTCTTTGGGGTGTTTTGTTTAGTTTGAGAATAAGAAAGATTGATGTACACAATAGAAAATTATATTAGGCTAAACACAAGTACTATGCATTTATTTGCATAATTATCATATTGTGCAGTAAAGCATCTAATTAGCAGAATTTCTTTAAATAAAAGGGCAAAAACACCTCTACAAAGAGCAGAAAGGCAGAGTTCCTCAGTTCCACCAGAAAATTTAAAATCTTAAATGGATCTTAAAATCAGTTGAAACTTAGCCTTTCTTAAAGTTTTCCAAACGCTTTTTTGGAAAAAATTCTGAATTTTCCCTTCTTTTCCTTTTGGGAGGTTTGAGGCACTGAGCCCTGCCCTGCTGTGGGAGAGGCCACGGGGTCACAGCTCTGCCCCCAAATTCAGGAATTCCCCCAAGAGCCAGGAAATGTCCCTGGGACCCTGGGACTGAATGTTTGTCTGAAATTCTGCTTCAGGTTTGCCTGAGCTCCCAGGGAGCCTTTTACTGCTCACTCTGCATTGTACAAAAAACAATTTATCCACTGGGGCTTTTGGTTGGTTGGGTTTTTTGGGGCAGGGGGGTTTGAGGGGGGTTGGGGGTGTTTTTATTTGGTTGGGTTTTTTGTTTGCTTTTGGTTTGGTTTGGTTTGGTTTGGGTTGGTTTGGGCTGGTTTGGGGTTTTCTGTTTGGTTTTTTGTTTGGTTTTTGTTTGTTTGTTGGGGTTTTTGGGGGAGGTTTTTGTTTTTGTTTTCTTTTGTTTTTGTTGGGGGCTTTTTGTGTTTTTTTGTTTTGTTTTAATTTTGTTGGAGGGTTTGTCTTGGTGTTTTCAGTTTGTTTTTTGGGGGGAGTTGTTTTTTGTTTGTTTTTGGTTTTTGTTTTTGCTTTGTTGTTTTTATTTGGAAGGTTTTTTATTGTTTTGGGGTTTTTTTATTTTGGTTTGTTTTTTTCGTTGCTGTTGGTTTGGTTTTTTTGTGTGTGTGGTTTTTTTGGTTTTTTGATTGGTTTTGGTTTTGTTTTTGGTTTTTGGTTTTTGGGTTTTGGGGTTTTTGTTGTTGTTGTTTTGCTTTGATTTGGTTTGGTTTGGTTATTTATTTTCTTGCCAGGCCATCAAAATGTGCATCCCTGCCAAACCTGGCCCCAGCACAGGCCCAGGAGGGACAGGGACCCCCAGCTCTGCCAGCCCAGCTCAGGCTCTGGGGCAGGGGATGCTGAGTTCTTCCTGCCCCAGGGTCCCATTCCAAGACAAACTCAGGAGCTGAGTTTCAAGCTCAGTACTCTGGGAGAGAGGAAACAAAATCACCCAGGGCTCGAGATGGAGAAGCACCCTGACTTTAATTAACCCAAAAACAGGGCAGCCACACTCCCACTGACATTCCTTTCTCAGATCTTTTATCCACCAGCGTTCCTCAGCTATTTTCATCCTGGGGATGCAAAGGCAACACTGGAGGTGCAAAGTGGATGGGCAAGGCTGGATAATTTATACAAATAGCAGGGAAACAAGAGCAAGTGCTCACAGCCAGGAGGAAAACCTGCTGTGCTCCTCTCCCAGTCCCCTCTTTGCCTTCTCCCCTCTGATCTCCTGCAGTGAATGGGGTGAGGAGGGAGAGGGATGGAGCTGTCACTGCAGGGCTCTGCTGAGGAGAGCTCTGCTCAGGGACAGATAAAGGCAGCACGAAGAGCAGCCTGGCAGCCAGAGCAGACTGCTCTGTGCAGCCTGCAGCAGAGATCAGGCCAGCAGGGATAAAGCCAGAGCCTCCTGATGGTGTTCCTGCTACCTTGATGGAAGAGGTGACAGAAATATTTGTGTGGTGTTAAAGGCAGCAGGGCCTGAGTGGCAGCAGGTGCAGAGCTCTCAGGGAAGGGTGAGGTGTGGGAACATCACAGGAGATGGGAACATCACAGGAGAGGATGGGAATGTCACAGGAGATGGATGCAGGAATGTCACAGGAGATGGGAACACCACAGGAGGAGATGGGAATGTCACAGGAGATGGGAATGTCACAGGAGATGGGAATGTCACAGGAGGAGATGTGGGAACATCACAGCTGAACATGGGGCTACAGCACACTGTGCTTCCCCCAGGGGCTCCAGGCTGGGCTGGAGAGGTGTTTGCTTGTCCTGGAAAGGTGTTTGTGCTGGAGAGGTGTCTGCCTGTCCCTTTAGAGGTGTCTGTCTGTCCCTCTAGAGGTGTCTGCCTGTCCATTTAGAGGTGTCTGTCTGTCCCTCTGCAGGTGTTTGTCCATCCCTCTGGAGGTGTCTGTCTGCCTCTCAGCAGTTCAGGATCACTCCAGCCCCGGCTGAGGCCCCTGGGATGGTGCTGGCAGCAGGTGCAGGAGCTGCAGGTGCAGGAGCAGGTGCAGGAGCAGATGCTGTACAGGAGCAGATGCTGTGCAGGTGCAGGAGCAGGAGATGCAGAAGCAGGAGCAGGAGCAGATGCTGTACAGGAGTAGTTGCTGTGCTGCTGCAGGAGCAGGAGATGCAGGTGCAGGAGCAGATGCTGTGCAGGTGCAGGAGCTGCAGGTGCAGGTGCAGGAGCAGATGCTGTACAGGAGCAGGAGATGCAGGTGCAGGAGCAGGAGCAGATGCTGTGCAGGTACAGGAGCAGGAGCTGCAGGAGCAGGAGCAGATGCTGTACAGGAGCAGGAGATGCAGGTGCAGGAGCAGGAGCAGATGCTGTGGAGGTACAGGAGCAGGAGATGCAGGAGCAGGAGCAGGAGCAGGAGCAGATGCTGTACAGGAGCAGGAGATGCAGGAGCAGGAGCAGATGCAGTGCAGGTACAGGAGCAGATGCTGTACAGGAGCAGGAGATGATGCAGGAGCAGGTGCAGGAGCTGCAGGTACAGGAGCAGGAGATGCAGGAGCAGGAGCAGATGCAGTGCAGCTGCCCAGAGGCTCCAGCAGCCCTGCAGGGTCCCTGGGGGCTGGGACACCTGTCCTGTGTCACCTGCTGAGGTGGCAGCCCCTGGAGCCCAGGAGCTGCAGGAGGCTCTGCCAGGTGCCTGCCCCAGCCCAGCACTAGCTCAGGGACAAACATCTGGCTCAGCTCTGGCATTTCCATCCCCAGGCCAGCCTTGGCAGGGTCTCACTCCCTCCCTTCCTGCCCCACTGTGACTGCCCCCCAGAGCCACACACCTGACACCAAAACACTGAACATGAAAGGCCTGGCTCTGAAATCGATTTATTTCAAGTTACAAATTACACAAAGCATGGATTTTAATTGGATGTACAAGAGAACCTTTGCAGCAACAACAGAAAATAATAGTGTTAAAAACAAGTTTCCTACGCAGAGCAGTTCCTCTGAAGCAAATCGTGGGAATGGAATGACATGGACTTTGCATTTCTTTATCTATTTCTTTATGCATTTATTTATCTATTTATTTATTTCTCTGCCTCACAGGAGGTGTCCCAGGCAGGGCTGACAGGGTGGGTGGCAGCTGGGCTGACCTGGCCTGGGCACACAGCACAGGGATAAGGGCTGGGGAGGAACTGAACCATCCTTCCACATCTGAAACAATTAACAATCGTTAATTAACCACTGAAACTCTCCATCTTGTGAGGTGAAGTGCAATCAATGTTTATCTGATTACACTAAACAGGGTCAGAGGCTCAGTGCACAGAGTTTGAGGAATTGCCCTGGAAGGAGAAATAAATGCTGGGGGCAGGGTGGGGAGGGGCACTGGAGGGGAGAATCACCTTTTGAAAACAAACAAACTAAACCATCCCACATTTGGGACTAAAACATCCCTGGGCACAGTTCATACCTCCTGGATACACTGTATATATATATATTCTGTATTTATGTACCTGTACAGACACCTGGTGAGTGCTCAGTGCCCCTGCTCAGCAGAGATGTTTTCCCCTAAATCAAACCCAACAAATCAAACCCAACAGAAGCAGCAGGAAAGGCCCTGCTCCACCAGCCCCTGGAGCCAGCAGACAGCTGCCTTCAGTGAAGCTGGATCAGGCTCAAAGGCTGCACATTTCTGTTTTCCTGAGCTGTGCAAGCTCCATCTGCTCCCCAGCCCTGGGAGAGCATCTCTGTGTGCCTGCCCAGCTCCACCAGTGCCACACACCAGTGGTGCACAGAGCAGAGCTCCTGCGCCAGGGCTGGCACCAAGCGAGGTTTTAATTAAAAATAAAACATTACTGCACCACAGCCACCCCCCGTGTGAGTTCTGTGTGGGACACAGCAGAGCAGAGCTCTGGGAATTTCTGTGTGGCTGTGCATCCCCACCCTGCAGTGCCAGGCTGGACACTGGGACAGTGAGGTGTCCCTGCCATGGCAGGGGGCACTGGGGGGATTTGGGGTCCCAGGAATTGTGCCACAATGGCTAAAAGCACCAACTCTCCCCAACACAAACTCTTATACAGGACTTTTCCAACAAGCAAAGACACAAACTCAGACCAGCACTCCTCAGCCTGTTAGAATTCCAGTTTCTTAGCACACCAGGTCACATATAGACTATGCACACAACCTGTCTTGTTCTATCTAAAAATGTCAGCAATATTCTCACTACAGCTCTATTATGTCCAAGTCCTGTCTGCAGCTGTGGGCCTGGAGCCTCCACTGCAGATATCAGTGTGTTTCCACCTTCACTGGAACTCCCACTGCTGCTGTGACACTTGAAACCTTTCACTCACTAAAAGCACTAGAGCTCACCCTAAAATTACTGACTTAAATGTCTACTTTATGAGTGGGTGGCTAAATGTACTTCAATCCACCCACAGGCTTTAATTCAACCCCTGCTCTGATTTCTCCCTGAAGGATTCAGAGACCCCTGGCTCACTGGCTGCAGCATCACCCCAGCTCAGCTGCTGCTCCCTCCGTGCAGGGCACATGCCAGGCTCGGGGCGTGTCCCCTGCAGGACCTTGCTGTCCCCCTGTCCCTGTGTCTGGGGGATGTCCCTGCCCTGGATGCTCCCAGAATTTCTGACCAAGCCCCCAGAGCTCCAGATCCCACATCCCCACCCAGGAGAGCAGGAATGGTGGAGCAGAAACAGACAGACAGACAGACAGACAGGCAGGGAGAGCCTGCAGAGCCAGCAGTGCTGGAGCTGCACCTGTGTGGGGCAGAGCTCAGCACACAAACCCCAAACCTGCCAGGCACTGCTGGCAGGACCCCAAACCTGCCAGGCTCTGCTGGCAAGGCTGGTGGCAGCTCTAACTGTGATGGATTGGTGCTGTAATTACGGTTCTGGGAGGGGACAGCAAACCTGCCACTGCTCACACACAGCTGAACAAGCAGCTCCTGCTCCTCCAGAGCTCTGCAGGGTGAGCCATTGGCACAGCTCTGCCTTTTCTGCTCCTGAGCACCAGTGACAGCCCCACACTGAGCCAGGCCTGAAAAACACCTAAACCTCTCTGCTGTTTGGTATGAGCCATTCTCCTGGAAAAACAGTTTTATTTTGCAAAACCTGACCTATGGCTGTGCAGCCCTCCACCTGCCAGGGCTGTAAAGCTGCTCCAAAACACAAATGTGATTTGGGTGTGAAACGTGTACACAGCTGAGTAAGAAATTGCAGTGTTTGCTGATGTGGGAGCTGGAAGCACAGCTCACATCCAAATGACACCAGACAATAGCAATGCAGGTGTTTGATCAGCCCTGGCACTGGGAGCTGTGCAAACATGGCCAGGGGAGACCCAAAGTTCATCCCACAGCACAGCTCCAGGGAGCCCCTGACGATTCCAGGCTGCCCTGAGCCCTCAGCAGGCCCTGCACCAGGCAGGATGTTATCCCTGATACCCCTGAAATCCTGTTATCCTGTTATCCCATAATCCCTGATATCCTGTTATCCCTGATACCCTGTTATCCTGATATCCCTGAAATCCCTGATATCCTGTTATCCTGTTATCCCATTATCCCTGATATCCTGTTATTCCTGTTATCCCTTTTATCCTTGATATCCCTGCTATCTCTGATATTCCTGATATCCCGTTATCCCTGTTAATCTGATATCCTGATATCCTGATATCCCTGAAATCCTGTTATCCTGTAATCCCATTATCCCTGATATCCTGTTATCCTGATATCTCTGGAATCCCTGATATCCTGTTATCCCATTATCCCTGATATCCTGTTATTCCTGTTATCCCTTTTATCCCTGATATCCCTGCTATCTCTGATATCCCTGTTATCCTGTTATCCTGTTAATCTGATATCCCTGTTATCCTGATATCCTGATATCCCTGATATCCTGTTATTCCTGTTATCCCTGATATCCCTGCTTCTTCTTTTATCTTTATCTTTATCATCATCTTCTTCTTCTTCCTCCTCCTTTTCTTCTTCTTCATCTTCTTCATCTTCTTCTGTCTCTTTTTCATCCATGTGTGAGGTGGTAGTGATGGTGATGATGATGATGGTGGATGCATTTTTCACCCCCATACAGGGGTTTTTGTTTGTAAATCATGCAGTGAGCTAAAAACACGAACCTGAAACATTCCTTCTTCACCTATTAGAACCCTGGTTCTGTAGCACACAAGTAATGTTAATTCTTGCACATAATTGGCATCAAATAATACATAATGGTTCTATCTATTCACATAAATGGTTCTAGCTGTTCTATCTAGAAGTGCAAGCAATGCTCTGCTATGTTTTCATTATGTCTGGGCCTAAGTTTTGAACTTTCTCCTAAAGCCTAAACTTTACATTTTTCTAGAGCTTTTTACTCTCTTAAGGCACTTAAAGCATATTCTTACTTACTTAAACTAAGACTTCTACCTCATATCTATGTGACTTAATAATATTCCTACTTACCTAAAGCTAAAGCTTACACTTCTACTTCATGTCTGTGTGGTTTAATATATTTTAATTTCTCTAAAGGCTTTAATTCAATCCCTGCATTCCTTTCTCTCACTGGGGGACTCAGAGAGGTTTCTGTTTTACACACTCCAACAATTCTTTACAAAGTGAAGGGGCCTTGGCTCAAAACTGCTCTAAAGCAGGTGGTTCCTGGGGTTTGCTCCATGGCCCCATTTCCGTCTCTGCCATGTGCTGTTGGCACACAGGGGTTAAACTCTGGGGCTCTTCACATGGATTTATTGTAAGAATCCAGACATTCAGTGAAAATCAGAATATTGCTCCTCCAGAACTCATGGTAATCCCCTCACTACCCTTCTGCTACCATTTAAACTTTCACCACCTTGCAGGGAACAGCTTGCAAGTTTTAGTTTTAGGTAAGTAGGAATATTATTAAGTCACATAGATATGAAGTAGAAGTCTTAGTTTAAGTAAGTAAGAATATGCTTTAAGTGCCTTAAGAGAGTAAAAAGCTCTAGAAAAATGTAAAGTTTAGGCTTTGGTGAAAGTTCAAAACTTGGCCCCAGACATAATGAAAACATAGCAGAGCATTGCTTGCATTTCTAGGCAGAACAGCTAGAACCATTTATGTGAGTAGATTTTTGTGGTGTTTTCCCTCTGTGATGCTCAGGGCTCAAAATGCTCCAACCCTCCTCTCCATCAGCTTGGGGACAGCAGGGTCACGGCAGGGAGGAACTGTGCCCAGTTCCAGTGGCACTGGGGAGCCACCCCCTTCCTCGTGCACATTTCTGCACTGGTAACTCCTTTATCATCCCAGTCATTCTGGCCTCTGTGCCCTGCTGGCTGGCCTGCAGCTCCTGAGCCTGCTCTGGGCCCAGCAGTGTGTGCTGGGACACAGGGACAGCAGCCTGCAGGACACTCTGGCAGAGCTGCAGGAGATGGGCAATCAGCACTTCAGCAAGGCTGGGCTCCAGCAGGGACTCTCCAGTTAAGACACAAGTGTGGGTTTCTGTTTATCAAAGGACTGATGTTGTCCTGCAAGATAAAGTAGCTCCTGGAAAGTGCTATTGTTTGTCTTTCTTAACCATTTATCAGCAGAGAACAGTTTAATGTTCTGGTAGAAGGCACAAGTGAGTATCTCTTCAGTGATGAAGGAAAATAAGCTTAGTGCTAAGGCAAATAGAAAATATTGATCTATCTTCAGGTACTGCAGCTGAAAATCTTTGGTGAAATTTATCTTCCCTACCCCTCCTGAGCAGTGCTCTTTGTCTCTTACCAGCTAATTCTCTGTAGTGGAGGTTTAACCTTGAACACAGAGAAGGGAAAAAACTCAAACCCAAAGCAAGCTGGCCCCATGAAGGGTTTGGGTCTGTGAAGGCACATGGGTGTGCCTTCTCCAGGATGGGATGATTCCTTTCCCAGGATGGGATGATTCCATTTCCCAGGATAGGATGATTCCATTTCCCAGGATGGGATGTTCCCATTTCCCAGGATGGGATGTTCCCATTTCCCAGGATAGGATGATTCCATTTCGCAGGATGGGATGTTTCCATTTCCCAGGATGGGATAATTCCATTTCCAGGATGGGATGTTCCCATTTCCCAGGATGGGATGTTCCCATTTCCCAGGATGGGATGATTCCTTTCCCAGGATGGGATGTTCCCATTTCCCAGGATGGGATGTTCCCTTTCCCAGGATGGGATGATTCCATTTCCAGGATGGATGTTTCCTTTCCCAGGATAGGTGAGCATCCCCATCCCCTCACCCATCCTGGCAAAACTCCTTGGGAAAACACTTCCTGAGCTTCACTCCTTGGTGAAATCTCCAAGGCAGGAAAGGAATAAGGAGAAAGATTACCCATTAGGTAAAGGCAGGAGGCTCATAGATCTGAATTTCTGGGCTGGGATTAGTTGGAGCCCCAGCAGAGCTGAGTCTGTCCTTCAGCTCAGCCCAGCCAGCAGCACTGGCCCAGTTCCTGCAGCTACAGCTGAACTGGGAGCAGAGCATTGAACATTCCCCAGTGTGGCTCAGGGCCCTTGTGCTGCCCTGCCTGCAGCTCAGAGGGCAGGGACAGCCTGGGCACTGCAGGATCTCACACAACACACCCAAGAGGGGCACCAGCATCCCGAGCAAACTCAGCTCCTGTTTAAGCAAATGCTCGGTCTCTGCCCAAAGCAGCAATCAGCTCCAATTTGAACCAGCACTTGACAAGCTCCTGTTTATCCCAGCTCTGGGATGGCTCTCCAGGCCAGCCTGTTTGTATCTCCTCTCTGTTTCTATTAAGCACCAGCCTGTGCCACAATATCATTTTTCCTACTCTGATGCCACTGACAGTGCATCCATCATTCTTCATAATTGCATCTAACAAATATTGATTTTGTCTCCAGAAGAGTAAACAGAAATATTAGAGTGCTTTTGCAGCAGGCAAAAACACTCATGGAGAGTGCATTTGAGCAGGGTGAGGAGGATGAAGGCTGGGCAGAACATATGGCTGTGAGAAGCAGCAGCAATCTGCACAGCAGGGCAGGGCTGGGCAGGGCTGGAGCCAAGGAAAGGACATCAGCACAAGTGCAGCTTCAGTGCCTGCTGCCCAAAGAGAAGGGGCTGCAGACATCTCTGGGGAGAGGGGGTGGCTGCAGCCTGGCCTGGAGGGCAGGTGAAATGCAGATGAATGTGCTGGTGCAGACTGGGGCACTGAGCAGAGGCTGGCTGGTGCCAGAGCAGGGCCAGCAGTGCCAGCCCTGGCCCTGAGCAGGCTGGGCTGCCCAAACATCCCTGCCCTGGCCCTGAGCAGCCTGCCCGAACATCCCTGCCCTTGGCACTGGGCCCCCTCACCCCTGCCATGGCCCTGAGCAGCCTGGCCTGCCCAAACATCCCAGCCATGGCCCTGAGCAGCCTGGCCTGGCCAAATATCCCTGTCCTGGCCCTGAGCAGCCTGGCCTGCCCAAACATCCCTGCCCTTGGCACTGGGCCCTCCCAGCCCAGCCCAGCCCTGCACGGTGCTGCTGGCTCTGCCACCCCAGCCCTGCCCTCACACACCCTGGGAAGGACAGGCAGCCCCATCTGGGCGTGCAGCAGCAAGGCAGGGCTGAGCAGCCCAGCAGGGCTGAGGGACAGGCCCTGGCTGCAGCACGGAATGGGACTGCCATGAAATGAGCAGCTCAGGAGGGAGGGAGAGCACGGCCAGCACACCCCAGGGACAGCCAGGGACAGATAGGGACAGCCAGGGACACACAGGGACACATCAGGGACACACAGAGACACCCCAGGGACAGACAGGGACACACAGGGATACACAGAGACACCCCAGGGACAGCCAGGGACACATCAGGGACACCCCAGGGACAGCCAGGGATACACAGAGACACCCCAGGGACAGCCAGGGACAGCCAGGGACAGACCAGGGACAACCAGGGACACAGCAGGGACACAGCAGGGACAGCCAGGGATACACAGGGACACACAGGGACACCCAGGGACAGACCAGGGACACACAGGGATACACCAGGGACACATCAGGGACACTCCAGGGACACATCAGGGAGACATCAAGGAAACCCAGGAACACCCCAGGGCTCCCCATTTGTGTGAGCAGCACTGCCCAGGGCACTGCCCCCCCAGCTGCCTGGGAAAGCCCCAGGTGGCACCAGGTGGCACCAGGTGGCACCACCTGGCAGCACCTGGCACCACCTGGCAGCACCTGGCACCACCTGGCAGCACCTGGCAGGTGCCATCACCTGTTAGCACCTGGCAGGTGCTGCCTCCCCGCTGGCTCTCCCCTCCCTGGCACACAGACCTGACACTCTCACCCTGCCAGGGCACTGCAGCCCTTACCAGAGATGATCCCAGCAGCACGGGGCCAGCTTGATCACCCTCCTTGGGGACAGGTGTGAGGGGCAATGGCCACCTGTGGCACCCCAGGTCCCTGCCCATCCCAGCTCTCCTCCCCCAGAGAAAACCCAGCTCTGCCTCTCACTGCTGAACTGCCACAGAGCAAAAGATGTCCCCGTGAGCCCGTGGTTTATTGTCCCAAGGGTTTTTCCACAGCTCTGCTCAGACTGCCCAGGAGCAGCTCTTGCAGCCCCAGCCCCGTGGGCAGCAGGCTCAGATGTTTATTGCAGCAGGGGAGGCTCCATTTGGAGAGGGGAAAAACACAAATGGCTCCAATCAATCAGGCAGTGTGCTGGCATGCAATAAACACCAATTTCTGAAGGAGAAATCTTTCTGGAGAAACCTGATCAACTGTCTGACAGTGTTACAGAGTTGGAAGATGAAAAGAAAAATTATACATTGGAGCTGCAGTGAAATATTGGGTTTCATGTCTGGCTGCGTCTTGATTGCAAATATGGTTTGAGCTGTTGGAGGAAAATCCCCCCACACTGGAATGAGGAGGAAGGGAAGCAGCCTGGGACTGAGGATGGGGAGCACCCCCAGCCCCTGGGCTCCCTGCCAGTGCAGGGCCAGCAGCAGGAGCTGAGGCTGTGCCCCCCTGCCCCAGCCAGCAGGAAAGACCAGGAGCAGGGCAGATGTCCTGGGAAATCAGGACAGAATCAGGCAGGGCCAGGCTGGACAGGGCTGGAGCACTGGGACGGGGAGGTGTCCCTGCCGTGGCAGGGGTGGCACTGGGGGGACTTGGGGTCCCTTCAACCCAGCCCGTGTGGGATTGTGTGACCCACGTCAGGGGCAGCTCAGGGGCCACCAGCCCAGCCCAGCCCAGCCCAGCCCATCCCAGCTCTGCCTTGGCTCACCTGCCCTGCCCAGCCCAGCTCTGCCTTGGCTCACCTGCCCTGCCCAGCCCAGCCCAGCCCAGCCCAGGCCAGCTCAGCCCAGCCCAGCCCAGCCCAGCCCCAGCCCAGCCCAGCTCTGCCCCCCAAGCTCTGCTGCTGCTCTTCGGGCACAGATCCCTGCCACGAAGCTCCTGCACTAGAACTGGTGTTTGTCCCAGTCCCCTCCCATCCCATCAGGAAAACACATCCATGGGATTTGGGAACTGAGCACCAGCCCTGCAGGAGGTGCTGGAGGGACCCAGCAGAGCCCAAGAGTAAAGCCAGGGCTCTCTGAGCAGAAATCCAGAGGTTCTCCTGTGTTTCTCTGCTGAAAAAATCCGGAGGGAATTTATGCATTTCTCTGTCTGAACAGAGGGCACAAACTCCTCCCAAGTTCATCTCCCCCTCTGAGGTTTCTGCTCTGTCACACCCAGCCTCTCGCTGATTCGATCTCTCTCCTCCAATTTGTCTTTTGTATTTCCTCTCCTGTCCCACTCCTAATTCTTTCTTAATTCCTGCTGTAAAAAATGACTGAGGAACCAGTAGGAAATGTCCACAGTGGCAGAGAGTCAGCTCCTCATCTGCTCTTACAGAGAGCAGTTTCCAGCTGTAATATGTTACATTGAAAGGAAAAAAGCTGCTTTAAAAATCTATATTAAAGCTTTTATCCAATTAATATTTCATTACAGCTGCCTGGGAGAGACTCGTCACTCCTCAGTCGTTTCATTCTAAGCAGCTAAAACCCATTTGTGCTGTTGTAAATCCTTACTTTTTAATATGAATTTTTTGTAAGGTACTAATTAAAAAAATAATTTAAGGAAATGGTTTTTGCTCGATTGGCTTCTTCCTCTTATTGCTTTTCACAGCGTGAAGAACAAACATTAAACCCATGCCGGGTCCCTGGCAGTGGCTGCCACCGACCATCAGGCAGTCAACAGAAAAGAGAGGAAACAGAGAAAGCAGAGACAACAGAGAGAAAAGAGAGAAAACAGAGAAAGCAGAGAAAGCAGAGAAAACAGAGAGATAAAGAGAGAAAAGAGAGAGAGAAAAGAGAGAAGTGTCAGTGGTTTATTACACCCTGACAAGCGCGGGTTTGACAAGGAGCCGGGAGGGGGATGTGGGTACCGGGTGCGGGATGCGGGATCCGGGATCGAGACCCAGGGTGTGGGATATGGGATCCAGGATCTGGGGTGGGGGATGCGGGGTGCGGGATTGGGATCCAGGATGTGGAATCCAGGGTGCGGGTGCGGGATCTGGGATGCAGACTCCATTGTATGGGATCCGGACTCCATCAGTGCGGGATGCAGGACCCAGGACCCGGGATGCGGGATGCGGGATGCGGGATGCGGGATCAGGACTCCATCAGTGCGGGATGCAGGATCCGAGATGCAGGATGCTGGATCTAAAATGTGGGATGCGGATCCATCCTCCATCCGTGCGGGATGCGGGATCCGGGATGCAGGATCCGGGATGCGGGATCCATCCTCCATCCGTGCGGGATCCGGGATCCGGGATGCGGGATGCGGGATGCAGGATGCAGGATGCAGGATGCGGGATCCATCCTCCATCCGCGCGGGATGCGGGATGCGGGATCCATCCTCCATCCGCGCGGGATGCGGGATGCGGGATCCATCCTCCATCCGTGCGGGAGCACTGCCCTCTGTTGCCCGCGGCGCTGGCACTGCCCGGAGCCCGGGGCCATGGAGCGCTCATGGAAACGGGCCCTTCATGGGATTCCCCATCGCTCCTGCCCGAACACACCCGGCTGCCTCTCCATGGTCCCCGCGCTCCCCACGGCAGACCCTGTGCTGGGAATGAGCCCCCAAGAACCACCAAACCCAGCTCCCCTCTCCTTGCAGAGCTCTGAAAGCAAAGCGCCCGAGAGCCCCGGCTGCTCCCGGGTCCCGGATGGGGACACACAGCTGCTTTTCCACGCCCTGCAGCCAGAGCCATCACTGGCGGTGCTATCACATGGGGATGGTCCCAGGAGCAGCTCTCTGTGTGCTGAGAGGCTTTTCCATCCCCTGCAGCCAGAGCCATCACTGGCAGTGGGATCACCTGGGGATCCATCCAGGAGCAGCTCTCTGTGTCCCGAGAGAGCCAGGGAACCACCAGAGAAAGGTTTGGGTGGGAAGGGACCCCAAAAATCCCCCCAGTGCCACCCTGCCATGGCAGGGACAGCTCCCACTGTCCCAGTGCTCCAAGCCCAATGTCCAGCCTGGCTTTGGGCACTGCCAGGGATCCTGGCTGGACCTGCTCTGCTCTGCAGCATCAGCCAGAAGTGTTTTTCCCATGTTCTGAGCCATGAGATGAAAACCAGGAGGATTTGAGGCAGAATGCCACCAGTGCCACAACAGTCAGTACTTCTATTACTGTTTCGGTTCCTCCTCTGCTCCGTGCTGTGCCCTGCAGCTCCTCGGGAAGTCCTTGCAGTGCATCCTGGTGTATCTCCGCTTGAGCAGCTCCAGGAGAGAGAAATGCCTCCCCACCCCTGATGCCGAGCCCAAGGCAGAGCTCAGAGAGCTGCAGCAGAGCTGGGGCTGTGCGGGTTCCACCGGCCTGGAGCTCCCTGGGCTCTCAGGAACAGCGCCGGGGTCAGCCCGGGGCAGCAAGGACACGGAGAGGTGGCAGCAAGGAAAACCAGAACAGCAATGGCGCTGTGCCAGGGAATTCCTGCCCTAATCCAACCCTCTGTGCTCTGCCCTGGGGTTATTAACCCATCCCTGGCTTTCTGAATTAGCCCATGGCAATAATGCATTCACTCTTCGGGGTATAAAAATGCATCCTCAGATTCTACCTTCAGCATTTCCATAGCAAACACCCCTCATTTATCAGTATTCTACCCATGGACTCAGAGTGTGGGAATGTCGAAATGGGTTCAGAATCATTTCCCTGCGTTTTACACATTTTTCACTTTAAAGAAAGATGAAAAACCATGACCCAGAGAAGCCGGTCCATTACGATAAATCTCCCTAATTTTGTAGTCATTAAACAAAAGAATCCTACTTGTTCCTCTTTTCACTCATGTGTAGAAGACCCCAGAAGCGTGAGCGTTCGCAGCAGAGCGCAGCTGAGTGCGGTGTCCTGAGGACCAAGGGTGCCACCACGTGGAGATGCTGCAGACGGAAAAAACCCGATTTCTGCGAGTCCTCCTCAGGACGGGGTCGCGGTTTGGGGTTGTCAATTTGAATTTTTTTTGCTGTGCGATAAGATTGGGAGGAAGGTAAAACGGGCTTGACTTTGAATGGTACAAGGAAAAACTGCAAGGTGTGCACACCTTCTTCCCCAGATCAGCACCCATTCTGAAATGCATTTCACGGCTTCCTTCTCCAAAATAAATTCCTTTCTTTGACTTTAAGCAGCTCAAGCTCCCATTAAAAACCCCTCTGCCATAAAAGAGTCTGGTGCAGAGCTCATTAGCAAGCTCAGCTCTCCCCACTGCTGCCCACGACTTTGGGATCCCTGGAGAGAACAACTTTGCTTTGATGAGAGGGGAAAACCTCTTCTCTTTCAGTCGGTATCAGAGTGCCTGAGTCCCAGCTCTGAGTTCGGGATGGGGAGGTGGCACTCGTGCAGGCGATGGAGAGTGTGCACAGGATGCAGCGAGAGCAGAGAGCTCAGGCTCGGCAGGGCTGGCAGGCAGCGCTGCCGGCTCAGGGCAGGGCTGCAGCTCTCCGGGAGGCAGTTCTGCACCCTCCCAGCTGAAATCACTCCACTGGCCATCGCTCCCAGATCCGGGGAGCCCCGGGCTCCCGGCGGCCGTGCTGGAGCCCTCCACAGGGATTTGGGCTTTTCCTGGGGTGATCCAAGGAGTCATATGTGTAACATGCCCCAGACAAAAGGTTTGAAGGCAGAAATCTGTAAAACGAGGAGGCCAGTGCCTGGTTTTGGTGTGCTGAGTGCACCTGCACGCCCTTGCCAGGGGCTCAGCCGAGCACAGCCAGCAGCAGGACGGGCACAGCTCATCCCCTGCCGCTGATGGAGCCTCCCAGCACAAACCAGCCCTCCCCAACCCCCCAGAACCCAAACCCGGGCTGCTTCCTTGCCCTGCTCACCACCAAGGGCAAGCTCCAGTAGGACAGACACAAGAGAATGCTGACAGAAATACTGGTGTGAGGATAAAGAGGAAAGGTTAAACCTGGGAAACACTGAGCAGAAAACCAGTAACACTCAAGTGATGTGTGCTGCTGCACTGGAGTGGGCTGAAGGTACAGCTAACATGTAAAATGTGGGGTGCAGCTGGGCGAGAGGAGAGCAAAGCAGCAAGGAGAGGAACTGGAGCCAGCAGCTGCAGCCTCAGCCAAGCTCCCTGACAGTACCTGCCCAGGTAAGCAGCCAGGGCTTGTACCACAGCTCAGCAGCCACCCCCAGAGGTGTTCTCCATGGGTGTGCCCGAGCTGGAAACTTCTATGGCACTGAAATGGAAATGAATCAGTGGAAAAGGCTCCACTTGGGAATTATGACTTGAAAGAGTTTGATAGTTGAGACAAGTTGCACTACTAATAAAACTTGCACTCTTTATGAGTAGGATGTTCCACTTGCAGCAGTAACCTCGGTGGGGAAGTGGCTGCAAACGCTCCCTGAGCCTGTGGTGAGCACACAGGGAGCTCCATTCCCTGGGACAAGCATTTGCCAGCGTTTGTTCTGAGCTGTGCCCTGCAGGTGCTGCTGGCCTGGCCCCAGTCCCAGAGCCAGGCTGGTTTCACAGCTCGTGCTGTTCCCGAGGACAGAGCTCTGCTACCCTGCAGGACAGGGCACACTGGCAGAGCAGTGACAGCAGTGCCACCCCATACAGCAGTGCCCATCCCAGCAGAAATGCAGGTTTGTCAGTGTGATTTGAACCCAGTGAATGCAGCACACATCACTAGCCATCCCAACAATGGAGTGCAAGCACTTGCAGCTCACAGTGAGCTGGGGCTCTGCAGCCAGCAGTCCCTGTCTCCCCATCAGTCACCACCCAGACCTGCTGTCTCTGGCTTTGGGGCTCCCTGCCCTCCACACACCATCACCACTGAGGGGCACAGGGCACACAGGCTGCAGACAGAGTGTTTAAAATTTCCCTCCATGGGGCCCACAGCAACATATTCTGTTACCAACATCCACCAGCTCCTCAAGGATTCTTCCTGAGACTTCCAACCCAATTTAGCTCCACCATATGTCTTGTCAAGTGCTACTTGCTTCAGCACTGAATTTTCTCTGGTATTTCACTACAGCTAAAACACTCCTCTGCTATTCTGAATAAAATGAATAAAGGAAAAAGTAATTGAATAACTGAAACAAAAGCCAGTTTGAGAGGATGATGGGTCTGGACGCCAACCAAACTTACCATCACCCTGTTGGGCCAGAGTGTAGGAGCACCTGTTCAGTCCCACCTCCCTTAAAAACCTCCTCAATTTTTAAGAGTTTTGCAGAACACTTTTCCCATGCCAAAGCCTGGTGAGCAGAGCACCCCGAGGGTTTGCTAAGCACTGCTGCTGGGATGTGCATTTCCTGCAGCAGCCAACAAGGAACATAGAGGGCTTGCTCATCCTGTTCATTTTTAACTCCTGAGTTTGGCCCTTTAGTTCTCTGACCCTCTTGAAATCACCCCCTGCCATCAGCAAGGTAAGAGGGGAAAAGAAGTTTTCACTCAAGCATTTACCATCTCAAAGAGAAGCTGCATCATGGAAAAATGTCATTTCCCACATTTATGTCATCCCACATAAAGGGTTTGGGGGCTTGTCCTTGCAGCTGACCCAAAGTGAGGAGAGACCCACTGGGGTCTGCAGCTCCTCCTGAAGCAGCTCTGACCTCTGCTCTGGGCCAGGGACAGCACCCAGGCGTGGCTGGGGCTGGGCCAGGGCAGGGTGAGCTTGGATTTAGGCAAGGCTCATCCCCAGAGGTGCTGGCACTGCCCAGGGAATGGGCACAGCCCCAGAGCTCCAGGAGGGTTTGGACACCAGGGACGCCCAGGGTGGGATTTTGGGGGTCTGTGCAGGACTGGATGATCCTGTGGGTCCCTCCAGCTCAGGACATTCCCTGACTCTGTGAAATAAACGAGTGTTTCCCCAGCAGGAGTGCCCACAGTGGAATTCAAACATTTCCTTTGCCAAGTGAAGTGTTGTTCTTTTCACCCAGCCTTCAGCATCCCACCGGTTTCAAGCAGGAAGAAGGGCTTGAGGGGTGAGTGCTGCCCTTGCTGGCTGTGCCACAGCTCCCTGCAGCCACCCCTTGCTGGGGCTCTGACTCACAGCTCCCTGGAACACCCTCAGAGCTCCTCTTCTCCAGAGGAAAAGGCACAGGTAGCAATTAAACCCGGGGTGAGGCTGGAGAAACCCATAAATGTCTGGAATTATTCCGAGGTTTTAATTGAAGCTGGAGAGAGGAGCAGCTACAGCGGAATGGGAATGAGGTTCTGGCATTTAAGGAAGTGTCACAGAGAAATCTTGCTGTCACAGATATGAGTCACCACTGCTGTGCCTGACAGGTGTCTTCTCTGACTCCTGAGATCAAGATAATTCCACTGTAATCTGAGAGAAGCAGAGGGATGAGCAATTCCTATTATTTATAATACCAGCTCCCTTTAAAGTAACTTGAAAATGAATATTTTGGGAGGGCACTCACAGTCCATTGCTGCAGAGGTGTGACAACAGCACAGAGGGCCCTCTCTGGATGGACAGCAGGGCACAGAGAAGCAAGGCTGAACAAAGCCTGCTCAGGGAAGGGACACTGTGGTGAGGAAAGCTGGGAGACATTGGAGAGACCCACTTCAGACAATGCAGCACGGGGCAGGGCTGAGGTTTGTTGGGTCTTCATTCCAGTAAGATGACAACATCTGGCTCCCAATCGAGCCTGGAAGAGCACAGTGGCACAGCTGGCTCCTTCCACCAGTGATTCCTGCTGGGAGAAGTGCCCAGGGGCTCTGCAGTGCCAGCAGCCAGCCCTGAAGCCAACTGGCAGGGGCTGGGGTGGGCAGGACAGAGCACCAAGCACTCGTGTCACAGCAGCCTGGAAGATGAACTGCCACCAATCTGACTGCAAACAGCACGGAATTCCCAGCTCCAGGGAAACAGCCCCAGGGCAGGGGATCTCCAAAGTCACCCCGGCTGCTCCCAGCTCCTGTCCTAAGGGACAGGCAGCAAACGAGATGTGATCCCCAGCTTGGCCCGAGTAACAGGGAAATCTCCTGGGTTTTGTGCATGTCCCAAATCCCCACCAGTGCCACTGTGGCTCCTCAGCAGGGGCACAGAGCACCCATTCCTGAGATCCAGCAGTATTTCTGCCACGACCCAAAAGTGATCCCGTGGGATCACTGCTGTAGAAGTGCTCCCAGAGTGTGAGAAGCTCCTGGAGCGTTGGGTTAGCTCTAGATCTTTCCTTATAAAGCCAGAGAGCAATTACTGGATCACAGGAAGAACACAATAGAACAGGCACTTTCTTCAGTCAGGAGGTGATTCAGCCATCAAACAGATTCTTTTGTTTCTATTTTGGGCGAAAAAACTCATCACTGCTTTCAGAAGTCTAAAGCTGATGTTGCCAGGGGGTCCTTCAGGGCTGTCAGAGGCTGAGCAGGTCTCTGTGATCCCTCCCTTCTCACACTCTGCTCCTCTGGAACACCTGGAAACGCCACCTGAGGGTGGGCAGGACACACATGGTGACTCAGAGGGCACACTGTGCCTCTGCAGCCAGAAATAACCTCATCCCTTGTGTCCCCTCATCCAGAGCCAGCCAGGACACACTCACATAGCACCAGGAAAATGCTGTGCTGCTCCTCCTGCAAGGAAAATGCTGTGCTGCTCCTCCTGTAAGGAAATGCTGTGCTGCTCCTCCTGCAAGGAAAATGCTGTGCTGCTCCTCCTGTAAGGAAATGCTGTGCTGCTCTTTCCTGCAAGGAAAATGCTGTGCTGCTCCTTCCTGCAAGGAAAATGCAGTGCTACTCCTTCCTGGAAGGAAAATGCAGTGCTGCTCCTTCCTGGAAAAAAATGCAGTGCTGTTCTTTCCTGCAAGGAAATGCAGTGCTGCTCCTTCCTGCAAGGGCTCCCCTGTCCAGGGCCAGGCTAGCTGGTGCCAGGCAGGCACAGGGACACTCTGCAGCCACAGGAATACTGCTGTCACAGGGACACTCTGCTGTCACAGGGACACTCTGCAGCCACAGAGACACTCTGGAGCCCTGCACGGGACAGGCTGGTGACATCAGGAAGGTGCTGGCACTGCTGGCAGAGGGAGGGAAAAGCTGAACCATGAGGTTTAGGACATTTGCCTGGATGTCACAAAGGACTTTCCTGGGATGCAAGGGCTCTTTGGAGCAGGAGAGTCTGCATGCCATGCAAACCCCACACAATGCAGTGTTTCAGGGGAAGTGGGGTCTGTGCCCAGCTGAGGGAGCAGGGACCTGGGCAGGAACCACCAGAGGTTAGCAAGGACTGACCCAGGGTAAGGACTGAAGTCTAGGGTATCTTTATTAACCATAGGGATAAATACAGTGTAAAAAACACAGGTAAAATTACTGGACACAGGGCTCATAAGGCAGCCCACCAACTGCCAAACCACAAGTTTGCTCTAAAGTTTGGAGCACTGACAAAAATTCCATGGGAAAAAAATCCGTTGCGCTTCTCATCTAAGAATAATCAGGTGTTTTGCTGTCAATTAGCACCTGATATGTGTGTTGTTTCTATCTGTTAATGAAATCTGACTCCGTGTGCCCACCAGGTGTACTTCCCTTTAGGATAAACACTCTTTCCATGCTTTCTTTGCTCTGTGTTTTTTTAAACTGCCCTTCCTGCACCCTGTATTTTCAGAGCAGCAGCAGTGAGTCCCCTGGCAGAGCTCAGGGCTCTGCTGGTCCAAGCAGAGGATGGAAAACAGGCTGAGGGACACGGCTGAGGCTGGCAGCACCTCCCAGAGCACGGGAGGGCACGAGCAGCTGGCCCAGCACGATCCTATTTCCAGAGCACATTTGGAAACTGCTCCCAGGAGCTTTTCTTGCTCAGTGTGGCCAGGGCAGAACGTCACCTTCTCGTGAGTGCAAGCCCTGAGAGCACAGCAGTGACCCAGTGACAGGAACAGCCCTGCTGACACCCTGTGCCTTGATTCTGGGAATTCTGCAGCAGCACCAGTACAGCCCAGCCCCTGCTGACACCCTGTGCCTTAACTGGGAATTCTGCAACAGCACCAGTACAGCCCAGCCCCTGCTGACACCCCTGTGCCTTGATTCTGGGAATTCTGCAGCAGCACCAGTACAGCCCCTGCTGACACCCTGTGCCTTGATTCTGGGAATTCTGCAACAGCACCAGTACAGACCCTGCTGACACCCTGTGCCTTAACTGGGAATTCTGCAACAGCACCAGTACAGCCCAGCCCCTGCTGACACCCTGTGCCTTAACTGGGAATTCTGCAACAGCACCAGTACAGACCTCCAGCCCCTGCTGACACCCTGTGCCTTGATTCTGGGAATTCTGCAACAGCACCAGTACAGCCCAGCCCCTGCTGACACCCTGTGCCTTAACTGGGAATTCTGCAACAGCACCAGTACAGCCCAGCCCCTGCTGACACCCTGTGCCTTAACTGGGAATTCTGCAGCAGCACCAGTACAGCCCCTGCTGACACCCTGTGCCTTAACTGGGAATTCTGCAACAGCACCAGTACAGACCCTGCTGACACCCTGTGCCTTAACTGGGAATTCTGCAGCAGCACCAGTACAGCCCCTGCTGACACCCTGTGCCTTAACTGGGAATTCTGCAACAGCACCAGTACAGCCCCTGCTGACACCCTGTGCCTTAACTGGGAATTCTGCAACAGCACCAGTACAGCCCAGCCCCTGCTGACACCCTGTGCCTTAACTGGGAATTCTGCAGCAGCACCAGCCCCAGCCCTGGCCCCCACTTGTGCAACACCTGTACCCAGCCTCACACACCCTGAGCTGAGCAGGGAATGCTTTCCCAAGGCCCCAGGAGAAGCTTTCCCAGCACTCCCACCCCAGAAACGCCCCTGTCCCCAGCGGGATTCTGTGCCCAGCAGGGACCTGGAGCTGCTGGAGCCCAGAGCAAGCACCAGATGCTCAGAGATGGAGCAGCTCTGCTGGGACAGCTGGGATTGTTCACCTGGCAGGAGAGGTTTGGGGTGAGCTCACTGTGGCCTCACAGCACCTGGAGGAGCCAACAGGAAAATGGAGAGATGATTTACAAGGGGCACAGGGAATGGCTTCCCAGAGGGCAGGGTTTAAAGGCATTCTTTGCCCTTAAAGATGACTTTCCTGGAGCTATAGAGGAGACAGCCAAGAGACTAAGCAAAAAATTGTTTTATTTAAATGCTTGATACACAACACACTGCATAAGGAATAAACACAAATCAAGTAGAAAAAATTATAAATGGGTACAGATGTCATACCAAGAAATTAAATAAGGAAAATTTGAGTCAAACACATTTCTGTATCTAAATTACAAGAACAGGCTGCAAGCCCAGAGCAGAAATGTCTTTGAGAGGAACCATCCTGAACTCAGGCAAGTGCTGGACTGCAGTCCTTTCACAGGAAAATCCCAAAGAACCTCCAGGTAAAACTCCAGTCAGTAACATAAGGACTCCCAGCAGAGAGATTTACTTGTCCCTAGCAAGACTCTTACTCTGTAAGAGGATGCTCTTCACTCATCTGTGTTCAAGATCACAATTAACCACGTCTGTTCATCATCATTTCCTTGTGTCTCCTACAACCAGGATTCAGGATCTGAGACACAGCAATGCAGACCTGTCACCTTTCCAAGCACTCAGCCCTTCCCAAAAGCAGCTGGCCTTTACAGTTCTTTAAGTTGTGCCACTTTCCAAGGCCTTAGAGACCAGCAGTACATTGACACAGAGGTTTTGGGGCAAACACAGAATTCATTTTCATTTCTTTCTGCTCTTTCAGACTTAGGGGCAGAGATTGCATCTTCACAAGTTCCAGTACCCGTGCTTGGAAAAGCAGCAGTCAGTGCAAGAGGCCAAACTCCACAGGGCACCAGCAATACTCATTTTCTGAGGCAGGAGATGGGGGAACAGGCAGTGCCCACAGCCAGGGCTGAGCACCCCTGCTGGAGCCTAAATCAAAAACCTCTCCGAATGTTTCAGAGAAATCAGAGAGTGGGGGTTGAATTAAAACCTTTAGATGGATTGAAGTATATTAAAGGTGCAAGTTTAAGTATTAGGCAAGTAAGTTTAATTAAGTCAGAATATGTTTTAAGTGCTTTAAAGAGTAAAGGTCTTAGATACCAGTATAAAAGAACAGTTCTAGTGAAGGCTGAAAAACATGGTCCTAAATATTAGCATTGAAAATAAGTTTCCGTGGAGGCTCCAAGAACATAGTTTTAGACATAATATAGTAAAAATATTACTTACATTTTTTAGATAGAACAAGATAGACTATATGCATAGTTTATACGTAAGCTGGCATGCTAAGAAACTAGAATTCTAATAGGCTAAGAAGAAATGATTCGGGTTTGTGTTTTTAATTTCTTGGGTAATTTGTGTATAAAAATCTGTACGTTGGGGAAAGTCGCTGTCTCCCATTTCTTCTCATCGCCTCATCCTCACCCAGAAGAAAACAGGAACAGTGGCAGCAACATCGGCCCTGCCGGTGCCCAGACAGAGGAGCAGCTGCTACTCCTCACTGGGACTTCCCTTCTCCTTAGGACTCTGCACCGAAAACCTTTGGGTTGGCTGGATCCCAGCCCCGGAGTGTCCCCGGAGTGTCCCCTGGGGTGGCACTGAGCGCCCCGGGACGGCTTGGGCTGATGGTCCTGGGGTTTCCATCCTCGGCAGCTCTGGGATTCTGCGATAAATAAATATAAATATAAATATAAATATAAATATAAATATAAATATAAATATAAATATAAATATAAATATAAATATAAATCCGTCCCAGAGCAGTGCTGCCCGCGCTCCTCTCCTTCCCCTCACGCCGGCGCTGGAGGCGGAAAGGAGTCAGAATCACGTTTGGGGATTTTTTGTTGCTTGTTTTTATCCCATCACGGTTAACCCTTCGGGGAGCGGGCAGCAATAAATGGGGATGCACAGCGTTCTCTGCCCGCGGAGCTGTCCCGCCCCGTCCCTTCACGCAGCGCCGCGTTCGGAGCAGCGCCTCCGCAGCACCAACACCACCACTCCTCCTTCCTGCTCCTGCTCCCGCCGGCCCGGCCCGGCGCGGTGCCGTGAGGTGCCGGTGCCGGTGCTGGTATCGCCGCCCCGTTCGCTTGTGGTGCTGGCGCTGCCGGTGCCGGTATCGCCGCCCCGCTCGCTGCTGGTGCCGGTGCCGGTGCCGGTGCTGGTGCCGGTGCTGGTGCCGGTGCCGGTGCCGCCGCCCCGCTCGCTGCCGGTGCCGGTGCCGGTGCTGGTATCGCCGCCCCGCTCGCTGCTGGTGCCGGTGCCGGTGCCGGTGCCGGTGCTGGTGCTGGTGCTGGTGCCGGTGCGGGTGCTGGTGCCGGTGCTGGTGCCGGTGCCGGTTCCGGTGCCGGTATCGCCGCCCCGCTCGCTGCTAGTGCCAGTGCCGGTGCCGGTACAGCCGCCCCGCTCGCTGCTAGTGCCAGTGCCGGTGCCGGTGCCGGTACAGCCGCCCCGCTCGCTGCTAGTGCTAGTGCCAGTGCCAGTGCCGGTGCCGGTGCCGGTATCGCCGCCCCGCTCGCTGCCAGTGCCGGTGCCGGTGCCGGTATCGCCGCCCCGCTCGCTGCCCGGCCCGCCCTCCCTGAGGGGAGCCGGCGGTGACGTCACGGCCGGGCCGCCCGGCAATGGGCGCCATTTTGAAACCGCGAACCCTCCCGCTGCTCCGGGCGGCTCCGTCCCGCTCCCGGCCCCGCTCCCGGCCCCGCTCCCGCGGCTCCCCCGGCCATGGCAGGTCTGCGTCCGCGCCCCGCGCTCGGCTCCGCGCCCGCGCCGGGGATGGGCCGCGGGTGGGCTGCGGGGGGCCGCGGGACCGGCCGCAGGCCGCGCCGCGCCGGGCGGCAGCGGCGGTGATGCGCCGAGCGCTGCGGGCCGGGCAGGGCGCGGGGCTCCTCTCTCCCTCTCTCCGTCCCTCTCTCACCGCCCCTTCTCCCTCCGCAGTAGTGGCGAGAGCTGGAGGCGACGGCGGCGGCAGCGGCAGCGGCAGCAACAACGAGGTGCAGTGGTGCTTCTTGCAGGTGAAGGGGGCGATCGACGAGGACGTGGCGGAAGGTGAGGGGAGACCCGGCACGCGGGGCAGCGGCGCAACGTCCCGGGGCCCGAGTGTGCCGGGGGTGTGTCTGCGTGTGTCGGGGCTGTGTGCCGTGGCTCTGTGTGTGTGTGCCATGGATCTGTGTGTGTGTGTGTGCCATGGATCTGTGTGTGTGTGCCGTGGATCTGTGTGTGTGTGTGTGTGTGTGTGTGTGTGTGTGCCATGGATCTGTGTGTGTGTGCCATGGATCTGTGTGTGTGTGCCATGGATCTGTGTGTGTGTGCCATGGATCTGTGTGTGTGTGTGTGTGTGTGCCATGGATCTGTGTGTGTGCCATGGCTGTGTGTGTGTGTGTGTGTGTGCCATGGATCTGTGTGTGTGCCATGGATCTGTGTGTGTGCGCCATGGATCTGTGTGTGTGTGCCATGGATCTGTGTGTGTGTGTGCCATGGTTCTGTGTGTGTGTATGTGTGTGTGTGCCATGGATCTCTGTGCGTGTACCGTGGATCTGTGTGTGTGCCATGGATCTGTGTGTGTGCCATGGATCTGTGTGTGTGTGCCATGGATCTCTGTGCGTGCCATGGATCTGTGTGTGTGTGCCATGGATCTCTGTGTGTGCCATGGATCTGTGTGTGTGCCATGGCTGTGTGTGTGTGTGTGTGCCATGGATCTGTGTGTGTGTGTGCCATGGATCTGTGTGTGTGTGCCATGGATCTCTGTGCGTGCCATGGATCTGTGTGTGCCATGGCTGTGTGTGTGTGTGCCATGGATCTGTGTGTGTGTGCCATGGATCTGTGTGTGTGTGCCATGGATCTGTGTGTGTGCCATGGATCTGTGTGTGTGCCATGGATTTGTGTGTGCCATGGCTGTGTGTGTGCCATGGATCTGTGTGTGTGCCATGGATCTGTGTGTGCCATGGATCTGTGTGTGTGTGCCATGGATCTGTGTGTGCCATGGATCTGTGTGTGTGTGCCATGGATCTGTGTGTGTGTGCCATGGATCTGTGTGTGTGTGCCATGGATCTGTGTGTGTGTGCCATGGATCTGTGTGTGCCAGGGATCTGTGTGTGTGCGTGCCATGGATCTGTGTGTGCCATGGATCTGTGTGTGTGTGCCATGGATCTCTGTGCGTGTGCCATGGATCTCTGTGCGTGTGCCATGGATCTGTGTGCGTGTGCCATGGATCTGTGTGTGTGTGCCATGGATCTGTGTGTGTGTGCCAGGGATCTGTGTGTGTGTGTGTGTGTGCGTGTACCGTGGATCTCTGTGCGTGTGCCATGGATCTCTGTGTGTGCCATGGCTGTGTGTGTGTGTGCCATATCTGTGTGTGCCATATCTGTGTGCCATGGCTGTGTGTGCCATGACTCCCACCCCTAGAGCATCACAGAGCAGGCTCGGCGCCATCCTCCAGGTCCTTAGTGCTGGCCCCAGAATCCCCAGCTAGCTGGGCGGGAGGGGATCTCTGGAGAGGATCCAGTCCCTCCCCTGCCCAGCAGGGTCACCTGGAGCAGGCAGGGGAACGTGTCCAGCAGGGTTTGGAGTGGCTCTGGAGAGGGAGACCCCAGCCCCTCCCTGGGCAGCTGCTCCAGGCTCTGCCCCTCCAGGGACAGAAGTTCTTTCTCCCCTTGGGCTGGAGCTTGTGCTCTTGCTCCTGCCACTGCTGCCTGTCCTGGCTCTGGCACCGTGCTGTGCCAGCCCTGGGGAGATCTGTGTGGATTGATGGATCCCCTCTCAGCCTTCCCTTCCCCAGACTGGCCAGGCCCAGTCCCACATCTCTCCTCATCTCAGAGATGCTCCAGCCCCAAAATGACCCCAGTGGCCTCTGCTGGACCCTCTGCAGCAGCTCCTTGGCTTTCTTGTCCCGAGGAGCCCAGAGCTGGGCACAGTTCTGGGCCTAGGATAACTGTCTCCAGTTCTGGGCTTGGGATAAAAGGTAACAACAGTGATACGATACAGGGAGAGGGAAAAAAGAAACACCGGTGGAGTCTGTCAGGCTTGTCAAGTTTCGCTCTGACGCACAGAGTGCAGCTCTGTCATTTGTGCTGCATTGGAAAGTGCAGTTTAAAGGGTTCCTGCAGCTGTGGAGAGATTTGGTTCCCACTTGTTAACGTTTGGGAGCTATAAATAGGGATATTAAGCAGGAAAAAGGGCACACCTTCACATTTCCCTGAAATTTTCCAAGCTCTTCATGTGTTGGACAGAGTAGAAAAAAAGGAATGTTTTAACTGGGAAAAGTGTTTTCTGTGGTGTGCAGAACCTGGATGGAGTTCTGCTCGACTCTGATGAGAAAGTTCTTTTTTTGCCCCTAAATTTCCTGTGCTCCAGCTGTCCAGGCTGGCAGTGCTCCTTTCTAAAGTGTGAATTGACTTGCAGGGCCGTGTGTGCTCAGCTTGGGTTTGGGAATTTATTTTTGTTGCTGGATGCAGTAAATATTTTCCCTTGCTGCCTGCTATGGGGAAATTGTGCTGACAGTGTTTTCATTTTCATGCCACTTGTTTGGCATTCCATTTAAAATGATGGCCATGGGAGGGATAGACTGGGAACTGCTCGAGAAACTCGATTCACTCAGTTGTTCCCTTCTTTTTTCTCCCCTCTGTACATTTTGTGGCTTGCTCTGAAGTTCCCAGAAATCTTGTAGAAATGTATATAAGTAGCTTTTATGTTTTTTAAATGGTTCTTTTTTCTTGGATCTGTCACCTGGGTGACTAAAAGTCAGTTCTCCCTGAGTAAAGGATGTAGGGCTGGGGACACCTTGCTTCCCAGGAAACCCCTGAGCAGCCTGGGTTTGCACAGAGCAGGGAAGCTCCAGGAATCATTCAGCACCTGCTTTTGCAAAACTGCCACTAAAGTTTCATTTTCCTGTGGGAATTCCAGAACTGTTTACAGGCTTTGTGATTTTTTGTTTTATTTAGATCTGTGGCCTTTTGCTTCCTGTTGCATTTTGCCTTGAAATTGGAATTAAGTGTAAGAAATATGCTATTTATTTGCTAATAATTGCCCAAATTTAATCCTCTAGTAAGAGTACAAATACATTGCTAGATTTTGGGCCTCAGGCACATATTTACTCATTGCCATCTTTTAAATCCTCTCTTATCAAACTGCCCATGTAAATCTGCTTGATAAACAACTGTTGCCTTGAAATAGCCTTCAAATTGCACATCAGTTTTTGTGACAGTGCAGACTCACAACTGCTGTCAGGTTTTTGGTCTGTTTTCTGAAAAATCAGCTCTCTAGAGGAAGAGGACACCATGGAGTTGCTGTCCAGCCTGTTCCATGCAGAGTGTTTTGCTGAATTTTCTTAGAGGTTTATTCAGGAGCTGAAACTGCTCAGCCAGAAAACTTCACCAGAAAATCCTTTCTTTTACAGTGCAGTTCTCAGATACATTTTCTATTCCATAGCTGTTTCTCAGGTGCCTGGCTTCAACACAAACACTGGGGCAAGTGTATCAGATTGGCAGCTGGATTTTCCTAAGTGGGTCATTAATGCAGAAAATCACTGTCTCCTCTTTGTCTTGTCCGTGCCTTGCCTTTCCTCAGTGACTAATGCCTGACCTCTGTTCAGCTCTGTGTCAGAAAGAGAAGGGCACTGTTCAGTCTGAGCACTTCTGCAAGAGCAGGATCAGCCAGCATTACTGAGCATGGATTTGGGAAGGCTTGGGTTTGACTCTTCTAGAACAGAAAAGTTTAGTTGGATTCAGGGAAGAGGACTGGAGAATAAAACAGATTGAGTGATTTGATATTGGGGATGGCAGCAATCATAATTTGAATTAAAGATTGTGTTGTGATTTTGTTGTTACTGTAAACCACATCACTCCAAAACTTGCACTGGTTGCCCATGAAACTTTTAATCCTTGGCTTGCTTTTTTTTCTAGAAAGACCTTTCTAAATAGAGAATACAAATGCTGCCAGAGACTTCATCACTTCCATGATTTCAGTGATGAATTTGTTTTGCTTGTTCAAAATCCTCTTGTTTAGGGAGGCTCTTCTTTTTGGGCAAGTAAAATGTGAATTGTTTCTTGAATAATGTACAGATATGCCCAAATTCCTCTGGGCCAGATGTTCTGCATCTAATCCATGACCACTTCTGGATGCAGTTCTGTATCTCCAGTTAATGATCTGAGAAATAAGTTGTTTTTTTAAACTCTCCAGATAGTGACTGGTATTGATTGACTGCCCTGCCAGGCTGAGACATCCCTTGTTACCAGCACTTCAGCCAGGTCTCTTCTGCTTTTGCTGCCTGTTGGGTGCTGGGTCAGACACCTCAGCAGTTTGCCTGGAAACAGAACCAGGGAGCAAAGACAACCACAATCTAATAAAAATATGTTAGTCTGTAATCCTGAGTGCAGAAATGTTCTCTAGAAATTGTCTTTACAAATCATCCTGTGTGGTTCAGGAATTCTCCTGTGCTTAAAGGAAATTCTGGTATGATTTTGTGCTTTTAAAAAAAACCTCTTGCAGTAGAGGTGCAGCTCTGTGAAGTGTGGTTCAGTCGTGTGAAGGGAGTTGCAGAATTGGCTGTAAGCTTTAATAATGTGGTTTTTTCTGTAAGAACTGGAAGGAGGGGACTAATGACTTGGAGCAGCCTGGGACAGGGAAGGTGTCCCTGCCATGGCAGGGGTGGCACTGGGTGGGCTTTGAGGCCCCTCCAACCCAAACCAGGCTGGGATCCCATCGTTATATTTTAGTGAAATATGAAGCTTTGAGTAAAGTGTAGCTTGTGAGTGGTGAAGAGTCTGGATAAGCAGTGATTATCAATTGCAGGTTGTGAGTGGGATTGCACAACAAAGCAGTTTGAGTAGTGGGAATGCAGGAATTGGTGCAAATCTTCCTGTGTGAGCAGTGGGAGCCACTGGGTTTGTCCCTGCAGAGGGGCAGGCTGGCTGCAGAGGGAAAAGCCTTGATGAAAAACAGCAAAACCCACTTTTTTAAAGGATGGGAAGGTGGGAGAGCTTCAACTGAAAGAAAAACTTGATTTTCTTACCATGTTCAGACTTTCATGAACTCCTGATAGAAGTACACCCAAAACCATCACAATGAGCTACTTAGAAAAGATTAACAATAGCATGAATTAATTAAATGTACTTCTAGTAGGAGAAAGCTTGCTGGGATTAGTCTTCTGTGGTGCTGTGCCACCCCTGGTTGTGCTATTCCATTCCTCATGGATATTTTGGATTGGCAGAGTGTTCAGCAGTGTAAGCTGAGAGAAGTTTGGTCTGGGCAAAGCTATACCCCTTTGGCTTATTGTCCTGATTTCTGGTACACCTCACTGCTGTGTTAGCTCTACAAAGAAATCCTGAAAGTGGAAATGTAAATTTGGGTGTGTAAGGAGGCATGTTCTGAGGTGGTTTGAGTAACTTGGATGTATATGTATATTGCCAGGTGGTTATTGGTTACTACAGCTGGGAAGTTTGCCTCGTGTTTCAGTGCCATTGTGATTTCTATCAGCTGTTAGGAAACAGCATTTTAGGAGCCCTGAGAGCAGGAGCAGTCAGTCCCTGCTCACCCAGCAGGGTGCTCCTCTGTTCCCCTGTGCTGGAGGCAGCTCAGTGACATGGGCAGGCTGAGGCAGGAGTGAGTGCTGGGCTCAGACTGCTTCCCTCTGCCACCCCAGAACCCTCAGTGCAGCTGCTTGGGAAGTGCAGTTACTGCAAATCAGTGGCCCTGTGTGTCTGGAACTTGTTAAGCTCCAGTAGGATTTTGGTTTTTAAACATTTTTTTCTATGATTTGCTCTTCAGCAGGTGCTGCTCTCTAAATTGCTTCATTTTCTTTGATAATCTCTTCCCTCTAAAGGGGCTCTCTGTTTCTCTCAGTGATCTTACTTGCTCCTATTGTATTTTTTATTTGAGGAGTCTTCCCTGAGTTGCTCTGAAGTGATGGTTCCTCGCTGTTCTCAGTGCCCAGGTTTGTCACCTCTGTCCCTCAGTGCTCTGCTGCCCCTGTGTTCCTCTGATGCCGTGTCACACAGTTCAGCACAGCATTCCAGGGAGATCCCGTGTCTGCTCTGAGTCCATTTAGGAGCACATAACCTGTGCTGATCCCTCTGCACACCCTGCTTGCTTCCCATCCCCTGTGGGAGAGCACACAGTGCCTCCCACAGCTTTGTAGAGTAGCAGTGTTGGGGGGAAAGGTGTGTCACCCTTGAGCCACAGAAATACTCCTCTGCTCAGCTCCCACTGGCAGTCTGTGCCAGCCACCTGCCTGCAGCCAATCCAGCCGAGTCCTCTCAAAGCAGGAGCCTCTGCACAGGTTTCCCTGCCTCACAGCAGTTCTGCTTTGCTCCCAGGTGGGCCATGGAAGAAGGGGCTGTGCATTCAGACTCCTCTTCAGGAGGCAGGTTTGCAGGCAGGCATTGTTCAGGCTGTGTGCTGGAGTGCTACTTGGTCCATTACACGGAGAATTGTGAGTTAAAATGCCCTGGAAGCTGGAGCAGCCTCCTTGTTAGATGCTGATAGAAAACTGGGAGTGTTTGGTTCCTTTTCACTCCATGTCTGAGGAGTGGGTTTGTGGCAAGAGGCTCTGAGCACTCAGGGGGATGAGAGGCCCTGGTGCTGACCATGTCTAGTTAGTGTTGAACACAACAGCAGCTGCAAATTGCCTCTGTCCTGGCTGAGCCATCAGGTAATGCCATGTTTCCAGCTTTGGGTTTGAAGCAGAGCAGCAATGCACAGCCAGCCTGGAGAGGAAAAGTTCACAGGAGCTAATTTTAGGCACCTGATGTAGATGCTGTGGCTCTCTTTGCATTCTCCATTACCTCAGCTGAGAGCCCGGCCGTTGACCCGGTGTCAGAAACACCCGGGTGACTCCTGGGGTGAAGTTAGTGTGCAGGTATGAGCTTGCTGGCACCTCCAAATCCTAACTAAAGCTGCTCTCTGCCACCCTGGCCCCCTCCACTCCCTGCACAGCTTGCCCAGGAGGCTCTGGAGGCTGTACACTTGCCAGGACTGTGGCAGGAGTTGTTTGTGGGAGGTTCTCACTCAGCAGAGAAGGTGGAAGGCTCAGAGCACTCAAGCTGAACTTTGACACGTCAGTCAGGGCTGTCCTGAGGCAGGGGATGGGCACACATTGCTGCAGAGCTGGATGTTTGTGGCCTCTGATGCCTTGGGATGGAGTTTCCTATCCGTGGAAGTGATCAGTGCTCTTGAGTTTGGGGGTACTACGGTATCACAGTGTAGCTGCCAGCAATCCTTTTAATACACCAGCTGTGAAAATAACCCAGTTTCTCCTCTGGATGCAGTGTAACCAAGTTGGAACTCATCTCCAGAAGTGAGGCTAAACATGAATTTTTCATGTCTGGAAAGAAGTGTTGCCAGCCTTGTATGTTGCTGTGAAGTCCCAGGGATTGCTGCCCCCCTGGTTACAGGAGCAGGATTTACCTGAATGCAGAACAAGTCCCAGCCCCACAGGAACAGACTGGAGGGACAGCTGGACAAAGCTCTGCTTCTGGAAAAGCAGTAGCTGAGGAGAGAGCCTTGGGGTGCTGGTTTGGCTCTGCTCACCCTCTCCCACCTTCCTGCAGAGGTTTGCTTTGTTCTTTCCTGAAAGTTTTAAGCTGGCTTGGAAGTGAAGAGCAAATGTAGGTGGGTGAAGTGCTGAGGGATGGTTTGGAATTCATTCTGTGCTTTACTTGGAGTCTTGGAATATTTTTTGGTTTCACCTGCTTTGAGATGGTAGAGTGCTGAGGATAGTGGGTGGAATGATTTGGGGGATTGAGCTGCTTCAATTAAACATGCCTGTAGGGAAAACTTCATAATTCATACATTTATGGATAAAACAAGTACAGTGCTATTAAAACAGGTGATTGCTCATATTCCAAATTTTGTAACTTAGAAAATATTTGGAGGAAGCTTCTCTATTTTTGTCCTGCTGTGCCCACCCAGTTCCCTGTTCCCTAGAGCATGTTGGTTCAGACTGTTTCAGTGCATGTTCTTTACCTCCTCTCCCTGCACTTCTTGTTTCAAGCCATGAAATTTGGGTAGTGTCTGTGTTTTGGTGTGTTTCCACCCAAGGTTCTGTTTGTCTGGATAGCACTGCTGGGGAATAATGGCTGGTTTGGGCATTTTTGGGAAGCAAAAGTGATAAACAGATTATTTTGAGCAAGTAATTGTGTGAATACTCCAGTAGAAAATGGGAGAAGCTAATAATAACTTTTTCCCTTTCTAAAACGAAATGGGAAAGTAGCTTTTGTGACTTTGAAAGAATTGCATGTGTCAAGGAGGCATTTATTGCTGCTATTATTTCTGAGTCTCCAAGGGTAAAAGGGATCTTTGCTAGAAGGGCTTGCAGTGGTGGTGGTAGTGGAATATTGGTTTTGCTACTAGTAAACTTTCATAATGCAAGAGCTTCTTCATATCTAAGTGCTGAAAATGCCATAAAATTCTCAGTGAAGTCATTTCACTGATTGCTTATCTTCTCAGTTTGTTTCTTTTTCCTTGGGTTGCTGCTTTTCCAGGGTGTCTTCTGAAATCCCTGTGTGTAGTTAATAATAGCTGATAGTTGACTGGTAACTCCCTTTAAGGAAAGGTGACTGTAAAACTGGATGTGTCCAAAAGCTGGTTAGTAGTGTGATGTTGAAGGCTGGCTTAAATCTATAGAAAGATCATATTTGCTCATTTATTTAGTTCTTTTAAATAATAATTTTTTAATCCAATAAGGTAAATTATTATCTCTACATACTAGGAGAAAACTTTAAGGGCATCATTGATAAAAGATGAAAAATGAACTTATATTGAGAAAACTGGTTAGGGTTTCCAATCACCTTCCTCATGAGAGTGGGGCATTATTGAAAGGAATTTCAAAGATAGCCCATCAGAATCAATACAGGAAAGGAGTTTCCAGGGAGTCTCCAATTGCACACTCTGCAACTAATTGATATGATACACTTCAAACCTCAGGATTCTGCTATCTGCATCATAAATGCAATATTTGATGTGACAGGCCCAGCAGGAGCAGTGTTTGCTGAGTGCTTTGTTGGGTTTGTTACCATCTGCCCCAGCCAGGGACAGACATTTCCAGCTCCTTATCTCCCCTCCCCTTGGCTGGGGCTGTTCAGTGGCAATTATTTCTATATTGCCACCTCCCAGGGGGACTGGGGCTGCCCTGGGGATGAGCAGCAGCCCCAGGGCACTGCAGGTGCTGAGGGCATTTCTGTGCTCTCCTGCTTCCACCTGTGCTTGCTGATGCTTCTGCAGGGAGCTGATCCAGGAAGCTCAGCTGGAAGAATTCTTCAGCTGGAAGAGTTTTGTGTCTATTTTCCCCCTTTGGCTGAGGGGAGCTGCCTGTCCCAGGTTCCTGAAGTGAGTCCCTGAGTGCTGGGCTCAGGAAAGGCAGGTGTGCCTCAGCCTCACCTGGATCCTGGGGACAGCACAGCTGGCAGGATGCAGGGACAGCCCCATGGACACTGCAGTGTCACTGCTCACACACACCCTGGGCAGCTCAGGGCAGGGACAGCCCCATGGACACTCAGTGTCACTGCTCACACACACCCTGGGCAGCTCAGGGCAGGGACAGCCCCATGGACACTGCAGTGTCACTGCTCACACACACCTTGGGCAGCTCAGGGCAGGGACAGCCCCATGGACACTGCAGTGTCACTGCTCACACACACCCTGGGCAGCTCAGGGCAGGGACAGCCCCATGGACACTCAGTGTCACTGCTCACACACACCCTGGGCAGCTCAGGGCAGGGACAGCCCCATGGACACTGCAGTGTCACTGCTCACACACACCCTGGGCAGCTCAGGGCAGGGACAGCCCCATGGACACTGCAGTGTCACTGCTCACACACCCTGGGCAGCTCAGGGCAGGGACAGCCCCATGGACACTGCAGTGTCACTGCTCACACACACCCTGGGCAGCTCAGGGCAGGGACAGCCCCATGGACACTGCAGTGTCACTGCTCACACACACCTTGGGCAGCTCAGGGCAGGGACAGTCCCATGGACACTCAGTGTCACTGCTCACACACCCTGGGCAGCTCAGGGCAGGGACAGCCCCATGGACACTCAGTGTCACTGCTCACACACACCCTGGGCAGCTCAGGGCAGGGACAGTCCCATGGACACTGCAGTGTCACTGCTCACACACACCCTGGGCAGCTCAGGGCAGGGACAGCCCCATGGACACTCAGTGTCACTGCTCACACACACCCTGGGCAGCTCAGGGCAGGGACAGCCCCATGGACACTGCAGTGTCACTGCTCACACACACCCTGGGCAGCTCAGGGCAGGGACAGCCCCATGGACACTGCAGTGTCACTGCTCACACACCCTGGGCAGCTCAGGGCAGGGACAGCCCCATGGACACTCAGTGTCACTGCTCACACACACCTTGGGCAGCTCAGGGCAGGGACAGCCCCATGGACACTCAGTGTCACTGCTCACACACCCTGGGCAGCTCAGGGCAGGGACAGCCCCATGGACACTCAGTGTCACTGCTCACACACACCTTGGGCAGCTCAGGGCAGGGACAGCCCCATGGACACTGCAGTGTCACTGCTCACACACACCCTGGGCAGCTCAGGGCAGGGACAGCCCCATGGACACTCAGTGTCACTGCTCACACACACCCTGGGCAGCTCAGGGCAGGGACAGCCCCATGGACACTGCAGTGTCACTGCTCACACACACCCTGGGCAGCTCAGGGCAGGGACAGCCCCATGGACACTGCAGTGTCACTGCTCACACACCCTGGGCAGCTCAGGGCAGGGACAGCCCCATGGACACTGCAGTGTCACTGCTCACACACCTTGGGCAGCTCAGGGCACGGATTTCCCCATGGATATTGCCCCCAGCAGCACACACACCTTGGGTTCCAAGGCTCTGGTGACTGAAGGCCAGCACTGAGGAATGAGTGAGTGTTTCAGCTTGTCAGTAAAAGTGTGTCAGGCTTTGAAACATGGCTGCATTTGGGGGTGTAAATGAGGAATTGTGTCGTTGCATTAATAAGAGTTGTAATGCTTTTTTTGTGCTCAAGTCTTGGAACTCTTTGATTTGCTTTCCACATTACAGTGCTGGTTTATTTCTGTTCTCTCTACAGCTGATATAATTTCAACAGTTGAATTTAATTACACTGGTGATCTTCTTGCAACAGGAGACAAAGGTGGCAGAGTGGTTATATTTCAAAGGGAACAAGAGGTCAGTGACTCAAAAAACAAAAGTGTTGTTACTACACTGTTCTTGTGTTGCACAGTCTCACTTCATCTGTTCATGCCCTGAGGTTTGAATGGGAGATTTTTCTCAGAAAACCCCAAGTTAGCCAAGTTTGTAAATATCTGTCCTGTGCTGTAGTTGGTAAGTTGGTCTGCTGAGGATTCCCCTTCCTCCTTCCAAAGAAAATAGCCCCCAAAATGCAAGTGAGTTCTTTATATGTACCTGGTGTCCTCAGTGTTGCTTTGCAGAATTTGCACTTTCTCCTGAATTTTTCCACTGGGTCAGGCTGATCTGAGATAAATCACAATGCTTTGGGAGAGAATGAAAAAAAAGTTCAGGAAACAAGCTGCAAGGACTACAGGATAGGGTGGTTAAAATTGTATGAGGATTTAAAACCAGTGGGAACAGCACTTCTCCAGAAGCACTTGAGCATTTCCCATCAGGAGGGTGAGAGCTCTGTCCCTCCTGCACTTGCACAGCTGCTCTGTGTGGAGTTCAGCTGTGGGACACTGCAGTGATGTTCCTGTGTGTTCATCCTGGGCCACAGCCCTGAGCAGCAGCGGGGGAGGGAAACGTGCACCAAGTGCTGGAAGGCAATTGTCATGTCTGGGAGGGATGTGGGACTGTGCTCTTTACAAAGCCAGCATTCCACATGGCAGTTCCCACCCAAGTGTCTGCTTGTCCTGTCCTTTGAGGAGTCGAGGGGAATTTCAGCATTCTCCTGGCTCAGAAATACCAGGATTGATAATGAAATTTTAATTCAGCTTGTCTGTGCATGAGTATTACAAATCTTCAGGTGCTGTGGGATTTCTGCAGCAGAACCCCTCTGCTCTCCTTGTGGGGCTCAGATGGTGCTCTGGGAATGAACACCTGGCTGTATTTTGCATTTCTCCTGGCTGTGCTGCTGGTCCCAGCCCTGTCCCACAGGTGCCTCTCGGGCTGTGCTGGAGCAGGGAGGTGCCAGCACTGCTGGGATGTTCCCTGGCTGCACCCACACAGCTCCAGGCTCCTCCTGCATCTACTCAGGGTGGCCAGAGACATAGCTGAGGCTCAGACATAAGGTCAGAAGTGCCTCAGGAGCATCCTGAACTTCTCAGGATCTCCTGCCTGACATGAAGGAAGACCATTATGTGTTGGCTCTCAGTTTTCTGTAAGGTAAAACCCTCCTGTCACAGCAGTTCCTCAGAGGGTGGGGAAAAACAAACCCCAAGTCAGACTGTTCACACAGGAAAATTCAGCTGTCTCCTTGGGAACACATGGAAACTGGGGGATGGAGTTGGGAATGAGGGACATTTCTTTTGTCATGTGCAAAACTGCAGGAAAGAATCTAGAATAACTGTTTAATGTTGGAACCTTAAAATGATAACCATATTTTTTACCCAGTTTGGATTTTAGGCTGGGTTAACTAGGTCAGTGACAGCTTAGGGTGGTTGTGCAGTTCCCCAGACACTGGGATTTGGGAAGGCTCTGCATCCTGCCCTGGCTCATAGGACTTGGCTTCACTTGCAAGCAGCAATTACTCCAAATGTGTGAGTAGAGAGGGACAGCAGCAGTGCCAAGGCAGCTCACCCTGAGTACAGGGAGCTTCTGCATGGGGCCAGGTGAGAGGATCCTGCCCAAAATTCTTACAAGTCAGTGGCATGTAGGGAGTAAAACCATGGAAAGTCTGAGAGTTAATGAGAGTGTGGAAACTGAGGCACTGCAGGGCAAACTGCAGCCCTGGGGCTGTTCTGCAGCACAGCCACTGCCAGCAGCTACTGGGAAAGCCTGATAAGGAGCTGCCTCAAATCTGATCATGCAAATCTGGGGAGCCCTGGGACTTTGCTCTCTGTTCCTTGCTCCCACAGCCACCACACAGCATGGCAGAGCCTGAAGGGTGCACAGATAGTTATTTATACATGCAGCTGCATTTCTAAAGGGGAAGGCTGTGTGCACTGTACTCATGCTCAACTGGGTACAACATCACAGACTGAAGATGCAGAATGCAAGAGCTGTTGGAGAAGCTGATGTTCTGGTTGACAGTTTTTGGTTTGTATGGGCCATTTCTGAGGGACCCCGTGCCATCAAGAAATGCTCTCTTTCCTGCAGACTAAGAGCCGTCCTCTCTGCCGGGGAGAATACAATGTTTACAGCACCTTCCAGAGTCACGAGCCTGAGTTTGACTACTTGAAAAGTCTAGAAATTGAGGAAAAAATTAATAAAATTAGGTGGTTACCACAACAGAATGCTGCTCACTTCCTGCTGTCTACAAATGGTAAGGGCCCTTTCTTTTGCACAAAGAACTTTGTCGTTGGAATGTTGTCTCACCTGTCATACACTTGTTTGGTTTTTTTTTTAATGTGTTTTGATGTTATTTTAATGTCTTCTCTAATTACATGCAAAATATGTTTTGATTGTAATGTTGGCTGTGTGGATATTGGATCTGTTAAATTTTGGTGCATTGTGGAGCATCTGTAAATAAAGTTGTAGAACTGGGGACATGGGTTAGTGGGAACAGTTAGACTCATGTCTTAAAGGTATTTTCCAGCCTAAACTATTCTGTGGGAAAAACTTGCTCTTATTATGAGGAATACATTATTCCTAACAGTTTGTATCACTTTGTGAGGTCATGGTGAAATTCTAAAAGCAGGAGTGACTTCTGTCTGAATTAAAATAATTTCCTCTGATAGAAGTCTTAATAAAGCATTCTTTAAACTGTGTCTGAAATGCTGTGCAGGAGTTTGGGAGGAGAGGTTTGGCTGCAGTGAGCCGAGGATCTCAGCACTGGTGAGACAAGTGTGCTCTCAGTGGCTGCACTGGAACACTCCCTGGTAACTCTGGGATGGCATTCCCTTGGAACCCCAGATCCCTGATCTGTGCCTTGGGCTCTGAGAGGGACCTGGGACAAGCCTGGCTTCCTTCAGCACAGTTACTGGGAGGAGTTCATGTGGTTGCTGGGTTTGGTCCCTAACAGGGGTCTGTTCATTAATTCAGATAATCATCCAGGGCTCAGTGGGGAGTTTGGGGAATTGGTGTGTGGAACTCTCCCCAGGCATTTGGGTGAGTGGGAGGCACAGACTGGGGTTTTATTCAAGCTGCACTCACGTTGTGTGTGACGAGCTCCATCAGGGCCCTTGTGCTGCAAGCAGTGGAGCCACAGCCAGGTCACCCCTGTGCACTGCTGAGTCATACTCAGTGATGGCACTCTGTGCTCAGTTCATTCTCAACATGTCACTTTCTGTTGTAGATAAAACTATTAAGCTGTGGAAGATAAGTGAGAGGGACAAACGAGCAGAAGGTTACAACCTGAAGGATGAAGATGGCAGGCTCAGGGAGCCCTTCCGAGTCACGGAGCTGCGGGTACGTCTGCCCTGCCTGTGCCTGCATGCTTTGGCTCTGTCCTGCCACACTGCCACCTGCCAGCAAAAACTGCTGGGCTCAGGCCAGGGGAAACTGGCAGAAAATAATTGAGACACTTCATTTTCTTGTCTATAAAAACTATTTTAAAAGTTCCTCTGGAATGCTTTGAGGAAACTTTCATTGTTATAATACTGTGTTTCTAAGAGGATGACTCAAAAACTGGAATTGGCTAATCTGTGGCTGGATTAAGGTGTGTTTGTTAGAGCAAATTCCAAGCATTTGGATAACCTAACATGCACTGGAACAGTCTGGGACATCATGCTGTAGTGGTAGTGTTACTGCTCCAAACTTGGGATCATCTGGAGCAGGGCCCAGGAAATGAAAGGTGGGGTTGGGGTTTTTCCTGGGGTTCCTGTTGTTCCACCATCAGCAGGAGCAGAACTGAGGCTCTCACTGCTCTCACAGCCACCCCTCCATGGCAGGGACTTCAGCTGGAGGCATTTCTTGGGGGTTTGTCTTGCTTTTGCTGAGGCTAAACAGAAGCTTTGGGTGTACAGGATGCACTTGGGAAGGATATCCACTGCCTCAGTGTGTGCAGGCAGGGTTGGATGAGTGTTCAGTGGGAGCAGCTAAACCAAGGACATCCCTTACATCCAGTGGTGGAAGGAGGTCCTGGTGGAGTTGTGGGCTCTGCAGCCTTGCCCTGCTGGAGCAGCTGAGGGGTTGGTGAGAGCAGGCACCAGCTGGGGCACTGGAGGGGCACTCTGGGCTCCTTAGGGCACTGTCCTGCACAGGGGAGCAGCAGAAACTTCTCCAGCCAGTCCCTGCACTGCTGCAGGCACTGCAGCCTGGAGAGGGGCTGATGGCTGAGCCAGATCTCAGCAAGAGCTGCCTGCAGGAAAAGGCACACCTGGAGGTACCTTCATGTGCTGGAATGCTCAGGGTTTGGGGAGCCAGAGGGTACCAGGAGCTTTGGAGCTCTCTTGCAGCTTTGTTACATGGGGACGTGGCCATGGAGGAGAAGCAGACTTCACACAGAGACTGTGGCATTTCCAGTGCCATTGCTGATCTTTCCATTGGTGCAGCTGTGCTGCCACAGCCAGGCTGGGAGCACTCTGCTCAGATAGGACAGTGGCCTGATAAAAAGTAATGGATTCATTGTAGTTAGCTGCATGTAAACAGGCTGGGAAGGCAGGTGGGGAGCTCTGGGATGTCAGTCCCTGTTCCAGGTTGTCTCAGGCACCCCCGAGCTCTGCTGGGTGTGGGAGCAGGACAGCCAGGTGTGCCTGATGCTGACTGTTCATGAACAATTGAGAATTTTCATGGAGACTGCTCTTTCCAGTTTGCTGAGCAGCTGTCTGAGGTCTGGGGTCGTTTCTGGCTTGAGTCTATAACCCGTGGGTGCCATTACAAACACAGCCCACGTGCTGTTGCTTGAGGCACCAAGGCTGGCTATGGCTGGGAGGTGTGCTGTTGGCAGTGTCCAGAGTCAGCATCCATGTGCTCTCTCAGTATTTTTCGTGCTCAGTGGATTTCAGAAGTGTTTAGTCACCGAATCAATACAGAAATCTGTGCAGTGCAATTAATTAACTGTCATTAAACAAGCTGTGGGGTTCAGGGCTCAGTGTTGGCGCCAGTTCTGTTTAAGGTCTTTATTGATGATCTGGCTGAGGAGATGGAGGGCAGCCTCTGAGCTGGCAGAGGATGGAAGGTGAGTGGGATTGCAGCTGCTGGGGGCAGGAAGCTCTGCAGGGGAAACTGGACAGGCTGAATTCATGGGCCAGGGCAGGGCTGGAGTCCCCATCCCTGGAGGAGCTGTGTGTGGTACCTGGGGGTGGGGGAGAGTGGTGGCCTCAGCAGTGTTGGGGGAGCGGACTCAACCCAGGGGGTCTTTGCTAAGGCAGCAGCTCTGTGCTTGAGTGATGTGTGGGGGCTCAGCAGTGACCCTGTGGGCTGTGAGCAGTGACCCTGTGGGCTGTGAGCAGTGACCCTGTGGGGTGTCAGCAGTGGCTCAGCAGTGACCCTGTGGGGCTGTGAGCAGTGACCCTGTGGGCTGTGAGCAGTGACCCTGTGGGGTGTCAGCAGTGACGCTGTGGGGCTCAGCAGTGACCCTGGGGCTGTCAGTGGCCCCATGCCCACCCTGTGGCCCCGTGCCCACCCCTGTGCCCTGTGCCCCAGGTGCCCACGCTGAAGCCCATGGACCTGATGGTGGAGGCCAGCCCGTGTGCCCTGTGCCCCGTGCCCACCCCTGTGCCCTGTGCTCTGTGCCCCGTGCCCATCCCTGTGCCCTGTGCTCTGTGCCCTGTGCTCTGTGCCCTGTGCCCTGTGCCCTGTGCCCCGTGCCCACCCCTGTGCCCTGTGCCCCAGGTGCCCACGCTGAAGCCCATGGACCTGATGGTGGAGGCCAGCCCGCGCAGGACCTTCGCCAACGCCCACACCTACCACATCAACTCCATCTCGGTCAACAGCGACTACGCCACCTACCTGTCTGCCGACGACCTGCGCATCAACCTCTGGCACCTGGAGGTCACCAACAGGAGCTTCAGTATCCTCGGTGCCCTGCACAGCCCCTGGGATGTTACTGACCGCTGGGTGTTTGCAGGCAGGGCTCAGAGCAGGATTCTGAGTCTGCAGGTGTAATGCAGTCAAAGGCTTTGGGATGCTCAGTCCTTCCTGAGGGCAAAACTGTCAGTAGAAACATCAGAGAGGTTTTGATTTCTGAGGAGAAACTGGGGGAGCATCCCTAACCTGTGGAGTTCAGTCAGCTTAAATAAGAGTTGTTGGGTATGAACAGTGATGTTTCTTTCCAAGTTTGTGTTCTATTAACCAAGTGGCACTCCTCTTGAAATGAAATCCCAATATTTTTTGGTGTCAAATGATACCATTAACTGCAGAATTAATTTTTGGATCTTTTTGCAAACCTGTGCGACTAAAACTAACAGTGTGTTTTACATTGATGAATCTGCAGTAAAATAAAAGTCGCAGGAGTACTGATTTTTAAATAGGTAATTTTCTAAAGTTCTAGCTCAGGTTTTCCAAAGCTTTAGGTAAAGAGATGAGGTTTACTTCATGTGCAATAGGAAGCATTAAGAAGGAGGCTTGAGGAGACTTGCTGGTCTTTGATTCTTGTGAGATATTTTTTCACTCCAGCAGTCTGAAATTGCCCAGCATCTGTAGGTGATGGAGAAAACTGGAGAGGCACTTTGAAAAGGGCATGTAGTGACAGGCCAAAGGGGAATGGATGGCGTCCCACTGCCAGGGGGCAGGGCTGGATGGGGTATTGGGAAGGAATTGTTCCCTGGGAGGGTGGGGTGGCCATGTTGGTCCCTTCCAGCCCAGCCATTCTGGGATCCTGTGACTTGTCAAACCCAGAGCTCTGCAGGCTCTCCCCCAGCCTGTACCTTACAGAGGTGGGAAGGAGGCTCCTGCCCAGTTCCCTGCCTGCACTCTGGAGCTGTGTCACTGCTCAGCCGCTGAGGGGCTGGGGTGTGAGTGTTGCAGCCTTGACCAGCTGTGGCAGACATCGTGGACATCAAGCCAGCCAACATGGAGGAGCTGACGGAGGTGATCACGGCGGCCGAGTTCCACCCGCACCACTGCAACGTGTTCGTGTACAGCAGCAGCAAGGGCACCATCCGCCTGTGCGACATGCGCTCGGCCGCGCTGTGCGACCAGCACGCCAAGTGTGAGTGCTCCTCCTGCCTGTGTGTGTGTCTGTCTGTGTGTGTGCCTGTCTGTGTGTGTGTCTGTCTGTGTGTGTGTGTCTGTGTGTGTGTGTGTGTGTGTGTGTGTGTGTCTGTGTGTGCCTGCCTGCCCTCCCGCCTGTGCGACATGCGCTCGGCCGCGCTGTGCGACCAGCACGCCAAGTGTGAGTGCTCCTCCTGCCTGTGTGTGTGTGCCTGTGTGTGTGCCTGTGTGTGCCTGTGTGTGTGCCTGTGTGTGTGTGTGTCTGTGTGTGTGTCTGTGTCTGTCTGTGTGTCTGTGTGTGCATGCCCTCCCGCCTGTGCGACATCGCCGTCAGCTGTGCGACCAGCACGCCAAGTGTGAGTGCTCCTCCTGCCTGTGTGTGTGCCTGTCTGTGTGTGTGTCTGTCTGTGTGTGTGTCTGTCTGTGTGTGTGTGTCTGTGTGTGTGTGTGTCTGTGTGTGTGTGTGTCTGTGTGTGCCTGCCTGCCCTCCCGCCTGTGCGACATGCGCCGGTCAGCTGTGCGACCAGCACGCCAAGTGTGAGTGCTCCTCCTGCCTGTGTGTGTGTGCCTGTGTGTGTGCCTGTGTGTGTGCCTGTGTGTGTGCCTGTGTGTGTGTGTGTCTGTGTGTGTGTCTGTGTGTGTGTCTGTGTGTGTGTGTGTGTGTGTCTGTGTGTGTGTGTGTCTGTGTGTGTGTCTGTGTGTGTGTCTGTGTGCCTGCCTGCCCTCCCGCCTGTGCGACATCGCCGGCCGCGCTGTGCGACCAGCACGCCAAGTGTGAGTGCTCCTCCCTGCCTGAGTCTGTGTGTGTGTGTGTCTGTGTGTGTGTGTGTCTGTCTGTGTGTCTGTCTGTCTGTGTGCCTATCTGTGTGCCTATCTGTGTGTCTGTCTGTGTGTCTGTGTCTGTCTGCCTTCTTGCCTGGTTGTTTGTCTGTCTGTCCGTGTGTCTGTGTGCCCTCCTGCCTGTGTGCAACCACCACTCCAAGTGTAAGTGCTCCTTCCTGCCCACTTTCCCTCCTTCCCATCTGCCTGCCCTCCTGCCATCCATCCATCATCCCTCATCCATCCATCCATCCATCCATCATCCATCCATCCATCCATCCATCCCTCATCCATCCATCCATCCATCCATCCATCCATCATCCCTCATCCATCCATCCATCCATCATCCACCATCCATCCATCACCATCCATCCATCCATCCATCCACCATCCATCACCATCCATCCATCATCCATCCATCATCCATCCATCATCCATCCATCATCCATCCATCATCCATCCATCATCCATCCATCATCCCTCATCCATCCATCCATCCATCCACCATCCATCCATCCATCCATCCATCCATCACCATCCATCCAATCCATCCATCATCCATCCATCCATCCATCCATCCATCCATCCATCATCCATCCATCATCCCTCATCCATCCATCCATCCATCATCATCCATCCATCCATCATCCATCCATCCATCCATCCATCCATCCATCCATCCATCCATCCATCCATCATCCATCCATCCATCATCCATCCATCATCCATCCATCTATCCATCCATCCATCCATCATCCATCCATCCATCATCCATCCATCCATCATCCATCCATCATCCATCCATCATCCATCCATCCATCCATCCATCCATCATCCATCCATCCATCCATCATCCATCCATCCATCCATCATCCATCCATCCATCCATCATCCATCCATCATCCATCCATCATCCATCCATCATCCATCCATCCATCCATCATCCATCCATCATCCATCCATCCATCCATCATCCATCATCCATCCATCCATCCATCCATCCATCCATCCATCCATCCATCCATCCATCCATCATCCATCCATCCATCCATCATCCATCCATCCATCATCCATCCATCCATCATCCATCCATCCATCATCCATCCATCATCCATCCATCATCCATCCATCATCCATCCATCATCCATCCATCATCAATCCATCCATCCATCCATCATCCATCCATCATCCATCCATCCATCATCCATCCATCCATCCATCCATCATCCATCCATCCATCATCCATCCATCATCCATCCATCCATCCTCCATCCATCCATCCATCATCCATCCATCATCCATCCATCCATCATCCATCCATCATCCATCCATCATCCATCCATCCATCCATCCATCATCCATCCATCATCCATCCATCCATCATCCATCCATCCATCCATCCATCATCCATCCATCCATCCATCCATCATCCATCCATCATCCATCCATCCATCATCCATCCATCCATCCATCATCCATCCATCATCCATCCATCATCCATCCATCCATCCATCCATCATCCATCCATCATCCATCCATCATCCATCCATCCATCATCCATCCATCCATCCTCCATCCATCCATCATCCATCCATCCATCCATCCATCCATCCATCCATCCATCCATCACCCATCCATCATCCATCCATCCATCATCCATCCATCCATCATCCATCCATCAACCCATCCATCCATCCATCCATCCATCATCCATCCATCATCCATCCATCCATCCATCATCCATCCATCCATCCATCCATCATCCATCCATCATCCATCCATCCATCATCCATCATCCATCCATCCATCATCCATCCATCCATCCATCATCCATCCATCCATCCATCCATCCATCATCCATCCATCCATCCATCATCCATCATCCATCCATCCATCCATCATCCATCCATCATCCATCCATCCATCCATCCATCCTTCCATCATCCATCCATCCATCCATCCATCCTTCCTGCCCTCTGTCCATGCTGCTCTGGCCATGTGGGACCCAGCCTGACCTCCCTGGGGTGTGACAGGGCTGCAGTGCTGGGGAGTGCTGGGCAGTTTCAGTTCTCTTGTCCTAGCCATGAGGCACTGCCTGGCTGCTTCTGCTTGCCCATTTTTGCCTCATAACAGACAGAACAAGTGCTCTGGGCACCAGTGACACCAGTGTGCTGGCCACACTCAGACTGGGTGCCTCTCAGGGTATCTACCCACCCTGTGCCAGTTCAGGGCAGCTCTTCACCTCTGCACTGCAAACTGGGCTGATGCCAGAATCCCTGTCCTCCCTGAGTGCAGTGCAGTTGCTGGGATAGAATGAATCCTTGCCAGGGATGCAGGGTGGCTGCTCTTGGGCTGCTGAGCCACCAAAGCTCAATTAGGTGAGGAAAGGGACTGTGGAACCACAGTGATCCTGCCACCTCACTGATCTGCTTCAGTATTGCATTAAATCACCTAAAAGCACTTTTATTTTTAACTGCTTGTGACTGAATCACAGCCTGCTGCAAGGGCTCTGTCAAACATGAGCGAGGTTGGTTAGCCTGGGTCAGGAATCTCTGATTTCAGAGGCTGGCTTATGGATTTAAACAAAACATTTACACCACAATCTTCTCTCTAAATCACACAAACTCTGTTGCAAGCCTAGCTGCTCACATTTCAGTGGGTTAGTGCAGCTGTGGTTCAGAGCTAAAGAAATGTCTGTGGTGCAGTGGTGTCCTGTGTTTGGGTCGCTGCTGTTCTGTCTGCTCCTGTTCTGGGTGATGAGATCAGCTCTGCTGGGTGCAGTACCCACTGCTGTTTGCTGCTCAGCTTGGTCCCCAAGACCTGTGAGCTGTGCTTTGCTGGTGCTGTGCTCCAGTGGAGTGTTGGAGATGGACATCTGGCAGTCTGGTGACCTGGAACACCACAGTGCTAAAAAGGGATTATTTATGGGATGTGTCTAACAGCAACTTTCTTCAAAAAGAAACCAGTCACTGATTTAAGATTTTCCAGTACTGGAAACATTGGAAGCCGTGAGCTGGCGTTGGTTTCACGTGGAACTGTGTGTTCTCTCTGCAGTTTTTGAGGAACCTGAAGATCCTAGCAGCAGATCATTTTTTTCAGAAATAATATCCTCGATATCTGATGTGAAATTCAGCCACAGCGGGCGATACATGATGACAAGAGACTACCTGTCAGTCAAGGTGTGGGACCTCAACATGGAGGGCAAGCCAGTGGAGACCTACCAGGTACAGCAGCCGTGTGTCCCGCGCGTGCCCGTGCCCCGCGCCCGGCGCGCGCCCAACCCTGTCCCTGTCCCTGTCCCCAGGTGCACGAGTACCTGCGCAGCAAGCTGTGCTCCCTCTACGAGAACGACTGCATCTTCGACAAGTTCGAGTGCTGCTGGAACGGCTCCGACAGGTGAGCGCGGGGCTCGGCTCTGGCCGGGCCCGGGCTGGCTGCTCTGAGCAGGGCTGCCAGCAGCAGTGCCCTGCAGCAGCCACTTCCCACAAGCAGCACTGCCCGGGCTGCTCCTGCCCCTGCGCCCGGGGAGCCCCACCTGCAGAGCTGGCCCAGCACAGCAGCACCTGGAGCTGCTGGAGCCCAGAGCAGGCACCAGATGCTCAGAGATGGAGCAGCTCTGCTGGGACAGCTGGGATTGTTCACCTGGCAGGAGAGGTTTGGGGTGAGCTCACTGTGGCCTTACAGCACCTGGAGGAGCCAACAAGAAACTGGAGAGATGATTTACAAGGGGCACAGGGAATGGCTTTAAGCTGACAATGAGTAGATTTAGATGGGATTTTGGGCAGGAATTGTTCCCTGGCAAGGTGGGCAGGGCTGGCACAGGGTGCCCAGATTTGCTGTGGCTGTCCCTGGATCCCTGGCAGTACCAGGCTGGACAGTGGGGCTGGAGCACTGGGACAGTGGGAGGTGTCCCTGCCATGGCACTGCAGGGGTGGCACTGGCTGGGATTTAAGGTCCCTTCCAGCCCAGACCAGGCAGTGACTTGTGTGGACAAGGGGCAGAGGAGCAGCAGGAGAAGCTGCTTTGCTGGTGTGCAGATGAACAGAGTAGGTGCAGCGGGGTGCCGGTGGCAGGAGGCGCAGCAGGCACAGCTGCTCACAGCAGCGCTCAGGGGCAGCGCTGAGCCCCGGGGGAGCCAAGCAGGAGCACGGGGCGGAGCCACGGCCTGGCGTGGGCTGGGTCCTGTCCTCTGTTTCTGACAGATGTGCCCTCCTTTCCCTGGCACAGCACCATCATGACAGGCTCCTACAACAACTTCTTCCGGACGTTTGAGCGGAGCTCGCGGCGCGACGCCACGCTGGAGGCGTCCCGCGAGAGCAGCAAGCCGCGCGCCGTGCTCAAGCCGCGCAAGGTCTGCACCAGCGGCAAGAGGAAGAAGGACGAGATCACCGTCGACAGTCTGGACTTCAACAAGAAGATCCTGCACACGGCCTGGCACCCCATGGAGAACATCATCGCCGTGGCTGCCACCAATAACTTGTATTTATTCCAGGAGAAGGTTAACTAAGGATGGGCGGAGCGCGGGCTCGCATAGTTCAGCTCGGTTGTTTATCTGTACCAGAAGGCCTTGTTGTCCCATCAGTGAGGAGCCTTGATGCACTTATTCCCTTGAGCTGTGGCGCAGATCTGGCCTGGCTTGAGTTCCTGGCGTGGTTCTGCCTGCGCCTTTCGGGGAGAGCCCTCCGAGGCAGAATTGGTGGACGGTGCTCAATGAGGCCAACACTCTAAACAAATGTATTTATTGATGTCTGAGCCTTCCTTTCCAGTTTATAGACCAAAAAAATTTAACACCCGAGAAGAAAAAGTTGTCCTGAAAGTGTAATTTCTCTCTCTCGCTCTCTCTGCTGTAATATTTGGGCCTTTCAGAACATTTCTCGTGCTTGATGCCTGTCCATTCCTCCTGGGGCCCAGGGCAGCTCTGGCCCTGGAGCTCTGCAGGGCTCGAGGTGGGCTCTAGGCAGGTGTCCATGGCTATTTACTCACCAACTGTACCTATAACCACACCTTCTGGTGGAAACCACTTAATAAATAACAGCCTAGCAAACGTGTTCTTAGAGCTGGAGGGATGTATTCAGTCTTCTTTTTGTATTGCATGTCCTGAGCTGGTGCAGAACAGTTCTGGTGGCACCTCTGACAGGGTTTGCCACCAAAACACCGAGTTTTTGGCAGACTAATACCAACTTTTTTGTGTAGTATTTCAGATTCTAAATTTAGAGTTTCCATGGCATTGTCATAGAGTTGGAGTTGCACTGGATTTGTTGTCAAAGGCTCTGTGTGTGCCAAGTAGGAGAAGGAAAGGGTCCTAAAACATCCACAGCCTTAACCGAGTGTCGGCCTTGCACGGAGGGAACCAAACCATCGCCACCTTCTCTGCTCTGAGGGCAGAAGTGCAGCTGCTCTGGTGCATCTCAGCCTCAGCCAGAGACAGACCTGACGTGCATTATGGTTTTTAACCTTTTTAGTCTTTGTCAGGAAGGGAACAGTTTATTTTAAGTATTTGCTGTAGTATCTTGTATTTCCCAGTGCAGTTGCAGAGCCACTCCGGGCTGTGCAGCCCAGGCTGGCAGGACAGCAGCTGCTGGAGCTCTCTTGCTCACTTGTTTTAAGCCTTAGGTACTGTTTCTTTCTTTTCTTTCTTTCTTAGTTTTTCTTTTCTTCCAAAGAGGCCTAAATCACATCCCCTTCCCCCGATGAGCCGGGGCCACGCCCAGCAGCCCCAGCAGCCCGAGGCTGCGCTCTGCCAGGTGCCTGCAGCCTGGGAGCTCCTTCCCAGAGCCCGGGCTTTCCCCAGCCAGTCCCAGGTGTGCTTACACTCCGTTCTCCCTGCAACAAGGGCGTGTTCCATTCCAAGAGCAACCCGTGGCCGTCCCGCCCAGCCCCGGGCCCAGGAAGGTGGGAAGGACAAAGGCTGAGCTCTCCGGGAGGGGCTGGGCTCAGCTGTAGCTTGGGTGACACTCTGGAACTGTGAGATGTGGAGCTGGGGGTGGCTGGAGCCTCGATCCCACCGGTTCCCAACACCTGCTCGAGCCCATCCCTGGGGTTGTACATAATTGTTCAGTTCTTTTGACCAAAAAGTTTAATAAATTTTAAATGTTTACCTGGCCGTGCTCCCTGTGTTTTGACAAGCTCTCCTTCCCTGTGGGAGGGGATGGGCTGGATGGGCCAGCCCGGGGGGTGTTTGCAGTTGGGATGGGTGGTGTGGGGCTGCTGCCTGGTTTGGAGCTGTTCTGTCAGCAAGGCAGGGGAGCATCAGTAAAAAGGATAGGCTGCAACCTCCTATTCTGTATCCTCTTTGCTTTCAATTAGCTTCTGACTGTTCTCATGCAACTTTTATCCTTTTATCTAAAACCAGATTTTAGTGTCAAGCTGGATGAAACTGCTGCCTAGTGGAGCACCCTGGTCTAGTGGAAGGTTGTGGCCCCCATGGCAAGGGGAGGGACTGGATGGGGCAGAACCCCAAACCCTTCTGGGATTGTTTCTGCCCCATGGCTTTGGGCAGTCCCACGCATTGAGGGACCTGAATTCTAATTAAAGTCCACATCAATGAAAATGAGGGCATGGACCACTGCAGTACCTCTGTGCCAGAGCAGCCAGCCCTGCCCCAGGGCTGTGACCCCAGGCAGGAAGGAGCTGGGGGACAGTGGCAGTGCAAAGAGACACTGTGGTTTAACCCCTTCCCTCCCCAGCAGGGACCTGCTGCTCTCAGTCCCACAGGAAATGGAAGCAGCACTGGAGCATTTGGGGATTCTGACCCCACCTCTGCTCTTGGCTCCAGCCTCAGGGGAGAGGTTGGAAGTGGAGAGTAGGAAAAATTCCTTCCTGGAAAGGGCAGCCCAGCCCTGGCACAGCTCCCAGCCCTGTGGAGGTGGCACCTGGGGACACGGGCCAGTGGTGGCCTGGCCGGTGCTGGGATGGTTGGACTGGATGGGCTCACAGGCTCTTCCAGCCTCAGCAATTCCATGGTTTCCAGCTCCTCCCTGTGTGTGTGCACTGAGTGCAGGCTACCCAGGGCCTGCTGAGCTTTGTTTGACGCTGTTTCCATGGGAACTTCTCAATTCCAGGTCAGGAGTGACCAGTGGGAATGGGCCAGGGAGAGGCCAAGAGCTCATCAGCCCCTGTCAGCCACTACTGGAGAAAAAGGAACGAGGACACTGAGTTCACCAGGAACCTTTTTATTTAAATATATAAAACATGGTATTTTGGCAAACATTCATTTTCTCATTAAATAAGATAAAATCACCGAAGGGAAAGGCAATGCATCAGTAAAAACCAAGGAGAAGCCACCCTGTGGTTGAGGTGCCCAGGGCTGGGGTCAGGTGCAGGTTTCAGGGACAGGTAAAGCCTGTGAAGCGACAGCCTGCAGTAGGTACAGCACAGAACTTGGGAGTAACTGCTAGGGCTTCAAGAAATGTCCTGGCAAAAGCAGCTTTTAGTAGGCACTAAATCCAAATTCTACCTCTGAACTAGGACAAACTGATGGAGTTTTACCCACGTGCTCATCTCTTCCCACTGTGTCTCAACACCTCAGACCTCCCACCCAAGTGAACAAAGCAACAACTGCCAGAGTTCCAGTGCCCAGGCCGGTGCCAGCCCTGGAATTCCGGGATCGATCTGTAAGGCCGCTCTAGTTTGGGCTCCTCCCTCCGTGTGGGGACAGTGACAACACTCCCAGCACAGGGCAGGGACAGGGCCCAGCACAAGGGCTGCTGAAAGCTGGGGCTGGTGTCAACACGAGCTGCTCTAGTTCTCAGGTACTTCACTACAAAGCACGAAGGGACATCACAGCATTGCCCCAGCAGGGGCTGCCCCAGCTCCAGCGACGCGGCAGCTCCAGCGCCTCCCCTCCCCTTCAGGCTAAACGAAAACAGGACACGGACAGGACACACACACGGCCACGACCCGCTCCCTCCTCGGCACCTCCGTGCTCCAGCTGCGCCGGCTCCGGCTCCTCCGCCCGCCCTAGAAGGTGCTGCTGGAAGCCGTGGGGGTCAGGCGGCGGCCAATGTAGATCCTGGGCACAGCAGAGCTCTGGTCACTGCAGGGGCACTGACCGGGGCAGGGGGCACTGACCGGGGCAGGGGGCACTGACCGGGGCTGGGGGCACACTGACCACTGCAGGGCACACACTGACCAGTGCAGGGCACACACTGACCAGTGCAGGGGGCACTGACCAGGGCAGGGCACACACTGACCAGGGCAGGGCACACACTGACCAGGGCAGGGCACACATTGACCAGGGCAGGGCACACATTGACCAGGGCAGGGCACACACTGACCAGGGCAGGGGGCTCTGACCAGGGCAGGGCACACACTGACCAGGGCAGGGCACACACTGACCAGGGCAGGGGCTCTGACCAGGGCAGGGGCTCTGACCAGTGCAGGGCACACACTGACCAGTGCAGGGGCACTGACCGGGCAGGGCACTGACCAGGGCAGGGCACACACTGACCACTGCAGGGCACACACTGACCAGGGCAGGGCACACACTGACCAGGGCAGGGCACACACTGACCACTGCAGGGCACACACTGACCAGGGCAGGGCACACACTGACCAGGGCAGGGGGCACACACTGACCAGGGCAGGGGGCACACACTGACCAGGGCAGGGCACACACTGACCAGTGCAGGGCACACACTGACCAGGGCAGGGGGCTCTGACCAGGGCAGGGCACACACTGACCAGTGCAGGGGGCACTGACCAGGGCAGGGGCTCTGACCAGGGCAGGGGGCACACACTGACCAGTGCAGGGGGCACTGACCAGGGCAGGACACACACTGACCAGGGCAGGGGGCACACACTGACCAGGGCAGGACACACACTGACCAGGGCAGGGGGCACACACTGACCAGTGCAGGGGCACTGACCAGGGCAGGGGGCACTGACCAGGGCAGGACACACACTGACCACGGCAGGGCACACACTGACCAGGGCAGGGGGCACTGACCAGTGCAGGGCACACACTGACCACTGCAGGACACCCTCTGGCCACTGCAGGACACACTCTGCCCTCCCAGGAGGAGCAGCACTGCCAGCTGCAGCCAAGCAGGAATAAACTGCTCCAGAGCTCAGTCCCAGCCCAGACTGGCCCTGCTCTGGTACCACTGCCCAGCTCCAGGGCCCGGCACTCCCCTCCAGCCTGATAGGCAAAGGAAACTCCCATCATGTTTAATGGTCTCAGGCACATCCCCATCCCTCCCAGGGGGGAATTAAAAAATATATCCCCCATTCCAGGAGGGAATTAAAAATATATTACTTAATTATAAATAATATTGAATATTTTTACATCTATGTCAGTGGAATTTTAAAATCTATTCAATATTATCTTTTTCCTTTGCTGATCTCCTAGTTGTGACATTAAGAGTCTCATCTCCAGTGGAGCCAAGTTCCAGTGTACAGAATTCCTCACTTCCCTGCCCCTTAATTGTTCTGGGAAATTCCCAACAGGGAGAAAATCAGAAAACTTCAACTATCCAGCAATACCACAGGCAGGAAGCACTTCCTGAATATCCATCTTGGACAAGGAGGGAACTGGGAATTGGAATCAGGCCTCAAAGAAAGCAGGTAAATTAATCCAGGTTTTTTTTCAACAGAACCTTACCCCAGTCCAATGGCCAGCAGGTGAGAGAGCAGCAGGGATGGGAGGAAAACCTTCAGGAACTCAGCAGAGAAAATCCCCCCTTTCTTCATGACACTGGTGTTCCTCATGCTGAGCGTGGCCGTGCGCCGGGGGTGCTTGAAGAGGAATTCCCTGGGTTGGGAACAAGGGGAGCTGAGTTAGGATGGACTGGGAAGGAAGGGGAGCTGTGTCTGGATGGATTGGAAGGAAGGGGAGCTGTGTTAGGATGGACTGGAAGGAAGGGGAGCTGTGTTTGGATGGATTGGAAGGAAGGGGAGCTGTGTTAGGATGGACTGGAAGGAAGGGGAGCTGTGTTTGGATGGATTGGAAGGAAGAGGAGCTGTGTTAGGATGGACTGGAAGGAAGGGGAGCTGTGTCTGGATGGATTGGAAGGAAGGGGAGCTGTGTTAGGATGGACTGGAAGGAAGGGGAGCTGTGTTAGGATGGATTGGAAGGAAGGGGAGCTGTGTCTGGATGGATTGGAAGGAAGGGGAGCTGTGTTAGGATGGACTGGAAGGAAGGGGAGCTGTGTTTGGATGGATTGGAAGGAAGGGGAGCTGTGTTAGGATGGACTGGAAGGAAGGGGAGCTGTGTTTGGATGGATTGGAAGGAAGAGGAGCTGTGTTAGGATGGATTGGAAGGAAGGGGAGCTGTGTTTGGATGGATTGGAAGGAAGGGGAGCTGTGTTAGGATGGACTGGAAGGAAGGGGAGCTGTGTCTGGATGGATTGGAAGGAAGGGGAGCTGTGTTTGGATGGATTGGAAGGAAGAGGAGCTGTGTTAGGATGGACTGGAAGGAAGGGGAGCTGTGTTAGGATGGACTGGAAGGAAGGGGAGCTGTGTTAGGATGGACTGGAAGGAAGGGGAGCTGTGTTAGGATGGACTGGAAGGAAGGGGAGCTGTGTTAGGATGGACTGGAAGGAAGGGGAGCTGTGTTTGGATGGATTGGAAGGAAGGGGAGCTGTGTTAGGATGGATTGGAAGGAAGGGGAGCTGTGTTTGGATGGATTGGAAGGAAGGGGAGCTGTGTTAGGATGGACTGGAAGGAAGGGGAGCTGTGTTAGGATGGATTGGAAGGAAGGGGAGCTGTGTTTGGATGGATTGGAAGGAAGGGGAGCTGTGTTTGGATGGATTGGAAGGAAGGGGAGCTGCCTGGAGAGCAGCAGCTGCTGGAGCTCTCCACAGCTGGGTGCACTCACTTGGGGGGGATGTTCTCGGGCCGGCTGGACCAGTCCCAGATCCAGTCCGCGTTCCTCCTCAGCAGCCGCTCCACCTCCCTCCTCCTCTCCAGGAAATCCTCCTCGGACTGCAGCAAGAGCCAGCAGCCATCAGCCAGCACAGCTGGGACTGCCACGGCTCCTGCCCCATGCCCAGGCCAGCTCTGACAGCCTCCCACCCCTCCCACGCCCTCAGCCAGGTGCTCAGGTCCCACACCAGGATGGGAGCAGAGACCCCTGCTCAGAGAGGGGGAGAATGGCAAAGACCCCATCCCACTTCCCACATCCCACAGGTGCCCTGGCAGTGCAACCCCAGAGCCCAGCACTTCATCCTCGTGCACAGACCCAAAACATCCCCAATACCCAGCCCTGATGGGCACTGGCACTGGGATCCCTCCCTGATCCCAGCCCTGATGTGCACTGGCACTGGGATCCCTGATGGGCACTGGGATCCCTGCCTGATCCCTGATCCCTGATGGGCACTGGCACTGGGATCCCTGCCTGATCCCTGATCCCTGATCCCATCCCTGATGGGCACTGGCACAGGGACCCCAAATCCCACTCTCAGAGCTGGCAATGTCACTGAAGTCCCTGTCACCTCCTGGCTGGAACAATCCCAGCCCCTGGTGGCCTGGCCAGGTGGGAGCCCCCAGGTCAAGCCCCCCCAGCCCCAGCCCTGGTGCAGGTACAGCACAATCGCTGAGTCAGGGCACAGCTCCTGCTCAGCTGGGCTCCATTCCACACCGCCAGGCCTGGGGATAAAAATAGATCCTGCTCCCAGAATTCCAACAGCTCTCTGTGCAGACACACACAGGATGGAAATAAAACTGCCCAGGCAGCTGGGATTCTGATGGCTTTTTAACTTGGGGTTATTTGTTCTCAAAGTCTAAATAATGATCTTTAAAACAGCTGAAGGGTGTTGCTGACAATATAAAAATTATAATTTTCAGTAATAATTAACTTGCAGTACCATATTTAGCTAACCTAATGCTGGGTCCTTGGAGTCTGGCAGGAGTTCCAGAACTGATGCAGAAAAATTCATCTCCTTGAATTACTTCCTTCCTCAAAATGTGTAAGTCTTTTTTGTTTCATATTAAAAGCTAATTCATTACACTGAAGACTTCAGATTTCAGCCTGTCATCCTGCAACAAGCCCTGTATTGATTAAATATGGTCAATGTACATCCTCTCCCCCACTCTTGTTGCAGATGGGCTCATTAATTTTCCTTGCAAGGTAAACAAACCTACCAAGTGCAACCAGAAAGAACAGGGAGTTTTCCAAAGCAGCATGTATTCAGGTTTGGCATTGACTGTTAAAATACCTGGGACCAAAGCTATGGCAGGGCTTGGAAATTGTGTATTTTTGGCTGCCACATTTAAGTGACTCTAGAAATTTTGCTGCTTTCAAAATAACTGTTAAAATTCCTACTAAATTGGTGGAGGTGCATTTCAGCACTGGTGGGGGATGCAGGAAATGCACCCCATGAGCAGCCAAAGGGGGAGAGGGGAAATCCTTCTGAAAAATCTGTCACAGGTTGGAAAGACCAAACCCAAACATCCCCAGGTGTGGGAACAATCAGAGCCTGGACGTGCCAGGGCTCCTGGGAATGTGGAAGTGTGTGTTTCAGCAGCTCCCTCCTGAGCTCCCAGGGCAGGGGGATCTTACCTGGAAGCTGTTCTTCTCCCCGCTGCTGTGGCTCTCTATCTCCAGGGCTCTGTGGCTGTCCTGGGGGGTCTGTGAGCGAGGGGGGCTGCACACAGCACGCAGCAGTCAGCTTCCCACGGCACCCTGCTGAGTGTGCTGCCACCCCAGCCACCCCCTGACCCCCAGCCCTGCCCACACGCTGCTGGGCCCTGGCCCTGCCACAGGAACAGGCAGCCAGCAAGGACTGAAGTGGGGCTTGGCTTCAATCCCCACCAGCCAGGCAGCTCCACATCCCTCTGTGGAGTTTGAGTCCTGCAGTTTGGGTTCTTCCAAACACCATTTAGGCTGGAGACCTCAGAATCCAACCCATGGCACTGCCTGCCCAGGGCTGAGCTCCTGTGTGACACTTGTGGAAATGTGCTCACATGGAAAGCCACAGCACCCCGTGTAAATGTGTGTCACAGAACCAGGCACCCGTACTGAACACATGCATGCAAATGCACTTGTGTCCCTGCCTCTGGCACGCCCTGCTGTGCCTGGCAGCCCCTCTAGGCCTGGCAGGGGCCCTGCTCACCTGTCACAGTGGGAGCTCTCCCTGGAGCTGCTCCTGCCCGACTCGTGCTGGGCGTCCAGCAGGATCTTCTCCATGTCACCGTTGTGGATGGAGAGCGAGGCTGGCACCTGCTCCTGGCTGCCCCCAGAGCCCGAGCTGCCACTGCCACTGCCACTGCCATTGCTGCTGAAGTGCAGCTCCACCCAGGAGCCTGTGGGCACAGGGAGAGCTCAGCCTGTGCTGGGCTGATGTGGCAGCAATGTGGATTCTGTCCCCTCTGTTAAACCAGCTGGGGCAGTGCCCCTGATCTCCTGGCACACATTATCTGCTCATGGGCCAACTTTAAACCAGCTGGGCAATCATCTTTATCTTTCCACAGCCCCTCCTCCCCTCCAGGAGATATCTCCTGTTAATGGGCCATTGTTAAAAACCAGGTGTGGCAGTGATCCTTATCGCTGTGGGAATATCTCCTGCTAATGGGCCATTGTTAAAAACTGGGTGTGGCAGTGATCCTTCTCTCTGTGGGAATATCTCCTTATAATGGGCCATTGTTAAAAAATGGGTGTGGCAGTGATCCTTCTCTCTGTGGGAATATCTCCTGATAATGGGCCATTGTTAAAAACCAGGTGTGGCAGTGATCCTTCTCTCTGTGGGAATATCTCCTGTTAATGGGCCATTGTTAAAAAACAGCTGGGCAATCGTCTTTATCTTCCCACAGCCCATCCTCCCTCCAGGAGATATCTCCTGTTCATGGCCAATGAGTCCCAGGGCATGGCTGATAAAATTCCATCATCCCACTGGGAGATGCTCCAGCCAGGGGAGGAGCCAAGCCTTTCCTACCCAGATAAAAACTGAGATTTGGACACCAAGGCACCTTCTTTCCACTGGATTCCAGAGGAAAACCAGACCTTCCCACATCATCCCTGGAGCTTCAGAGGAAACTGCACCTTCTCCAGGAGCACTGCTCCAGCTGAACCACATCTGCCCCTGCAGGAGGATGCAGCCACCATGGAATGGGACTGCTGCCAACACCCTGACTGACTGACGGGTGTCAGCTTGGATTCTGACTCTGGCAGGGTTTGGGATTGTTCTGTGTAATACTGCATTGCTATTTTAATTTTCCTAGTAAAGAACTGTTATTCCTATTCCCATCTCTTTCCCTGAGAGCCCCTTAATTTCCAAATTACAATAATAATTAGGAGGGAGAGGGTTTACATCCTCTATTTAAAAGAGAAGATCCTGCCTTTATTGGCAGACACCTGTCCTTAAACCAGGGCACAGGAACACAGGGCCAGCCCTGCCCCCAGCCCATCACCAGCCTGGAATGCAGAGTGCAGAGGCCTGAGCTGGGAAGGCTCACAAGGCTGGGCAGCAGCTGCTCAGTACATTGTGTTTCTCTCTGCACATACAGATCTTTTATTTTGGGATATATCCCGTTTTTATTGCTCAACATAGGTGGCAGTCAAAATAACGTAAGGACTTTTGCTGCCAAAGCTGTTATCCATTTATTGAAAGTATTTTGTGCTCCAGAGCCCAGGCACTGCTTTGAGCAGCCTTCTTGCAGTCCCATTTGTAGGTGCTGCTGTTGAGCAACAGCGGGTGTGTGGCAAGGGCTGTCATGGGTTTGCTGCTGGCAGTATATTTAACACGGTCACATGGGCTTTGTTTTCCTAAGGGAGGGAAAAACAACTCCCTCCTGGGCAGGGACAGCTCCCTGCAGGGCCTGGGGCTGCTCCCTCCCCTACAGAGTCCTGGAATGGTTTGGGTGGGATGGGACCCCAAATCCCCCCAGTGCCACCCCAAAGGCAGGGACACCTTCACTGTCCCAGTGTCCAACCCCAGTGTCCAGCCTGGCCTTGGCACTGCCAGCCACAGCAAAGCTGAGAATTCCATCCCAGCTCCCAGGGAATGATTCCTGCCCAAATGCCATCCAGCCCTGGCAGTGAGAAACCATTCCCTGTGTCCTGTCCCTCCATCCCCTTGGAAACGAGCTCAGGGGGCAGAAAATACCTGAATTACACAAATTCAGGAATCCCCTGTGGAACAGATGTGGCCCAGCACAGCAGTGCAGTGAGGACAGGAGGGCAGGGGGAGCTCCCCAAACTCTGGGGAGGGATGTCTAAGGAACAGACAGGGAAAGGGACAGACAGGGACAGAGGTGCTGGCTGGGAATGAGGGCTCAGGGAACAGAGGCACAGCTGGCACAGCTGGAGCTGCAGGGGCCCTGCCAGCCCGCACAGCTGGCAGAGCAGCACTGCAGGAATGCACTGGGGAGAAACCAGCAGGGCTCAGACATAGACACCCCAGATATCCCGGCTGGGAGGAGACCCAGGGCTCCAAAACCAAACGGGGACAGCACAAAGCTGAACTGCCCCGTGTGCGTGGACAACATGAGTGTCTCCTTTCAAACACAGACACCAACACCTGCACAGCCCGAGTGCCACAAACCTGGAGAAAACACTCCAGGGAACCTGGAGAAAACATTCCAGGGAACCTGGAGAAAACATTCCAGGGAGCCTGGATAAAACATCCCAGGAAACCTGGATAAAACATTCCAGAAAACCTGGATAAAAACATTCAAGAAAACCTGGATAAAACATCCCAGGAGCCTGGATAAAACATTCCAGGCCACCGAGTCCGGGAGAGACGCTTCTCTCGCCCAGCCCTTTCCCTTCTCTCGGTTTGTTTTTTGGGTTTGTTTGGGATTTGTCCCTGCTCGTGACAGCGCTGGCATGTCGCAGGGAGCGTGTCCAGAGCCACACCAACCCTTCCCGGCCCTTTCCCGAAATCTGCGCGAGCCCAAGGCGTTTCCAAAGAACGAGCGCAAGCTCTGGGCTCGGATGAAGACTGCAGCTGCCCAAGTCTCGCTGGGAACGCGGGGCAAAGCAGGGAGGGCACGGGCTGCGGCAGGAGGGGAGAGAAGCTGCGCTGTGCAATGCTCCGCTTCCCTGCTCCTCTCGGGCAGGAAGGCAGCAGCGGCACAGGCTGTGTCGCGATTACAGACACGGGCCGTGCTTTCACGGAGCAGCAGCGCACAGCCCGGGCCGGACTGACCGGACAGCGGGGTCCGACACGGGCACAGGGTCCCACGGGGCCCTGCGAGCTCAGACCGCCCGCGAAGCCGCCCCTGCTCCAGCGGGATTCCGCACAGAGCGCCCCTTGAACCGCGACAGGCACCGCGCCCCCGCGCTGCGATCGCTCCTTTCCCGGCCATTTAACACGGCACCGGCCCGGCCCGGCCCGCGACAGACGGCGCTGCTCCTGCCGCAATCAGCGAATATCGCGACACAGGCGGGCCCCGCGCCGGTCCGGCCGCAGAGCCGGCAGTGCCGCCCCCATCGCGCGGTGTCCCCGCGGTGTCCCCGCCGTGTCCCCGCCGTGTCCCCGCGGTGCCGCGGCCTTACCCTGCAGGTTCTCCTCGGCCGGGCTCTGTCGCGACATGGCGGGCGGGCGGCCGGGCACGCACTGACCGCGGCACCGCCCGCGCGCTGCGCCGCCGCGCCGCCCGTGACGTCAGAGGCGCGCCAAGCGCCCATTGGCCCGCGCTGCGGGGCGGGGCGGGGCGGGGCGGAGGGGCGCGCGCTCCCTCAGCGCCCCCCGGGCCGCCATGATGGCGGGGGGCCGGGATAGCGGGGACGGTTCCCGCAGGATATTCCTCATAACATCCCTCACGACATCCCTCATGATATCCCTCACGATATCCCTCACGACATCCCTGCAGGAGATCCCTCACGACATCCCGCAGGAGATCCCTCACGACATCCCGCTCTCTGCCCGCTGAGCGCTCCGCTCGCAGCGCCGCCCGCCTCCCTCCCGGCGCTTCGGAGTCACCCCGGGGAGCAGAGAGGATTTCAGAGACATGCAGGGGATTTCAGGAGCAGACACGGTTTTTTCCCCTTTTCCAAAATCACAGCTTGCGGCCGCTAAGCCAGCCCCGACAGCGAATCATAAATTACCTTAAAATAGGTGATAATCACACAGTGGTTGAGTTGGAAGGGACCCACAAGCATCAGCCCTGCACAGAACAGCCCCAAGAACATTAATAAATAATCATAATTAATAATAAATAAATTGTAATAAATAATAAATCTTCTCGTTTTGGTCTTTAATTGACGCGATGCCATCAGGTCTCTGTGGACAGCGGGAACCACTCAACTTGTGTTGTTATTTGAAAGCAGATACTGATTTACTGCTGGGACTTTGTAAAGACAAATGCATTAAACCTGTTTTTGTTAAGCCGAAGTATTAACTCAAAGCGTTCAGGCTTTTTTGTCTTGGCTGGGATTGTTTTCCCTTGCACCCTTCCGCAGCCGAGTCACAAAGCCCAAGTGGAATACAACAGTAAATTGTGAGTTATCGCAATAGTGAGGAATATTAATATTGCCGTGTAACCTCCTGCAAGGTCGGGATGTTGTGGGCATTACACACAGCCGATGGTAAAGGGAATGGAACAGTTCTGTTCTAAGGAGCTCGGGGAAGAATGGTCCAGGGCAGAACAGAAGTTTTGTTTCAAGTGGGAAAATGCGGATGTTCTCTGTGCGGTCACTGCCGCTCGTCCCGCAGCGCTCTGCTGCTCCCTGCTGTGCTGCGGGCACGGAGCGCGGGCGGCGCCGCGGGTGTCCCGCCGGGATAACCCCGGGATTGCTCGGGAATGTGCCCCTCTAAGGCAGCACTGCGGGTGTCCCGCCGGGATAACCCGGGATTGCTCCCTGCTGGGATAACTCCGGGATTGCTCCCTGCTGGAATAACTCCGAGATTGCTCCCTGCTGGAATAACTCCGAGATTGCTCCCTGCTGGAACCCCGGGATTGCTCCCTGCTGGAATAACCCCGGATTCCTTGGGAATGTGCCCCTCTGGGGCAGCGCCGCGGGTGTCCCGCTGGAATAACCCCGGGATTGCTCGGGAATGTGCCCCTCTAAGACAGCACTGCGGTTATCCTGCTGGAATAACCCCGGGATTGCTCCCTGCTGGAATAACCCCGAGATTGCTCCCTGCTGGAATAACTCCGAGATTGCTCCCTGCTGGAACTCCGGGATTGCTCCCTGCTGGAATAACCCCGGGATTCCTCGGGAATGTGCCCCTCTGGGGCAGCGCCGCGGGTATCCCGCTGGAATAACCCCGGGATTGCTGCTGTGCCCCTCTGGGGCAGCACTGCGGTTATCCTGCTGGAATTCTGGAATTCCTCTCTGCAGAACCCCGGGATTCCCGGGAATGCGCCCCTCTGGGGCAGCGCTGCGGGTTATCCCTGCTGGAATTCCAGGATTCCTCCCTGCAGAACCCCGGGATTCCTCCCTGCTGGAATTCCGGGATTACTCCCTGCTGGAATTCCGGGATTCCTTGGCAATGTGCCCCTCTAAGGCAGCACTGCGGGTTATCCCTGCTGGAATTCCGGGATTCCTCCCTGCAGAGCCCCGGGATTCCCGGGAATGTGCCCCTCTAAGGCAGCACTGCGAGTTATCCCTGCTGGAATTCCGGGATTCCTCCTGCAGAGCCCCGGGATTCCCGGGAATGTGCCCCTCTCCTCGGCTGTGTGAGGATCGGGAACTCAGCGCTGCCCTCACACAACGAGGGGACCCGGCTCAGGAGGACAGGGGTCATGGAATCACAGAATCCCAGATTGGTTTGGGTTGAAGGGAGCCCAAATCCCCCCAGTGCCACCCCTGCCATGGCAGGGACACCTTCACTGTCCCAGTGCTCCAGCCCCAGTGTCCAGCCTGGCCTTGGGCACTGCTCTTTCATCAGTCACTGGGTGAACGCTTTTATTTTCAAGTAAAATTTGGTGGCAAAACGTTCGGGTTATTGAGGGAAACGCCCTGTGCTGTGATCAGGAAACATTGTGACTTTTCCTGTTGTTGGATGAAGTCCTTCAAAGGTTGTTGATTCATCACACTGTGATCCTCTGCACAGCCGGGACTCACTCTAATCTTACTGACTTGCATGTCACAGACCAATCATGTATTGATTAATTCTGTTTAAGCCAGTGACCCATCTCCTCCACAGACTAACTAAGGCAGTGATCTGAGTGTGGGGTCACGCTTGCTGCTCACACAGCTTCAGCTTTGGGTTTGGTTTTCAGCCTCTGGGCTGGGCCTGACATGAGGGCTCAGCCCAGCTGGGAGGGACACACATTTCAGGCATTGCACAGAAGGTGTTTGTAATCCCAAACCAGGGATAAACGTGCATTAGTTTAGAAATGGATAATATTCACTGACAATTCTTTGCTTTCTTGCTAATAAAAATCAAAGTAACCCACCCACTTCCCAGTGGTACAATGTGAAACAGTGGGAATTTCAGATTTGGGAAAATGTGCCTACAACTCCCTGGCAGGAGGGGACAGCAGGAGAGATTTGGGATCTGGGAACAGGAACAGGAGCAGAGGGAACAGCTCAGGCTGGGCAGGGGAGGGCAGGGTGGGCACCAGCAGGAATTTCCCCATGGAAAGGGAGCTCAGGGATTGGAACTGCCCAGGCAGGGCTGGATCCCATCCCTGGAGTGTCCCAGGAACTCCTGGAGGTGGCACCGAGAGCTCTGGACAGGGTGGGGATGGGCAGAGGGTGGCCTCGCTGGGCTGGGAGGGCTTTCCCCAAATGATTCTGGATTCTGTGAGTGTTGCTCTCCTGTGCAGGCACAGGCTCAAGCCCTGCTGAAACCTGAGCACTCTGTGTCTCCATCCACCAGGGGCTGGTCATTAACCTCCCTGGCTGCTCTGGAAACTGAGCCGTACGTGTGTTTTGTGCTGAGCATTTCTGGGAATAAGGTTCATCATTAACCACCCAGCTGAGTCCTTTCTGAGCTGCTGCTCACCCAGGCTGCTGTGGGACAGTGCAAGGTGTCCCTGATGAGCCTTAAGGTCCCTTGCAGCCCAGACCCTCCTGTGATTTTCTGTTCTGTGATTCTGTTCCGTTGGAGTTAGTGCAGCAGCCGTGTCCGTGGTGTGGCTGTGCTGCGGGTCCTGGGCCACCTCTGCCCCATTCCCCAGCAATGCCCACACACTCACTTTGTGTGGCTGCAGGGGTGACTGATCCCTGCCTGACCTGAGCCCAGTGTCACAGTGAGCTCAGGCCCCTGTGCTGCCACAGCTGGACTCAAACCAGGGCTTAAACCCTGTGCTGCTTTGCTTTTCAGTCTCACATTGGAAGAAACTCCGACCACTTCCAGTGAGAACCAGAAAAGCAGAGCATGAAAATTCTTTCAGCTCTTCTTTCCTTACTGAGTGCAAGTTTTTAAAGCCCATTCCCATTTTTGTACAGCTCAGCCCATGGAAGCTGCCAGAGGAATGCTTCTCCTGAGCACTTGCCAGCTGAAAAACAAACCCCAGTTCTCTGAGTGATGCAAACCACTGCTGGGCTCTTGCTGTAGGTCTTACAACACTGCCTGGGACGTGACTTGTTTTGTTTACAAACTCCCACAAAGTGTTGCAATTCAGCTCTAAAAATAGAAAACAGTTTCATTTATCCCAGAGCCGCTGTTGTCACAGCTCTCAGCCACACCAAGCCTGTTGTCCCCAAGTGCTGCTGCGTGTTCCCTTGGCAAAGGACAGCTGAGCAGGGAACAGGCAGGAGGAACACAGCACTGGTGATCCACAAAAACAGGAACAGCTTTCTAAGGAATCCGGTTAGCAGTCACATGGTTCGTGTCCTGCACAGCTGAGAGCTTTGGATGGAGGGAAACTGAAGATTTTCAATGCAAAGTTCCAGATACTTAGCTATTGTTTAAGGGGGAAACCCCTCCTTTCTAAAAGTGAAACTGTGCTCCAGGGTAGGTTCCTGCTCCCCAGCCCTGCACTCAGATGACTCTGCCATTCCTGTCAGCAGTTCATGGATTCACACTGGGAACAGTTCCCAGTGGCCTTCACTGTTTCTCATGTCAGGAAGACACGAAATCAAACAAATATGCCCTATAACCTATTTGCTTGTAGAGAGCTTTGTGGTGTGGGGCTGTCAGAAGTACCTTGTACCCAAATGCATTTATTTTATGTGTATTTGTGACTCGGTTCTGATGGAAAGGGGAATTTTCAGTGGGTGAGTGAATATTGACAATGGGTATTTCCTCAGCAGGAGTGGGATACAGCACACTGGGGGCTACAGACCTGATTTATACCCATGGAGGATTTTATACGTGTGCAGGGCTGGAACTGGATGGGATTTAAGGTCCCTTCCAGCCCAGAGGAGCCTGTGATTCCATGATGCTGTAACTTGATCCCATCTCCTTTGCTAGGAGCAAGAGCTGTCTTTAAATCCAAATATCCTTCAATCCCCCCTGCCCTTTTCAGCAATGCAGCCCGGCTGGAGGAGCAGCTCCCTGCGGGTTCCAGCTGTGCTGGGTGCAGAGCTTTGGCTTCCTGACCCAGCTGGAAATGCCCATCCCAGCTGGAAATGCTGATCCCAGCTGGAATTGCCCATCCCAGCTGGAAATGCTGATCCTCGCAGGAGCATGGAGTCCTGAGCACCAGAGAGCATGAGTGGAGCAGCATCCTCACCGGGATGGGATGGGATGGGATGGGATAATGGGATGGGATAATGGGATGGGATGGGATGGGATGGCTCTGGAATCAGGGCCAGTGCTGGGATCAGGGAAGGGAGGGCTCTGGAATGAGGAGCAGTGCCTGGCTCAGGAAGGGAGGGAGGGCTCAGGAATCAGGAGCAGTGCCGGGATCAGGAGGAAGGGAGGGCTCAGCATCACAGCCGTGCTGAGATCAGGAGGGAGGGCTCTGGAATCAGGAGCATCCCCGCTCCGGAGGGAGGGAGGGCTCAGGAATCAGGAGCAGTGCCGGGATCAGGAGGGAGGGCTCTGCAATCAGGAGCAGTGCCGGGATCAGGAGGAAGGGAGGGCTCAGGAATCAGGAGCAGTGCCGGGATCAGGAGGGAGGGCTCTGGAACCGGTAGCAGTGCCGGGATCAGGAGGGAGGGCTCTGCAATCAGGAGCAGTGCCGGGATCAGGAGGGAGGGCTCTGCAATCAGGAGCATCCCCGCTCCGGAGGGAGGGCGCGCTCAGCATCCCCGGCGCTGACGCTCCCGCTGCAGCGCTCCGCAATGGCTGTGCCCGCCGGCGCTGAGCTCATCCCGCAGCCTGCCGGCCTCACCTGCCCTTAGCTCTGCTCGGACCCGCCTCCGCACTACCTGGTGAGCACATTTTACTCTATACTTGCGGGATTTTTAGTGGTTTTTATTTTATTTTCCTTCTCCGTCCTCTCGGTTCTTCCCTGGACCAATCGATGCATCATCACTCCTCATCTGATCCTCCTGTTCAGAGGACAGGGATGGAAAATAGAACCGTATGCAGCAGGGATGGATTATTTTTTCTGTCTTTTTGCAGTGTGAATCATAAAAATGGTTTTAAATGTGTCTGCTGGAGCATTGTACAGCTTTTATCAGGAGTGCAGTGCAGGCAGGGACTCCCTCGGTGTGCAGCATGAGGGAGAGAGGTTTCTGCCTACCTGTGCCACTTAATTAGTGCCTACCTGTGTAATGTAAAAATAAATATGGACATAATGTGTGATTGATAGACGGATAGATAGATAGATAGATAGATAGATAGATAGATAGAGACACAGACAGACAGATTTGTTGCACATTTGCTGCTGCCTAAAGGCCCTGTGGGCTCTGTTTTCAGACATTTGGCACTCTGTGTTTGAGGTTGTTTCCCCGTCCTCCCTCGGGGCTGGATGGAGCCGTGGCTCTGATGGGCAAAGCTTTGCTCTCGGTGCCAGGAAGGGGATGGCTCTGCCTGGCACCAGGGCCCAGCTGCACCCTGCTGCGCGTTTGTCCCTCGGGACTGCAGGGCCTCTGTGCCGTGTGTGAGGCACTGGGAGTGCCAGGTCCGTGCTGAGCCTCCTCTGCAGCTGAGGTGCTGCTGCCTGGGGCAGCACGTGCCCTGATGGACTGCTGGGACAATAATCTGTGTGTGTGCTCACCGAGGAACTGATCTGGCATTTCCTGTTCGCTGAACTCTGTGCTGCGTGTCTCAGAACTGCTTCCCATGGCAGCCCTGTCCCCACGGGGAAATCACTCCTGTCCCCACGGGGAAACCATCCCTGTCCCCACGGGGAAATCACTCCTGTCCCCACGGGGAAACCATCCCTGTCCCCATGGGGAAATCACTGATGTCCCCACGGGGAAATCACTGCTGTCCCCACGGGGAAACCATCCCTGTCCCCATGGGGAAATCACTCCTGTCTCCACGGGGAAATCACTGCTGTCCCCACGGGGAAACCATCCCTGTCCCCACGGGGAAACCATCCCTGTCCCCACGGGGAAATCACTCCCTGTCTCCACGGGGAAACCATCCCTGTCCCTACGGGGAAACCATCCCTGTCCCCACGGGGAAACCATCCCTGTCCCCATGGGGAAACCATCCCTGTCCCCATGGGGAAACCATCCCTGTCCCCACGGGGAAACCATCCCCTGTCCCCTATGGGGAAACCATCCCTGTCCCCAAGGGGAAACCATCCCTGTCCCCGTGGGAAACCATCCCTGTCCCTACAGGGAAACCATCCCTGTCCCCACGGGGAAACCATCCCTGTCCCCAAGGGGGAAACCATCCCTGTTCCCATGAAGAAACCACCCCTGGCAGTGCCCAGGGCCAGGCTGGATGGGGCTTGGACCCCTGGCAGAGCTGTCCCTGTCCGTGGTAGGGCTGGAATGGATGAGCTTTAAGGTCCCTCACAACCCAAACCTGTCCGAGCTTTTCATTCTATTCTGTGCTATTTAACCTAAGAAAGATAAAGTTTTTTTATTTTTCTTTCCTGCTGCTTGCTGCCTCTCAGTCATTTTAAACGTGATTTATCTCATCTAGATTACTTTTCAGCTCATGGGATGCCTCTACTGACACTGCTAAAAATGGAGGCAGAAATTAGAAAGCACATTGCAGTTGGGTTGACTTTTGCCTGTCATTTCACACATTGTGATACAGCCAGAGAAGTGTGTGTAGTACAAAATAATAATTTCCTGGCAAGAAAGACTCACAGCTGCCAGCCTGGGCTCTCAGCTGACATGCAGCATCCTTGAGCTGCCACCTCTCTGCACTTGGGCTCGGTCTGTCTGTGTGAGGGCTGGCTGGTGTTTGATATGTGCTCAGGAACTGGAGGTTTCTCAGGGACTGGAGGATTATTGGCTTTGCAGTGGAATTGCTGCCTGGTTTGTGTTGGCTTTTGGCAGCTTCCTGACTCAAATCCCTTGTTCTTCACCTGCAAATACCAGGCTGGTAGGAATTTTGGTGTTTGCAGAGGTGATTAAAAGGCCAATGTATGGGGCCACAAGAATGGCCTGACTGGAGGAAAGTGCATTTGTCACCAGGTTCCTGATGGAAAAAACAACACCCCCCTGGAATAAGCCTTTAGAGAATGTGCTGAAGGCTCATGGGTTGTCTTGACAAATACCAGTCTGGGATATATTTGTGGAACTGTGTGCCTGTAAATCCCTCCCTTGGTTATGCTCAGTTGTCAACACCTCCCACGTGGTGAAGTTCCACCAAGTTTCCCAGTGCACTGTCAGTTTACATGAAGAGTAAAACTTTGCTTTGCATTTTTTCCCCCTAAAATGCATCTCTAAAATATTACTTTTTATTGCAGATGGCTTGAATTCAAAGTAGCACCAGCAAATGAATGTTAACAAGTGAAGTCCTTTAAATAATGATCTTTAACAATTTCCCTTAAAACACATGTTCTCAGCTTGTCACCTTCTGTGCTGCAGCTCTTCATGTATGATCAGGGACAGAGGCTCAGTTTAAATGGAAAACTAATTTAGAAAGCAGATCCTCAACATTTTACACATCCTCGTTGACTGGAATGTAGGATTTGAAACCATCCAACCACTCTGGCAGTGAGATTCTAACAGCACTGAACAATTTAAAGACACATAACAACATTTGTATGAATATATTTTGTGGTAAAAGCAGACAAATATTAGCCAATGCTTCATAGAAATCCCAATGAATTCACTCGTGGGATCCTGTCTTTATTTGCCCACAGTGGTCCAGGAGCATGAACCTGCATGCAGAGTTCAGAGAGCTTCCTTCTCCCCAGAGCAGGGAGTGCTGCCTGCTGCAGTGACAAAGTGCTGCTCCATTTCTGGCAATCATTTAACCTGGAAATCAAATTCCTGATTTACCTTTGCAGTTACAGCCAAACGTGCCATGCCCAGATAAACCCCCAAAGGAACTGAGTGGAATTCTGTAGAAATGACTCTCATGGAGAATGGCCTGGTGGCAGATGTTTGAAGGTCTCTTCACTCTGTGCAGAGCTGCAGTTTTGGGCAGGCACTGCTGCTCAGGGGTTGGTTATTGCAGGCACTCCTGCTCAGGGCTTTGTTACTCACTGCTGCTGCAGAACTGAGATGAGGGTTCAGTGGGTTTCACAAGAGGAGCAGGGGCAGAGCCTGAGGTGACACAGCTGGAAAAGGTTTCAGAGGATGTCTGCAGGGCAAATGGCTTTTCCCAGACACACAGGCCAGCAGCAGGGAGCCGTGGCTTTCCTTGAATCCAGAGGAGATCCTGGGGCTGCAGCTGTTGCACTGGTGCTGTGGTCACTCGACCTTGGCAAGGTCATGGCCAACAGGGGCTCTACAAAAGGGTCACTTTAACTGCAGAAAGTGTCTTTTCCACGCCCTCACCTCATGTTCTGGCTGTGTTTCCCCTGTTGGTGGTTCCAGCTCAGCAGGGCTGCCCCGGCAGGGGCTGCAGGACTCTGGGAGGGGATCATGGGAAGGGGGCAGGCAGGGGCTGGTGTTTCATAGCCTGGGGCTGTGCTTGGATAACTGACCCCAAGGTGTGGATGAACCAAAACTTATGAAAGTGTAAAACTCATGACTGGGATCCATCAGGGATTTGATTTGGGGGCAGCCCCATCCAGGCTCTGCACTGCCCAAGGTGGATCCTTTCAATAAATTCCTATTTTATCCCTTTTGCTGTGCCCAGTCTCTGTTCCAGCTCAGCAGTAAATTCCTATTTTATCCCTTTTGCTCTGCCCAGTCTCTGTTCCAACTCAGCCTTTCACAATAATGGGATGGTCTGGGCTGGGGGGCTCCTCACATTCCTGTCACCATCCAGGTTTTACCCTCAGTGCAGTGAGCGTCACTGTCCATGGTTCTGCTGTGCCGTGTCCCTGTCCATGGTCCCTGGTGTGCAGTGTCATTGTCCATGGTCCCTGCTCTGCAGTGTCACTGTCCATGGTCCCTGCAGTGCCGTGTCACTGTCCATGGTCCCTGCTGTGCAGTGTCACTGCCCATGGTCTCTGCTGTGCAGTGTCCCTGTCCATGGTCCCTGCTGTGCCGTGTCACTGTCCATGGTCCCTGCAGTGCCGTGTCACTGTCCATGGTCCCTGCTGTGCAGTGTCACTGTCCATGGTCCCTGCTGTTCCGTGTCACTGTCCATGGTCCCTGCTGTGCAGTGTCACTGTCCATGGTTCTGCTGAGCCGTGTCCCTGTCCATGGTCCCTGCTGTGCAGTGTCACTGTCCATGGTCCCTGGTGTGCAGTGTCATTGTCCATGGTCCCTGCTCTGCAGTGTCACTGTCCATGGTCCCTGCTGTGCAGTGTCACTGTCCATGGTTCCTGCTGTGCAGTGTCACTGTCCATGGTCCCTGCTGTGCGGTGTCCCTGTCCATGGTCCCTGCTGTGCAGTGTCACTGTCCATGGTTTCTGCTGTGCAGTGTCACTGTCCATGGTCCCTGCTGTGCCATGTCACTGTCCATGGTCCCTGCTGTGCAGTGTCACTGTCCATGGTTCCTAGTGTGCAGTGTCGCTGTCCATGGTCCCTGCTGTGCCATGTCCCTGTCCATGGTCCCTGCTGTGCAGTGTCGCTGTCCATGGTCCCTGCTGTGCAGTGTCGCTGTCCATGGTTCCTAGTGTGCAGTGTCACTGTCCATGGTCCCTGCTGTTCCGTGTCACTGCCCATGGTCTCTGCTGTGCAGTGTCACTGTCCATGGTCCCTGCTGTTCCGTGTCACTGTCCATGGTTCCTGCTGTGCAGTGTCGCTGTCCATGGTCCCTGCTGTGCAGTGTCGCTGTCCATGGTCCCTGCTGTGCAGTGTCGCTGTCCATGGTTCCTAGTGTGCCATGTCACTGTCCATGGTCCCTGCTGTGCAGTGTCACTGTCCATGGTCCTGCTCTGCAGTGTCACTGTCCATTGTCCCTGCTGTTCCGTGTCACTGTCCATGGTTCCTAGTGTGCAGTGTCACTGTCCATGGTCCCTGCTGTTCCGTGTCACTGTCCATGGTCCCTGCTCTGCAGTGTCACTGTCCATGGTCCCTGCTGTTCCGTGTCACTGCCCATGGTCTCTGCTGTGCAGTGTCACTGTCCATGGTCCCTGCTGTTCAGTGTCACTGTCCATGGTTCCTAGTGTGCAGTGTCCCTGTCCATGGTCCTGCTGTGCAGTGTCACTGTCCATGGTCCCTGCTGTGCAGTGTCCCTGTCCATGGTCCTGCTGTGCAGTGTCACTGTCCATGGTCCCTGCTGTGCAGTGTCACTGTCCATGGTCCCTGCTGTTCCGTGTCCCTGTCCATGGTCTCTGCTGTGCAGTGTCACTGTCCATGGTCCCTGCTGTGCAGTGTCACTGTCCATGGTCCCTGCTGTGCAGTGTCACTGTCCATGGTCCCTGCTGTTCCGTGTCACTGTCCATGGTCCCTGCTGTGCAGTGTCGCTGTCCATGGTCCCTGCTGTTCCGTGTCACTGTCCATGGTTCCTAGTGTGCAGTGTCCCTGTCCATGGTCCCTGCTGTGCAGTGTCACTGCCCATGGTCCCTGCTGTGCAGTGTCACTGTCCATGGTCCCTGCTGTGCCATGTCGCTGTCCATGGTCCCTGCTCTGCAGTGTCACTGTCCATTGTCCCTGCTGTGCCGTGTCACTGTCCATGGTCCCTGCTGTGCAGTGTCGCTGTCCATGGTCCCTGCTGTGCAGTTTCCCCTCCCAGCGCCAGGCTCGGGGCCCTTGTGCTGGATCTGAGATACAAGGGAATGCTCTTGAAGGAAAATTGATTTGTTGTGTAGTATAACAAGCAACTGGAAAACACTCAATGGTCAGAATTTATCCGTTCAATAACAACAACAACAACAACAACAACAACAACAACAACAATAATAATAATAATAATAATAATAATAATAATAATAATAATAATAATAGTAATATAATGCCTGCAGTGGTTAAAAGCCCTTACTCTCCAATCAAAATGCCTTTGGGATTCCTACTGTGGCTACTAATGGCTAATTAAAAATTTGCTGTACTGGTAGATCCTTGAGCCCTCCACATTCCCAGCTGTCCCTGAAGGATCTGGGGTGGATTTGGGGTTTGTGAGCCAGCCCTGGTCCTTGCCAGAGCTGTTCTGCAGGGCTGGCAGGGTTCCTGGCACCCCTAGCCCCATCCCAACCCCTCTGCCCTGCCTCTGCCCCCTCCCCTTTTGAAACAGGCAGTGGGGAAAGGGGCTCAGCCTGGGGAAAAGGAGCCTCAGGGTTGGACTCTGCTAGATATTGGTAGAAAATATTTCATGGAACGCCCATCCAGCCCTGCCCCAGGCTGGTCAAAGGGTGTGTGGATGTGGCAGGTGGGAACATGGTCAGGGGTGGCCTTGGCTGTGCTGGGCTGGCATCTGAACTCAGTGACCCAGGGGCCTTTTCCAGCCAGAACCATTCCACAATTCTGGGAGTTAGCAGCACAGTCAGAGAAAAATCAAAACCAGGACGGGCTTTGGGTTTAGTTTTCCCCCCTTTCATGAACACACAGCTGGCTCCTGAATTTGCACACGCAGAAATTGCAGTTCCAAGGATTGCAGATCCCAGTTTACAGGGACATAACCAGCACTGCCAAGGCTCTGGGCTTGGCTGGTTTGCAGAGTTGCAGTGGAAGGGGATCTCATTAGGATTTGTCCCCTCAGGATATGCTCAGGGACAGCAGGAGTTCAAGGAGCTGTTGCTTGGTAGGTGTCCCTTGTTACCTGTCAGTCACCCAGCAGGGCCAGCCCTGACCTGGCTCCAGGCGGAGGGAGATCTGCCAGCCAGCACGTCCTAAACAAAGGCGATTTTTTGCTTTCTTTGGTCTGGAATTTTACTTTTTTTTAATTCCTCTCTTACTAAAATATCAGTGTGTGTCCTAGCACTGACATGGTTTTGTCTTGATAAGGTTTTACAACCACAAATCAAGTAAAAAAACAAAGTGGAGAAACAAGCAGTGCAGGAATAGGATATCTCATGGATACAAAGAGGAATGGAAAAGCCAGGAATGCTTAAAGGTTTCCTAGAGCTGTCCTGCAGGAAATGAGAGGTGGGTATGGATGGAGGCAGGAAAAGCAGGGGCACAGGGCTGGGGACAGGCACTGAGGCTGCTGTCAGAGCTCTCATCAAGAGCAGGAGCAGACAAATACAAACATGGTCTTTTTCCCTCAAAGCTGTTTTTTGGTGTTTGGGGAGGCAGGGAGGGTTGGGTGTTTTTTGTTATTATTTTGTTTGTTCTAAGGGAAAATCTGAAACCCTGAAGCTCCTGGGTCTGGTTCCACCTCCTGCCATGGGCAGGGACACCCCCAGTGTCCCAGGTCAGCCCAGCCTGTCCAGCCTGGCCCTGGGTGGCAGGAGAGGTCAGAGTCAGTCTAGCATTGGCAGAGGTGGCACATCCCAGCCCCCAGGAGGATGGGAACGTGAACAGACAGCAAGCTCAATAAAGGACTTGTATAAATTTAGGGGGAAAGCCTTGATGTGAAGCTTCCTCCCCTCCTTTCGCTGAAAACTCCCTGCCATTATGCTGTGGGGGTTCTTTTTCCTTGCAGGAGTTGAGCTGAGGTTTGGGTTTGTTTTACTGTAAGAGCAGTAACAGTTCTGGGAGGGGAGGTTGTTGGTTAGCTCGGTGTTCTGCATAAACATGTGAAAGCAAAGAGAAATAAATGCTCTGCTAAAAATATCACTGCTGTTGTTTAAAAATAAGCCAGCCAACAGCTGAATTTGAGACTGAGGGGTATTACACAGGCAGAAATGTTTCCTTTTCTGCTTCCATTCTGTGCCAACCACCACGGGGGGGTCGGGAGGGTCAGGGAGCTCCGGAGCAGACGTGGCTCCCGGGAAGGGATGTCTGCACAGGCAGGATGTCTCACAGGCAGGGATGTGTGCACAGGCAGGGATGTTTCACAGGCAGGGATGTCTCACAGGCAGGGATGTAGCACAGGCAGGGATGTCTGCACAGGCAGGGATGTTGCACAGGCAGGGATGTTGCTTTACTGGGATGCTGTGCTTGTGGCTCTGAGAACATGATTTCATGTCTTTATTTCATATGAATGAAATGGCTCTGGGAACATGATTTCATGCCTGTTATTTCATATGAATGAGGCTCATCTATTTAAAGTAACCTGTGTGTGAGCTTTGGTCCTTCCAGGTTCCCTGCAGTTCTGAATTCCAAGCCAGCTTGACTTACAGACAGTAAAACTTTTTGAGCTGTTTTTTCATATTCTGATCACCCAATCAGTTTTGTTCCATCTAAATTTTGGCCATCAGCCATGCAGGGCTGGTAGGAGCCATTTGTTACTCCAGTTGTTATTTCATTGCTGTTGTTTTCATGCTCGAACCCATCTCTGGCTCTGAGTTGTGTCCTGCCCACTGCTGACAATAAAGCAAAAATGTGAAGTGAAAACCAGACTGGGCCAAACTCTCCCCTGGAGGTCAGAGCCTGGTGTCATTTCCTCTGCAGCCCCAGCAGGTCCCTGCTTCCCTGGGATGCTCAGTGCAGTGAGCACTCCCAGCCAGCCTGCCCTCAGAAATGCCACTGTCCCACTTGGTGTCTCCTCGTGAGCAGAGGGCTCTGAGGGAGCTCAGAGAGAGCAGCTCTGTGGGAAATGTCACATCTGGCAGCCTTGCAGCACCTCTTCAGGAAGTTTCATTTGGGTGCTGAAATATTTGCAATATTCTTGCTGGGATACAGGATTTGTTTTGGTTTTTTTAAAAAAAATTGCAACACATCGACTTTGAAGATGAAGCATATAAATTATTTTTAGCATTTGCTGCTAAGTCATCAGAGATGATAAAGGAGAAAGAGCAACATTTATAGCTCCTTCTCTTTGGCAACAGCAGAAAAACCCCATCCTCCTTCCTGGCTGAGTAAGGAGATTTCCTCAAAGTTGATCTCACAACACTTGCAGAGCCACCCTGCCAAGGCAGGGACACCTCCCAGTCCCAACTCCAGCCCCAGTGTCCAGCCTGGCCTTGGGCACTGCCAGGGATCCAGGGGCAGCCACAGCACATCTGGGAATTCCATCCCAGCTCCCAGGGAACAATTCCTGCCCAAATCCCATCCAAATCTACCCACTGTCAGCTTAGAGCCTCTCCCTGTGTCCTGTCCCTCCATCCCTGTCCCCAGTCCCTCTCCAGCTCTCCTGGAGCCCTTCAGGCCCTGGCAGGGGCTCTGAGCTCTCCCTCATCCTTCTCCTCTCCAGTGAGGCCCCCCAGCTCTCCCAGCCTGGCTCCAGAGGGGCTCCAGCTTCAAAATAAGGCTTTAAAATTCTTGATTTTAATTAAACATAAGTGCTTCTAAAAATTAAAATGCCATTCTAAAACATTTCATTTTCGTTTTTGACAGCATCTCAATTTCTCATCTTAATGTTTTGACTAAAATGATCCAGAAATAAATCCATCATCAAAAAATGCTCCAGGCAGCTGTGTGAGGGTTGGAGTGCCCATCCCTGGAGGTGTCCAAGGAAGGACTGGAGTGCTCTGGGCTGGGGACAAGGTGGGGATGGGCACAGGCTGGACTCCAAGGGCTGGGACTCCTTCCCCAAGCTGAACAACTCTGTGATCCTGTGTGTCAGACATTCCTTGTGCTGCAGGAGGGTCACTGGAACCTCAGGCACTGCCGTGCAGCAGTGATTGCCCTTTTTCAGAAGGGAAAGGAAAGGCAGAGGAGCAGCAGGTCTGGCCTCCATGGCAACAGCAGCAGCTCTGGCTGTGCTCAGTGCTCAGCCCTGCTGGGGAGCTGCTCCTGAGCACGGGCTTGTTCCCAGAATCTCTGTGGCTACAAGCCCTTGCCAGGCAAGAGAATTGTGTTTCCCCACCCCAGCTGGCAGAGGGGTGTGTGCTGTGCCCTGGGATGCTGCTGGAGAGCCCCAGAGAGCCTGGCCCCGCTGAGAAAGGGGAGCAGGGCAAGCTCTGAGCACTGAAAGTCTCTGCTCAGCTCAAACCACAGAATTCCATTATTTCATTCCCATTCCCTCCTGTTTATTCCCCGCTCTGTTGGAAGCTCCCAGCCCTTGGCATGGTTGGGAGTGGACACTGGGGCTTGGAACAGCCTGGGGTAGTGGAAGGTGTCCCTGCCATGGCAGGGGTGGAGTCACAGGAGCTTTGAGCTCCTTTTCAACCCGACCCAAGCTGGGATTTTAGGGATTTAACAAATCCAGCAGTCAGACTGCTGAAAGAAACGGCTGAGTCTGAGGTGGAGAGGCTGCAGCTTCCCTGGGTCTGACTCCCCTCGCAGAGTGTTCTGGTGCAATTAGGGGCAGTCTGCTGGGTTCTGTCCCTGGGGCTCTGGGCTGGTGCCCCTTCCCTTTGAGCCAGGCCAGTGCACGGGCTGGGAGCAGCAGCTCTGGCAGCAGGAGCTCAGCCCTGCCCTCCTGGGCTTTGGAGGCTCTTTGAAATTGGGATTCTCTAGTGCTTCAGGCTAATATTGATTTTTTTCCCTGTTTTTATTGCTTTTTTATTCAAGTATTCACCTCATGTCTCCTGCATGACATGAAAATTTCATTCTGCTTTCTTACTCATTCACTCATTGAACCCATTCTAAAACTCTCAATTGGATCTTGTATTTCTCTTTTAAAGAAAATGCTGTTCATTGTTTCACACCTGAAAACTGTACCTGATGCTCTCTAATATTTTAGTCTGCAGAGATGTCAGAATTCTGTATGTATCCCTTCTGTATATATGTGTTCTGTGTCTCTGCTGCACCAACTTTTGGCTGCTGCTGGGGCACCCTGTATCTCAAAACCTGATGGTCAGAAGCTTTGTAACCTTGAGGACTTTGTTAAAGCCATGGAAATTTGCAGGATGTGTTTGGGTGCCAGCACAGGAAGCAAAACAAGACAGTCCTTACATGTAAATGGCATCTGCATTTGTGCTTCTAATTAAAAAATCGAAGGGAAAAGCTTTCTGTAATTAAAGGACGTGTTTGTAATTTGTCACAGGCTGGATTCTGGAGCACTTCTGGTTGGATCATTCTGGAAGTAACTTCAGCTTTCCCTCTCCATAGGAGCAGGATCATTGTCCTTTGCCCTGGTCAGAACTGCCATGGGCAGGGGCTCCTCAGGCAGGGGCTCCTATTCCCATTCCCTTTCCATTTCCCATTCCCATTTCCATTTCCCATTCCCATTCCCTTTCCATTTCCCTTTCCATTTCCATTTCCATTTCCCATTCCCATTTCCATTTCCATTTCCCATTCCATTTCCATTCCATTCCCTTTCCCATTCCCATTCCCATTCCCATTCCCTTTCCCATTCCCTTTCTCTTTCCATTTCCCATTACCATTGCCTTTCCCATTCCCATTCCTATTCCCTTTCCCATTCCCTTTCCCATTCCCTTTCCATTCCCTTTCTATTCCCTTTCCCATTCCATTTCCTATTCCATTTCCCATTCCCATTCCCATTCCCATTCCCATTCCCATGCACATTCCTGTTCCTATTCCCGTTCCCATTCTTATTAACATTTCCATTCCCATTTCTGTTCCCATTCCCGTGCACATTCCTGTTCCTATTCCTATTCCTATTCCTACTCCTATTCCTTTTCCATTCCAGTTCCCATTCCCATTCCCCATTCCCATCCCAGTTCCCGTTCCATTTGTGTTCCCATTCTCGTTCCCGTTCCCATTATCATTTCCATTCCCATTCCCATTAACATTCCCATTCCCATCCCTATTCCTATTCCTATTCCTATTCCTATTCCTATTCCTATTCCTATTCCTATTCCTATTCCTATTCCTATTCCTATTCCTGTTCCCGTTCCTGTCCCCGTTCCCGATCAGCACTCCCAGGATGATGTGGGGCTGGCAGCAGGGATTTCCCAGGCTGGCAGCGGGGATTTATTTCCCGGGCTGGCAGCAGTGATTTCCCAGTGAACGCCACCTTTGCTTTTGGGCGCAGTGCAGGTTCCCACGCAGGCTCCGCGTTTGATTTTTTTCCCCCAAGAAATCGTTTCCTGTGGTAACGCAGCCAGATGGGGAGGGCTCAGTGGGAACACCTCGGGAGAGGCTGGCAGAGCGGCGGATGCAGGAAGCAGATCCTCCCCGTAATACTGGCACGGTTTGGTAAGTTCCATCTGAAAAACCCAAAGCTGCTGCCTCCGTTTGCTGAGTCACAGCGCTCGGAGCCGGAGCCGCGCAGCCGGCGCGCAGGTGAGCGGGCTCCGGGCTGCGCCGGGGCTTTTCGGCCGGAGATGGTTTTTAAATGCCATTAAAGCGCTCTGTAAGTTGAATTCCGTCTGTGGGCGGCTCGCAGGGCGGGGTGGCACGGCTGTGCCGGGCACGGAGCGGGCACGGGCGGCCGCGGGGCCGCCGGCTCGGGATGCGCGTCCCGCCCGGGCTGCGGGCCCGGAGAGCCCTGCCCGGGGCCAAGGGCACTTCTGCCGGGGCCGGGGCCGGGGTCGGGGCCGGTCCCGCTGCCCTGCCGGTACCGGGGCCGCTCTGCCGGAGCCGCTCTCCCGGTGCCAGCACCGGGGCCGCTCTCCCGTGCCCGGCTCTCCCGGTGCCGCTCTGCCAGTGTCACTCTCACGGTGCTGCTCTCCCGGAGCCGGTACCGGGGCCGCTCTCCCGTATCCTCTCTCCCGCTCCCGCTCTCCCGGTGCCGGTACCGGGCCGCTCTCCCATTCATCGCTCTCCCGGTGCCGGTACCGGGCCCGCTCTCCCGGATCCTCTCTCCCGCTCCCGCTCTCCCGGTGCCGGTACCGGCCCGCTCTCCCGGATCCTCTCTCCCGCTCCCGCTCTCCCGGTGCCGGTACCGGCCCGCTCTCCCGGATCCGCTCTCCCGCTCCCGCTGTCCCGGTGCCGGTGCTGGGCCCGCTCTCCCGGATCCTCTCTCCCGGTTTCGCTGTCCCGGTGCCGCTCTCCGGTGCCGGTACCGGCCCGCTCTCCCGGATCCTCTCTCCCGCTCCCGCTGTCCCGGTGCCGGTACCGGCCCGCTCTCCCGGATCCTCTCTCCCGCTCCCGCTGTCCCGGTGCCGGTACCGGCCCGCTCTCCCGGATCCTCTCTCCCGCTCCCGCTGTCCCGGTGCCGGTACCGGCCCGCTCTCCCGGATCCTCTCTCCCGCTCCCGCTGTCCCGGTGCCGCACTCCGCTCCGTGCTCGCCCCGCGGTTCGGGCGCTGCGCTCCGGCGGTGCGCGCTGCCCGGCTCGCTGTCCCTGCAGCTGCTCCAGCGCCCGCAGAGCCGGTGCACACCCAGAGGAGTCTGTGCGCGGAGCAGGGAGCTGGGATCGCTGAAGGAAGGACAGGAGGCTCCCTCACGGCAGGGAGGACAGGGACACAGGAGCATCTCCTGAGCACCAGGGAGATGTAGCATTTGGCACTTGGAAGTAGTTCTGGTTCTGTGAAATGCTGCCAAGATATGTATTATCTAGGCAGAGAAATGCTCCTGGGCTGCTATTTCCAGTGAATCTGTGGTCATTTCAATTGCAGATTTGTTTTCTGAAGTTGTTGTTATTGTTACACATGTTTTCCTTGTACTTTTTAAGAAGCTTTTAAGGAGTTGTAAAACCCTCAGTACCTTTGGAGCTGTGAAGTTGCTGCCCCGTGGGTAATCAGCTCACCCCAGCTGCCTGAGCACTGCGGGTCACTGTGCCCTGAGCTGGCATCCCTGAGGGATGGAGCAGAACCATGGAATCATGGAATCACAGAACTGATAAGGTTGAATAAACTCTTGATCATCAAATCCAACTCCTGACCCACACCACCACCATGTTCACCTCCAAACCATGTCCCTAAGTGCCACATCTGCATTTTTTAAACATTCCCCGGGTTGCTGACTCCATCACTGCCCTTGGCAGCACAGGACAACCCTTTCTGTGTAGAATTTTTCCCTGATCTCCAACCCAAACCTCCCCTGGTGCAACTCGAGGCTGCTTGCTCTCATCCTGAGGAATTCAGTGGGGTCTCTCCTCCCAGCCCCTTGTCCCCTCTCCTCCTGCCCAGCAGGGCTCTCCCAGCTGTGTCTGTCCCGTTCTGCTCTCTGCCCCAAGCAAGGCCAAAGCAGGAGCTGTGATTCCAGCACAGAAATAAAAACTGGGAAGGACAATAGCAGTACTCTCCCCCAAAGGCAGAGTGCAGACCAGGGAGTGCCAGTGCTGGCCTGCTGCAGGCCAGGGGAGATGGCTGGGCTGGGCTGAACTGGGCTGAGCTGGGCTGAGCTGGGCTGGGCTGAACTGAGCTGGGCTGGGCTGGGCTGGGCTGGGCTGGGCTGGGCTGGACTGGGCTGGGCTGGACTGGGCTGGGCTGGGCTGGGTGAACTGGGCTGGACTGGGATGAATTGAGCTGAACTGAACTGAACTGGGCTGAGCTGCGCTGAACTGAACTGAACTGAACTGAACTGAGTTGAGCTGGGCTGGGCTGGGCTGGACTGGGCTGGGCTGGGCTGAACTGGGCTGAACTGGGCTGGGCTGGGCTGCAAGGCCTGACCTGCTGTGGCTGCTCTGGGCTGGGCACTGCCTCCAGCACCAGGACTCAGCTCCTGCCTTTTCCTCCCCTGTCCAACCTGGCCAGTGGTGTTTGACCCCAGGAGCAGCAGAAGGATGATCCCAGGGTTTGTGGTGTGTGGGAGATTCATCTTTCCACTGGAAAAATCATTTTATTTCCTGCCAGTGCCCACAGGGTGGTTTCTTGTTCTTGCATTAGTACAAAAAAGTGACTGAAACATCCTTTTCACCTGCACAGTATCAACCATTTAATAACTTCCTGTTCCATGCCCCTTGCAGACCATCCCAGATCCTGACTCTTTTATCACCTGGTCACACCTATTATGTTTCATTTGGAGAATTGGAGTGGATTAGTGAGTGCCTGCCATTTAGCTTTCTGCAGCATCATAATGCTTCTCCTCTGCTTTCACATCCCCTGCCACTGTAATGCCTTATTTGCACTGCTGTGTGCACAACAGATGTCAGTGATGGCTTGATCTTCCTTCCTAAATCTCTGTGTGCAGGATATGTCAAATTGTATTTTTAAATGTAGATTATCTTGTACTTTCACGGATTGAATTTCATGTTGCTAAGTTACCTATTTTTTCTGGTTTGAGGTTATTGGGGTTTTTTTCCTTCTGTTTGCCTGCCTTGTCCTCTTTCCTGACTGACCTACATAATCCTCTGTTAGCAGCAGGTTTTTGTCCTGCCCTTTCCTCTGCAGCAGGTCACCAGGACACTGAGCCCTGCCAGCCCCAGCTCTGGGCCTCAGAACCAGCTGGGAATCTCCCTGGAGCAGGAGCTGCTTTGCTGTGATCCCCCTCTGTGGCTGGAGCCTGTTACACTCACACTGCCCAGCCCCTCTCAGGGCTCACAGGGTGAGGGCTGGGGTGCCCTGGCTGCTCCCACCAGCTCAGACAGTCTGTGAGTCTCAGAGTCCAGCCCTGGAGTGTCCTTGTGAAGCTGAGATCCAGTTTGCACCTCACTCCTCTCACCTCTCAGGGTTCCTGAGGTCACAGTGCTGCCCCAAGCACAGCCCAGGTGTCTCAGCCCCTCTGCCCGCTGGCTGCAGTGAGCAATGTCTGGGTTCAAGCAGCCCCAGCTGCTGCTGCTGCTGCTGCCCAGAGCTCTGCAGAGCCTCCCTCAGAGCTGCAAACCCAGCCTGGGCTGGGCTCATCCCGGCTGGAGCGTCCCTGCAGCCTGGCCGGAGCGGGGCTGGGGTCAGCCAGAGGGACACAGCCCCTGGCTGGCAGCAGCCACTTTCCCCGGAGGGGCCAGGGCAGGAGGCTGAGGGGGAGAGCCCTGAGGCAAATCCCGGATTGCCCAGCTGCCACCCGGAGCCAGTGCCGGGACAGGCTGCTCTGCAGCTGCTCCAGCTGTGCCGGCAGCGATCTCCCACATCGTGGAGCACACTCAGGCAGGGCTGGTGCTTCCCCTGACCACTGCACACGCCCCTGAGGGGATGTTCGGGCAGGCAGGGCTTGCCCTGAGAGCAGGCATCAGCCAGGAGATGATGATGGTGATGCCACTTGGGAACCAGTCACTGGCTCAGAACCAGGGAGTCAATGGCATGGCCCAGCGAGAGCACAGGACAGGCACCTCTTGAAGTTCCTCTTTCCTCCTTCTTTTCTTCTCAACTATTTGTTGTTAGTCTTGGTTTAAACAAAACAGGGCAGGGGTGAGCTGGCATTACGGGGGAGACTCAGCAAGTGCCACAGAAAGGTCATTTAAACCAGGCTATTTAGTAATGAAAAATCAGCTTTGAAATAATCTGATCCTCAGTTTTTCAGGCTGCAGGAACAGCTTTTCACTAGAGCCTGATGGACATCTCCCAGCTGTTTACATTTGGGAGATTAATCGACTTTCCATTCAAATTCTTGTCTGTTGCTGCAAAATGTCAATTTTTATCTTGATTTAGAGCTGGGCACACACCTACCGAGAAGTAAAGCACAGTGTCAAACAGAAATGTGATTTTTGGATTGCCTGAGGAAAGGTTCCCACTCCCATCAGAGTCCTTTCCTGCTGCCCAGTTCCTCACAGCTGAATTGGATGATGATGAGTCACTCTGGAAATTAACCTTAATTCTGCAATCCAAAGCGCACTGGTTTTGTTGCCACTGTTGAGTCTGTTATTTTTCAAGCTAATTCATAAATTAAATAAATCCAAGAACTGAAAATCTTTTGTAAGAGTGCAGCAATTAACTGCTGCCTTTTCCATGCTCGACTCCAGCTGTGTTGTGTGTTGGTGCCGGGGAGGGCTGGAGAGGTGGCATTAAACAGTTATTTAGGGATGGTAATAACATGTTTCAGATGTTTCCATCAAGTGCTTTCGGGTGGTGCGATGCCATCTGTGTTACAGCTGATTTAGTTAATTACACGGGCGTGGATTCCTTGCTCTCACAGCTCGTTTGTGAGCAGGATAACACAGTGACACCAATTCAGCTCCTGGAATTGGGAATTCCTCACTAACAGCCCTCCCCAAACTCTGCCGAGTTGCTCCAGTTTCGTGGGTAATTTGGATGGGTGCGTTGTTGGAGTTGATTGCAGAAACACCAATGGGTTTTTGTACTTCAAGTATTGGGGGTTACCTGAGAAAAGGGAGAAATCACTTTCCTACCCACTCACCTGTTCTTATTAATTATTGCTCTTTCTGCGAATCAGCCCTAAGGGCTGTACAATTAAACAGGTTTAAAATGCACCTGGTGGGATTTAGCAGCAATTGTGTCTGCCGGCATTGCTGGGACCCCCAGGGTCATCCAGTCCAGTTCTGCCCCTGCCCAGACCCCCAAAAATCCCACAGATCCCACCCTGGGCATCCCTGGAGCCTGGGCAGTGCCCAGCACCCTTGGGGGAAGAACCTTTCCCTAAACTCCGACCCAAACCCTCCCTGGCCCTGCTCCAGTGCTCCCTGTAAACCTCCCCAGTTTCACAATTGGCACCCAGCTGTGGTTCCTGTGGTTTGCACTTAAACCCCACAAACCCTGTGCGAAGCTCATGCTGGAGAAGCAGGGGATGGGATTTTGGTCCGTGGGTGTGGCACAAACAGGAACCTTCCCCGAAGCTGCAAACGGGGAGTTTACAGAGGAATGACCCCCCCATCAAGGGGTTAAAGCAGCCGCGGAGGAAGGATTAATCTCTGAGGAAAAATTCAGGTCAGTCGGGTTTGACATGTGTCTGTTAGGGCTGGAATTGATCTAATCCTCAGCAAAACTTTGGCCAGACTTCCATCTGCAGGGCTGGGGGTGGGGGGCGGAATTATTTTGGATCTGAAGCAGATATTGTTCCATGAGGGATCGGTTTCAGAGCTTGCCTCGCTCTGGGAAGAGCTGGTTGTCATTTATTTCCCTTCTGGGCGTGGGTTTCTGCTCTCCAGCAGCTGGCTGCAGGTGCCAGGGTGTTACCCCTGCCTGCAGCCCCCAGCAGGAGCAGGGTGGGTCAGACGTGCCTCTGGTGTCTGGGTTGAGTCAATCCCATTGCTTGGATTTGTTAAAAAAGGAATTTATCAAATTAGTCTGCATCTAAACAGCACAGAGGACAAAATCCTCACAGAACGTCCAGGGCAGGGAGCAGAGCTGGGGAGGGGCTGGAGCCCCAGGGCCAGAGCAGGGACAGGAGCAGAGGGAACAGCTCAGGCTGGGCAGGGCAGGCTCAGGGTGGATTTTGGGAATAATCTCCCCATGGAAAGGGAGCTCAGGGGTTGGAGCTGCCCAGGCAGGGCTGGATCCCATCCCTGGAGTGTCCCAGGAACTCCTGGAGCTGGCCCTGGGTGCTCTGGGCTGGGGATGGGCACAGCTGGGACTGGATGATCCTGGAGAGCTTTTCCAGCCTCAGGGACCCAGGGCTGGATCCCGTGCTCCTGCCTGTGAAGGAAATGCACAGCACAGCCCTGTGAGCAGCACAATTCCTGTCTTGGCCATTGTTCCTTGGTCTCAGCTGCCTGCTCACTCCTTTTCCCATGAATTCCCAGCAGGTTTCCTTCCCCTGAGTGGGTGATTTTCTGTTTATATGGATCCATGACAGAGGTTTAATGGATAAATCCCAACAGCTCCAGCATGGGACAGGATTGCATTGGCTTAGCAGGAAATTTTTTTTCAGAGGGAAACTCCTTTTCTTGGCTGGTGCAGTCCTAAATGGAACATGGGTATAACTTGTGAGGAAGTGGGAACTCAGCCATAAACAGCATTACATTTTCTTTCTATTACAGTATTTCAAGGTGCACCAGAGGCTCAAAAAGGTTTGTTTAAACAAATTAATCAGAACAGTTTGTCAAAAACAGAACACCAGTGCTCACAGGCTGTGGCAGACATTGGAAATGTTCCATATTTGTAAGAACAGCCTTCTGCTTTCAAATGTTGGTACCCTGGGTAGGGATTAATTCACTTATTTCTAAGCGTGGTGAAACATTCATTTTGCCAACTACTACCCAGAAAACACATTTCCCAATTAGCCTTGATGTCTGAATTGCAAGTCAGGAGGCACAGGGAGCTGAGCCCTGCTCAAGGCAGCTCTGATGCATTATTGATGCTGTTTTCAATATCAAACATGCCAGGAATCAGATGCACGATCTATTCTCCCATCAAAAGTGTGATGACCTTTCTGCTCTGCTAAGGTGATGTGTCTGATAGTGCCATGTCACCCACGCTGGAGAAGTGGAGGAGGAGTGCAGAGGCAGTGATGGGTTTTCCTGTGCCCAGTGCTGTGGGGAGGGGGAGATGCTGTGTCCCCCCAGGGGATGGGGCTGTGCTCAGTGTGGGTCTCCCCAAGTGTCCCCAGGTGTCCCCAGTGTCCCAGAGCTCAGTGTCCCCCCAGGGATGGGGGCTGTGCTCAGTGCTGGCCTCCCCAGGTGTCCCCAGTGTCCCAGAGCTCAGTGTCCCCCCAGGGATGGGGCTGTGCTCAGTGCTGGCCTCCCCATGTCCCCATGTCCCCAGTGTCCCAGAGCTCAGTGTCCCCCCAGGGATGGGGCTGTGCTCAGTGCTGGCCTCCCCAGGTGTCCCCAGTGTCCCAGAGCTCAGTGTCCCCCCTGCCCAGGGTGACCCTGCCCGTTTCTGTTTCTGCATCAGCCCCGCTGCCTTGGCAGCGTTCCCATGGGATGTTTTCTCCCAGAATGTGTGATGAATGTCCCTTCAGTGCTCCTGGCAGGTGGCCCTGGCCCCAGCTGGCTGCTGTGGCCTCGCTGGTGGCACACCAGCCCCAGCCCACGGCTGCAGCAGTGGCAGTGTCCCCTGCACACACACACTGGGGCTGCTGCAGAGGGATCCCTGTGCTCTGCCCAGCCCCATTCCCTTTGTCCCTGGAATAGCAGCCCGAGTGTCCCACAGAGCTGCCAGGGCTGAGCCCCCTGCCCTTCACCCCTCAGTGTGTGGGGCTCAGTGGGCATGGAGCTCATCCCTGTGCAATGCCCTGAGCAATGCCATGGAATTGTCACTTCACACCATTAAGCCTTCAGAACTCTTCAAAGGAAATTTAAAACTGCAAGTATCAGGATCTGTGGCTCTACAAATTGACCTCAGAATTCCCACCAAGTGAGCCCTGCCCTGCAGCTCCTGATGCTTGTTTCTGTAAGCACACCAATGTAAATTCTCACAGCCCTGCTCTGTCAGGAGGAATCCTGTTAGCAATTACTCTCTCAAATCCCTGTGCCACTCAAATTGTGACTTCTCTGCCATTCATGTGGAAGCAGTCAGAGCTTGTTGGTGGCTGCTCCTCATTTCCTCTGAACCAACCTGGCTCACTCTGCCTCTGCCTTTGGAGGGAATCCTCAAGGAAAATAATTGTGGTGTGCACAAAGCCTCGTTCCCTGCAGCAGGTAGAGCTCTGTGCCTGTGGCTACAGCCTGCCCCATTTCCATCAATAAAGAAAGAGGGTTTTAAATCTCCACTGGTGTGTTGTGTCTGCTTGCACAAAGCAGCAAGAATCTTGAATGCAAAGAACATGTACTCATGTTATAGATTTTTCAGGCAATATCTTTAAAATTTAATTTATTTCTATTTCTTTGCCCAATCAAACGTGTTTCTTTTTATAGAAACTTCCAGGTTACAAAGTCAAGCACCAGGCTGAGGAACAGCAGAACTGAGAGGGCGTTGTACCACCTTGGTTTGGACAAGCAATATCAGGAATGTTATTTTATTCTCCCACTTGTTTTTAGGTCTCAGCCTCCCTCCTCCCCTCTGGCCCAGTGCAGAGGTGTAGTGCCTGCTTGTCCTGTGGGATTTCTCTGGTCTCAGCATCTCTGCCCCCCAAACTCCAGCCCTCTGCCAGCCTCACATCCATCTTCATACCCCCAGAGCAGCTGCCTCCCTCAGCTCTTTTCTCCCTGACACATTCAGGCTTTTTCCCTCAGAATGGCAGCCAGGCTGTTTTCCATTGCCCTGGAGTTGTGGAGGTGGTTTTTGTGCTGTCCTGCTGTCCTCATTCACTGTGCCTCTCTCCTTGCAGCTGCCCTGCCCTGCTGAGCCCCTCCCTGGACAGGGCCAGTGCCTGTGCTGGCCCCTGAGCCATGAGGGACAGAGCCAGGCGCTGAGGGTCACCAGCACTGCCACCCCCGCAGCACGGCTCTTGGAAAGGTTGGACATGCTTCCCAAATCTCAGTGCATTTAATGGGATTCTGTGCCATGACCCTCCTGTGCTTCCATGCTTCCATGACATAGAATAGAAATAAAATCTTCCCCGTGGCTGCTGTCTCTGAGCCAGGGGCTGGAGCATGGATGTCTTTCCTGAACACCCACATCACCCTCTGCACTGGATGGGGTGAATCCCTGTGGTTCCCCATTCCCAGACTGGTTCCCAGGCCAGTTCCCCCATTCCCAGGCCAGTTCCCCCATTCCCAGACCAGTTCCCCCATTCCCAGACCAATTCCCAGACCAGTTTCCCATTCCAGACTAATTCCCAGACCAGTTTCCCCATTCTGTTCCCCATTCCCAGACCGGTTCCCAGGCTGTTCCCCATTCCCAGCCTGTTCCCCCATTCCCAGCCCCATTCCCATCCCGTTTCCCATTCCCACACCAGTTCCCCATTCCCAGCCTGTCCCCAGATGTGCCTGTCCCTCCTAGACTGATTCCCAGGCCAGTTCCCCATTCCCAGCCTGTTCCCCCATTCCCATCCCGTTCCCCATCCCCACACCAGTTCCCCATTCCCAGCCCATCCCAGTTGTGCCTGTCCCCCTCAGACTGATTCCCAGGCCAGTTCCCCATTCCCAGCCCATCCCAGTTGTGCCTGTCCCCCCCAGACTGATTCCCAGGCCAGTTCCCCATTCCCAGGCCAGTTTCCCCCATCCCCACACCAGTTTCCCACTCCCAGCCCCATCCCCACACCAGTTCCCCGTCCCAGCTGTGCCTGTCCCCCAGAGTGATCCCCACCCCGTTCCCCACGCCAGCCCCAGCTGTGCCTGTCCCCCCAGACTGATCCCCACCCCAGTTCCCCATCCCCAGCCCAGTTCCCAGTTCCCCACACCAGCCCCAGCCGTGCCTGTCCCCAGCCCCGGAGGATGTAGAGCCGGCGGGCGGGCCCACACCATGGCCAAGAGGAGCTCCGGCCGCGCCAGGGGGGACAGGCCCGACGCCCTGGCTGCCCTGCAGGCCGCCAACGAGGAGCTGCGCGCCAAGCTCACCGACATCCAGATCGAGCTGCAGCAGGAGAGGAGCAAGGTGGGCACTGCCTTCCTGGGTCGCTCGGTGCTCGGAGAGCACAGCAATGCCAGCGTTCCCTCTGCTGCCGCTTCCTTTCTCTCCTGCACTGGCTTTGGGCCCAAGCTCCTCCAGAGCAGCTGCTTGCCCACGTGTACGAGGCCAAGCCTCAGCTCTGCCTCCTGCTCTGATGCCCAAACTCCAAGGAGACCCAGCTCCTCCCTCAGCCTTCGGGAGGGGCTCAGCTGATGGGGCTGGAGCCTCAGCTCCAGGAGTTTCCAGCTCCTGCCCTCAGATCCCTTCTCAGCAAGAGCATGGAATATTCATTTGCTTCTCCCTAATTCCCTCAAATCAGTTTCCACTGATAAACTTTGGGGGGTTTTGTTCCAGAATAGGAATGTTTTACCATGCAGGGACAGAATGATAGTCTGCACTTTTCCATGAATTTGCATCATTATTAAGCATTTCAGACCATGAATCTGACACACGTGGGCATATAAACAGAGCATCTGATAATCCTTTTGCTGTGAAGCAGCATTTGCAGCTTTAAGGCTGAGGGCTTTGTTTTCCTTCTCCATGTCCTTCAGAGCCATTTCTGGCCATGGCTTCTCTAGAGTTCATGGCATGGTTCTAAACTGAAACATCACTTGAGCCTTGAGTCAGGTACAGTCAGTTATTTCCACTCAATAATTCATTGTTTAAAAAGCATCTGGTGAAATGTAGCTGTTTGGGGCTCCACAGGAGCTTGCACAGAGCTTTTTGTGTCCTGCCTATGCACATGCAGATTTGTGCCTGAGCAGTGCCACAGTGATGGTGGCCTTGGCATCTCATTTTGCCCTTATTTTGGGGGGAATGTGAGAGCTCCTGCAGAATAAAGGACTCAGACTTACACATTTAGGAATCAGTACCTTCTGAGTATTAAACATGAACCTACTTACTCAGAAGGTACTGACTGATTCCTAAATGTGTATTAAACACGACCCTGCTACCTCCAGTTTGTAGACACATCCCAGCATTGAGGTGTAACACTCTAAAGTCACCTGTACCATTTTTAAATAATATCATGGTAGGCATTCATTGTTGGGTTGACTGCAAATGCTGTGCTTCTTTGGTTTTCCTTACAGGTTAGCAAACTGGAAAGGGAGAAGAACCAGGAGGTGAAGCAGATCAAGGAGCACGAACAGCACAAAAGCACGGTGGTGGTCACAGAGCTCAAAGTCAAACTCCACGAGGACAAAATGAAAGAGCTGCAGGCCGTTCGAGAAACGCTTCTGCGGCAGCACGAGGCCGAGCTGCTGCGGGTGATCAAGATCAAGGACAACGAGATCCAGAGGCTGCAGGCGCTGCTGAACGCCGTGCGCGACGGCGCCCCCGACAAGGTGAAGACCGTGCTGCTCAGCGAGGCCAAGGAGGAGGCCAAGAAGGGCTTCGAGGTGGAGAAAGTCAAAATGCAGCAGGAGATCTCCGAGCTGAAGGGCGCTAAGAAGCAGGTGGAGGAGGCTCTGACCATGGTGATCCAGGCTGACAAGATGAAGGCGGCCGAGATCAGGAGCGTGTACCACCTGCACCAGGAGGAGATCACCAGGATCAAGAGGGAGTGCGAGAGGGAGATCCGCAGGCTGGTACGTGTGGGGCTGCCCCTGGGGGGCTCGGCACTGCTGGCACTCTGGGGCCTGCTCTGCATTTACTGCTAGGAAGGGCGAGTGGCTTTTGAAGGTATTGGGATGTTTTGTAGGAAACTTCTTTGTCCGTGTCGGAGGCTGTTGATGTTGCTCACATTAAAGGTTTCAGGAAGAGCCCTCAGGCTGCTGGCTGGTCAGGACAGTGCTACAGCAGTTGTTGCTTGGGTTATGCCTCTATTTCCTCACCAAGCTTTCCTTCCTGATCCTCCCTTTGCCAGTTCCCAAGGCTCAAATCCCAAATGCTCCTTTTCTGCACCCAGCAGGGCGTTCAGGGGAGCCCCTCTCCGAGCCCCCCGTGGTGGCTCTGCCCTGCAACTGGCACCAGCCGAGCTCAGGCTGCCTATCAACGAGCACGCACAAATAAACTCATCAATATTCATCCAGCCCTGCAGAGGCAGGGGGGCCTGGCAGGTGGTTGGATGCTCCTGTGCTGCCGCCCCTTCCCAGCTCCAGAGCAGGGTGGGAGCAGGGAGAGGAGCCAGGAGCAGCCCAGCAGCACCAGCACAGCCCAGTACAGCACCAGTAGAGCCCAGCACAGCCCAGCAGCAGCAGAGCATGGGGCCAGGCTGGCCCTGCCCGGGGGCTGCGTGCCCATGGACCTGCACCACTGCCAGTGAGTCCTGGGGCCCTGCCCTGCCTTTCCTCTCATTCCTGGCCTCAGGGAATTCCCTCCCCTTTCCCTTCCTTCTGTGCTGCTCCCACCCTGTCTCTGTCTCACACAGGCACCAGACCTGCCTGTGTGTCATGTACAGGAATTTATTCAGGTGAAGGGAGATGTCAGTGCTGATGTTTGCTTGTGGTTTATGCAGGTTATGTTTAGGGATTTTTATTTTCTTGAAAACAGGCCATAAGTGAAATGCTGGGAAATGTTCTGTGTTAATTCTCATCTCTTTGTCCCTCCCAATTTCATGTGTTGCCTTTGTTGTAATGTGTCTTTGTTTCCATATAAATAAGAATCAACTACCCAATATTCTGCTTATTTTAAACAAATAATCATTGTTATGATGATTAAAAGATCTGTTATCTTTTCATCTGTACATCCATTTAGATTCCTCCTCATAGGCTTTTGGCAGAAAGACCTCAGGTGTTTGTGAGCACCTTGTCTTTGTTTCATTCAGAGCCAGCAGACGCTGCCTCCATGGACATTGTTGAAAGGATCTTTAGTCAGCTGCACCAAATCCCTTTCATTTGTTCCATTTTGCTTTCTGCTGCCTCTGTGACCTGCCAGCACCTGCCCTGGGCAGGTCACGTTGGCATTTACTGCAAACTGAGTCCTTGGAGTGACTGTTGATTCCCAATGCCATTTTTTTTCCAGGTTTTCAGACAAAGCAGAGATACAAGTATTAACACAGCTCTTAGAAGGCAAAATGTTCTTATTTGAAGCAGGCCAGGTTTAAAAACTGACTATTGAAATTAAATGTCGAAATTCTCAAAACCTGATGGCAAAAAAAAATCTTGTGTTTCTGGAGGCTTGAAACCAGCTCAGAGACCCCTGTGGGGCTGGAGTGGTTCCTGCCTTTCTGTGCAGTCTGTGTCTGTGCCACACGAGGTGTGATCAGCTCTGCAGCCCTGGTGCAGATGTGCCTGCGTGGCACATCTGGGCACATCTGGGCCCAGCCACCCTCCTGAGCCCAGCCAGAGCCCAGGGCTCAGATCCTGGCTGCTCCCACGGGATGTGCACGGGCCCTTGGCACAGGCAAACAGGGAGGGAGAGCATTGGGGATCACTGGGCATTTGTCATTTAAGCACTTTCTGATTTTGCATAATGTTTATTATGTGTAAGTAAAACCTCTCTTGGAAAGGGAATTGCTTACAAGGAAAAATTTCAGAAAAAAAAAATTAAAATTCACATTTCTTTTAGGAATTTTGAAAATTTAAAGGCTGCTGAGGTTTCAACATTTTTATTTGGAAAATTTGGATTAATGATTTTTAGAGGTGACATCTGAGCAAAATGAATCCTCAGTGTGTTTGAGCGAAGCGATCAGCGGTGCGAATGTCGAGTTTCATTGTGGCTGAGCTGTTCTGAGCTGGCCAGGACCACAGGCTGTGTGCCACCATCCCTGCTGCTGGAGCAGGGCTGTGGCTGGGGCTGTGGCTGGGGCCCAGGGCAGCGCTGTGTCACCTCGGGGCGCGCCGGGCCGCTGTGTGACTGTGTTCTGTTCTCCTTGTAGATGGAGGAGATTAAGTTTAAGGACAGAGCAGTCTTCGTGCTGGAGAGAGAGTTAGGGGTGCGAGCCGGGCATGCTCAGAGACTGCAGCTCCAAAAGGAGGCTTTAGATGAACAACTGTCCCAGCTCAAAGAGTCTGACCGGCACCTGAGCAGCCCCAAGCGGGAACTTCCTTATGCAAGTGGTGCAGGAGACGCTTCAGACCATTCGGGAAGCCCCGTAAGCACTTCCACGTGGTTTCACCCAAACGGCACCAAACGGCACGAGTGACAGAACCTTGATGAGTGCCCCCCGGGGCAGGGGCTGTCCCATGGCTGTGCAGGGGGCTGAGGCACAGAGAGCTCCGGTGCTCTCCTTTTTGTCGTGCCCAAAGCGTTGGGATTTCCGATCAAGCCTCGCCATGGGAGAGCTTTTGCTCCTGTCGTTCTGTTTCCCGGTGGGTTTGGTTTGGTTGGTCAGCAGGGTGAAATTCCTCTGTTCTCTCTCTCCTCTTCCTCACTGTTCCATGCTCAGCCACCCGCCTCAGTCTGCCCGTCCGACGCGACTCTGCCAACAAACGATGCAAATGCATTTCTCACACGCGCTGTCTGTGCGAGCCCTGCCGGGCTGGGGAGCAGCTGGACGAGGCCAGTTCCAGAGGGAGGGGGCAGGAGTGGGGCCAGGGCAGCTCAGGAGCCCTGCAGCCCCAGGGAGCCCTGTCCTGCTGCCCAGCTCCCACCGTCAGCGGGACGCAAAGGGAACCCACGACTCCCAACCTGCTCTGTGCTGTTGATCCCTGCACTAGCCACAACACTCGATTGGAGTCACCCCTCCAGCTCTGTAACTAACTCTGGCACCTCCCCTGCCCAGAAAAGCCCTCGAGGAACTGCCCTCGTGCCTCTGACATGTGCAGCTCGTCCTCATTGCTGATCCTCATCAAGATTTCTTTTGCGACAGCCTTGATTGGCTCAGTACAAGTGTAAAACTTCTACCTGAGCAAACCAATCTGTTTTATTCTTTGGCCCAAGCCTCTCCTGCACCTGTTGAATGAGGAACCCTAGACCTCCCAAAAGTGCCACCAGCACTGTGGGCACTAATTTGCCTCTCTAGTTGGGCTCTACTTCTGCCAAAGACCAGAACAGGTCGTAGAGAAGGGGGAAAGTCTGTCACGTTTGTCAGGAGCTGTGACTCCTCTGTGATTCTGAAAGAGAACACTCCTACCTGTATCTCTGTTCATTTCTAATTTGATTTAAGCATTTTCACTCAGATAAAGTGCTACCCCTGTGGCCTTACGAGTGACCCTTTAGGACCCCATAAGGGCCGCAGCTTTCTGGAAGAAGAGCTTGCTGAATGCACAATTGCATGGATTTTCCCCATTCAGTAATTCAGTAATCTGAATATCAGTTTCTTATGGCCAAGTCCTCAGAGTGGGCGATGTGTCTGAAGCTCTCAGTTCAACAGTGGCATCATTGGAACACAGCCTTCAGTTTTGGTATCTGCTGTTGTTCCCAAGTTTACCGTTTGTAAACTTTGTACCTGCGCATTTGTGCTGTCACATTTGTGACTCTGTATTTGCATATGCATATACATATACATATGCACATACACACCTCTGCATTTGCATTCTTTGTTACATTTCCACTCCTGACCTCCCACTGGTCTCACCCTGCAGCTTTCCGTGGGTTACACTCGGCGCCATGACATTTCAGAATGCTTGGATTCGGGACAGGAGAAGGTCTGGGCTCTGCCAAGGTGCTCCTGAGCGCAGTTGTTTGCAGTTGATCTTTGTTTCAGGAACAGCAGTTGGATGAGAAGGACGCCCGGCGCTTCCAGCTGAAAATCGCGGAGCTGAGCGGGATCATCCGCAAGCTGGAGGACAGGAACGCGCTGCTGTCGGAGGAGAGGAACGAGCTGGTGAGGGCAGCAGGGCCTGGGGAGCTGCCCCAGAGCACCAGGGTTTGCTGGTGGACAGAAAAGTCCATATTGCAAACCACGGATGGTCAGTCGTTGGGTTAAAAGTAAAAATAATTTAGGTGTCATTTCATAATTGGACTGTTTATCCTTGTTGAGAGAGATAGGGCTCCATGTTTAATTTGTTGGCTTGAAGTGCTGTAGAACTCACAGTTTGTGGGACTGTAATATAGATAAGAACTAATAAACATCTGGGTCCCAAAAAGAAATACCATCTCACACATTTAATCCCATCCCTGACAAAAGGAGGATAAGTGACAGGGGCTGAGGGGCTGCTCCTCCCCAGCTCGGTGTTTGGGGCTGTGCAGCATCACTCTCCTCAGTTTGTACAACATTTAAGACAGAATTGGCTCAAATTGTATTTATTCCTTTTAAAAAATAAGTACATTCCCCACACTGAATGTTTGCTGCACAGATTGAATAGAATTCTCGTGTAGAATTCTCTCTGCCCAATGGAAAATCCCAAGGGTTTTTGATCAGTTCTGCTTTGCATCAGGAGAAAATATTTCTAGGGTGGTAGTTGCAGAAAGTAGTTAATGTATTTGATGAAGAAGCTCCAGAGGTGTTATTTTTCTCTCTGTCTTTCAGCTGAAGCGTCTCAGAGAAGCAGAGAGTCAGTACAAGCCCATTCTGGACAAGAACAAACGCCTCAGCAGGAAGAATGAGGAGCTGTCACATGCCTTACGTCGAATGGAAAACAAATTGAAATTTGTGACGCAGGAAAATATTGCCATGGTGAGTGCCTGTGGGGCTGGGGAGCAGGCATGGCCACACCTGCAGCTTCCACGGGAAACTCTTCCCTTCTTCCATCCCAAACTAGTCTGGCATTCCATGGTTCACCTTCAGCCTTCCTGCCAGAATCCCCCCAAACCCCTGGCAAAGCTGCACTGGTGACTGCCCCAGTCCAGCTGGGGAGCAGGAACATCTGGCACATGTGGAGCCCAGATGTGAGGCTCAGCAGAAGGGGAGCTGCCATTGCACAGGGAAGGGCCAAACATCCCTGGCAAAGCCTCCTGACCATTTCCTCTTCTGCCCTGTGGCTCCTGGATTCCAGAGGCAAAGAACTGGAGCAATAAGGAGACCCAGCTCCTTAAACGATCTTGACCACAGCCAGGAGGAAAGGGAAGTGGATTTCCTGAGGCTGCAAGTGATTGAGCAGCAGAACATCATCGATGAGCTCTCCAAGGTGAGTGCAAGGCTCTGCCCTCACCTGAGGGACCCAGGCAGAGCAGGGGGAGCCCAGGGAAGGGGCTCAGGGCTCTGGGGGCTGAAGGGCACAGTGGGCAGGGGAAGCTGGCAGGCATTCCTGTCCCCAGCAGTAATATCAGTTATCTTTAATTTAATTTTAAAGGTGTTTGGGAGAGCCCCAATCTGCATTGGCCTGGCAGGATAGAACCACGTCCTTACATATATGTATGATTATTTAGAATCTTTGTTAAGGAGAAAGGGTTTAGTGCTCCATATAAAGAGTTCATTCAGATCCAGCACAGATCTGTGCTGGTGGCCAGATCTGGGAGGGAAACTGCCCAAGCTCCTTCAGCTGGAGGCAGCTCCAGGGCTGAAGGCTCCTGTGTACAGGGGGTGCTCTGCAACCCTGGGCTTGGGGCTTGGCTTCCTTCTCAGCCCTGGGAAACAGAAAACACCAAAATCAGGATACTCCTCTAGAAAATAACTTTTATTTCTTCCCTTTCTTTCTAAGCCTGTGCAGTTACTGACATTGTTTCATTCTTTTTCATTAGACCCTGGAGACTGCTGGCTATGTGAAAAGTGTCATGGTAAGAGTGGCATTGACTTCTTCCCATCTACATGTTTTGAATTGCTGTTCATGGGAAGCAGGCAGGCTGCAGCAATATTTATTCTCCCTTCCAGCTGTGTTCAGCAGTGAGCTGACCCAGGGGTTTCCTCAGAGCAGATTTTTGTCAGTGCTTGCTCACCAGAGAAAAGCACAGTGAGAGAGGAGGGAAGCCTTCATCCCCCCACCTGCCTGATGGCCAGGAGCAAGTGTTCCCATCTCCAGGGCAGCTCTGTCACCTTGGAAATGCATTTGTCACTCTGGCTGCCCCTGCCAGGGGAGTGCTCAGCCTGCCCTTGCCCCCTCCCTGTGCTGGGCAGGGCTGTTCTGGGGTCACAGCCCCATGGCTGTGGATGGGATGGGCTGTTCCCATTGCTCCACCGTCCTTGGCCACTGCTGCTGGCCTTGGCACTGGCCACCAGGCTGAGGCAGCAGCAGTGTCAGTGTCCCCAGGGTCACCACAGCCAAGGGAGCATCTGAGGCTTCCCCTTGAGAGCTTCCCTCTCTGCAGCCTGGGATTTGCAAACCCAGAACAGAGAATTTTTTCTGAGTACTGTAAAAAATCGACCTAGCTCCATAAAGAGGAAGGAATTCTTCTCTGGGAGGGTGGGGAACACAGGGTGCCCAGATGTGCTGTGGCTGCCCCTGGATCCCTGGCAGTGCCCAAGGCCAGGCTGGACACTGGGGCTGGAGCACTGGGACAGTGAAGGTGTCCCTGCCATGGCTGGGGTGAAAGGAGGTGATATTTAAGGTCCCTCCAACCTGGAATTTGATTATTCTATTATTTCCTCTATTTGATTACTCTATTATTTCCTTTGACTGGACAAATTGTTGGCAGCACTAAATGCCCAGTCCTTACTCCAGAGGCACAGGGAACCTGCAGGTCCTTAGAGAAGGAGCTGAGCCTGGAAGTGCCGAGTTCAAAGGGGCCCTGAAACGTGCAGTGGGGCTCCTGGGGGTGTGTGTGTGGGTTTGCACCTCCCAGGGCCACCAGGGCGAGGGCTGCAGTGCCATGGTCACCCATGCAGCAGCTCCAGGGGCACCCAGACTCTCACCTTATCTCCAGCTTTGTTTCAGTTTGGTTTTCATGGGCATAAAGAGCAGTTTCTGGTTGTCTGTGGCAAACCTGGGAGGTGTTGGAGTGACTAACCCAGGACTGGTGACAGTGTGGGGCAGTGGCCAGCAGGGATACTCCTGGTACTGACATGGTTAATTTAAATAACTGCTCTCTGGAAACACTCACACACATCTGACTCTTGCAGGAACGGGATAAGCTGCTAAGGTTCAGGAAGCAAAGGAAGAAAATGACAAGAATTCCTAAGGTAAAAACCAAAACCTCCTGTGGTGCCATGCTGATGGGCAGTGGGTGCTCAGAGCACCTCAGGGCTCTGCTCTCCTTCAGGGTCTGCAGAAATTCCTGAGCTGAAATTTGGGTGATGCAGCTCAAGGGCATTCACAGACTGCATTGGGATTTTCAAGGGGACCTGTTTGCATCGAGCATTCTGAGCTTTCCATGCTCTGCATTTACCCTCTGGGACTCTGGTGGGATGTGGTTGTCTTAAGAGGAGACAAATTTTATGAATTAACACATCTCCAAATGATCTTCTAATGGTGCTGCCTGAAAACACATGTCTGCTGTAAATAATTCATGGTGGAGTTCAGTAACATGTGAAAATTGCTGGTGAAGGAAGCAATGGTTAGAGCTCAGGGAAAAGGGAATGTTGGTTAATGAGGGCTTGGCAGGGTGTTAATGTCAATATTAACACTAAAATGCCACAGGAAGGTCTAATGTCAGCGTGCTGTGATCCACAGATGAAGAATTAGAGTGAGGCTGGAGCTAATGAATCTGTGAATAATTAATTGAGGTCGATGGGAGATAGCTCCTGTCATGCTGAAAATCACGTCAGCCCTTCCAGGGAGTCAGGGTCTGTCTCTGAAAGCTGGGTGGGCTGTGGGCAGGGGATGGAGGGACAGGACACAGGGCATGGCTCCCACTGCCAGGGGGCAGGGCTGGGTGGGATTTGGGCAGGAATTGCTCCCTGGCGAGGGGCTGGGATGGAATTCCCAGCTTTGCTGTGGCTGCCCCTGGATCCCTGCAGTGCCCAAGGCCAGGCTGGACACTGGGGCTGGACACTGGGGCAGGGGGAGGTGTCCCTGCCACGTTCTGGGGTTCTGTGATTCTGTCTGTCCCTCCCAGGGCAGTCTGTCTGTCCCCAGGGCAGTCTGTCCCTGTGCTCCCTGACCCTGCTCTCTGTCAGAAGCCCGTGGTGGAGACGTTCTATGGCTATGATGAGGAGGCTTCCCTGGAGTCCGACGGCTCCTCCATCTCCTACCAAACCGACCGCACTGACCAGACGCCCTGCACGCCCGAGGACGACCTGGAGGAGGTACCTGACCTTAAACCTACCCCTAACCCTGACCTTAAACCTGACCCTGACCCCATACCTGACCTTAAACCTACCCCTGACCCTGACCTTAAACCTAACCCCGACCCTAACCCCAACCCTGACCCTAACCCCTGACCCTAACCCTGACCCAGACCCCCGATGACCTGGAGGAGGTACCTGACCTTGCCCCCTGACCCTAACCTTAAACCTGACCCTGACCCTAACCCTTAACCTAACCCTAACCTCTGACCCTGGCTCAACCCAGACCCTAAACCTGACCCTGACCCTAAACCAACCCCTGACCCTGACCCTAAACCCGACCCTAACCCTTGATTCCAACCTCGACACCGCTGTTTAACCTAATTCCTGCTCTCTTCCACCTCTTCCATCTATCATTTCTGTTCTCTCACGTCTTTTCTGTCATTCTGTCACCTCAGGCCACAAAATGAAACGTTTCTGGTAAATTTGGTGCTGTGCATGGCGGTCAGTGTCTCGAAATCTCAGGTCTTCAGTAATGTCTCAACCTCCAGCCAGGCTGCAAATGTCATGTTGTAAGAATATTGAATTTATGACAGATCTGCAGGTCTAAAACCTGAGAAATTGGGCAGCCCTGGGGAGGTGTGTTCACTCTGAGCCTGGCTGCAGATTTTGTGTGGTTTGGGCCAGCTGAGCTCAGCACAGAGCAGTGAGGTCTGTGCTTGTGGAAGGAGCAGGGAGCACTCCCTGAAGCTCTGGGCTCCAGGGCAAGGCTGGCTCCTGGCTGGGCTCCAGGGCTCTGAGAGCAGAGCTCACAAATGGAGCACAAATTAACGGGATTATTCCTTGTGTTTGCCAGGGCTTCCCACAAATGCACTCCCCAATGTGTGTCAGGTCACTGGACCACTGCACAGCTCTGGGCTCAACGAGCATCTTGTAATAACCAAAATGTCCCTGGTGATGTGCACGTTTGTGGTGCCCTGGCTGCAGGTGTGTGATCAGATCTGAAAGGGAGCCTGCAGAACTCCTCACTCCGCCCTGGAGACACGTGCTGGTTTCCAGGCTGTGCTGCAGGAAATGGGAATGTGCTCATGGATGAGCTGTTTGTTTTCCATTCCATATTGACGTCCTCCCTGCTCACTGGGAGGCTGATGCGTGCACCCAGCAATGTAATTCCATTTCATGTCGAGTGAAATATTCCGGTCAGGCTGACATGAAAGCGTTCAGTGCTGCATGTTGGGGGGAGGCTGAGGAAGATGAAGGGCTCCTTTCATGTTGCTGTCACCACTTCTACAACGATTAACTCTGGATTCCTGTTTTAATTATTGAGTGAGGCTGTCAGGCTTGGTTTCCTTTCCAAACTGAAAACCTTTTGTTGTTAAAGAAAGCTGCATTTTCACCTTTACCATGATGGTTTTCCCTGTTCCAGTAAGAAAGGGTGGTGCAGTCATTAGTGTGCTGTATGGAAGAGAAGCTTTTATCTTTCCAAGGCAGGGATTATCTTTTTATTTCTGTATTGCATTTCCTGGAGGTAAGAGCGTGCAAGAGATGTGTGGGGGACGGAGGGGAAGCAGCTTGAGGGCACTTCACCAAGATTTTTAGTGCCTGTGTGAGAGCCAAAAGAGGGATGTGGAGCTCCAGGAGGCTTTTTAAATGCTGTTTATTGTATCCAGATGATACAGCAATTTATTTAGTATTTTAAATGCTGTTTATTGTATCTAGAGGATATAGCAATTCACAGGTCATGGGTGAAAGAGCTCAGCCCACAGCTGTCAGCCTCAGCTGTGGGTTTGTCTGAAGCCACTCTAGCTCTGGTTACAATGCGTTAAATATTTTTCATTGCAGAGCATCTTAAAACATGACAACCAACCAATACTTTTACTATTACCTATAGCCTATTATACCTACCAACATTTCCATATTCATGTTACTGTTTTCCAATCATTAAAAGGTTAGTATGTTACAGTTGAAGCCAGAAGTTGTTTTTCAGTTTTCTTGCAGTGGAAAATTCTGTGATCTTTACTACAGGGCATTTTTTGTTTGCCTGTGAAAATCTTTTGCTTGGTAAAAATATATTTTATTTGAGGTTGGTTTATCCTTTGCTCTGAGTTATAAAAGCCCCTTCCAACTCATTTTGCCATTTGCTTTCTAGTTATCCAGTAAGATTGGCTCAGCAATTTTTTTCTTGTATCAAAACTTGCTGTCATTTCTATTCCTTCTTCAGATTCTACATTCCAAGGTATTTCTGTTACACATACGTATCTGTGAGACCTTTCTGTCAAACCCTTACCCTTCCCAACATACCTGCTTCCAAACTGCATTTCAGAAGTGATGATTTTAGTGCCTGTAAGGACAAACAGACCTTATCTCCTGTTTTTGGCAGGGCATGGCCAAGGAGGAGACAGAGCTGCGGTTCCGGCAGCTGACCATGGAGTACCAGGCCCTGCAGAGAGCCTACGCCCTGCTGCAGGAGCAGGTCGGGGGCACCCTGGATGCAGAACGGGAGGTCAAGGTGTGCACGGCCTGTGGGATGTGGGAACGTGACCCTGGGGCTGCAGGGTGGGTGGGATCCCTGCTCGGGTTGTTCCTGTGGCTGTGTCCTGGTTTAAGGACAGCTGTCTGCCAATAAAGGCAGGAACTTCTCTTTGAAATGGACAATGTAAACTCCCTCCCTGCAAATTATTATAATTTTGAAATTTAGGGGCTCTCAGGCAAAGATATGGGAATCAGGAATAACAGTTCTTTACTAGGAAAATTAAAATAGAAATGCAGTATTACACAGAACAATCCCAAGCCCTGCCAGAGTCAGAATCCAAGCTGACACCCGTCAGGCAGTCAGGGTGTTGGCAGCAGTCCCATTCCATGGTGGCTGCATCCTCCTGCAGGGGCAGATGTGGTTCAGCTGGAGCAGTGCTCCTGGAGAAGGTGCAGTTTCCTCTGAAGCTCCAGGGATGATGTGGAAAGGTCTGGCTTTCCTCTGGAATCCAGTGGAAAGAAGGTACCTTGGTGTCCAAAGTCTCAGGTTTTTATCTGGGTAGGAAAGGCTTGGCTCCTCCCCTGGCTGGAGCATCTCCCAGTGGGATGATGGAATTTTATCAGCCATGCCCTGGGACTCACTGGCCATGAACAGGAGATATCTCCTGGAGGGAGGATGGGCTGTGGGAAGATAAAGATGATTGCCCAGCTGGTTTTTAACAATGGCCCATTAACAGGAGATATTCCCACAGAGATAAGGATCACTGCCACACCCAGTTTTTAACAATGGCCCATTATCAGGAGATATTCCCACAGAGCTAAGGATCACTGCCACACCCAGTTTTTAACAATGGCCCATTAACAGGAGATATTCCCACAGGGATAAGGATCACTGCCACACCCAGTTTTTAACAATGGCCCATGAACAGGAGATATCTCCTGGAGGGAGGATGGGCTGTGGAAAGATAAAGATGATTGCTCCAGCTGGTTTAAAGATGGCCCATGAGCAGATAATGTGTGCCAGGAGATCAGGGTCACTGCCCCAGCTGGTTTAACAGATGGGACAGGATCCAAATTTCTGGCCACATCAACCCAACACAGGTCGTTACAGGCTCAGGGAAAATCTTAAAGGGTTTTTCCAGTCTGGCTTTCTCAGGCTCAGCTAGGGTTTTTCCCAAGCTAGAGACCTCTCTCTAATGTAAACATAAGAGAAATAATTATGACAAAAGATAAACTCCTGTTGGATCCATGAGAAAGCCTGGGACAAGAGGTGTTTCCTTCTCTGACCAATGAATCTTCTGTATTTGTTTTGCACAAAGTCTCTTATTTAAAGCTACGGTTTTCTTCAATAAATTGCTCTTTCTTGCACCTTGCAAGAGGGGTCATGTTGCTGTGTTCACTCCATAACCCCATACAGCATCAGTCCCCAGCTCCCCAGGCTGCCCCAGGTGCTCCGAGTCCTGCTGAGAACCCTCCCCTGCTGCAGCTCAGGGCAACCTGAGGGAAACCCAGGCAGAATTTTATGTGGGAAATCCTTGAAAGTAAGCTCTTTTTCTATGAAGAACTAGGACAGATAGCCTTAAATGTGTAATGCGTGGTCTTTAATTCCTTCTGGGCTCTGAGAGATTACATGATTCCTCATAAAATGTTTAGGAGGCTTATAGCTGAGATTTTTCTGTTAATTGAATTGCAAAGTGCCCTGTGCTACTCTGCCTGTCTGCCTCACAGAGTTCCTGTGGCTCTGGACCTGAAGTACTGCTTTTGTTGGGAGCTTGTTGTGTGTTCCAAGGGGTTACAGAGGAATTGTTCCCTGGCAGGGTGAGGGTGGAATTCCCAGATGTGCTGTGGCTGCCCCTGGATCCCTGGCAGTGCCCAAGGCCAGGCTGGACTTTGGGGTTGGAGCACTGGGACAGTGGGAGGTGTCCCTGCCATGGCAGGGTGGCACTGGGGGGATTTGGGATCCCTCCCGACCCAAACCATTCCATGGTTGTATGAAGGGCTGGCAGGGTGGGTCATGCCCAGCCTGAGAGGGTGAGTGCACTCAGAAAAGGCACAGATCTGCTGTTTAACAGGAGAAACGTGCCTGCAGAGCCTTAACTTGTTCCTACACCTGCTCTGGGAAGGTGTAATCCAGGAACACTTACAGTGGGTCAAGTGCACGAAAATTGTCATTCCCAGAAGTGTTCCCTGCAGGAGTCAGTGCTGGGATGGACGGATCGTCAGGCACAAAACTCAAGCGCTCTGTGTGAGCTGAATGTTACAGCTGATGTTTATTATAAAACAGATAAAAAGGAGGGGGAGAGAGAGAGAAGAGGGAGAAGAGAGCAAGAAGAGGTAAAGAGAGGGGTGGTAGAGAGAGGAGGAGGAAGGAAAGAGAGCGATTTCCCATTTACAATGCAATAAATCTTCTTCCATGATGAATATTCTAATTTCCATTAACCAAAGTAATACAAGATACAAATTCTACAGCATTTACATACAGCCTATAGGAATCCTTATATTACCATAGTGTGTTATACTTTAAACTCTAAAAACTACTCTTTGGACCCTGGCAAGTCTTTCTGTGCCCTTTGGAGTTGCTCTCTGGCAGAGGGCATTGTTCTATCAGGAGGGGATTGCCTTCAGGGGCCATCCTGTTGTTTCATGGTAATGCAGTAACTAAGGCTTGGCATCTCAAAAGTGGCTTTCATTCAATCTTGCTTATGGTTTCCATATTTTCAGCAACTAAACATTCATATTTGTAAGGTCTTCCAACAGTTCCCAAAATGAACAACTCCTCTGAAACATCAGGGATTGCACCTGGAAAGAAACCCCCTGTGAGCCAAGGCATGCCCAGCTGGGAAAGTGGCTGGATTTTAGTTTTTTCATAGAGAGCCAAAGGTGGCACCAGCGTAGGTCACACGAACAATATCACTTTCAGTGTGAATAACAGGATAAATAGCACAGAAATGGTTCAAGGAAAGAAAATGTTCTGTGAAATTATGTAACAAATAAAAACAACTGACAATAATTGCATCTGTTCTCCAGAAAATGTATAGGAATGTGGTGTCTATTTAAATAAGCAGGAAGCTACAAATGTATTGACAAATGAGACATGGGTATGAAATAGATATGGCACTAAATCATGGATAAGGCTCTAAGTCCCAGATAAGGCACAAAGGTCAGTGACATTTGCCAGTTTGTAATGTGGGCTCTGTTCTGAGTGTTGAATGTGCCCCAAATATAAGGTGTGCCCAGAACTGTGTCATAGTAATTTTGATTTAAAAGAGAAAGGGGGGTTCTGGCTCAGCCTGCCATGACCAGCTGTGAGGAGCCAGCTCTGCTTTGCCAGTCAGTTAATCTTGAGTTAAATCTCAAAACCATTAATCCGTTCTCCCAGACTTGATTTGATTACATCTAATTATTTGGTACTCTGTGCCCAGCTGCAAATTTCTTCTGCCAAAGAACTTTCAAAATAATTTCTTAGAAGCATTTGGTGTTTTAAATATTTTCTGTAACTGCATTAAGTTTGATCTTTTGGAGAAAGTTTGATTTTAATTTTTTAATTTTTTTAATTGTTCTTTATTGATTTTTTTTCTTTTGTTTGTTTGGTTTTTCCCTTTCTCTCTCTCTCATCCCACAGACCCGTGAGCAGCTCCAAGCAGAAATTCATCGGTCCCAGGCTCAGATAGAAGACCTGGAGAAGGCTCTGGCTGAGCAGGGACAGGTAATGCTGACTCCAGCCCCTTCCCCACCTCTCTGCTGGGGGACCAGAAAGGTTCCTGGGCTGGTTACAGCTTGTGGATCACTCCTGCAGACAAAAAAACAACAAATAAACAAAGGGAAAAAACCAAAAAACAAAAACAAAACAAGAACAAAGCAAACAGAAAGAAACACAAAAAATTCCCCACCCAAACACAAAAAGGCAACAACAAAAAAGTAATGTTGTTGTTCTTGCTGACAAACAATGTTCTGGGGATTGTGGGTTTATGTGTTCCTCAGTCTAAGAGGTTGCCTTACCAATAAAGTTTAATTTGTCTGATCTGCAGAAATATGTCATTTGTATTTAGCAAAACAGAAATTTGATGGTAAGCACATAGTTGGAAATATCCCTTTTAATGCAAACCAGATTTTACCTGAGAGAGTTTTTTAATCACTGGAATGTTCTTATTCCATTTGTGTACTGCAGAGCTGTTAAAATTATATGGGTAAGTTTAGCTTAGGAATTTATTTTAGGAAGTGATGCACTTAGATTTTCACAGCTATCATTATTGTGTCCCTCTGTATGTGAGTCAGTGCAATTCTTTCTGCTGTGCTGTTGCTGAACGCTGCAGCTTCACCTAGAGTGTGTTCATTTCCTTCCCAGGACATGAAGTGGATTGAGGAGAAGCAGGCATTGTACAGGAGAAACCAGGAGCTGGTAGAAAAGGTAAACTATTTGCATTATTCAAATAATATTTGTGTCTTGAGGGATGCAGAAAGTGCAATATTCTAATTAATTCTAGAATTCTAATCCAATTTCCAGCAGGGCTGGAATAATTGATAACTGTGTGCGGGAGTCTTTGTGTCGGGATAGACGGTGGGGGACAAAACTCTGTATAAACTAAAGGTTCCAGCTGCAGTTTATTGTAAAAAACCCTGCTAGGGGCTGCCCGGCACAGCCCAGAGCAGGACAAAAGGAGATAAAAGGAGGGGGGAGAGAGAGAAGAGAGCAAGAAGAGAAGAGAGGTATTAGAGGTAAGGGGGACATGGAGGGGAGAAAGAGAAAGAAGAGAGGAGGAGGTATTAGAGGTAAAGGGAGGAGTGGTAGAGAGAGAGGGAGAGAAGAGAGCGATTTCCTGTTTACAATGCAATGAATCTTCTATAATGAATATTCTAATTTCCACTAACCAATGTACTACAAGATGCAAATTCTACAGCATTTACATGTAGCCTATAGGAATCCTTACATTACCATAATGTGTTACACTTTAAACTCTGAAAATTGATCTTTGGACCCTGGCAGGGATGTCTCTGACCTTTGGAGCTGCTCTCTGGCAGAGGGCATTGTTCTATCAGGAGGGGATTGCCTTCAGGGGCCATCCCATTGTTTCATGGTACTTCAGTAACTGAGGCTTTCCTGTTACATCTCCCAACATACTGCTGCTCTGTGCCCTGCAGATCCGGCAGATGGAGGCTGAGGAGGCTCGCCTGAGACACGACGTGCAGGACGCCAAGGACCAGAACGAGCTGCTGGAGTTCAGGATCCTGGAGCTGGAGGTGAGCACGGGTGGCACCCCAGCACAGCGGGCTCGGGGTCCCTGCAGAGCCCTGACAAAGAGCAAAACCACAAACCAGTGGTTTTGGTGGGTGGTTGTGGCAGGAGGGATGAGCTCTAGCAAACATGCCAGTGCTGGATCCCACAAACATGGGGTGTCAGCTTTCTGAGCTTCCTGGCACTGACCCCTGGACACACTGCTTTGACCTCAGCCCTTGGAGAAGCTCCCAAATTTGAGTGATGGAGTTAAAATTACGGGTGTGTAGTGAAATAGAAGTGTGTGATTTCACATGGTGAAGGGTTTGGAATTTGAGGTTTTTATGATACAGTAATAGGTATGGGACAAAATGCAGGATTTTGGGTGTTGTCTTTTTCAGTGTCCATCTTCCTTTTTCTTCATGGGTTTGAGTTTCTGGTTGATCACACTGAGGGTCATGGGAATTTGGTTATTAGGTTAAAAGGATAAATAATATAGGTGTCAATTCTCTATTGGGCTGTTTAGCTCTAAGAGACCCTGTGGCTAGCTAGGTTCACCTCCATTTTCCTCGCTTCTAGCAGGTAGCTGGAAGTGCTGCTGAATGTTCTGTGCTTTAGATAAGATTTAATAAACAGCCAAGCCCCAACACGAGAAAATCCATTTCCCTCGTGTTTTTTAACCCTGGCTCTGAGGGAAGGCAGAGGAGGCTGAGACAAAGCCCTGCTGAAGTGGTGCAGACTGCCACTGCTGTTACACTGTGGTGCTGTGGTGTGGCACAGCTCAGGGTAACCCAGCAATGCCAGTGTCACCATCCGCTCAACCCCAGCGGAGTTGTGATGGCTCATTCGACCCCAGGCTGCAAAAGACAAGAGCAAGAGAGTCAGGTTTGTTCAGCAGAAAGCAGCAATGCAGTTTATTGCATGTAACAATTCAGTTTTGCAATAGAAGAGAGAGAAGATGGGGATGTAGCTACCAACAGATGGGAGCATCCTTGTGATCGTCCGATGCTGGACGTGTCTTCAATCCTTTGGGGAGAAAGATATCTCAGAGTCTCTTTAGGAAAGTCACTTTTTACAGTCCTTTTCCAAAGCCGAGTGGCCTCTGGCCAAAAGGTGGGAGGTTTATGGACTATTGTATGTGGAGATCATTTCTCCAGGTAACAGGTGCTGGAACAGGGCACTATAACCAGCACCCTGCTCGTGCCATGGCAGCACCAGGCAGAGCCACAGACAGTGCTGGGCAGCACCAGCACAGCCACAGTCAGCCCTGGGCAGCACCAGCACAGGCACAGACAGTCCTGGGCAGCACCAGCACAGGCACAGACAGTCCTGGGCAGCACCAGCACAGGCACAGACAGTCCTGGGCAGCACCAGGCACAGGCACAGACAGTCCTGGGCAGCACCAGCACAGGCACAGACAGTCCTGGGCAGCACCAGGCACAGGCACAGACAGTGCTGGGCAGCACCAGCACAGGCACAGACAGCCCTGGGCAGCTCCAGGCACAGGCACAGACAGTCCTGGGCAGCACCAGCACAGCCACAGACAGTGCTGGGCAGCACCAGCACAGGCACAGACAGCCCATGGGCAGCACCAGCACCAGCACAGACAGCCCTGGGCAGCACCAGCACCAGCACAGGCAGTCCATGGGCAGCACCAGCACAGGCACAGACAGTGCTGAGCAGCACCAGCACAGGCACAGACAGTGCTGGGCAGCACCAGCACAGGCACAGACAGTCCATGGGCAGCACCAGCACAGCCACAGACAGTGCTGGGCAGCACCAGCACAGGCACAGACAGCCCTGGGCAGCACCAGCACAGGCACAGACAGTGCTGGGCAGCACCAGGCACAGGCACAGACAGTCCATGGGCAGCACCAGCACAGGCACAGACAGTGCTGGGCAGCACCAGCACAGGCACAGACAGTCCTGGGCAGCACCAGCACAGGCACAGACAGTCCTGGGCAGCACCAGGCACAGGCACAGACAGTCCTGGGCAGCACCAGCACAGGCACAGACAGTCCTGGGCAGCACCAGCACAGGCACAGACAGTCCTGGGCAGCACCAGCACAGGCACAGACAGTCCTGGGCAGCACCAGCACAGCACAGACAGTCCTGGGCAGCACCAGCACAGGCACAGACAGTCCTGGGCAGCACCAGCACAGGCACAGACAGTCCTGGGCAGCACCAGCACAGGCACAGACAGTCCATGGGCAGCACCAGCACAGGCACAGACAGTGCTGAGCAGCACCAGCACAGGCACAGACAGTGCTGGGCAGCACCAGCACAGGCACAGACAGTCCATGGGCAGCACCAGCACAGGCACAGACAGTGCTGAGCAGCACCAGCACAGGCACAGACAGTCCTGGGCAGCACCAGCACAGGCACAGACAGTCCTGGGCAGCTCCAGGCACAGGCACAGACAGTCCTGGGCAGCACCAGCACAGCTACAGACAGTTCCTGGGCAGCACCAGCACAGGCACAGACAGTGCTGAGCAGCACCAGCACAGGCACAGACAGTCCTGGGCAGCACCAGCACAGGCACAGACAGTGCTGGGCAGCACCAGCACAGGCACAGACAGTCCTGGGCAGCACCAGCACAGGCACAGACAGCCCTGGGCAGCACCAGCACAGCTACAGACAGTTCCTGGGCAGCACCAGCACAGGCACAGACAGTCCTGGGCAGCACCAGCACAGCTACAGACAGTTCCTGGGCAGCACCAGCACAGGCACAGACAGCCCTGGGCAGCACCAGCACAGCTACAGACAGTTCCTGGGCAGCACCAGCACAGGCACAGACAGTCCTGGGCAGCATCAGGCACAGGCACAGCCAGTTCCTGGCCAGCATGCCCCCGGGCCGGGCCGGGCTGGGCTGGAGCAGCGCTGGCTGCAGCTCTCAGCCCCTGGCGGTGTGAGCAGGGCGGGGAGCGCAGCCCGACCCTCGGCCTGTCCCCGCAGGAGCGGGAGCGGCGCTCCCCGGCCATCGCCTTCCAGCACGGCCCCTTCGCCGAGGGCAGGAGCCCGCTGCAGGTGTACTGCGAGGCCGAAGGTGTCACGGTAAGGGACGCTCCCTCCCTGCCCCGCCCAGCACAGCCAGCTGCTCTGTGCTCACCCTGCCTCTCCCCTCCTCTCCCGCCAGGACATCGTGGTGGCAGAGCTGATGAAAAAGCTGGACATTTTAGGGGATAACGCCGTAAGTGTATGTTCCTTTAATAAATTGTGCATGCTTTTGGAACACCTGTCCGAGTGTGCAGTGAGCCCAGCTGCCTGGTGTGGTGCTGCACAGCCTGTCCTGCCTCTGGCTTGGGCTGCCAGCACAGCATTTCCTGCATTTGAAGGTTCTGTCCCCCCTGAAGAGTTAAAGGCAGGGGCTCGTGTCCCCTGCTGCTCCTGAACTCCTGCTCCTTGGAGAGGAGTGCTGGTGTTTGCTGCCTCCTGCCCACTGCTCACTCACTTCTGCATTTGCTTTGCTTTTGCATTTCAGCAGCTGTGTGCTTTGAGGTTGTCTAATAACCCATTAACCCTTAATAGTAACTAGGGTATTACACAGGAGGTCAAAGCAGCAGTGCAGGAAGGAGAAGTGAATAGCAAGAAACTTGCAAGTGCTTCTCCTTCAGCGAGTGGCTGTGAGTAACTGCACAGGGAAGGCACACACATCCTGTGCTGTGCCCTGCTCTCCTCCACCAGCAGAGCCCGGGGCTGTGAGGGGCCAGGAGAGCGAGCCCCTCTCCAGCCCGAGGCCTCAGAGATCCCTCAGCCACTCCAGAATCCTCCTGGGAGCCCCCACCCCACACTGGGGCTGCAGGAGGGTCCCCACTGTTCTCACAGCTCTGCACCTGGGCTGTCCCAGCTCTCCATCAGGACAGTTTGGGTACCAGGGGCTGTCCCAGCTCTCCATCAGGACAATTTGGGTACCAGGGGCTGCCCCAGCTCTCCATCAGGACAGTTTGGGTACCAGGGGCTGCCCCAGCTCTCCCCTGGACAATTTGGGTACCAGGGGCTGCCCCAGCTCTCCATCAGGACAGTTTGGGTACCAGGGGCTGCCCCAGCTCTCCATCAGGACAATTTGGGCACCAGGGGCTGCCCCAGCTCTCCATCAGGACAATTTTGGCACCAGGGGCTGCCCCAGCTCTCCATCAGGACAATTTGGGTACCAGGGGCTGCCCCAGCTCTCCATCAGGACAATTTGGGCACCAGGGGCTGCCCCAGCTCTCCTCTGACCCAGCCCCTGGCCCCTTCCCCTGCTGTGCCACACCAAAGCTCGGGATGAAATGCAAAGCCCACTTCCAGAACTTGGATTTCTTTTGAGAGAGCAACAAAAGATGGGTGGAATAGCCAACATCCCAATAAATGCTTCCCACAATCATCACCTGGCTGCAGAAAGTGAGGATGGTGCATGGGATGAACACTGCATCTCTTCTCCCCGTGGCTCTTTGTGCTCAGCTTGATCTTGTCCTGTGTAAATGTGTTTATTCCCTGTTGGGTACAAGCAGATCCAGTGTCCATTTTCTTTTTAGCAAATAGGAGAGTTTTTGAAGAATTATGTATGATAAGGATTGGTAATGAATAGTGACAATGGCTTTTACAATGATTTTGTGTTACAATATTAATTTTCTCTGCCTTAGTTTGTTGTTTCTCTGACTTATTTAATGTCAGAGGTATTTGAAACAGCAGTGGCCCAAGCAGTGGGTTGGGAACAAGGCACTGGGATTTGTTGTAATTGTGCTCTGCTTTTGTGCAGAATCTGACCAACGAAGAGCAGGTGGTGATCATCCAGGCCAGGACTGTCCTCACGCTGGCTGAAAAGGTAACAACCCCAGCAGCACGGCTGGGCTGGGCTGGAGAGCATCCCTCCCTGAGGAGAGCTCCATGGCTCTATGGCTGGGGAGGGCCAGCTCCACACCAAACACCACAGAGCTCTGTGTGGGGCTGGAGATCTGTGTGGGGCTGGAGATCTGTGTGGCATTGCCCTGGGTTTGTGTTTAGGCTGTGCTCAGGCTCTGTTTAGGCTGTGCTCAGTCCCAGCCCCAGGCTGTGTTTAGGCTGTGCTCAGGCTGATCCCCAGGCTGTGTTTAGACTGATCCCCAGGCTGTGCTCAGGCTGTGCTCACTGTGTTTAGGCTGTGTTTAGGCTGTGCTCAGGCTGATCCCCAGGCTGTGTTTAGGCTGTGTTTAGGCTGTGTTTAGGCTGTGCTCAGTCCCAGCCCCAGGCTGTGTTTAGTCTGATGCTCAGGCTGATAACCAGGCTGTACTCAGTCCCAGCCCTAGGCTGTGTTTAGACTGATCCCCAGGCTGTGCTCAGGCTGTGTTTAGGCTGTGTTTAGGCTGTGCTCACTGTGTTTAGGCTGTGTTTAGGCTGTGCTCAGGCTGATCCCCAGGCTGTGCTCAGGCTGTGTTTAGGCTGATGCTCAGCTGATCCCCAGGCTGTGTTTAGGCTGTGTTTAGGCTGTGCTCAGTCCCAGCCCCAGGCTGTGTTTAGTCTGATGCTCAGGCTGATAACCAGGCTGTGCTCAGTCCCAGCCCTAGGCTGTGCTCAGACTGTGTTTAGGCTGATCCCCAGGCTGATCCCCAGGCTGATCCCCAGGCTGTGCTCAGGCTGTGCTCAGTCCCAGCCCTAGGCTGTGTTTAGGCTGATGCTCAGCTGATCCCCAGGCTGTGTTTAGGCTGTGCTCACTGTGTTTAGGCTGTGTTTAGGCTGTGCTCAGGCTCTGCTCTCTCCCCAGTGGCTCCAGCAGATCGAGGTGACCGAGTCAGCCCTGCAGCAGAAGATGCTGGACCTGGAGAACGAGAAGGTACCTGGGGGGCAGGGAGGGAGCTGCCCTGGGCCCTGTGGGCACTGACAGCCCCTCCCTGGTCCCCAGGAGCTGTTCAGCAAGCAGAAGGGGTACCTGGACGACGAGCTGGACTTCAGGAAGCAGTCCCTGGACCAGGCTCACAAGGTGAGGGCTGTCAGTGGGGCTGGGGGGGACCTGGGGGACCTGAGCTCTGCCCTGTGCCAGCCCTGCCCGGGCAGTGCTGCCCCTGGGGTGCCCCAGGGCTGAGGGGAGAGCTCAGCACACCCTCTGCACCCTGAGCCCCCACAGCTCCCTCCTGGGCACAGCTCCTGGGTGTGAGTGGCCCCTGCAGGGCTGGGACCTGAGCATTAACCCAGCACGAGTCCTAGTCCAGCCAGGCTTTCAGGAAAGGACTGATTAGGAAATTAGCTTTTCAGTAATTTGTCTTACATTTTTAAAAAAGATATTTTAGCCTAGACATTTCCTTGTATTTTGGATTACACCCTGTAATTACTCCTGCAGCTGGAGGTATTCTGGGATGTGTAAATTTGAAATGGAACTGCTATTAAGTCAGGTTCATCATGAGCTGATCCTAAGGCATTTCACCCATGTTTTCAGTCAGCAGCTGTCTTGTTTCCACCAAAGAGACAAAGGTTATAGATATCCACAAAAGGCATAAAGTTTCCTCTCAGTTTATCTAATTTTTCCAGTTCTGTGTAAACCTAGAGCACAGTTACACTTTCAGAGGAGCAATGTGTATTTATTCCTCTGTTTCTGCTTCCCATTGTCTACTTGTGTCTTGAGCCATTTGGGGGAGCTTGTGCTCCATACATTTTCTGTCCATTTTTGGGTTGATTTAGCCACGTTCTGAGCTGTGTCTGGAGCCAGCACACAGTGGAAAGCACACAAGCCCTGCAGCAGCTTTCAGAGGAATTTCCCTGCCCCAGGAGGGTGCCAGGCTCAGTGGCCCCAGGGAAACCTGGCCAGTCCCTTTCCCTGTCCACACTTCTCCATCCCAGGGACTCCAGAGGGGTCTGTGTGCCTGAGAGGGGCAGGGGCAGAGCCCAGCTGCAGGGCAGGCTCCTGTCCTTGGGCACAAACCCTCCTGGAGCTGACAGCCCTGCCAGAGGAGGGGCTGGGAATGTCTCCCAGCATTTTCCCCTGGCTGTTCCTCCTGGCAGGAGCATGGACTGGTGCTGCTGTGTCCTCTGCTGGAGAGCAGGATGGCTGGGAAAGGGACTGAAAAATACATGTACAAATATCTGTAACTCACAAAATGAGTTTGTTGTGAACCTCTTTCCTTTTTCCCTTCACCTATTTACCTTTTCCCTTCTCTCTTTTCCCTCTCCCTCCTCCCTTTCCCCCTTCCTTTTCTTTTTCTGCTTTTCCCTGCTCTCCCCACGGCCACCTCCCACCCCCAGGAAGGAGAAGCTGACTCCCAGATGTTTGTGGGGTGGACTGGCCCGTCCCAGTGCCAGCCTGCAGTGTGTCCCCTGGCTGCAGCTGTGCTGTTGGGAGGCTCAGCACTCCCCTGCTCCCGTTGCCTTTCAGGGACGTTCAGCTCCTCACAAGCTCCTCACCCCTCCGGGGACAAGGTCGAGCTGACAGCTTTATATTGTTTTTGATTAGCAAATTCTGGAATTAGAAGCCATGCTCTATGATGCCCTGCAGCAAGAAGCTGGAGCCAAAATTTCCGACCTTCTTTCAGAAGAGGAGAAGGAGAAGCTGCGGGGCGCGGTGGAGCAGTGGAAGCGGCAGGTGGTGGGCGAGCTGCGGGAGAGGGACGCGCAGATCCTGCGGGAGCGCATGGAGCTCGTCCAGCACGCCCAGCAGGTGCGTGGGCCAGCTCGGGGCTGGGGGCACACCTGGCAGCGCAGGGCAGGGGCTCCTCCTGCCAGCGGCACCCTGAGCGCTCACTGCAGCTCGATGACCAGCCCCTGCCCGACTGATCTGTGAGCACGTACAGCTGATATCCCCCGAGCTAGTGCGTCTGCTGAGTGCATCTGTGCTTGCTTGGTTAATAAGTATTCTTTTATTTGACATCTGACAGAGAATTAAAGAGCTGGAAGAAAGAATTGAAGGCCAAAAAAGACAAATAAAAGAGTTAGAGGAAAAGGTAAGGTGCTGCAGATGGAAGAGCTGCTGTGTGTGCACAGGACCATTCTCCATTTCACCAGAGCTCGTGTGGGTAGAGCAGTGAGAAAGGGGCACAGCTCCAGGAAAACAGCTTGGTTTGCAGCAGTCCCTGTGAGGAGGGGAGAGGGACTGGTTAAATTGAGTTTTCCTTCCTGTTATTCCTTCCTGGTAGCCCTGGGTGCAGCCTGAACTGGGACTGGGCAGGGATGGGACAGAGCCCCCCCAGGGGATGGGACAGAGCCCAGGGCTCCCTGTCACCAGCAGCTCTCCTGAGCCCAGCTGAGCCCCAAGCCCTCAGACTTCCCTTCTCACTCCATATTCCTTCTCACCTGAGAGTTTTGTTGCCCTCTGTCTGTAACCACAGATTGTTTCTCGGTTAAACACACTGTAAACTCTTAATCTCTTTCTTCTCTTCCATTTTTCCCTCTCTTCTCTCCCCTTTTTAGTTTTTATTTTTGTTTTTATTTTTCTCTTTAGCTTTCATTCTTTGGTCATAGTCCTTCAGGCCACATGCACAAGGTAAGCCCTTGGCTCTCCTCTGCTCTCTTTTCCATCAGAACCTTTCCAAACCTTTCCAAAAATGGAAATCTCCAATGTGGGAGAAACAGGACTTTAGGACAGCAAACTAATGTAATTATGTAGAACCTGATTCATTGTTTATTTTTTAGTTTAATTATACAATTTAACACTACTGTTTATGCAATTACTTATCTTTTGATTGGTGTTTTTATGCTGTTTACTTTTCACAAGCTTTTTAGGTGTGATGATTGGTGGTTGTTTAGAATTTTACTGCTTATTTTTATTTTGAGTTTTTTCATTTTGGTATTTTGTTTTTTAGCTTTTTTTTAATTAGCACAATTTATGTTTTAGTGGCTTTGAAGGGTTTTAGCAAGTTGTAGAAAAACACTTAAAAATGGCTTGTTTTGTACACTTGTTATAAATATTGGTTTAGACTAAGAAATATACAGAAAAACAGCAAAGTGTGTGAAGAAATAGTAAAATATGTAGAAAAACAATTAGGTAGTAAAACATGGAGAAAAACAGCTAAATATAATTTGGCTGGTGCACACAATACAGACCATGGCCTGGACTTGTTCAGTATTCCTACACTCCAAATCCTTTAAAAAAACCAAGAAACCCGGACAGCAGCAGGCAAAAACTTGTCAAAGAGAATTTCCTTCTTTAGAGGGGGAAATGAAGCAGGTTAGAAAAGCCCAGTGTGGGCTGGTTCCTCTGGCTGGTCCGTGCTGGAAACCCATGGAATCCTCCCTGCTCTGCCCAGCTGGTTTGGGGACAGGGCGTTCACTGGGGGGCCCCAGGACCCCCGGACCCCGTTCCCTGTGAACAGGGGCCCATCGCCCGTTTCCGTGTGAAACGCGCACAGCAGGGGCGCACGGAGGGAACGGGGTGTATCACCACTCCCCTCATCAGCTGCACGGCCCCGCGGACTGTTATGGACAGCAGTCACAGGGGTTTCACTAATGCCAGTTTTGCCCAGCTGGGCTCTCCTCTGATTGCTGTTTTTCTCTTCCAGCCCCTGAGGCCGCTCCAGCTGCTCCTGCTGTCCTGCCAGGGGCACAGCCCTGCCTGGACCCCAGCCCAGGCTTTGCCCTTCCACCCAGCCCTGCCTCGCCCTTTGCTGGGGCGGGGGGTGAGCCGGGGGGCTGAGCTGTGCACCCCAGACCCTGAGCAGCCCTGGGAGAGCACTGGACTGACCCCCCAGAGGAACAGAACTCTGCTCCTCGCCAGGGCTCCGGCAGCCCCACCACCGATTCAGATACTCTGGATTCCTTCTGCTTCCCTGCCGAGCAGGTGGCAAATTGCTTCTGTGTAGAAGTGCCCGTGCCCTGTTTGTGTGTGTGTGTTACCCACAAAAATCTGTCTGGAAGGAAGGTTTCAGGAAGTGTTCCAGAGGAGAAGCTCCTGCAAGGATGAATGGGAATGAACATGAATGTGAATGAAAAATGAGTGGTTTGTTCCAAGGCATTTCTTCGTTGGGTATGTCCCATGCTTTGTTGAACATCCCATGAGCCCAGTTCTAGGAGAAAATGTAAAGCTACATTCAGGAAATCAAGCTGTAATTTTATTTTTTTTTTTTTGAGTTGTCAGTAAACCACGATGAGGAAAGTTAGGCAATAATTTTTAATTGCCTGTCCCTGAACAATGACAAAAAAGGCTTAACAGTGTCCCAGCAAAAAGTTCAACCTGGAAAAGAGTGAACTCAACCAGATTGTCCCTGATCCACCTGCACTGGGCTGGGACAGGCAGCAAGAGGGAACTGAGGATGTTGTCACCTGGAAAGTGTCCTCGCCTGGGGAAAGGAAGCACAAGTCCCACAGAGCCTGGCACAGGAACTGGGAAGGGAAAAGAAACCTCTAGAAAAAGTGAAAGTGAGGAGGGGAAAATCCAGAAGAAATTCCAGAGTGTGATCGACCACGTGGGATCCACAGCTGAGCACAGAAATGTGGGGCTGAGGGACAAAGCCAGGAACAAAGCCAGGAACAAAGCCAGGAACGAGGGACAAAGCCAGGAACAGGACCAGGAATGAAGAACAAGACCAGAAATGAGAGATAAAGCCAGGAACAAGACTAGGAACGAGGGACAAAGCCAGGAACAAGGGATAAAGCCAGGAATGAGGAACTGGACCAGGAATGAGGAACAAGACCAGGAATGAGGGACAAGACCAGGAACTGGACCAGGAATGAGGGACAAGACCAGGAACTGGACAGCCCCAGCCCTGCTGGCCCAAGTGCCACGGTCCCACTCCCCAGGAGCACGGGGCAGGAAGGGATCAGAGCTCTGGCCAGGTAAGATGGGCTGATCAGCTGGAAACCCTTCATCCTGGGATTCTGTGTCCTCTGCAACTCCCTCACCTGCTGCTCCCCCTCACTTGGGTTAAAGTACTTCGGGTGATAACAGAGGAAATGCTGAATTGGGTATTGAAATTAGCAGAGTCTTAATGTAAGCAGTATTTAATCATTGCTATATTTCTGCAGTAATTTAGGTGTTGAATTTCAGTGTGATATAGTAACAAATGCTGGCTTTATGTTTTAGATCAGTGGTCACTCTTAACACAGTTATTGGGAGGTGATTAAATGCACTGTCAGATTTGTATGGACAGCAAGCAGTCATGCTGCTTTTAAAAATGAATGTTTTACATGCAGGAAATGAAAATAGTTTTCATTTTGCATGGAAAAGACAAATAGTAATCAGAAAATTATTTAAATTCACAATTTCACCCACTTTTTTCAAATTTGTGCTGATAATGAGTTACTGGCAGATAAACATGATGGGGAGAGCAGCAGAGAAAGCTGCAGTTGCACAGGTTTTAAAAAGACCTATTTACATGCCAAATTTATGGAAATGCTGCAGCTTCTCTCCAGGTGAGGAGCAGGGCTGGGCTCAGCACTGATGAAGTTCCCAGTGGGTTAATAATTGTCAGTTTGTATAAAAGTGGGGGTGTCTCCTTGCACGGCGCTTCTGCTCCGCTGGCTCAGGGCTGTGCAGCCTGAAATGCACCGAGGTGACAACGTCAGTCTGAATTTAGGGATGAGGCAGAGGACACGAGGGGATGAGGGCATGGAGGAGAGAAGAGCCCTGGGGCAGGAGGGGTGGCTGCTGGAGGAGGATCCAGCCAGGTCTGAGCAGGCTGGATGAGCTCACTCGTCCCAAGCACCTCTGCCTGTGCACGGGCTGCTCCTTCCTTTGCTGGTTTTGCCAAATCCCACCGGAAAACACTTTGACACAGACCAGCTGGGAATTCCTTCTAAGCAGAGATCTGGTTTATTGCAGCAGGAACTCGTGGCTGTGCTCCCTGGGCAGGATGTGGGAGCAGATTTCCATTTATCCCCTCTGCAACTGAAAACCTCCCAGCCCTGTGCTGCCGGGGGACACCACACACAGCACAGAGTCCCAGAATGTTTGGGCTGGGAGGGACTCCCAGGGTCATCTCACTGCCCCTGCCACGGGCAAGGACCCCTCCCACTATCCCCGGTGGCTCCAAGCCCCTCCAGCCTTCCCTTGGATCATTATATGGGTGTTCCTCTTTCTGTGGCAGGTACAGAGGAGCTTTTTTGGGGTGGGGATTTGTGCAGCAGCAGCAGTTTGTGTGCTGTGCCTCCCCCTCAGCACCCCACCCTTCCATCCTCCGCTTGCTCTCAGAGGAAACTCCTCCTGGCTCTGCACCGAGCTGGGACTGGCAGGGTACAGCCTGCTCCTCCTGGTTTTAAAGATAACCATTCATTCACCTTGCATTCCCCAGAGCCCTCCTGGGCACAGCAGCTCCATTCTCATCACAGCTGAAGGGTTCTCCCCTTAATTTGCGTCCTGCTGAGCTCTTGCAAATAATAAGGACATGTATTTTTGTAGGTTACCAAACTCAGTGTTGGCCTGAAGAATTATTCAGCTGGAAGATCTATCTTTAGGTTAGCTTTCTTAAAAGAATGCATTCTGTTAGTAAATTAACGTTTGTGTAAATGGCCCCTGCCGTGGAGAGGGTTGGGGTGCTCAGTGATATGTCTGCATTTCCAGGTCAGCAGAAATCCCAGAGAAACCTCCCCAGGAAAGGAGAACATGTCCAAGTCACTGCGGCTGTGCTGGCCTCACGCAGATCTGTAGAGGCAGAGGAGGAAATGCTGTTCTGGCAATGGCTTTTTCTGGAAACAATGCCCGGGGGACGCTTTGCCCCTTGTTAGAAACAGGGACGCTGTGAACAGCCCCGGGGCCAGCAGACTGCGAGCGGAGTGTCAGGACAGGCGGCTGGCAGTGCTGAGATGTCCTGGAAGGGAAACAGCCACCGCAAAGCAAACCCACAGTCCTCCCTCTCTTGAGCACACCGGGAATTCTGACGGTTCGAATTCACAAATGCCTCTAGCAGGGCTCTCGTGGCTGGTTCCCAAAAGCTGCTGTGGGGTGGTGCAGGATGAGCAGGGTGTTCCTGCAGGGTGTTCCTGCAGGGTGGAGCTGTGCTGTCACCCCGTGCCCTGTGGGGTGGGACCAGGGCTGGTGTCCCCCGATGTCACCCAGCGCCTTTCCTGGGAGCAGGTGCAGGGGAGGCTGAGGTGTCAGCCCGCATTTCCTGCATTTCCTGGGTTTCCTGCCTCAGCTCTGGCTGTTCAGCCTGACCGGGCACCGTCCTGCTGACCTGTCCCTGACCTGTCCCTATTGACCTGTCCCTGACCTGTCCCTGACCTGTCCCTGACTGACCACGTCAGGGATGTGATGCCCAGCATGCCCAGCCCAGCTCCAGCCTCCCCCCAGGCTGCTGGAGCTGCTGGAAAGCTTCAGGGCTCAGGGAGCAGAGTTTCAGTCCGTGGATGTTGATGAGGTGAAAATGCTTTTATGTCCGTGGGTTGTTCCAGCTCAGCTATGCTCACAGCACAGGTGGGTATCGTGGGGAGCACTCCTTCCATTGGTAAATTGGGCTGGTTTAAGACAGGAAAACCCCAGAAGTTCCCAAGTCAGAATAGACAGGAGCAAAATACACCACGGACATGCTCACTGAGATGTCCTGTGAAACAGTGCTCTTCATTATTCCATCGAAAATGAGGAATTGCATGACAAATTAAATGGGCAGTGAGGGGCTGCTGATTGCTGATATTCTCAGGGCTAGCAGCCCATCCTGCAGCCACAAAAACCATGGGACTGTGGCCTGAAAAGGAATCACAAATCTGAATTTTTGCAGGCTCCATAGCAAATTGCCTGAGTGTGTTCACCCCCTCATCCTGCTCACAGATGATCCCTTGTCATATACATAAATAAACATAGAGATATATATATATATATATATAAATAAGCATGTAAATATGTATATATGTATATCTAGATAAAGATGAATGTGTAAATATATATTTCCTTCAATTGCAGCCTTGGTAAGAGGCTGTGCTGATGAAGGTCATCATTCTTCATCAGGAACTGTCGTGACAGGATAAGGAGTCATGGGTTCAAATTGAAACAGGGGCAATTTAGCTTAGATGTATGGAAGAAACTCTTCCCTGTGAGGGTGGGGCAGGCCCTGGAATCCTGGGGATTGGATCCCTGGCAGTGCCCAAGGCCAGGCTGGACACTGGGCTGGAGCACTGGGACAGTGGGAGGTGTCCCTGCCATGGCTGGGGTGGCACTGATGGGATTTGGGGTCAAAGCTTCCCACCCAAACCATTGTGGGGGTTTGTGCTTCCTCTCACATGAAATTTGATCCATAATCTTTGCGGAATTGCACTCCTGCATTGTTCTATCCAGCAAAGCTGCTGTTTTCCACAAGCCGTGAGTGCTCAGAAGCACAAACACGAGCGCTCCATCCATTACCAGTTTGAAATGCTTTTGTCCCGTTTTTGCAGCTTTCTGGAGCGATTGTCTGCGGCTGGCGGGAGGCAGGGGGTGAGGGCGAGGGAAATGTGCCTTTTGTGCGGCCAGCAGCCGGAGCAGCCCCGGGCAGCCCCGCCGCCACCGGCGCCGCGCCCCGGAGCGCTCGGTGCCAAACGCGCCGTGACAGCAGCGGGGGGGCAAAGCAGAGCTGGGGCGGAAAATCCCGTGCGAGCCACCCTCGGCTCCTCTTCTGCCATCCACGTCTCAGCCTCTTTTCAGGAATTGCTTCTGAAGTCCTTGGGCGTTCTTCTGAAATCCTTGTGCTCCTGAGAGCAGCATCCCCTGTCTCGGGGGGCGGAGGAGCCGGTGACCTGCCGGAGCTGGTCTGCTGGAAGCTGTCCGTGCCCACGGCAGGGTTTCGGATGAGGTTTAAGGGCCCCCCCAGCCCGAGGCAGTCCGGGATTGTCTCCCCTGGCAGCAGGGCAGGTTAATCCTTTCCCCACACGGGGCAGGGGCTGCGCCAGGGCGGGACATCCGTGCGCTGCTGAGGTCTGGGGGAGAGGGGACACGGGGCAGGGCGTGGAGGAAGGGACAGGGAGCGGGGATTCGCTCCTCTCCAGCAGGGCTGGGCTGTCCTGCTGCCCAGCTGTGCTCCCAGGCCTTCCCCATCCCGCTGGCGCTGCCCTCGGGCAGGGAGCGTGCACAGGGAGGGTCCGGGCAGCTGCAGCAGCCCCCTCCCACCCACGGGCACTCTCCTTCGTGCTGCCTCCCCTCCCCTGAGGGGCTGGAATTTGGCTCCGTGGTTATTAACTCATCCTCTCAGAGCTCGTCAGAGGAGGCAGGTTTAAATTCATCACTCATCACTATCATCACCATATTCTGAGTGTTACCCACAACTGTTAGGGGAGTATTGCTTAAGGAAAATGAATGATGTAGGGCACAGCCTAGAGAAAACAATGTGTTTAACATTTAGTGAATGATCTCTCTTTTTTATGGGGCAAACACAGTAACTGGCTAAGCCTACTCCAAATTAGACTAAACTGAGAGCTGCTTAACACTACCCAGCACAACCTACGGGATGGAAAAATTGTAGATGTTGGGATTAAAAATCCCATGTGGAGGAGAAGACCACCACTGCAGTTAAACCTTGTGTTTATTTTATTCTGTAGGTCCCTGTGCCGCTGGAGTTTATAAAGCTATGAAGAAAACCCCTTGGTACTGAAATTCTTCAGCCTCTTCCTGCACTCGTACATCGACCGTGTTTCAGCCAGCACAGGGAGCTCAGGGCAGAACACGGGATTGTGTTGGTCACACAAGTGTGAGATTTGAACTGAAGGGATGCACTGCTTTAAGGCCAAGGCTGTGGATTTTGATATCAGCGTATGATTCCACCACGGAATTGATTTAACAAGCTCCAGTTCTACCAGACACCAATACCAGTGCTGGATTCTGGGATGAGCTGCATTTTTGCTTCTGCATTTCAGCCTAAAACGGGTCCATTTTGAGTTCCTCTGAAATAGTTCATGTCTTAAAATACTGCATGTACTGGAAGCCCTTCAGGTGGTGGATGAGGTGACAAAGAACATGTTAGGAGGTGCTTGAGTCCATCTCATGGCTCTTCATTGAGGATGTGTTGTTGCCAGGTGTGTCGGTGTGTCTCAAATACCGGTTCTGTTTTCCCATTAACTTCCTTAATCCTGGGGGCTTTAAGTACAAAGCCAATTGTACAGGACAGGTCTGTGTGTAAATAAGGGTTGTACTTCCCTGTATGTCACTATAAATATGTGTGAAGTTTTGTACATAGGAAAGAAACAACGGCTCAAAGAATGTTTTCAGAACTGTTCAAATGCACAGGCAGGAGATTGGCATCCGTGTGCTCCCTCACTCTGCTACTGCTGGTTCCACTCACTGCCTGCATCCCTCTGGGCTCTGGGAGAGGAGTTCTGGTGGCCCAGGGCTGAGCTGGGCTCTGGGTGAGGAGTTCTGGTGGCCCAGCGCCAGGCTGGGCTCTGGGTGAGGAGTTTTGGTGGCCCAGGGCTGAGCTGAGCTCTGGGTGAGGAGTTCTGGTGGCCCAGGGCTGAGCTGGGATCTCTGTGAGGAGTTTTGATGGCTCAGGGCTGAGCTGGGCTCTGGGTGAGGAGTTCTGGTGGCCCAGGGCTGAGCTGGGACTCTGGGTGAGGAGTTCTGGTGGCCCAGGGCTGAGCTGGGCTCTGGGTGAGGAGTTCTGGTGGCCCAGGGCTGAGCTGGGATCTCTGTGAGGAGTTTTGATGGCCCAGGGCTGAGCTGGGCTCTGGGTGAGGAGTTCTGGTGGCCCAGGGCTGAGCTGGGCTCTGGGTGAGGAGTTTTGATGGCCCAGGGCTGAGCTGGGCTCTGGGTGAGGAGTTCTGGTGGCCCAGAGCCGGGCTGGGTTGGGCTCTGGGTGAGGAGTTTTGGGTTAGGGTCAGGTTTTTTCAGCCCCAAACCCGCTGCTGTGTGTGCATCAGGCAGGGACTCCTTGTTCCAGGAAGGATGTGGCTGTCATTTCCAGTATTCTGCTCTATAATATCTGTAGCCTTCAGTGATTCCTTGAGTGCCTTACATGGCTTGTGGACAGAATTCCTGACCAGGAGGAGGAAACGCCCCTGGACCCTCCCTCACACCCCTGTGCCATTCTCTGGCAGCCTGGGTGTGCACAGAAGGGGTTTAGCTTCGACTCAGGAACTCGCCTGTGAATATGTGTATTAAACCCTGTATCATGTGCTGTACAGTTTATAAAAAGGGACTATTGTAAACTTATGCAAAATGTAAAGCAGAGAAAATGGAGGTTTTTGGTCTGCTGGCTGTGGTGCCGTGACCCATGTCCTCTAACCCTACTCCAGAACCATATCCAAAATACAGAGCGTTGGGTTCAGTGAGTGACAGCCCCAAAACGGGCTGGAAGTGATCAGCTAGAGAATTTTACAGATATTTTTGTATTGTGATTCCTATGATATATATCGAGAGACTTTCTATTCCTTTGTAAAATACATAAATTATTGTCAACTTTTAATTAAAAAGATCTGTTTTAAACCTTCAAATTAGAAGAGCTGGTTTGGGGTTGGGGGATGGGGAGCTGGGCTGTGGCACTGGGGCCCGGGGGGCTCGGGGGGCGTTCAGCCCACCCGGACAGCCAGCCCCGCCTGTCCCTGCCGTCACTGCGCTGCGAGATGTCACCTCGCGGCCGTGCGTGGGGACGGGCACGGGTGGGGGGGCACGGCAGGGGCGGGGGGTCCTTGGGCGGCTCTTAACGCGGCGCTGGGCTCGGCTCGGCAGGGAGAGCGGCTGCGGGAGAGCGGGGGGAGCAGGGAGAGCAAGGAGAGCGCAGAGAGTGCAAGGGAGAGCAGGGGGAGCAAGGAGAGCGCTGGAGGGGCGCAGAGAGTGCAAGGGAGAGCAGGGAGAACAGGGGAGCACAGGGAGAGAAGGGGGAGCGCAGAGAGTGCGGGGAGCGCAAGGGGAGCACAGGGAGAGCTCAGGGAGAGAAGGGGGAGCAGGGGAAGTACAGGGAGCTCAAGGGGAGCAGGGGAAGCACAGGGGGAGCTCAGGGAGCGCAGGGGCGCCGGGCCCATGTCGGAGCGGCAGGAGGAGGCTCTGCCCGCCTGCTTTGCGGGGCTGGGTGCGGGCAGCCCGCGGCCGCGGCAGAAGCGCGGCGGGATGTTCTGCAGCGTGGAGGATGCCTTCGACAACAAGACGCTGAACTTCGCCTCGCTCGCTGCCTCCGGAACGGCTACACCCGTCGGGGGGCAGCGCCGCGACCCCCACCCGGGACCGAGCCCCGAGCCCGAGCCCGAGCCCGAGCCCGGCGCGGCCGCGCTGTCCCCGAGGGCGGCTCCGGCGGCGCCGCCCGACGGCTGCCGGCAGGTAACGGAGTGCGGGACGGGCTGGGGGCGCCGTGGGAGCCAGCCTGGCCAGCACCGCGCAGGGAGGGCCAGCGGGGACCTGTCTGTCTGTCTGTCCTGCTGCCGTCCCGTTTTGTCCGCTCCCGTCTGTCCCATCCCACCCCATCCCGTCTGTTCAGTCCCATCCCATTCCATTATCCCATCCCATCATCCCATTATCCCATCCCATTATCCCATCCCATCCCATCCCATCCCATTATCCCTTCCCATCCCATCCCATTATCCCTTCCCATCCCATCCCATTATCTCTTCCCATCCCATCCCATTATCCCATCCCATCATCCCATCCCATCATCCCATCCCATTATCCCATCCCATCCCATTATCCCATCCCATTATCCCATCCCAGGAGCCGCTCTGTCCCGTCCCGTGCGCGGCTCTGAGCAGGGCACGGCCCCAGGCCCGCTGTTCTCTCGGGGGTCTCGGCTCCCCCCGCTCCGTCCGTGTGCGCGGCCGGGCGGGCGGGGGCGCGCACGCAGGCGGGGGCGCGCTCGGGCTCGCGGCAGCCCCGCACACGGCGGCGGAGGCGGCGGCGATGTCGCAGCCGGGCAGGAAGAGCGCGACCCGCACGGCGGTGAGGGGTCCAGCAGCGGGACCGGGGCTGCGGGGCTGCGGGCCGGGGCAGCGGGGCTGCGGGGCTGCGGGCCGGGGGCGCTCCGGAGAGGGAGCGGGTCGGGCGGTCTCGCACAGCCCGGGGTGCCGGTGCCGGTGCCGGTGCCGGAGCGCTGCCCCGTGCAGCCGCCCCGCTCCGCTCCTTTGTTGGGGTCCCGGCGATGCCGGCGCTTTGTCCCGGGCTTGCCCCGGCGGGACAAAGGCTGCGGGGCTGCCCCGCCGTGCCCCCGGTGCCCCCGGGGCGGGAGATGCGCTCCGGGATCGCTGTCACCGAGGGATGGGTTTGCGGTGTGGGCGCATCTCTGCGCTCCCGTGTTCCTGCTCCCCCCCAGCCCGGTCCCCTCGCGGCTCCCCCGCCGCGCTGCGTGGGAGGGGATTCCCTTCTCCCTGCAGGAGTCGGGACAAATCGCTCGGTTGCGATGCCTGCTGTTTTGTTTTCTCTCCTTTCGCTGCCTCGCGGCAGAGCTGCCTCGGGAAAAGCGCGCTGGGTGCGGGAGCCGGGGAGCAGCCGCGTTACGGGGATGCGGGAGCGGGTCCGGGGTGGGGATGGGGTGAGGATGAGGATGGAGTAAGGATGGAGTAAGGATGGGGAAGGGATGAAGACGGGCCTCACAAGGGGAGGGGCCGTCAGGCTCTCCCATGGGGCAGCAACACTGGGCTTCTTTTGATTGATGTTATGGGATAAGAGGAAACAATAGAGACAGCAAATCCCTGACAGTTAAAAAAAAAAGAGAATGTAATTCTTTAATTTAGCTTCATATACCAGCGATGCTCTTTTCAACAAGCCCCAAAATGTTTCCGGGCAGTTTGCCTCAGGAGCCGGCTCTTTGTGGAGCAGCATCTCCGGGCTGGGCTGCCACGTGTTCGGGCGTCCCTCGGCTGGTTTTGTGCCCAGTTCTTTGTGCTGCCCATTTCAGCACTGGGAGTAATTTTTCAAGCAATAGCAGAGAGCAGGAAAGGAATCCTCTGAAACTAGGCTGCAGCTCCACATAGGCATCAGTGCTGCTGCTTCCTAAATTTCCTAGTTAAAGATTCTGGGTGAAGATTCTGCAAATCTGAAAACTGTGCCACTGTCTGGCTTTGAAGTGAGGCGAGTGCTCGAGGCTTTATCTGCCTCTGACTGTGAGAAGGGATGAATGGCAATAAATTACCAGGTTAATGAGATGCACCGAGAAGCCTCAGCTGGAGCTGAGGGGGAGGAACAGGCTCAGCCCTCGGAGCTGGGGGTGCCCAGGGCTGCCAGGCTCAGGGCACAATTTCATACGGTTCCCCTCGCAAATGTAGTTGTAGAATAGTCTGGATAGTCACTGAACTTAAGTGATTGGAGGGAAAATATTAAACCTAAATTTACTTAAAGCTTGGAATGAGTAAAGGGGAATCCAAACCAAGGAATTTTTTAAAAAACTGTGGTTTTTTTCCATTAGAGTGAACAGATTCTAATCAAAGGAGGAAAAATTGTCAACGATGATCAGTCATTTTATGCAGACGTTTATGTGGAGGACGGCTTAATAAAGTAAGTTAAAAATTTATATTTGCTAATGTAATTTCTTGGAAATTGGGATTTGAACAAGGTTGCTTCCCATAATTTTTTTCATGAAAATCTTTTAGAAAAAAATAAAGGCAGCATTCTAGAGTAGTGTCAGGAAAGAGATACAGCTGGAAAACTTGAGAAGCACTGGCAGCAGAGCTGGTTTGGGCACCTGTTAGGGAAGTGTTGGGGAGAGGGAAGATGTAACAGGAAAGCCTCAGTTACTGAATTACCATGAAACAATGGGATGGCCCCTGAAGGCGATCCCCTCGTGATTAAACAATGCCTTCGGCCAGAGAGCAACTCCAAAGGGCACAGAAAGACTTGCCAAGGTCCAAAGATTAGATCTTAGAGGATTTCTATAGGCTGTATGTAAATGCTATATAATTTGTATTTTGTATTACATTGGTTAGTGGAAATTAGAATATTCATCATGGAAGGAGATTTATTGTATTGCAAACGGGAAATCACTCTCTTCTTTCTCTCTCCCTTGCTCCTCTCTCTCTTCTTTCCTTCTCTTCTTCTCTCCCTCTTCTATTACCCCAGTGCCCTTTTATCCCATTACTCTCTTTCTCCCCGCCTTGCTCCTCTTAACTCTTCTTTCCTTCTCTTCTCCCTCCTCTCTTTCTGCTCTCTCCTCCCTCTTCTCTCTCTCTCTCTCTCCCCCACCTCCCCCACCCGCTTTTATCTCCTTTTGTCCTGCTCTGGGGCTGTGCCGGGCAGCCCCTAGCAGGATCTTTTATAATAAACTGCAAGTGTAACCTTTAGCTTCAACAGAGCGCATGACTTTTGTCCCCGACCACCTATCCCGACACAAAGAATCCCGCAGGCGCCCTCAGGGCAGGGGGCTGCCGGCTCAGGGGGTGCTGCTCTGGGCTGGGCACCCTCAGGGCAGAGGGGATGTTGGTCTGGGCTGGGCACCCTCAGTGCAGGAGCTGCTGGCTCAGGGGGTGCTGCTCTGGGTTGGACACCCTCAGCACAGAGGAGCTGCCGGCTCAGGGGGTGCTGCTGTGGGTCGGACACTCTCAGGGCAGGAGCTGCCGGCTCAGGGGGTGCTGCTCTGGGTTGGACACCCTCAGCACAGAGGAGCTGCTGGCTCAGGGGGTGTTGCTCTGGGTTGGACACTCTCGGGCAGGAGCTGCCGGCTCAGGGGTTGCTGTCTCCTCTGCAGGCAGATCGGAGAGAACCTGCCAGCGGCGGGCGGCACCAGGACCATCGACGCCCGCGGGCAGCTGGTGCTGCCGGGCGGCATCGACGCGCACACGCGGCTGACGGCGCCCGCCCTGGGCATGAGCCCGGCCGACGGCCTCTGCCAGGGCACCCGGGCGGCGCTGGCAGGAGGCACCACCATGATCAGTAAGGGCAGCCCGTCCAGCAGCGCTTCCTGGCAGGGTGCGCCAGGCCGGGAGTCGCTGCAGGGCGCTTTGTGCACACTAGCGCAGAAATGTCCAGAGCAAAACATCACAGAGCTGATGGAAGGTGGTGTGTTCTGTGCAGAGCTCCTTCCCTTGCTGCACATGGTATTAAAAACACACACCTGTATTAAATATGTGCGTCTGCTCCTGCTCACCTCAGAGAGCAAAACAGAACAACACCTTAAACACTTTTAATGTGTTTTTAACAGGTTTACAAGTGTGGGGTTTTTTGAGTTTCTCGGCTTTAAGCACAGGCTCCATTTTGTTGTTAATGTGAAATGGTCTTGCTCTCTGTTCCTGTCCCATTCCCAAGAGCCACCCTCAGGCACTCATGGTGCTGTGCTGGCCAAGACAAAGATGGCAAAGCCATAGTTTGGGGTCTGAACCCTTGCTGCTTGTTGTTTGTTGTCTCTGTGTCTGGGAATCTGTCCTTGTTGTCGGGAGCAGAGCTGCCCTGCAGGGCCCACGCCCCCAGCAGCAGCTCTGCCAGGCCAGCAGCCTGTGTCCCCGTCCCTCACGCCATGTCCCTGTCCTTCACATGGTGTCCCCATCCCTCACACCGTGTGCCCATCCCTCATGTGTCCCCGTCCCTCACGCCTGTGCCGTCCTCCACGTCCATCCCTCACATGGTGTCCCCATCCCTCACGCCCTGTCCCGTCCCTCACGGGTCCCGTCCCTCCCGCCTGTCCCCGCAGTCGAGCACGTGTGCCCCGAGCCCGGGGCCAGCCTGCTGGCCGCCTACGAGCAGTGCCGCGGCCGCGCCGACAGCCAGAGCTGCTGCGACTACGGGCTGAGCCTGGACATCCCGCGCTGGCACGAGGGCCTCCGCGAGGAGATGGAGGCGCTGGTCAGGGACAAGGGTAAGGCCCGGGCCCCGCGGGTGGGTGCTGGGAGCGAGGAAACGGGAAAACCCTGTAAATATGAGTGCTTAGAGAAAATTCTGAAACCATAAGCGAGATAGAAATGATAGTGATTTTCATCTCTGGGTCTGAGAGCAACCACGTGAACGTTTAAAGGCTTTGTTTAGGTAATGCCAAATGCCACAAATACCAAAGAGCCAGCAGACATCCTGTTCCAAGTATGGGAGGAAAATGTTTAGAGGTTAGGTTTATAGATAACAAAGCCATAAAACATGGTAATATAACGATTCCTATAGGTTGCATGCAAATATTAGAGAATTTGTATTTTGTAGTAGATTGGTTAGTGGAAATTAGAATATTCAACACAGAAGAAGATTTATTGTGTTGTAAACAGGAAAATCGCTCTCTTACCTCTCTTACTTCGCTCCCTTCCTTCATTCTCTTACTTCCCTCTCTTGTCTCTTAGAACTCCTACTACCCCCCAGCAGGGCCCTTTATACCCACGCCCTATGCAATAAACTGCAAAATAAACTGCAAACTTCAAGACCAAAATATAGAGAGCACTGAGTTTGTCCTGACCACCGTCCCAACAGACTCCCACACCCGGGGATGCACAGGCAGCCACATCCTCCCCCTGCAGCTGGGAGCTCCCCAAACCTGGCTATCCAGGAGGGGACACTGGCCCCGAGCTCCTGCCATAGCACCTGGGTCACCTTTGGGCAGCTGGCTGCCTGCTCATGGAAAGGGGGTTTGGAAACTAAAGGAGTGGTGGTGGCTGCCCTGATGTGATGTACAGAAAAAACATTTAAATAAAAACCTCCAAGACAGGGCTTAGAAAAGGAAACTCAGTGTTCCATAGTGGTTCTGTTGTGCCTGTAGCTCCTGTGCATCCTGAGGTGTCTGTGGGACATGGCTGCCTGGAAAGCAGGAAAGTAGACCAAGCAGCAGGGATTCATGCATTCATTAATACCTATTGCTATGTTTGGAGCTGCGTTTTCCTTCAGATATGTTAATGCAGAGCTCAATGTCTTCAGTGTAATTTGTAGTCTTGCAAGCAAGGGTTTAATTGGTCAATTACCATAGAAATTCCCAGTGAATTTCCTATTAAAATGCAGAGTGGCTGCAGTAATGGAGCTGTTCCTTGGAATATGAAATACAGCTGTAATTTGATCATGGTTTGGTATTGCTTATTGCCTCTCCTTACAAAATGCAGCAGCAATTCATAGAATCATGGAATGGTTTGGATTGGAAAGGACCTGATCCCATTCTCTGCCATGGCAGGGACACCTCCCACTGTCCCAGTGCTCCAGCCCCACTGTCCAGCCTGGTACTGCCAGGGATCCAGGGGCAGCCACAGCAAATCTGGGCACCCTGTGCCAGGGCCTGCCCACCCTGCCAGGGAATAATTCCTGCCCAAAATCCCATCTAAATCTACCCATTGTCAGCTTAAAGCCATTCCCTGTGTCCTGGCACTCCATTCCTTGTCCCAGATTTGAGGATAAGCCATAGACTGAAGCCAGCACTGGAGGAAATCCAGCCTGGGAGTGAGGCAGCTGAGTGTGCATTTGGAGCAGTCACAGAGGGCACCTAACCCCAAGTGATCATCACAGGGTTTCATTTTTTGTTCAGGTGCACCATAAAGGAGGGTTTATTGTCTTTCACAACTCCCAAGCTTTGGGGTCAGTGCTTGTGGGGACATTTCCCACATCAGCCCTTGGCTTTGCTTTGGCTCCAGTGTAACCCTCCCCAGCAGAACCCCTGGCTCAGCCCCCCTGCCCAGCCCAACCAGGGCAGGGACAAAGACACACGTGTTGTTTTCTTTTCCCAGGTGTGAACTCCTTCCTGGTGTTCATGGCCTACAAGGACAAGCTGCAGTGCAGCGACGGCCAGGTAGGACAGGGAGTGCCGGGACAGGCACAGCCCCGCCCTGGCCGGGGGTGCCGGGCTGACCCGGGTGCTGCTGTGCCCTGGCAGATGTACGAGATCTTCTGCGCCGTGCGGGACCTGGGCGCCATCGCCCAAGTGCACGCCGAGAACGGAGACATCATCGACGAGGTGCCTGGCTGTGTCCCCTGGGCTGGGGACGGGGTGGGGAGGAGAGCCCTGCCCCTGCCCCTGCCCCTGCCCCTGCCCCTGCCCCTGCCCCTGCTCCTGTCCCTGTTCCTGTCCCTGCTCCTGTCCCTGTCCTTGCCCCCTGCCCCTGTCCCTGTTCCTGTCCCTGTTTCTGTCCCTGTCCCTGCTCCTGTCCCTGTTCCTGTCCCTGTCCTGTCCCTGTCCCTGTCCCTGTCGCTGTCCTGTCCCTGCCCCTGTCCCTGTCCCTGTCCCTGCCCCTACCCCTGCTCCTCTCCCTGTCCCTGTCCCTGTCCCTACCCCTGTTTCTGTCCCTGTCCCTGTCCCTGCCCCTACTCCTGCTCCTGTCCCTGCTCCTGCTCCTTCTCCTGCCCCTGCTCCTGTCCCTCTCCCTGCCCCTGCTCCTGCCCCTGTCCCTGCCCTCCTGTCCCTCTCCCTGTCCCTCTCCCTGCCCCCTGCTCCTGCCCCTATCCCTGCTCCTGTCCCTCTCCCTGTCCCTCTCCCTGTCCCTCTCCCTGTCCCTCTCCCTGCCCCTGTCCCTGCCCTGTCCCTGTCCCTGTCCCAAAGCCTTGCAGGGAACAGGACCCTGTGCAGCAGCGTGTGCAAGCAGAGGAATGTGCAGGGGCACCAGGGTGTCCTGTAGGATCTTCAGTGTCCCCATGGATCTTCACAGGTGCCTGGGTTCCCTAAAAGCACTTTGGGGGTTCCTAAGGGTGACTGAAGTGATGCTTTTTCTCATTATCTGTTGTGTTTAGGAGTTTGGGTTACTTGAAAAAATCAGGAGGTTTGAGGATTTTACAGTAATGTCTGTGACATTGGCAGTATTAACTCCACCACCAGCACTGGGGAGTTCCTAGGTGTCACTGCCTCGGCTTGTGGGCCTCATTTTCCCTTTTTACTTGTAGAAAAGACAGTCTTGGCTCCAGCCTCAGTCAGACTGGCAGTTCCTTTAGCCTGTGGTCACGCCAGCATTCAGTCTGGTGTGGGAGGAAGGCTGGACTGAAAGCCAGATGCAATCCTTCAAATGGGTTTATTTGAACAAACAGGAGAGAAGCTAATTCCCAGCTCCTGGGATTTAATGTGGAAGCCTGCTCCCCAGCTGGCTGTGCAGCTTGAGGTGGCCCCAGGCAGCTCAGAGCTGCAGCAGTGGTTCTGTAAGCTGCCAGCATGGTGACACCTGAGCCCTGGGGACAACCTTGGAGCAGATCTGTGACAAATCAGCACCCTCTAAGAGCAGGGTCCTTGAAAGGATCCTGGGGGATCTGCTCTGGGGGGTTGGATTACAGCCTTGCATTACTGCCAGCTGACTGGGGTTACACGACACAGAGCAGAGGGGACAGGGGAGGTGTGTGCTGGACATCTGTGCTCAGATATCACATGGGTGACCTGGGACACCCCCGAGCTCAGCTCAGCATCTGCCACCGTGGGTTCCCTTCCCTCTGTGCCACACGGTGACGTGCAAAGGGACAGGAGTGCTCGGGAGAGGTGGCACTGGCTGCACCCCAAGGGCATTCCCACATCCCTGTGCCAGCCCTGCCTCCTGCAGGGGCTCCTGGGCAGCTCCAGCAGCCTCAGGTGCTGGGGACCCCTGTCCCTTTGCTGGAGCTGTGTCCCTGGAGCAGCTCCCGTGCAGGAGCATTCCTGCAGCACGGACAGGTCTCTGCACGTGGCCCCGTGGTGAGTGGGGTGTCCCAGTGCAGTGCCCCCCGAGCCACCTGCTCAGGGGGTTCATCACCTCCCCTGCCCTCGGGTGGCTCTGGACAAGCTGTGCTGTGTCCGTGGTGCCCAGGCAGGCTGTGCCCGTCCCGACTGCTGCTCCTTCCTCCCCAGGAGCAGAAGAGGCTGCTGGAGATGGGCATTACGGGGCCAGAGGGGCACGTCCTGAGCCGCCCTGAGGAGGTAACAAGGCCAGCCCTCGTGCTGAGCTCGGGGCCTGCTGTGCACAGGGGCTGGGATAGCTGTGAGCTGGGATAGCTGTGTGTGGGGTACCTGAGAGCTGGGGTACCTGTGTGGGGGGGTACCTGTGTGCTGGGGTACCTGTGAGCTGGGATACTTGTGTCCTGGGATACCTGTGTCCTGGGGTACCTGAGAGCTGGGATACCTGTGTGTGGGGTCACCTGTGTGTGGGGTCACCTGTGAGCTGGGACACCTGTGAGCTGGGGTACCTGTGAGCTGGGATACCTGTGTGCTGGGATACCTGTGAGCTGGGATACCTGTGTCCTGGCACACCTGTGCCGTGCTCTTGTGCCCACAGGTGGAGGCAGAGGCCGTGTTCCGTGCCATCACCATCGCCAGGCAGGCCAACTGTCCCCTCTATGTCACCAAGGTGATGAGCAGGGGTGCTGCAGACGTGCTGGCTCAGGCGAAGAGGAAAGGTAACATGGCCTGCAGGGGCAGTCCCTGAGCCCCTGGCTGCAGCCAGGCATCTCATCCTGGCTGTGAGCTAACTGCTCATCCTCAGAGCTCCCCCAGCTCCCCCAGCGCTGAGGCTCTGCTGGTGTTCATGCTCCCTTGCTGGAGCTAATTGCTTGGAGCTGGGAAGATTGGAAGGGATGTGTTGGAAACTGTGACACTTCCATCTTGGCAGACACAGCTGAGAAATGGGGAATAATCCACTTGGGATCATTTGGTGTTAACTGAATGAAAAGCAGATGTGGAGCAAGCTGCAAATTCTGGCTGGGGGTGGAGAGGGAAGGGCTGGGATCAATCCTGTGGGGAGCAGGGTGGAAGGGGGAGCTCGGTGGGCCAGGCAGACACGGGCTGGGTTTAAAGGAAGGCGTGGCAGCTGGCAGGAACGTGTGCCTGCTGCAGGGAGAGGGCAGAGAGCTGCAGAGCGTGCAGTGACAGCGTGTCCCCATCTGAGATACTAAAGGATGAGCAGAGCCCGAGGCGCAGGGCTGCTGCGGGAGGTGGAGCAGTGCTGTGCTCACAGCAGCGCTGTCTGTGCCCTGTGCCCTGTGCCCTGTGCCCCTGTGCCCTGTGCCCCTGCCCTGTGCCTTGTCCCTGTGCCCTGTGCCCTGTGCTCCTGTGCTTCTCTGCTCCTGTCCCTGTGCCTGTGCCCTGTGCCCCGTCCTGTGCCCTGTGCCCTGTGCCCCTGTGCCTGTGCCCTGTGCCCTGTGTCCTGTCCCCTGCCCTGTCCCCCTGCCCTGTGCCCCTGCCCTGCAGGCGCCGTGGTGTTCGGGAGCCCATCACCGCCAGCCTGGGCACCGACGGCTCCCACTACTGGAGCAGGAACTGGGCCAAGGCCGCCGCCTTCGTCACGTCCCCAGCCCGTCAGCCCCGACCCCAGCACGGCCCAGCACCTCAGCACGCTGCTGGCCAGGTGGGTGTGCACCTGCCACACCCCGACCACACACCCTGAACACACCCCGATCCAACACACCCTGCACACACCCTGCACACACCCTGCACACACCCTGCACACACCCCGACCCCACACACTCTGCACATACCCCAACCCCACACACCCTGAACACCCCGACCGACACACCCTGCACACACCCCAACCCCACACCCTGCACACACCCCAACCTCACACCCTGCACACACCCCAACCCACACACCCTGAACACCCCGACCCCACACCCTGCACACACCCTGACCCCACACACCCTGCACACACCCCAACCCCACACCCTGCACACACCCTAACTTCACACACCCTGCACACACCCTAACCTCACACACCCTGCACACAGCCCAACCCCACACCCTGTACACACCCTAACCTCACACACCCTGCACACACCCCGACCCAACACCCTGCACACACCCTGCCCACACCCCAACCCCACACACCCTGCACACACCCCACAGCCCGTGGTGCCCCACGGTCGGCCCCGCAAGGGCGCTGGGGGCCACCAGTGCCCCTGCTGAGCCTGCCCTTGCCTTGCCCAGCGGGGACCTGCAGGTCACGGGCAGTGCCCACTGCCCCTTCAGCACGGCGCAGAAAGCCGTGGGCAAGGACAACTTCACCCTCATCCCCGAGGGCACCAACGGCGCCGAGGAGAGGATGGCCATCGTCTGGGAGAAGTGCGTGGTACGTCTGCAGCCGGGGGTGGGAGCGGGGAGATGGGGGAGCACTGAGATGTGGGAACACTGAGCTGTGGGATCATACTGAGATGTGGGAGCACTGAGATATGGGAACAATGAGATATGGGATCCCACTGAAATGTGGGAACACTGAGATATGGGATCACACTGAGATGTGGGATCATACTGAGCTGTGGGAGCACACTGAGATATGGGAATACTGAGATATGGGAGCACACTGAGATGTGGGAACACAGATATGGGATCATACTGAGGTATGGGATCATACTGAGATATGGGAGCACTGAGATACGTGAGCACATTGAGATATGGGAATACTGAGATATGGGAACACTGAGATATGGGAGCACTGAGATATGGGAATACTGAGATGTGAGAATACTGAGCTGTGGGAGCACACTGAGCTGTGAGAGCACATGGCAGCTGTGCCTGTGCTGGGCTGTCACTGCCTCGTTAATCCACACCAGCCAGAGGGCTGACACTGTCTAGACACTGCTGCAGCTTCAGAGCGCTGCTGAGAGAGAATGAGACACACAAATGCTTTCACAAGAGACTGAGACACACAAATGTTTTCACAGAGTCTTCAAAGGCTGCTGTGTAGGAACCACCCTCGCTCTCACAGTCACAGCAGTGTCTCCAGCACTGTCTCCCGAGGGTGATGAGTGTTCCTGTGCCCTGGTGCTCACCAAGGCCTGGGGAGGTGCATGGGGAGAGGGTGTCCCTCCCAAGGGACATGGCCATGCTTCCAGCTGGTCACCCCAGCCCCAGCACTGGGGAGAGGTCTCAGTGTCACCTCAGGGTCTGCCTGGCAGCAGGGCTGTGATCAGAGGGCTGGGATCAGTCTGTGTCCCTGCACCTTCCCTGCCAGCAGCATCCCTGGGCACTCTGTCCTGCACCCCCAGAGCAGATGTCCCTGTGCAGACTGCAGGAGCTTGGGAGCCAAGCCACCCTGGAACCTCTCTTAGGTGGGCTTTGTTCAAAGAGAAATAAAACTTTTCTGAAGATGACAGGTGAAGATGACAAATAGCACTGGTTAGGTTCACTTCCAGCCCTTCTTCCCTGGGCTGTCCTTAGCCCTCTTCGGTGATCCTGAGATTCCTGTGCAGGAGTTGGAGCCAACCAGTGAGGATCTTGTTTTCCAGAGACTTCAGCCTCAGGAGTCCAAGGGAAATAAAACCTGTCTCTGGTATCTTTATCCTGCAGGGACCAGGCTCATCCTCACGTCCCCTTCCCCTGTGCCAGTGCAGACCTCACCCCCATGTTGGGCCCAGCAGCTCCTGCCCGTGGGACAGCCCAGGGGACAGGGACAGGCTCGGGGCTGTGCCCAGCTGGGATGTTTCCTCACCCCTCCCCAGGTCCCTGGGAAGATGGATGAGAACGATTTCGTGGCGGTGACCAGCACCAACGCCGCCAAGATCTTCAACTGCTACCCCAGGAAGGGGCGCGTGGCTGTGGGCTCCGACGCAGACCTGGTGCTCTGGAACCCCAAGGCCACGAGAATCATCTCGGCAAAAACCCACAATTCGGTAAAATGCATTGTACATCCATTTCTGGGGCTGGTTTTAGAGGCAGAGGAGATCTGAAAGCAATGCATGTCCTTATCTAGATCGGATCATTCAGCAGGGGGCACTGATGAAGGACCTTGCATTTGCTTTGAAAAATACTGGGAAAATATCCTGTTACTGTTGTAAAGGGTGGGATTGGTACTGGGTAACCACTCCGAGGCAGTCAGCATCTGATACAGAAATCTTAATGTCAGTGTATTTACTGTGGACTAGAAAAATGAAAGTGCTGAAGTACTGAACTGTTGTTAAACTGTAATGTGTATTAGTTATAGTTTTAAAATGTATTAAACTGTTGCTATCATTTGATATATAATGGTATTCCTCTATTATAATACATCATTTAAATATTCAGTAAAGAATATATAAATAATATAATATAATATAATATAATATAATATAATATAATATAATATAATAAAATATAATATAAGTATTAAACTATTGCTGTAGTTTAATATGATTGGTTTTAAGGTTTGTTTTCTCCATTCCAGTTTGCTTCCCACTGGAATCTGGTTATGTGAAATATGAGGGGTTGGCTAGTTCTGACTGATGGTGCACGAGGAGCAGTGTACAAAAACGGGGGGCATTGTTGGCCTGAATATCAGGGTTTGCTTTTTCCAGAACGTGGAGTACAACATATTTGAAGGCACCGAGTGCCACGGGGTCCCAACCGTGGTCATAAGTCAGGGAAGGGTTGTCCTTGAAGATGGAAATCTGAGTGTCACCCAGGGCTGCGGCCGCTTCATCCCGAGGAAGACGTTCCCTGACTTCGTTTATAAAAGGATAAAGGCAAGGAACAGGGTAAGGAGAGTTTGATTTGCCATAATCCCATGGTTTGATGGGTCTGTCCGTGTGTCTGACCATGTGTCTGTCCATGTGTCTGTCCATGGGTCTGTCCATGGGTCTGTCCGTGTGTCTGTCCATGGGTCTGTCGGTGTGTCTGTCCATATGTCTGTCCGTGTGTCTGTCCATATGTCTGTCCATAGGTCTGTCCATAGGTCTGTCCATGGGTCTGTCCGTGTGTCTGTCCGTGTGTCTGACCATATGTCTGTCCATGGGTCTGTCCGTGTGTCTGTCGGGTGTGTCTCTCTGTCTGTCTGGCCCGTTCTCCCCCGCAGCTGGCCGAGGTGCTCGGCGTGCCCCGTGGGGCCTGTACAGTGTGTCTGTCCATGTGTCTGTCTGTCTGACCCTGCTATTCTCCGTGCAGCTGGCCGAGGTGCTCGGCGTGCCCCAGGGCCTGTACAGTGTGTCTGTCTGTCTGTCTGATCCTGTTCTCCCCGCAGCTGGCCGAGGTGCTCAGCGTGCCCCGTGGGATGTACAGTGTGTCTGTCCATGTGTCTGTCTGACCCTGTATTCCCGTGCAGCTGGCCGAGGTGCTCGGCGTGCCCCCGGGCATGTACAGTGTGTCTGTCTGTCTGTCTGACCCATTCTCCCCGCAGCTGGCCGAGGTGCTCGGCGTGCCCCGTGGGATGTACAGTGTGTCTGTCCATGTGTCTGTCTGTCTTTCTGATCCTGTTCCCCCTGCAGCTGGCCGAGGTGCTCAGCGTGCCCCGTGGGATGTACAGTGTGTCTGTCCATGTGTCTGTCTGTCTGTCTGATCCCATTCTCCCCTGCAGCTGGCCGAGGTGCTCAGCGTGCCCTGGGGCCTGTACAGTGTGTCTGTCAGTGTGTCTGTCTGTCTGTCTGACCCATTCTCCCCGCAGCTGGCCGAGGTGCTCGGCGTGCCCCGGGGCCTGTACGACGGGCCTGTGCACGAGGTGCCGGCGAGCGTCAAGGCCGTGGCTGCCGGCGTGGCCGCGCGCCCCGCACCCTGCGCCAGCAAAGCCGCGGCGCCGCCCGTGCGCAACCTGCACCGCTCCGGCTTCAGCCTGTCCGGTACGTGGGGCTGGGCTGGGCCGGGCTGGGCTGGGCTGGGCTGGGCTGGGAACCGCGGTTCTGCTCCAGGGAGAGCGGTGTGTCCCGGTGTCGCTGTACGCGGAGAGCGGCGTGTAACGACAAACGGCTTCTTGAGCAACAGAAGCGAAAGGAGCATTTTATTGAGAATCTGAATATATTTATAGAGTGGTTCACAAGCTTTAAACAGGACAGTAGTTCATTGGACAATAGGGGAAAACACCTCCTGTTGTGTACATCACCAAACTGTGTCTCAGTCAACACCAGGTACCAATCTCTGTTTATTAATTCCTTTCTGTTTACCAGAAAGTTATCACCCTGGGAAAGGCTCAGGCCAGAGCTGAGAAACTGTCTCAGCCTGGGAAAAAGCCTCCCAGCCTGAGAAAAAGAGCTCAGAACCTTAGAAAAGGCCTGGCAAAAATCTGCCTAGGCCTTCAGCAGTGCCCACATCCCATGGCAGCAGCCAGGGGAACAGGTGCAGCACAGAAAGCTCTGGAATGTTCTGCAGTATTTATGTAAAGGCACAAAGCCTGGCAGGGGCTCTGTTTCCAGGAGCAGGGACTCAGCATCATTCCTGCTGCAGGAACCTGCCCAGCAGCTGTCAGGAGCTTGGAAAGCCAATTGCAATTTAGGGCAAAGCTCTGCTGTAAAATGACTTCCACCATGCTTTTTAGCTGGTTGGATCAGACGGGTCCCATAGTGTTTGATAAATGTTACCAGTCCCCACATTTTATTATATGCAAAATTCATTTACAGGAAAGCCATTTATGAATCTCCCAGAAAGAAATAATGGAAAATGAAGAAGTTCAGGCAAACGCAGCCATTCCAAACTGTGCAATGCTCATAGAGTGTCTGAAATTACATATGATGATATTATCAGTATTTCCTGAGTAGGTGTTTTATGGTTGTGGCATGTAAAGCAGCGGGACTGCCGTGCTCTCTGCTCTCCCCAGGGTCACAGGCCGATGACCACATTGCCCGGCGCACGGCGCAGAAGATCATGGCCCCGCCAGGAGGGAGGTCCAACATCACCTCGCTGTCCTGACGCCATCCTAGTGCTCTCCTGACTCTCCTGGCACTGTCCTGGCATTGTCCTGACACTGTCCTGGCACTATCCTGACACTGTCCTGTCATTGTCCTGACACTGACACTGTCCTGGCACTGTCCTGGTGCTGTCGTGACTGTCCTGGCACCATCCTAACACTGTCCTGACACTGTTCTGATGCCGTCCTGGTGCTGTCCTGACTGTCCTGACACTCTCCTGACATTGTCCTGGCATTGTCCTGACACTGTCCTGGCACTGTCCTGGCACTGTCCTGGTGCTCTCCTGGTGCTGTCCCTGCACAGTCCCCGCCAGGAAGGGTCCCTTGTGCCACCCTCCCCGCAGGAGGAGCAGGGACCGAGAGCCCCTTCCTCGTAGGTAGAGAGTAGAGTGATGCTGAGGTGTCAGAGCAATGCTGAGGTGTCAGTGATGCTGAGGTGTCAGTGATGCTGAGGTGTCAGGGATGCTGAGGCAGCCTCCCTGCGGGTTCTCCACTGCTCCCTCACTAGCTGCTGGCCAATCCCTTCCCTGTGCATGCACTCTGCTGGGCTGGGGCGCAGATGAAGGCACGTCCAGGCTGGACCCCGCTCTTCCCCAGCAGCTCCCACTGCCGCTCACCCCACGGGACCCCAGTGCTGAGCACCCCCACAGCCCCCAGGCCATGCTCCTGCCCTCCCCAGACCACCTGTCCCCCGAGGTCACGGCTCAGGGCAGCTGCAGCCCCGTGTCCTGGGCAGCCCCTGGACCAGTGCTCTTCTGGCAGCCTCGTTTTTTAAAGATTATTTATACAGCTTTTCAAGAGCTGAGCCTGAGCCCAGTACCCAGTAGCAGGGCTGCTTTGGAGGCCAGGTGCATGCCACACCCTTTTTTACAAAGATGATTCTAGCCCAGGTGTTGTATTTAAAGGTGTGCTCAGAGTGAGCTGTGCATGTACCTCCAGGAACAGCTTTCCACTCCTGCCTGCTCCTTGCTTGGAATAAACTCGGTTGGAAACCAGGGAATGGTGCAAGTGCTTGATCCGCCCGAGTCCATCCGGGTGTTTTGTTCCTTTGAGTGTTTCTGAGCGAGGTTTGTGCCGTCCCACCCTGACCTGCAGGTTGGCGTGGGCAGAGCCCACCCTGCTCGTGTCTGTGAGATGTCACAACTGTGTGAGATGTCGTGATGTGTGAGATGCCACCACGTGTGTGAGATGTTGTGATGTGTGTGAGATGTCACCACGTGTGTGAGATGTCACGACGTGTGTGAGATGCCACGATGTGTGTGAGATGTCACCACCTGTGTGAGGTGTCACCACCTGTGTGAGATGTCACCACGTGTGTGAGATGTCATGACGTGTGTGAGATGTCGTGACGTGTGTGAGATGTCACGACATGTGTGAGATGCCACGACATGTGTGAGATGCCACGATGTGTGTGAGATGTCACGATGTGTGTGAGATGTCACGATGTGTGTGAGATGCCACCACGTGTGTGAGATGCCACCACGTGTGTGAGATGTTGTGATGTGTGTGAGATGTCACGACATGTGTGAGATGTCACCACGTGTGTGAGATGCTGATTTCCCTGGGGCGCTGCCCGCTTGGCTCTGCAGCTCTGCCTGGGCCGGGCTCAAGGAGGGGAGCAGGGCTTGGGTGGCACAAGCAGGGTCTGGTTTGTGAGTGGGAGCTGCAACCACACATATGGCACCTCTAGATACACAGAGCCTTGAATTAGGAATGAGCCCACCAATGGAAACCAGGGAGGGATTTAATTTTTTGTTGCTGTTTTGACCTACATTTCACAGCTTAATGCTGCAGTAATTTCTGCATTAAGCATATGGGAATGTATTTGTTTGGGTGTTTCTTATTTAATTTTAACATAATTTCGTTTATTGATTTTCTGTTTTTCCCTGAAATTGCACCAAGGCAATTAACATCTAGTGGAAGGGGTCCCTGCTGTGGCAGGGGGTGGAATGAGATGAGCTCTAAGGTCCCTTCCAACCCAAACTATTTACAATTCTATGACCTCTTTTCTTCCTGAACAGAGCAGTGGGAAATCCATAAGCAATGGGAAGGATAGAAGGCACAGTTTGATGGCAGTGACCTCTGCATCACCCCACTGTCCATGGGGTGACAGGGACACCCCAACACCCCCAGCTGTAAACACTTAGCAAAGGGAGTTCTGTGAATGTCCTTTTCTCACAGCTGGCCTGGTTGGTGCCAGTGGGAACCCAGCAGACCCAGCTCCCTCTCCCACAGCACCCAGTTTAGGTCCCATCTCCAGCCCTGCCAGCCCTTCCCTCTCAGAGGGAGGGTTTGCATTTATTTATTTATTTATTCCCCTGTGTCAGGGAGCTGTCAGAGCCAGCACAGCTGCCCAGCCTCCTCCCAGTGCAGGATCAGAGCCAGCAGCATCTCTGCAGCTCCTCCAGTGCAGGAGCAGAGCCAGCAGCATCCTGCAGCTGCCCCAGTGCAGGAGCAGAGCCAGCAGCATCCTGCAGCTCCCCCAGTGCAGGATCAGAGCCAGCAGCATCCTGCAGCTCCTCCAGTGCAGGAGCAGAGCCAGCAGCATCTCTGCAGCTCCTCCAGTGCAGGATCAGAGCCAGCAGCATCCTGCAGCTGCCCCAGTGCAGGAGCAGAGCCAGCAGCATCCTGCAGCTCCCCAGTGCAGGAGAGGCTGAGCAGTGCCTGCTGATGGAGCCAGAGCCTGCAGGAAACACCTCCCCCACGGCCCCACACGGTCCTGGCCCTAATTCCTTTGGACAGCTTTCCTGCAGGCTCTGGGTCAGGGACAGCAGGGACACGCTCTGCGCCCTTGGCTGAGCCACAGCCCTGGCTCTGCAGCACCAGAGCTGGGATGGAGCAGCCCCAGGACCCCACACCTGTGTCTGGAGTGGGGATGCACCCCTCCATTCCCTGTAGGACTGCAGAGCTCCTTAGGGATGGACCTATGGAATCACATAACCCACTCCCCATGGAATCCCATAACCCACTCCCCATGGAATCACACACCTATGGAATGCCATAACCCATTCCCTATGGAATCTCACACCTAAAGAATCCCATAACCCGCTCCCCATGGAATCACATAACCCATTCCCCATGGAATCCCATAACCCATTCCCTATGGAATCCCATAACCCATTCCCCATGGAATCCCATAACCCATTCCCTATGGAATCACACACCTATGGAATGCCATAACCCACACCCCATGGAACCAGCACCACCAGCTGGCACAGGGGGCCATGCCAACACCTGGATCCAGCTGTTGCCCTTTCAGTGCCTGCTCCTGAGGCATGTCATGGCAGTGGTCCCACAGCTCCTGAGGTGGCTGTGGTGGCTGGGACTGTCCCCCCAGCCCAGATTCCAGCTGGGTTCCAGGATTCCAGCATTTGGGTGTTTCTGTGTTTTCATGCCTCTGTACAGCTCCATACCCTGGAAATGACACCAAATCCTTGGCAATGTTAAAAATACACATTTATTACTCCACATGTGCAATGCCTTCTGACAGTATCTGCAAAAACACAACCTTGTCATAACTTAAATATTCTGTGGTGTGGTAAAATTGTCATGCAAGAAAATTACAGGGATGTATTAACATAAAATACAAAGATATATTTACATATATCTGCACTGAAATTATTTTTAAAAATACCCTCCCAAGGCAACAGGATTTCAGCACTGTCCAGGGTCAAGTCCATATTACTGGTATTTCTGCTAGTATTTTATTACTCTTAGACTCTTTTTGGCAAGCTCTGGAGTAATAGAGAATTGGCAACAGAAGAAACATCAGGACCTGACCTGGCATTTGTCTTCTGCACAAAATTCCCAGTGAAGGCTGTGGAATTCTATGCCAACACTTAAAAATATGCAACTTTGCAAAACTTCATAACACAACAGAGATAAGAAAAACAATCTCATGGCAAGTGATTAAAGGAGAATAATTTATAGGTGCTGTAGACTTTTCACAGCAGATAATGGCACACACTGTATAAATCTGTCATACAAAAAAATACAGGTATTTAAATATTTATGTACAGAAAATTCCTGCTCTGGCTGTAGCTGCCAGTGACACCTCCCAGCTGGGGAGTGGCCCTGGGCTCTGGTGCTGTGAGGTTTGCTCAGCACAGCAGCCAGGGCACCACAGCCCTGCCACAGCCCCAGAGCCTTGTCCCCAGCCTGTGCCAGCAGCCAGGGACAGGAGCAGCCGGGGGGCACAGAGGATCCTCAGTGCAGGGGGGAGCTGGACGTGACACCTGGCAGGGCACAAGGAGGTGTGGGGCCAAGGGGAGCCAGCTGGGCTCAGCTGGCACTGGCAGGGACAGGGGCACAGCAGTGGGGACACAAGAGGGGCCAGAGTGGGGCACAGGAGGCCCCAGAGCCCCGAAACCTCCACAGGCTCTGACACGGGGTGGCACTGAGCTGTTCCCTGCCACTTGTCCCTTCTCCAGCTGCTCTTTCCTTGCCCCTCCTTCTCCAGGGACTGTGTCAATGGCACCCTGTCACCTGGCTCTGCTGAGGTTTTGCCCAAATATTATTTCAGCCCAAACCAAGCGCTGCAGTGCTGCCCATGGTGCCTCTCCCACCCAGCAGAGAGGCCACAGCTCTGAGTGCTGGTGCTGCTCCCGGGGGCTCAGGCTCAGCAGTGACCAGCACAGCCCTGGAGATGCCTGCTGGGTTCCAGGGGTGCTGCCCTGGGAAGGAGCCGTGCCCTGGCACCCCAGGAGCTCCCCTGCTCCTGCCAGGGGCCGCTGAGCTGCCCTGCACAATGCCCTGGAGAAGAGGGCTGCAGGCGACTGACAAGGGAGCAGATGACTGACACAGAGAGGGTTTGGGCTGAGACACCCCCCTTCAGAAACAGGCCAGCTCCTCCCCACACACACCCACCCCCACCTCAGGGCACACCTCTCTCCTGTCCTAAGGAAAGCAATGAGAACATCAATTGCACACATCCTGTGACTGCCAACACCCCTCCTGGCCTGAGAGCTTCTGGCTGAGCTGGATGTATCTTCATCACTCATCTGTGGGACAGTTTGGTCAAAAAATCAGTGACACCCTTTGTCATTCCAGCAGCCCAAAATTTTGCCATTATTTACAGGAAGTTGCTAAATAGTGCAATGGAATTCGCTGTAAAAGCCTACCCCCACCAGTGGAGTAAATCACCTGTAATTGAGAACTCCTGGATAAATACAGGCTGACCTGCTGTGCCAGGACAGAGCTGAGCTGTGGGATGGAGACACAGGGGAGCACAGAGCCCTGGGCACAGACCAGGCTGCCATGGAGAGCAGGGGCTGCCAGCACAGCAAAGGGCAGGGCAGGGCACACCTGCACACACAGGTGAGCTCTGGCAGGTGGCAGAAGGCAATTGGGGCTCCTGTACCCAGTAAGACACTGGGAGTTACTGGGGGCAGAGGGGCAGGCTCCCCCAGCACAGCCTGAGTGGGAGAAGAGCAGAGGACACACTGATTTCGGCCCCTGGCTGCTGGCCACAGCCCCTGAGCTGTCACCAGGGCAGCTGCTAGGAGCAGGGGTGGCAGCAGGGCCTGCAGCATCCCCTGGCCCTGCCCTGAGAGCAGCCACAGGACTCTGCAGAGCTCTGGCTGCCCCTCCTGCTCACCCTGCACAGCTCCAGCCACCCCCTGCTCCCACATACAGCTGGGGGAGACACACCTGCTGTGTCCTGCTCTGTAGGACCATTTCATACCCCTCTGCCTTCCTGGTTTGTTCCTGGACACAAGAGCCACAACAAAACTGCTCCTGACAGAGCCTGGTCTGTCCAAAACATCTCCCACCCACTCCTGCATCAGGAGTGCCCGGGAAGGAGGCAAACACTGCTGGGTGTGGTGGCTGTGGTGCCACCCCACACCTGGGGCACCACAGGGCTCAGCCACAGAGACCAAAACCCTGCAGAGCTGAAAGAGCTGCTGCAGCGAAGGGCCCTGCAGCAGCAAAGGCAGCAGCCACAGCTGCAGCCAGGGGACAGGTCCTGTCTTATTAAGCTAAGACAGGTATTGGCAAGTTATATACAGTACTTGTACTTTACACTGAAAATAAAGGAAATCTAAGGGTCAAATACAATATTCCTGTCTTTCCTACACAATCACCCACTCTGCCTCCAACAAAACCTCAGCCTGTGACAAGCTGTGTCCTGCAAAGCTGGCACATGCAGCCAGACCCCCAACCATCCCCAGCTCCTCACTGCCTGCAGCAGCCACGTCCAGCAGGAGAATATTTGAATGCATTCTGCAGCTCAAATGCACATTGGACATTAGCCAGCCCCTGAAGAATCCATGGAGTGCACGAAAAACATTTGTTTGCCTTGAATGGGGAAAGGACCTGACAGGTGACACAGGTGGCACAGGTGACACAGGTGGCACAGGGACAAGAGGTGCCCGGGACGTCCTTGTGCTGCAGGAGCTGAGCCTGGGGCTGCTCTGCCCTGCACAGGGACTGTGCCAGGCTGCTCTGCCCACTGCCCGTGCCCAGAGCAGCACCTGAACAGGGAGAGCCAAGCCAAGCTCACACCCCTCCCCAGCCTTCCTCCCTGCCCCGTGTCTCCCTGCTCCTCCTCCTCCCAAGGACATGGCTTCTCTCCCCGTCCTCTCACTGCACTAAGAACGTGTAGATCAGCCATCTGACACGAAAACAAACATTACCTCAGCTGATCTCCTCCCCTGACAAGTTGCATAGGTCCTGTCTTCCCCCAGCAGGCAGCCACGGTGCTGGGCTGGAGATCCGTGGCTGGAGAGCAGTCCTGGGGAGCTCTGGCTTCTTCCAGCTCCCAAAAGGAACTGGGCTGGAGATCCGTGGCTGGAGAGCAGTCCTGGGGAGCTCTGGCTTCTTCCAGCTCTCAGGGACAGTCCTGGGGCGCCCTGGCTGGCCCCAGCTCTCAGGGGAGCTGCCGGCGCTGGGCAGGGCAGGCTCAGTGCTCAGCACACCTGGGGCAGGTGAGGGGCTGTCCCTGGCCTAGCTGCTGCCCGAGGAGCACACAGAGCTGCACATGTGCAGAGGCTCAGCCTCTGCCTCCTCGGGGGTCTCGGAGGTGGGCATGGGCTCGCTGGGCTGCTCCTGGCTCCTCTTCAGCCTGGGGAGAGGAGGAGGCAGGAGTCACACAGCTGTGCCCGAACAAACCCCCGGAGTGGGCAGGGAGCCCTGGTGCCCACTCACTGCTCCAGGGTGCCCACAGGGAACGAGGAGCACCCCCAAAGCTCAGCAAAGTATCAGCAACCACACTGACCTGCTCTGGAGTGCCCCAAAACAGCCTGAGGGGCTTCAGCCCACCCAGAGCCTGGCACGAGTGTGCCAGCACAGCCAGGCTCCTGCACCCCCAAACCCCAACCCTGAGTGCACTTTCATTGCCTGCTTATTCCCACCAGGGACTTTTCCAACCTTAATCATCCTATGAATCTGCTCTCTTTGTTAAAGACCTCCCCAGCCATTGAGTCCAACCTTCCTCGCCTCCATTTCCCAAAACATCACCTGCTGAAAGCAGGATGGGCTGAGGAGGTGCCACAGGGGAATGGAGGCAGCCACATACACACATTAAATCCCAAAAGTCTCTCTACTGCGTATTTTATTTAACGGCAGTTAATAATCCCTGATCCTGCCTCCCTTTGTGGCCAGAACCGTTTTTCATACACAGGCAGCACCCGAGCTCCTCTGCTGACACCATTCACCTGGGGCTAAGCCAGCAGCAAGGTGCTCCTGGCTGTCAGGCACTGGCACTGGTTCCTAAGGGAAAGCAGAAAAAGGAGCATTTTTCCCTAAAAAAAGCAGCCCACACACTCACTTCTCTCTGTTGAAGATGACAAAGTCCTGCTGGATAGCTTCGAGGCACTCCTGGAGATAGTCATTTTCCTATTGAAGGAAAACAAAACATGCACAAGCAGCCCCACTTGCATCTCCTGGCTGCCTGCAGCCCCCACACTCCAGCTGTGCAGGAGCCCCCAGCCCCACATCTGGAGGCAGCAGGGCTGGCTGCCAGTGGCTTCCACCAGGGGCTCGTGCCACACAGAGCAGCAGCTTTCCACAAAGCACAGACCCCACTGTGCCTGACGTGGGCACTTATCCACGCACGCTGCATGTGGGGAGAGCTGCCAGCCCGAGGGGAGCAGGGGCAGCTGGGGAGAGCCCAGCACAGCCCAGTGTGGGAGGGAGGGCTGCCCGTGCTGAGCCGGGGCTTGCAGGTGTTTTGGGGTGCAATGCAGGATGTGGCCAGCAATGTGAATTCTGTCCCATCTGTTAAACCAGCTGGGGCAGTGACCCTGATCTCCTGGCACACATTATCTGCTCATGGGCCATCTTTAAACCAGCTGGGCAATCATCTTTATCTTCCCACAGCCCCTCCTCCCTCCAGGAGGTATCTCCTGTTAACGAGCCATTGTTAAAAACCAGGTGTGGCAGTGATCCTTCTCTCTGTGGGAATATCTCCGATTAATGGGCCATTGTTAAAAAATGGGTGTGGCAGGGATCCTTCTCTCTGTGGGAATATCTCCGGTTAATGGGCCATTGTTTAAAAATGGGTGTGGCAGTGATCCTTATCTCTGTGGGAATATCTCCTGTTAATGGGCCATTGTTAAAAACCAGCTGGGCAATCATCTTTATCTTCCCACAGCCCATCCTCCCTCCAGCAGATATCTCCTGTTCATGGCCAGTGAGTCCCAGGGCATGACTGATAAAATTACATCATCCCACTGGGAGATGCTCCAGCCTTTCCTGCCCAGATAAAAACTGAGATTTTGGACACCAAGGCACCTTCTTTCCACTGGATTCCAGAGGAAAGCCAGACCTTTCCACATCATCCCTGGAGCTTCAGAGGAAACTGCCCCTTCTCCAGGAGCACTGCTCCAGCTGAACCACATCTGCCCCTGCAGGAGGATGCAGCCACCATTGAATGGGACTGCTGCCAACACCCTGACTGCCTGACGGGGGTCAGCTTGGATTCTGACTCTGGCAGGGTTTGGGATTGTTCTGTGTAATACTGCATTGCTATTTTAATATTCCTAGTAAAGAACTGTTATTCCTATTCCCATCTCTTTGCCTGAGAGCCCCTTAATTTCAAAATTATAATAATAATTTGGAGGGAGGGGGTTTACATTCTCCATTTCAAAGAGAAGCTCCTGCCTTTATTGGCAGACACCTGTCCTTAAACCAGGACACAGGGACACAGGCTGAGCACACTGGGCTGCCCAGACCCCTGCTGCTCATTTTACTGCCCCAAGTACCCACTGCTGAGAAAGTCTGGCCCAACTTCCACCAGAGGAACACCTGGCTATTGAAATGACAGGTTTCCACCCAAATAAAGGCAGTAAGAGAGCAGTGCCCGCCCAAACGCAGCCTTCTCCCAGGCAGCACGTACAGACTGGGAGCTGTCCTTGCTGTTATCCCTCGACTTGTTCTTGGCCAGCCTCTTCTTCTTCTTGTGCAGGGGCCTGGACTCCAGGATCATCTCCTCCAGCTCGAAGGTGGGGTCGCAGTGCAGGCGGCCCTTCTGCCGGGGCACGGGGGACTCAGGCACAGCCAGGCCAGGCAGCCCCGGCGCTGCTGTGCCGCTCCCCGGGCACTCACGTTGGGGACGAAGCCCGGCTCCACGCGCTTCTGGCCCACGGCGCCCCACGCCACGCCCGCCAGGTGAGCCGAGCCCTGCATGTGCTCCAGGCACGAGAAGCGGTGCTCAGGGTTCACTGTCAGCAGCTGCGGAGGGACAGTGACAGGGGGACAGGAGCCCTGCTGCCGGGGCGGGCAGTGCCCGCCGGCCAGCGCAGCGCGGCCGTGCCACGGAGCCTTTCTGCTGGGGAAGGGGCTGAGGGATCGCCCTGGGGGCACGGGGGTCCCCGCCCGGCGCTGCACATCGCCGTGAGGGGCTGCGCTCGGCAAGCCCGGCAGATGGCGATGCGAGCCCGAGACTGCGCCTCCGCCGCGGCGCGCCCCGTGCACCGAGCCCGGCTGTGCCGATTACCCACCCAGCGCTAACTCGCACCGCGGGCTCTTAGCGGTGCCGGCCCCGGCTGTATCTGTCCTACAGCCAGCTCCCCAGCTCCTTTCCAGAGCTCCCAAGCAAGCCAGAGCTGCACCGGGTGCCCCAACCCGCCCCAGCCTTCCCCAGCAGCAGCGTGAGGAAAGCAGCAGAGCACTCCGTGGAGCCAGTCCCCGTCCCTGTCCCTGCACCTCTTGTCCCAAGCCCTTTCCAGCTTCTCCTGGAGCCCCTTCAGGCACTGGAAGGGGCTTTAAGGTCTGCCTGGAGCCTTCTCTTCTCAAGGCTCAACATCCCTGACTGTCCCAGCTTGTCTTTTATATATTTTTATTTTCATTACTCTTACTATTCATTGTTTATTAATATGCTGATAATTTTCCAGCTAGTCCTGCCTGCACAGTAGCCACCATCCAACCCAAACCCACCCTAGAAGGACAATCCATCCAGCAATTCACCCAGCTCCAGCCCAGAAGGAGATTCCATCCAGCAATTCACCCATTCCCAGCCCAGAAGGACAATTCACCCAACAATTCTCCCAGCTCCATCCAGAAGGACAATTCACCAACACTTCCCAGCGCCAGGGGCCCCTCACCTTCCTCAGCAGCCCCACGGTGTCCCGGGACCAGGCTGAGGAGTACTGCACGCTGACGGTGCTGAAGAGCTGCACCAGGGACTCCACGGGGTTGCTGGAGTGGATGTCGTAGGGCCTCTGGGGACAAGAGCTCAGCGTGAGGGCTGCCCTCCCCGCGGGCAGGGTGCCAGGGAGGGAGAGCCGAGCCTACCCAGCCCCGCAGCAGCTCGTAGGCCAGGATGCCCAGGGACCACCAGTCCACCTCGAAGGAGTAGCCCGTGCCGCCGCTCAGGAAGGAGTGGAAGATCTCCGGGGCTGGGCAGGGAGGGAAAACGGGCACAGCAGGTTATTGGTGCTTCTGTTCCAAATTCCACCTCAGTCAGAGCACAGTGGTCATGGCAGCTTTCCTGCCCCAGGGGAGGCTGAGCGAGGCAGGGAGCAGCAGCAGCAGGAGATGGGGATGGGGAGGGCAGGAGGGGATGGGGGACTGGACAGGATGCAATGGAAAGGAGCAGGAGAGGACAGGAGGGGATGGGGAGGGCAGGGCAGGAGGGATGGGGAGAGTAGGATGGGGTGGGAAGGGCAGGGTGAGATGGGGAGAGCAGGAGAAGATGGAGGAGACTGTACAGGATATAATGCAGATGGCAGGAGAGGACAGGAGGGGATGGGGTGACATGCCAACCATGATGCCTTCACACTGGGAGTTCCCCTCCTCAACCATCAGGCTCTGCTGAGCAAATTGGGCACAAACACCAATTCCTAGATGAACTGGATGCCCCAGCCCAGCGTGGGCTGAGCACCCAAAATGTGGCACAGGCAGGAGCAGCTGCTGTTTCTTACCCATGTATGGCTTGGTCCCAGCCAGTGCTGTCGCTCTTTCACCGTCCCTAATGATTGTTGCAATATTAAAATCTGTTAAATGGGCATGACCTTAAATAAAGACACATTTTAAGAAGGAATTAATGGCAGTGCAGTGGCAATGCAGAGTCAGAACACATTTGTTTCATCAGCTTCTGCCCTCAGACAGGGTAGCACAGACACAGGCAGGGCAGGGTCAGATCCCATAAGAGATCCCAAAGGTTTCCAGGATTTGGGATGCACAGGTGAATAAAGCTGGGAGCTTTGGGTCTTGATTTTAAATCCCACTTGGAGCTAGCCAGTGACCCTCCAGCACTGGCCAAACTGCTCTGGCAGAAGCTGGAGGAGTGAAAAAGACACCAGGGAAACACTATCTTAGGAGCACAGAACGTTTGGGTTGGAAGGGACTTGGGATCACCTTAGGGGTCACCATGGAGCTTCCACCAGACTTGGTGTCCCAAGCCCTGAGCTGCAGTGACCCCAGGTTCCCAGGCTGAAGTGGGGCTGCCCCTCCGTGCTGAGCACAGCTCAGGGGTCACAGCACATCCCACAGCACAGGGATGCTCAGCAAACGTGAGCCAGTAAAGGCAGAGCAGCTCTTCCCACACACTCCCCAGGTGAATGGATGCCCAGCACCAGGAGTGGAAAGGATCTGTCCCTGGAATGAACGAGGGGGCAAACCAAGAGGAGCAGAGTGATCCTACCTTGCTCATCCAGGAGGATGTTGTCTGGTTTTACATCTCTGGGAAAAGAAGGAAGATTACAGCAGATGGAATCTCAGCCAGACCTGGGATGAGACTCAATGACAAAAATCCTGCAATTTTATCTATCAAGAATCAGGAGCAAATAAAAATATTCTAAGGTGAGGCAAGCCCTGTTATGATGGACTAGAAATAAACTTTTCGTGGGCAACCTGGTGAAAAACTGGAAGCATTAGACTTGCTCAGGCCTCATTCCCAAGGAAAAGGACTAACAGGACTGGGGATATTTGTGGGAAGCCCTGGATGGTTTTAACACCTGCCCTGAAATGTTCAGCCCCCCAGTGAAGCATCAGAGTCACTCTGAGAGGTGGGGGCAGGACCAGCACGGGCAGCACGAGCCAGCCCAAGGCCAGCAGGGCAGGGTCAGCAGGGCAGGGGACACCAGGACAGGGGACACCAGGACAGGGGACACCAGGGCAGTCCTAGCAGGACAGTCCCAAGCAGGACAGGTCCCAGCAGGACAGGTCCCAGCAGGACAGTCCCAAGCAGGACAGAGGACACCAGGACAGGTCCCAGCAGGACAGTCCCAGCAGGACAGTCCCAGCAGGACAGGCCCTGGCAGCACCTGTACCTGTGGATGATGTGCTGGCTCCTCAGGTAGTCCAGGGCCAGGGCCATCTCACAGATGTACAGCCTCACCGTCTCCTCCGTGAACTGCACGTTCTGCTGCAGGTGGTAGCGCAGGTCCCCCCCCAGCAGCAGGTCCACCACCATGAACATGTCCTCCTCATCCTGGAAGGAGTACCTGCAGGACAGGGAGGGCTGAGCCCCAGGGCTCACAGACCCTTCCCCAGCTCTGCCCCCTCAAACCCCTCCAGCCCCTCCAGCTCCTTGCAGTGATGCACCCAAAGCTGGAGATGCTTGCACCTTTGCAACCAAGCAAGCCCAGCTCAAGATGCTCGCTTGTTTTTCACTCAGTTCCTACACTAAGCAGTGCTTCCCTGGAAGAGGTGACAATCCAGGTAATGTCCCCTGCTCACCCCTCACTGTCCCTGAGCAGCTGGGCCATGTCAGCCCACCAGCACAGAGCCCCCAGAAGCCACACACTGCACAGAAACTTCACATTTTCTACTGCAAAAAATCTCATAAAACCTACTTAAAATACCTCAGCCTATCCTGAAGATGAATTGGAAAACACAACTGCTGATTTAACCAGATAAACCAGAAGAAGAGGTTTATATTTACTGCGGAGTAAACCGCCTCTCTAAATGTGCCGTGGGTCCCACGGGAGACTGACAGCAGTGGGGATACACCAAAACAAGGCTCATTGTTATATTTGGTGACTGCAGCTCAAGGAAACAGTATGTGGGATTGTATAATACTTATGAATCACTCACTTCTGCTCCCATCTTAAATGCAGGATTATTCTAAAGCTCTGAGCTGAAAGGGTTTGCTACGAGAAGTTCTCTCCAGAACTTCATTGCTTGTTGGGAAAAATATTTGCAACTGCTAAGAAAGTGAAAAATATCGATATTAACTGAATTGGCTATTCTGGAGCAATGGATCAACAAACCAAATGGGACACATCACCCATTTCCATCACTTTGGGTATAAAACTTCCCCAACTTTTAGAGGTGTCCCCCTGCCCTCCAGCCTAGCACACATCAGCGCTGCTGAGTGGGAGGGGACCCCTCGCAGGGCAGGGAGGCCAGGAAAGGACAGATCACCTGCAGCACTGGCCAACAGCCCTAGGATAAAATGCTCTGCTCTCTAGAACTGTGGGTGAGCTTTCCCTGCAAGATTTGGCAGTGATTGTCTGAGCTCCAAAGGAATGTGTTTTACCCGGCAGTGAGCGCGGTGCAGAGCACAGGGAGGGACGCTGGAGGGCTCAGGGGTCCATGGGGCAGACTGCAGCCTTTGGTACTGGCACTGCCTGGACAGGATACACCTCACAGGCACGGCTGACTCAAGCCACTTGTCAGATTTCAACCTGATTTAAGAGTGGTGTTTAAACCAGCCCCTAACCCGTCGCTCAGCAGTGAGGATACTTCTGCTGGTGAACACCAGTGAAGTCACTAGGGAGCAATTTGAAATGCTGCTGCTGCAGTGGTGTGCAGGGAAGGTTCTGAGAGCCTGGGCATGCCAGGGGCGTGCCCTGGGAGCCGCTCACCAGAGGTTCACCAGGAAGACGTGCTCGATCTCCTGCAGGATCTCCAGCTCCCGGAAGACGTTGCGCACCTCGTCCCTCTCGATGCACTGCTGCTTGTTCATGTACTTCATGGCGTACATCTTCTCCGTGTCCCTCTTCTGCACGATGCACACCTGGCCAGCGGGAGGCACGTCAGCAACAGCTGCACAGTCAGCAACAGCTGCACAGCTCCTCTGCCCCGGGGAGCTGAGACCCGCTGTGCTCGGCGCCTCAGGCACCTCTGATCCCTGATCCCTGATTGTTGATCCTTCATCCCTGATTCCTGATCCCTGACCCCTGATCCTTCATCCCTGATCTCTGATTCCTGGTTCCTCATCCTTCATCCCCGATCCCTGACCCCTGATCCTTCATCCCTGATCTCTGATTCCTGGTTCCTCATCCTTCATCCCTGATCCCTGACCCCCGATTTCTGATTCCTGATCCGTGATCCCCAGTTCCTGAACCCTGATTCCCGCATCTCTGATTCCTGACCCCTCACCCCCAATCCCTGATTCGTGATCCCTGATCCACAGTCCCTGTTCCCAGCTCATTCCTGCTCCCAGCCCATCCCTGTTCCCAGTCCATCCCTGCTCCCGTGCACGGCCTTCGCTCCAGCCAGGGCACGGTGCCAGCTCCGGAGAGCTTTCCCAAGGGAGATCTTGTCGCACAGCTGTTCTGGAGCAGTGCGAAACCCCTCTGGGCTCGCTGTCTCTGCGTGCGGACCGCAGAGCTCCTTCCCTCGCCTCCCCGCAGGGCGGCTCTGCCCTGCCCCGCTGCGCTCTGGAGGGGAAAACGGCCCCTTGGGGGGCAGAGAGCGGCTAAAATGCAAATTTATTACAACAAACAGCGGGGCCGGAGCCCCGGGGGCCCAGGGCACGGAGCCCCGCGCTGGCCCCGGTGCCTCCCCTGGTGACACCCTCTTCACCGAGCGACTGCTCCAAACAGCTCGTTAGCCACCGCGGGAGCTATTTTAAAATGAACTAATGGCACGTCTGCATCTGCTGTAATTACATCTGCCCTCTTTTAATCATCAGCGGTAATGAGGATGAGCTGGGCAGGTTCCCCGGGCAGGCGGGGAGGGGGTCCCGCTCGCACCGGGCGCAGAGAAAAGGAAATTTCTGCGGGAGCGCACGCAGGTGGGAGCCCCGCGCCTCCAACGCTGCCGTTAATCAGCATTTACACGCGCTAATGGTATAATATCACCAGGGACACGCTGCCGCGAGGAGGTGACAGAATAATGGGTGGTTATCGCCAGCCTGATAAACCCCAATTAGCGATTCGGGAATTGTCGGGATTGCTCCGCCGCCGGTACGATCGCGGTGAGAGCTGCAATCAGCTTTGCTGTAATTCTCTGCGCACCTCGCAGCTCGCGGTGAGGGCGCGTCGTGGGCAGAGTGACCTGAGCTCTTCCCCTGCTCCCGGACCCCCCGGTGCCCGGCTCCAGCTGCCAGGCACCGTTCAGGGTACAAAGCAGAAGGGAAAACCTTCCTCATGCACACTTAATAATAATAATAAACGACCTACCACAATGCACGCCACCAGCAGGACCCAGCCCCTGCCTAGAGCAGGCTGAATTGGTTCTATGTTCAATAAACAAAAATAACTTTACATTTTATAAATTCTTTGAGCAGCAAAGCCCTAAAATTTTTCCTTTAAAGCAGGGTCGTTGCTGTAAAACTGCTCTGAAAACAATCCTCTGGGTAACAGCCTCAAGGCACTGAGCAACATTCTCCCCTGATGTCAGTTTATTCCACATTATTGCTGGAAGCTCATTAATTTCTAGGTGATTTATTTTTTCGGTTGTGACTTGCTGTACCTTAATCAGCATTGCATGCTGTTCTGATGTCATTTGTCTCTTGTTTCTCCACAATGAAAATGAGAGCCCAGCACAGTCAATGAGAAAATGATGAAAACTTCATGTACTGTGTACTTGTGATAAATGGAACAGCATCACCTCCACGCACAGCAGCACCAGCTCTGGGCACTCTGGAAATGTTTGTTCTGTGATTTCTGGGGGGAATGTGCATGTCAGTGCAGAGAGAGGCCCTTCCAGCTGAGCAGGGCTGCCTGAGGGCACAGGGACAGCAGGGGACAGCACGGCGCTGGGTCTGCACCACAGCCACGGCAGATGTGAGCAGCTGCTGGCCCCATCACTGGTGACACCACATCCCTGCTCACAGCACATCACTGGTGACATCACATCCCTGCTCATATCACATCCCTGCTACATCACACAGCACATCCCTGGTGAAATCACACCACTACTCACATCACATCACTGGTGACATCACATCACTGGTGACATCACACCACTGCTCACATCACATCCCTGCTCACACCACACTGCTCTGGGGGTGATGCTCTGGTACCAGGGAGGTGCTCCCTGGCACTGCTCACATCACACCACCCCTGCTCGGGCTCCAGCTCCAGTCAAACCAGCTCCAGGAGCGGTGCTGGCGCTGCCTGGGCTGGGCTCAGCCTCTCGGTGCCCCTGTCACAGGCAGTGGCCATCCCTAGGGAGCCCCTGCTCACAGAAATGTGTCTGAGTCCCCCCGAACTGCCAGCAGCACCAGACGTATCCTTTCCTTTTGTGCTTCTCCGTTCATGCACCCGCTCCCGGGGAAGGAATAAACATCCATTTGGTGACAAGTCAAGAGTGCCATTTTAAATTAACCCATTTTCAGGCAAGTCTACAATGCGGAGCAAGGCACGAAGCAGGAATGACTCTGTCCTCATTCTGCACAATGCAGGCACACAAAGGGAATGTGCGGTGCTCAAACAGCCATTAGGAGGAGGAGTGGAACCGCCAGCCCTGCCGGGCAGGAGGGGCAGCAGCTGGAGGGGCAGCAGCTGGCTGGGAACTGCTGGAGACACGGCACACAAAAGAGCCCCAGATACCCCAATGAGCAATTCCAGAGCCCCAGATATCCCAATGAGCAATTCCAGAGCCCCAGACACACCAGTGAGCAACTCCCAGAGCCCCAGGTACCCCAGTGAGAGATTCCAGAGCCCCAGATACCCCAGTGAGCAATTCCAGAGCCCCAGACACCCCAGTGAGCAATTCCAGAGCCCCAGATACCCCAGTGAGCAATTCCTGGGGCCCCACATTCCCAAGCACCCCTCACTGCCAGGGGCTGTGGGTGCTCCCATCTGGCTGGGGCTGCCACCCTCAGTTCCAGCCAGGACAGGAGCAGGTGACAGAGACAGGGCTGAGACAGGGACAACACCCGCACTGTCACAATGACAACACCTGCACTATCACAGTGACAACATCTGTACTCTCAGAGTGACAACATCTGTACTCAAAGTGACAACACCTGCACTGTCAGTGACACCTGCACTGTCACAGTGACACCCGCACTGTCACAGTGACAACATCTGTACTCTCAGAGTGACAACACTTGCACTGTTACAGTGACAACACCCGCACTGTCACAGTGACAACACTCACACTGTCACAGTGGCAAGACCCGCACTGTCACAGTGACAACACCTGCACTGTCACAGTGACAACACCCGCACTGTCACAGTGACAACACCTGCACTGTCACAGTGACAACACCCGCACTGTCACAGTGAAACACCTGCACTGTCACAGTGACACCCGCACTGTCACAGTGACAACACCCGCACTGTCACAGTGACACCCGCACTGTCACAGTGACAACACCCGCACTGTCACAGTGACACCCGCACTGTCACAGTGACACCCGCACTGTCACAGTGACAACACCCACACTGTCACAGTGACACCCGCACCCTCGCCCGGCTCCTCTGAGCCCCCGCACTCCCGGCTGCTGCTCTGCCTCCCGCAGGCAGTGCGGGTGTCTCTCTGGGAATCCCCGGCTGTTGCCCTGCTGGCTCTGGAGGCGTTCCCCGGCTGCAGTCCCCGCTCAGCTGAGCTGTCCCCAAGCACCTGGTGGCGTGTCCTGGCCCCCTGGCCGGCTGTGCAAGCCAGCACAGCCCCTGGGCTCACACCCAGCCCGTGCTGCCCTGGGCAGGTCCCTGCAGCTGGCACAGCTGGATGGCTCTGGCTGCACACAGACGCTGATTCCATGTGCGGGTCACCCCGGCAAGGTGCTCGTGCCCCCGGGGATGTCACTGTCTCGGCTCTGCACACACCCACAGCTGACTCAGCCATCTGGCCTGGCCAGCAGTGGTTTTCCTGCTTGAATTTCTGCCTCTTTGGCTCCTGCTGCGAAAGACGAGACCAATGCCCTGTAATCCTTCCACACACAGGCTCAGGGCCACCGGGACATTTCAGTGTACAAGCCTGGATTTCACTCTGTTTTCAGAGCAGAGTCAAGGCTCAGAGTCAGCCAACACCACACACCTACACCAAACACCTTAATCCCACCCAGCTCTGGGCCGTGGCCAGACACTGCTCTAGTTTATAAAAATGCTTATTTGCAGTGCTTGCACCTTGCCCACATGCACTGATTTCTCCTCCAGCTTGTGCTGGGTATTTATCCCTCCCTGTTTTCCCCAGTATCTATAGAACTGCCATTTACCAGAAAGGTTGAAATTTGAAATGCAGAGCATTAACATCAAATTGCCCATGGCACCAGAAGCATCAGCAGGCTTGGGGACTGCGTGGGGAAAGAAATCTCTGCTGTGGGGGAAGCAGAGCAGCAGCCTCAGGGGTGGGGAAACAGTTCTTAGGAAGAACTAAGTCTTTCATTCTGAAGGACCTGAAGCAATGAGAAGGCATTTACCATGATGTAGAAACAGCTCAAGCTTTTTTTTTTTTATGACTGATTTCGTTTTTGAACACTAGATTTTACTTTGGAGCCAGACTGCAAGGGCAAGGACAGGCTGGACAATTGTGTTCCCTGGTTTCCTGAGGCTCATTGAGCAAAGAGTAAAGCAGGTGAGAAGGGCTTTACTGCACCCATGCATGCTGAAAGGATAACCTCAATATTGGCTGCTAACAAGTTCATCTCCTTTAGCCAAGTTCTCCTGAATGGCTCAGTTCTTACACCAAGACATCATTCACTTTTCCCAAGATTTTCATCCTTCAGAAAGTGGCTGGAGGGAAATCCCTGACACCAGCACATCCCCAGGACCCTCTGCTTTGCTCTTGTACCAAGAACTGCAGGCAGAACCTCGCCAATTATCTATTATAAAAATTAAATCTTTTAAACTCTCAGCTGCCATCAGGAATGCTGCAAACAGGGATCACTCTGTTCTGGACGTGGCCACAGCTGCACAGGACACAGAACTAATTCCCTTGGCATTCAAATGCATCTTTGTGTCCATCCTGTATTGTGATGGTGCTGTTGACAATTAAAATACAGCCCTTCCCTGGCAATTAGCATCTGTGTAATACCAGTAATCAAAAAGTCCATAATAATTCGTTCTACAATCCTCACAAATATAAGGATAAAATCAGCTAACCAAATTGGTTTTCAGGCATAGGCAAGGGAGCAAAGCCCAAAGCTCAGGTGTACCTGCAGTGCCACAATTCAGTACCAGGGGTTCATTAAGCACAAGAACTCTGCAGACTGGATGGAGCTCTGCTGGCAGCATCTCCCCCAGTACCCAGGAGTGCTGGGAGCAGCTCAGGGAGCAGAGTCTGCTCCTCCCAGCCACTCTCTGCAGCACACAGAGATCTCTCTGCAGCACCAGGACACCTCTGCCCCTGCCCTGGCACCTTCCCATGTGCCAGAGACCCAGCCCAGGGGGCACAGCACGTGGGGGCTGCTCTGTGACAGCAGCACTGCTCAGCCTTCCCACCCAGCCACAGCAGCACAGACTCACAGAGGGGTTTGGGTGGGAAAAGGACCCAAAAATCCCCCCAGTGCCCCCCCTGCCATGGCAGGGACACCTCCCCCACCCAGCCACAGCAGCACAGACTCACAGAGGGCTTTGGGTGGGAAAAGGACCCAAAAATCTCCCCAGAGCCCCCCTGCCATGGCAGGGACACCTCCCACTGTCCCAGTGTCCAGCCTGGCCCTGGGCACTGCCAGGGATCCAGGGGCAGCCACAGCACATCTGGGAATTCCATCCCAGCTCCCAGGGAACAATTCCTGCCCAAAATCCCATCTAACCCTCTAAAGTTGCTGAGGTAGCCAAACAAGTGTGACCCCCAGGAGCCATGCTCTGAGTATGAGGTTATCAGCTCAACAAATCTGCCTTCACATCCTTAAGTGCTGATTTTGTTTCTGTTTCCAGACACCTTGCACATTTCACTCCTTAAGATATTTTTCATGGAGCTTTACAAGTTCTAGTTTTTCCCTGCTGAAAAGCTGTGCTTTTCCACAAGATGGATGGACTCGTTTGTCAGAACACCATAAATCATTAAAATCTCTTTTATGCAGCACTGCTGTTTGCTGCAGCCAAGTTGTAACAGCAGCTGATGAAACTTTTATTCACAGCAAGCCTGTTGGTGTTTCCAGGTCGTGTCAACACTTCCATAAAAAATGTCTTTCTCAGTTGCTTATGCTAGAGCCAAAAAAGTCTTCTGACCCAAAATAACACCTGCTGTTCCCAGCAGCACTTCAGTGTGCTGTGGATCAGAGGATCCCAGACTGGGCTGGAGGGACCCCAAACCCTCCTAGAGCCACCCCTGCCATGGCAGGGACGCCTCCCACTGTCCCAGTGTCCAGCCTGGCCTTGGGCACTGCCAGGGACCCACAGCTGCTCTGGGCAATCCCCACAGCTCCGTTCTGCAGTGCCAGGAACGTGCTCCTGTGCTCCTGTGCAGACCCACAGCCCCCCAGGTCTGGGTCCCCTCCGGTGTGTGAATCCACTGGGCAGGAGCAGCTCAAAGCACAGCAAAGTTGAGCTTGTCCGTGGGTTTGGTTGTTTTTAATTTCCAGAATGAGCCTTATTCTGTCTTGCTCACACAAATGGGACAGGCAGCACTGAAACTGTGTCAGGAAAATTTCTCCTCCTTGGTACCTGCAAACGGGGCTGGGCCATTCCAGCTGCTAGCAGGGAACATTTCCTAAATTCCCTGCAAGGCATCATGGAAGGGGGCTGCAGAATGTTGTCTGCAGGGTCTGAATCCTGATTTAATGCAGTTTAAGGTGGTTCAGAGTCAGCATTTCCCTTTAATGTCACACTGAGGAAACAAGGTCCCATCAGACATTAAGCAGATGTTTCTGTAATTGAGTTTGGATATGGGGGATTATTTGACTTGAAGCTCCCAAACATGTGTAGATTTCTTGTCCTCAGGAGAGACTCTAATCCAAATAAACAAGGAGAGACTGAAGAAGCGACAGCAGAGAGCACTAAAGAACAAAAAGGAAAGAGGAGCATTCTCCTTTGCTGTTACTTGTCCTGGTTCTCCACCTCTCCCCTGCACAGCATCACCAGACCTGGTGTCTCACTGTGGTTAACACAAAATTCTGGAGATTTGGGATCATCCTTCGACCCCAGCCCTGAGCACATCTCCTGTGGGCACGGGGTGGGATGGCTGCCCTGGGGAGCTGCAGGACAGGGCTGTGCTGGCATGGGCACAGCAGGAGGAGAGAGCCCAGGAGAGGCTCTGGAGCTGCCACACTGCTGCAGAGGCTGCAGGAGCTGCAGCTCTGCCTTGAACCACGTGCTCACAGGTCTCTGCTGTGCTTCTCTCTTCAATAATTAAACACAACGAGGAACAGTCAGGCCAACCTGCAGAGATCCCTGAGGACTCTGTGAGCACCTTCCTGCCTTTTGGATGGATCCAGAGCTGCCTCCCCACCTCCCCAGCTCAGCACTCACAGGAGGACCTGCACCCTGCACAGCCACAGCCACCAAGCCCTGTCTGAACAACTGTGCAATGTCTCCCTGTGGGCAGCACGCATTTTGAGCTTTGTCTGATGTTTGGAGCTCTCTCTCCTTAAGGCCATGACTACTGGCTGGTTAAACAGGCAAAATTATTTTTTTAGCTATGTATTTGACAGATATTGGGAAATCTAATTACTTCCAATGAAGATTGGAGGGCCTTATTTAATCTCTGGACACAAATTGATGTTGAAGTTCCCTGGCCCCAAGGCAAGAACACTGACTGTGCTACTCTGAAAAGCCTCATCACTCATTGTGATCCAGCCCTGACCCAGGTGGCCCCAGTGTCCTCTTTGTGCTGGGGCCACAGCACAGCCCAGGCAGCAGAGCTTCCCCTCTGTGCTGAAGGAAATAACCACAGGTCCTTCTTTTCAGCCAAGAAAGGAGGGGATGCTGGTGTTTCACAGTGCAGAACATCAGGAGGAATCAGTGCCAGCCAAATGTGGGTTTTCCCTTGGCTTTCCCTCACTCCCCTGGGCTGTGTTTGCAGCAGGGGATCAGCCCTGGCAGGGCAGCTCTGCAGGCTGGGGACAGGAGAGCCCTGCCAGGGACAGGGACAGGGCTGGGTGTGCAGGGGACAGGGACAGGGCACAGGGCACAGGGCTGGGTGTGCAGGGGACAGGGCACAGGGCACAGGGCACAGGGCTGGGTGTGCTGGGGACAGGGACAGAGACAGGGCTGGATGTGCTGGGGACAGGGACAGGGACAGGGACAGGGCTGGGTGTGCTGGGCACAAACCCTGCTCCTCCTGGCTGCTCTGCTCCCTGTCACTGCCTGTCACACCAGGGCTGCCTCCCCCGTTCAGAGCTGCTCTCACATCTCTGCCAAACAGCACCTGATTACCTCAAGTTACCAGGATAAAGAAATGTGCTTTCTGTTCCTCCATATTTCCAGGGATGGGGCTCCTCTGCCCAGGAACACCCTGAAAATCTCAGAATGGTTTAGGTTGGAGGGACCCTAAAGCTCACCCAGTGCCACAGCAGGGGACACCTCCCACTGTCCCAGCTGCTCCAGCCTGGCCTGGGATCCAGGGGCAGCCACAGCTGCTCTGGGCAAGCACCTCAACCTCTCTGACAAGCCCAAAGACAGCAGCAGGGGCCAAAATCGAGTTTGAGAGCAGAGCAGAGCTGACCTGAGCCCCTGGGGATGCAGCAGGGGCACACAGGGGCACACAGGGGCACAGTGCCACCACGGGCAGGGCTGGCTGAGCTGTGCCCATCCTCACCCAGCTCATGAACAGGGTGCTGTGGGTAACCCTCAGCCTGGTCTGCTCCATCTGCACCACTTGCTGTGCAGGAACAGACAAGTGTTTCATACTGCATTGCCCTTTCTTGAGAGGAATTTTTAGCACTTACTTTTAAAAACAATTTTTAGATCAAAAGTAATACTATGGCACAACAATCTTACTGCAAGTCCTTGAGAGAACGACAGGAACAGAAGGAATCTCGGTGGATTTTGGACATAAATAGCAAGTAAACGGGAGGTGAGGGTGGAAAGCAGAGACACAAAAGGCTTCTGTTCAATAAACATGGTTTCTTTCCATGCTCTTCTTTCTTTAAAAAATCTCATGGACTTACAGTCCAGAGTGTTTTCTGAAGGGAGGTGGAATCTCTGATCACACAGGTAAAATACAGTCTATCCCAAATGTGATGGCTCAGTAAGAATAAAACAGTATTAAGGAAAAATAAGAAAAGCCAATTTGCAATTGTCAAAGTGATCCTGTAGTTAGTTTCATTTTGGAGAACAAAATGGCCAGTTGGTACCAAAATGGAAAGCACTAAATTTAGAATTTGCCAACATTTTCACTGCTGATATTTTAATTGCATGGAACTATTGCAACCTTCGTGATTTTGCTCTGCACATTACATAAATAATGATTTACTTATGTAAATAAATAAATCCTTTTCAGCAGGTGGGCTGCACCTCAGGGCCTCTCACCTGGGCTTGGAACAGGAACAAACCCCCCAAACTCCAACCCTGCTGCCCATGCTGCTCACAGATTGTTGTGCACCTCCTGGCTGTTTCTCTGCAGCGGCAGCCTGAGCAGCCTGACCTTGCCCTGCTGGGCAGAGATCCACCAGCAGGCACAGCAGAGCAGCTGCCAGCAGGATTCCCCTCCCTGTCCTCCCTGCCACCCCACCAGGCTGAGCTGGGCACTGCCAGGGCTCAGCTGCCTGGGGGGTCTCTGGTTCTGCAGAGCCTGGGGCTCCAAAACTCAGCCCCAGCAGGGCTGAGCCCACACCTGGGGCTGGGGCTCGGTGCCAGGGACTCCTCAGCTGCAGGAGAACCCAGCCCCCAAAACAATGCTCCTGATCCCCCCAGCCTCCAAAAAAACCTTCCTGGTCCCCCCCAGCCTCCAAAACAACCCTTCTGATCTCCCCCAGCCCCAAAACAACCCTTCTGACCCACCCAGTCCCTAAAGCAACGTTCCTGATCCCCCCAGCCCCTAAAAAACCCTTCCTGATCCACCCAGACCCCAAAATAACCCTTCTGATCCCCCCAGCCCTCACAGAATCTTTCCAACCCCCCCAGTCCTCACAGGACCTCTCTGGTCCCCCCAAAGGTCTGTCCCCCTGCAGATTTCCCCACCTCCTCTCGGCCCATCCCCACAGCCCCAGCACCACCTGGAGCAAGGCAGGGCACCCCCGAGGAGGGAGGAAGGGGTGGGAGCCCGGTGTGCCCCCTGGGCAGGGTCTCCCCAGGTGTGCCCCAGGCAGGGTCTGCCCAGCCCGGCCCACGCCGGCCCTGTCCTGGCCCTGTCCTGGCCCTGTCCTGGCTCCAGCGCCCAGCCCAGCCTGCGGGACCCCGACACGGCACAGCTGCCCACAGCACTGCCCACAGCACTGCCCACAGCCCTGCTCTCGGCCAGCTGAGCACCACGCTGCTTTCTCTGAGCCACTGCTGTGGCACAGGGAACCCCAAGGGGCTCCTGGTGGCTGGTGGCAGCTCCTGCCTCCCCACAGCAGCAGCAGGGCAGAGCTGTGCCAGCCCTGGCGCTGAGCTGAGCTCCCACGGGCCCAGATCCTGCCTGAGCAGGGCAGACACCCCAACAACAGCCCATCAGCTCCAGAAATGCAAGCTGTGCAGAGAGGAGGAGCTGTGCCCCACACACTGCCCAGAGCAGCACCAGGGGTGCACACTGCTGGAGGCCTGGCCAAAAGCTGCCAGGCCTTTTCCTCAAGCTCTGAGTATTTTGCTCAGACCATGAAACTTTCTCAGCCTCAGCTAGGATTTTTCCCAGCTGAGGTTCCTTCTTTATTGTAAACACAAGAGAAAGAATCCTAGCAGAGATAAACACCTGCAGGGTCCCTGAGAAAGCCAGGGAGAAGAGGTGTCTCTCTCTGAGCAATGCTCTGTCTGTATTTTGTTTTGCACAAACTGCCTTATTTAAGGCAGTGGCTTCTTTCAATAAATTGCTCTTTCCTGCTCTTTCCTGCACCAAGCAGGAGAGTGTCCTGTTGCTGTTTTTTGCTGCTCTGCAATCCTGTTCACTGCAGCACCAGGGCACACCTGCAGCACTGTGGAAAACCCAGGCAGCATTTCCTTCATAAACTCCAACTGCAGGGTCAAGCTGATGGATCCATAATTTCACAGGAGCTGAGGACACTGCTCCTTATCACTGATGGCATTAAGTGTTTGGTAATTGGATTGTCCAGCCATGAAACACAACATCCCAAACTCACAGGCTGCAGCTTCCAAGGACCTGTGGATGACCCCAATGCCCAGCCCAGCTTCAATTTTATTGCTGCCAAGAGCTGCATCTCAGGCTGGAACCTTCCATCTCCCAGCTCCATTTAGGAGCTGCTGGGGGTGTGGGCTATGATGGCTTGTCAGAACAAAAACAAGATCCAAATGCTGGCCACATTTCAGCCTCTGAGACAGTTCTAATTATCATTAGTGACAAAGGATGGGTTTTTACTTTCAGAGCTCTTTCTGTTGGCCATGTGGTGTGGGCTGTGTGAGGCAGGAGGAGCCTCTGTGGAACAGGAGGTTCTGCTGACAGAACAATCCTCACACTTGCAGATATTCATCTGATCAGTGCCAAAACATTCTGCCCTTTGCCCTCACAGGTGGATGTTCATGGAGTTCTGTCGTGCATCTAGCCATGTCTCACAGGAGCACAGAATCCTCCCAGCAGGAAAAGACCTGCAAGATGCAGGTCCAGCCTTTGGCAAGCACCTCCCAGCCAGAGCAGGGTGCTGGGCAGCACCAGCAGGATGGGCACTGCTCCAGCCCCCTGGCAGCCTGTCCAGAGCTCCTCAAAGCCACCCTGGCCAGCTTCCAGCCTCCTCCTCCTCCTCCTCCTCCTGTGGCCCCTGCACTCTCTGTGCCTCGCCCCACTGCCAGGCTGGCCCTGCATCAGCCACATCTGCCACTCCACAGGCAGCAGATGATGAGCCATTAAAGGGCTCCCTTAACCAAACACCTCCAAATGAGATTCTTTGGGTTCAGGAGGGGAGGGGGAGCAGGGAGGGTGTGGGTGGATTTTGCTTGGGAAGGAGCCTGTGCTGCAGGAAGAACACTGCTGATAGTAAATCACTGAAAATCAAATAATATCACCTCTACTATGTGTGGGAAATATTACTCTCTTGCTAATTGGAGTAAACATGGAGTTGAACCTGACCCTAATTTTATTAATTGTACCCTAAAGCTGATTAAACCCATCTCCAGGAAACAGAAATTGACCATTTATTGCAGATATGCCAGAGCCACAGCTCTGGGGCTCTCAGGCTCTTCAAAAAGGATTTCTGAGCTCCTTTTCCTTCCTTTCCTACAGCTCCCACAGCAGGAACACCACAGTCTGTCCTGAGAGGTGCACAGAGGGACCCTGGAAGGAAATGCAGTGCCAAGGCCACCACAGGCACTGCTGCAGGTCCTGTCCCCAGCAGTCACAGTGCCACAGCCACCCACTGCCACTGGCTGCTGAACATCTTCCTGAGCGGGGCAGGGAGGTCAAACCAAGCACAGCAACTCAGTCACTCCTAAATTGCTCATAACACTTGCCAGGGAGGAAGTTTTATGTTTCTCCTAATCCAATGGGAGTTGGAAATGACTTGGTAAACACAAAGAGCTTTTCTCAGTGTCAGAGGAAACTCAGCATAGTGACACAATAACCCAGAGAGAGGACAGGTGAATCATTCCAGCACTTTGTTGGAATGTGTGTACAGTTGATAGACTGCCAGGTGCTAGAGTTAACCTTTCTGCAAAGCCAGCATAGGGAGCAGCTCCCTTCAGAGCCAGGAGAGTCCTGTCCTGGCACAAGAATTGCTTTTTTCTGTTTCATGTCCTGAGCAGAATTAATTTTCCAGGTGCTGCTCCTTAAACGAATAAAACCTCCTCTCTCTGGAAAGTTTTTATTTGAAGAATGAATCTTCTCCTATCAGCTCCAAACAAAAATGTGAGATTTTATTTTCACTAAGGTTTTGAGTGAGTGTTTGTCCTTGGTTGCAGCTGAAGACACGAGCCTGGGTGCTCCTGTTCTCACCAGGAGTGTCTGGGACACTTTCTCCTGCTGTCTGCCTTATCCCCACAGCACAGTGAGCTGGTGTTTGGTCATTCCCCACCCCTCAGCAGGAGCCAGCAGCCTGACAGAGCTCTGCTCCTGGCCCAGGGCATGCGGCTGCAGAGAGGGGTGAGTGTTGGAGCCACCCCCTCAAACCACCCCAGGGACTTGCACCTGCTGGAGAGTTTCCATCAGCCCTGGGAGCCCCAGGCAGAAATTCGTGGCAGGAATTCACAGGGTGGCTGTGCCAGAGCAGGGCACTCCATCTCCTGGGGATTGCCAGGGAGGGAGGCTGTACAGAACACCTCTGGCAAGCAGCACTGGTGGCAGCACTGGGCTGGCAGTGTGCCCTCTGCTCCCCATGCAGGCTGCACTGGCTCTGTGCTGCCACACTACCCAGCACCGACCTGCTTCATGCACATCAAGAATTCCGAAAGGGATTTTCAGTAATTGGTAAAAAATTGGGTTCCTCTGATCTGTCAGGTCTCAGATCTCCTGGGAAATCCCTGGTTTTGCAAAGTTTCCATCTTCCAGCCACCCAGGTCTAGCAGGTCAGGGGCCCAGTGGGACAAGACCTCACCAGGGAGGAGGCAAAGGACAGTGTGGGTCAGCTCCAGAGCCACATCTGGATTTTCTCACCCTCATGGCATCAACTTTTGATCCAAGTACAATGGGAGAAACTGCCAAGAGGCCAGAGGGAAACAGGAGCAGGTGCAGCTTATCCCAGCCCCTCAGGTGTCCTGTCTGTGTCCCCAGCCTGTGTGGGGACACTGGGGCCGCCCTCTGAGCTGGGCTGGGCCCTGCCCCAGCTTTGTCACTGCACATTTCACACTTTCCACGGGCAGGTCACCACCCAAACACCCAGAGTCACCTGCAGGGGACAGAGGGAGAGCAGAGGAGCAGGGCTGAGAAGGGCTGGAGCCAGCCAGGAGCCAATCCCAGGGATGCACAGCTTTCTGATCATCACCTCCCACATCCTCCCACCTGCTTGGCAAGGAAACCAGTTAAAAATAAACAACAAAACCTCCTCAGCTTTACTGATTTCTGACTGGGAAGACAGCCCAGCAGTTCACAGAACCCTCCTGAGCAGCGTGCCAGCTCAGTCCATCACCCAGGACAACTCCCAGCACCTCCTGCCTCACTGGCCCCACAGCCCAGCCATCCCCACAGGAAACTGAAAACACAAAGAGTGTTTGCTGTAAAACGGCCACAATTGTGCTGGTAATTCACAGCACGTCTGTTGAACCAAGAATTAAAGCAATGCCAAATGGCAACAAGGTATTTCCCTGGACATTTTCCCTGTGTTCACTGAGCAGCCATGGTAAAGAACACAAAAGTAGCCAGCTTTGGCCCTGTGAGTGCTCCAGTAAACCACAGGCACATGAGAGCAGATAAACCATGCAGGGTGAGAGCAGAGCCTACCTTGCCAAAGCTCCCCTTGCCAATCGCCCGCAGAATCTGGAAGTGGTCAAAGTTCACTGCAAGGTAAAGAAAAAGAATTTCCATTTGTAAATGCTTTACTAGAAATCAGCTTGCATTTAAAAGAAGACAGGGAGTCACCTAGAGAGCATTGGCCAAGCTTTTATTGCAAGTTCTCCTCTGGGGAAGCTGCAGGGCAGCAGCTGCTTTCCTTTCCAGTCTCTTCTCAGGTGTTTGGGGGGTCTGGCAGAGGGTTGGATGGGGTTATGGAGTCAGTGCTCTAGCACAGGTTAAAATACAGCTCAGCCTGGGGGATCCAGGGAGCTGCTCAGAGCTCAGAGGGAAACGGGGAGTGTGGCACAGTGGGGAGTGTGGGACACCCTGCCCCAAAAACACTGCCCTACAAACACTGCCCCAAAAACACTGCCCCACAAACACTGCCCCACAAACAGTGCCCCAAAAACACTGCCCCTAAAACACTGCCCCACAAACACTGCCCACAGCCCCACAGACTCTGCCCCCGGCCCGTGGCCAGCAGCCCTGGCTGTGCCCTGCTGTCCCAAAGCAGCACTCGGGGACAGGGACAGCCTCGCTGCCTCCTCGTGCACACCCGTCCCTGTTTGCCCAGGGCCAGCCAGGGCAGCAGCTGGTGCTGCAACTGCACCACCCCAGCCACTGCCTCCATCAGCTGCTGCTGCAAACAGAATTATTTTTATACCAAACTACTGCTGGGGTTTATTTCAATTCAGTTTTAAATCAAAAAGACAAGGCAGGGAGGAGCTTGCCCACTGCTCAGACACAGCTGCCAGCCCCTGCCAGCTCCACCAGCAGAGCCCCTCGAGCAGGGGACCCTCAGCATCCCTTCAGACTCTGCAGGAGAGGAAAAGCTTGGCAGGGCTGGTGGTTAGCAGCAGGAGGGGTCAGTAGCACTGAGCCTGTTGACTGGCCATGCTCAGGAAGAGTGGGAACAAAGAATTCACTATAAATATTACGAGTCCCACTCCCAGATCTTAAATAAATGCACATCTGCCATCTCTGAGGATGAATCAAGAGCCCACGCATGCCCATGGAGTTCCTATTACCCTTTTGTGCTAGGCTTATATCCAAAATATTGTTATTGTCACTGCTGGGGGCGGGTTCTGCAGGAGAGCTCGCAGACTTTGCCAAACGAAGCTGGAAACAGAACCCGGGCCAGCTGACCCTGTGTGTGTCCCCCAGCCCCGGCTGCCCCGTGCTGGGGGCGGGTCTGCCCCCGCTGCTCTGGGCTAGCTGCTTCAGCTGCTTTGGTTGGTTTGCTTGGTTTGCTTGGTTTGGTTGGTTTAGCTGCTTTAGCTGGTTTACATGGTTTAGCTGGTTTAGTTGGTTTAGCTGTTTAAATTTGTTTAGTTGGTTTACGTGGTTTACATGGTTTAGTTGGTATAGTTGGTTTACATGCTTCAGCTGGTTTAGCTGGCTTTGTTTACATTCTTTAGGTGGTTAATTGGTTTACATGGTTTAGCTGTTTAAGCTATCTAAGGTGGTTTAGCTGGTTTACATTGTTTAGTTGGTTTACATGGCTTAGCTGGTTTAGTTGGTTTAATTAGTTTAGCTGGTTTAGCTGTTTAAGCTGGTTTAGCTGATCGACATGGTTTAGCTGGTTTAGTTAGTTTAGCTGGTTGACATGGTTTAGCTTGCTGACATGGTTTAGTTGGTTTACATGGTTTAGCTGTTTTAGCTGGTTTAGATGTTTAAGCTGGTTTAGCTGGCTGACATGGTTTAGCTGGTTTAGTTAGTTTAGCTGGCTGACCTGGTTTAGCTGGTTTAGCTGGTTTAGTTGGTTTACATGGTTTAGCTGTTCAAGCTGGTTTAGCTGGTTGACCCGCTTTAGCTGGTTTAGTTAGCTGGCATAGTTTAGCTGGCTTAGCTGGCTTTGTGGTGCTCAGCTGAGGCTGCACTCGTTGCCCTGAGGTTCGTTGCAGCCTCCAGGGCTCTGAGCTGCCCGAGGTGTCCCCAGGACAGCCCAGGGGACGCAGCGTCCCCAGGGCCCTGACCCCTCCCAGGGCAGGCTCAGCTCCAGGGCTCTGCCACCTCCCCATCCCCTCCCTTCCCCCTGGGCCTCTTCTTTAAGCAGTGATTTTATTGAGGATCTCCCTACCCCCCGTACAGTGAGCAATGCAAAACTGCAGCTTCAGCCTCAGCAATACTCTGTCTGAAACCTTCTGGCCAAAGCAGCTGATTTCCACTAGCAATCAAATCCAGTGGTGACCTGCCATCACCGAGAGGATGCCCAGCCTCAGTGAGCCCTGGGAAGGGCAGCATTTTCCTGGCAATTTAACCTCAGGGAAGTGCTCCTGATCTGCCACCACTCCTGGAGGAGAGCTTTTGACAATTCTTCCTGATAGTGTTTGGAATGTTGTGTAAAAAGGCACTGCCACTGCGAAAGCAAACCCCAAAGTGTCATTTCCATGTATCCATGACTACAGCTGATCTGGGAAGCCTGCTCGAGTCAGCAGGCAGGAAACAAACCTAGAGATGAATATTCACCAGGCCCTTGAACCTATCAGCAGAGATGTCACTCTTAATAAATTAATACAGAGTTCTGCTGATGGGAAGCTGAGATGATGCACTGATTTCCCAGTTCCAGTATTTTCTGCAGGATTCAGCAGGCAGTCTGATAATTCTATGTAAGTAAATGATTCTATGAGTACATGATCTATGAGTACATGATCCCAACAAAGCACAAGCAGTCTCAGCACTTGAAGAAGAAAATCATAGTAGCAGTGTGCTGCTTTTTGTGCACAACACGCTGGATTACTAAGAATGTTAACTTATCACTACAGAATATGTGATTTTCCCTAAAATAGAAACTCTGAACCTGCCTGGAACAGTTGGGAATGCTCCAGAGGCTGCACTCTGCCTGGCAGGGGAAAGCTGTCACTCACCCCAGCACAGAGCTGCTGATCTGGGGGTGCCTGCTCCAGCCTGAGTCACAGACACCAGCAGAGAATTTGGTGACAGTGCTGCCTCTCACAGCCTGCTGACACTCACCCTGCTCACCCTGCTCATATTCACCCTGCTCATCCTCACCCTGCTCACCCTGCTCACCCTGCTCACCCTGCTCATCCTCACCCTGCTCACCCTCACCCTGCTCACCTTCACCCTGCTCACCCTGCTCACCCTGCTCACCCTCACCCTGCTCATCCTCACCCTGCTCATCCTCACCCTGCTCACCCTGCTCATCCTCACCCTGCTCACCAGGCTCACCCTCACCCTGCTCACCCTGCTCATCCTCACCCTGCTCACCAGGCTCACCCTCACCCTGCTCATCCTCACCCTGCTCACCCTGCTCACCCTCACCCTGCTCATCCTCACCCTGCTCACCCTGCTCACCCTCACCCTGCTCATCCTCACCCTGCTCATCCTCACCCTGCTCACCAGGCTCACCCTCACCCTGCTCATCCTCACCTGCTCACCCTCACCCTGCTCACCCTGCTCATCCTCACCTGCTCACCCTCACCCTGGCAGTGCTTGGCATTTGGACAATGCCCTCCACAGCCTGCTTGGCTCTGGGCAGTCCTGGAGCACCAAACTGAGACTACATGAGTCCAGCTGAGTGGGACTCATAGGTGCCTTACAACTGAAAGTATTCTTTTCTTCTGTCCCATCCCATCCCATCCCATCCCAAACCCAGGTACAATGTGCAAACATGAGGAGCTGACCTGCCCATCACCCCCAGCCGTTGCCCTCTGCTCTGTTCCAATGTCCCCAGGGGTGTTTTTCCCTCTGCTCTGTTCCAATGGCCCCAGGGGTGTTTTTCCCCTCTGCTGTGTCCCACAGGGGTTCCCTCACGAGAACAGGACACCAGTTGTTCCCTGCCTCCTCCAGCAGCTCCTCACCAGCGTGGCACCTGCACGGGGGAGGGGCCCAGGGGACAGGAGATGCTGGCCCTTGCCATGTGCTGCTTCCTGGCTCCCCCTGGCACCCAGTGACAAAGCATGAATCACAGAGAAGGATAAATACCATAGCCTGGCTTTGCTCCTGTGCTGAGCCTTGTTCTCCAGCTCCAGGAATGCGGGACAAGCAGGGTGGCTGGGGTGGCTGGGTGACAGGGTGGCAGGGGTGGCAGGGAGGGGATGGCAGGATCTAAGGGAGGGGTGGCAGGGTGGCAGGGTGGCAGGGCAGGGTGGCAGGGTGGCAGTGGGGCACAGCAGAGCCCCACATGCCCTCAGCACTCCCCAGAGCTCTCCAGCCCAGCCCTGCCCGCTGCTGCCAGTGCCAGGGGCTGCTCTCACACCCTGTAATTAACAGCTCTTGGGGCCACAAGCTGTGATTAAAGCACGCTGGGTGCACAGCTTCCACTTGCCAGTGGAACACAGAGAATCAGGAGTACAAGAGCACATTTCCCTGCAACAATTCATTGCACAGAGGGATGAGAGATGCAAAAAAAAAAAAAATTAGGGCTTTGTCTTTACTATTTCAAAATTACGAATGTTTTCATCATTTTTTTCTGTTTATTCTGCATTTATTTGCACAATACCTAAAAATAACACTTCAGATGCACAGTGGACTCCCAGTGAGTGCCCAACAGCAGGATCTGCTAATAATCCCCAGCAGCAGGAGAACAATATTGGGATGCAGTTGGTAAACCTGGTCTACAGGGTCTAGATCTGGGGAAACCAGCAAAATAAATCCCATTTTAAGGTTCAAGTCAGCATTTCACTCTTTAGCTGCATGTTTTCCAGCTTCATTAATATCAACAGGGGCATTTAACTCCAAGAATGATTCTCTTCAGCACTAAAGGCCTAAGAAATTATTTTTTCCATCTTGTATCAGCAAATGTGTCAGGGTAATATGATCCACTTTCTATCAATGTATTTCTAACACACTGGCATAATTAATAGCATTTCTCTACCCATAATTAATGGCATTTCTCTACCCATAATGGCATTTCTCTACCCACTGTCTTTCTGCAACACAGCTGGGAAGGGGCAGAAACATTAAACTGTGGCCACAGAAACCACAAGTTTGCTGCCACAAAATGCCACAAGTTTCATCTGGCAGAAAGGAGAGTCCCCAGGTGTCCCCAGGCTGTCCCCAGGTGTCCCCAGGTGTCCCCAGGCAGAGCCACAGCAGCACCCTCAGCTTCTGCCTCACAGCAGCACAACTTTCCTTCTTGGATTGTTGCTTTTTTTCCCTCACTTCTACCAATAAGAAAATTTCATTTCAAGGAACTGTAATTGATTTACAGGAAAATAATAATAATTTTAAAAAGCCTCAATAGCACATGTTTATAGTAGCAGAACGTTAGCAATAAACAGCTGCTGGATGTTACTTAATGTTTCTGCAGCATATGTTAGAAATGATAAATGGTTGAGTCTCAGTGCCTCATGAAAGATTGAGGCTGTACCAGCTGGGACTGCTAAAATCCCCAAAGTGAACAGAAGCACCTTTGTAAAGCCGTGTAATTTTAGACAAATTAATTCCAACAAGGATTGTAAAGCTGGCTGGACCAGGACCCTGAATTAATTACCTCCATTCATTTGTTTACAAGGTGCAAAATTGTCTCTTCTGGAGTGTGTTCAGTACTGGCCATGCACTTTTTAGCACAATAAGGACTCTTCTGCAGTTTTATTTTAAAAGGTATAAAAAGAATAAAGAGTTACACAAAATTAAATTATTGAGCTCAAGTGAAGTTTTCATTTCTCCTCTGAAAAAATCTTTAAATGAAAAATTATTCCAAATATCCACCCTGACCTCCCTGCCCAGCCTGAGCTGTTCCCTCTGCTCCTGTCCCTGTTCCTGTTCCCAGATCCCAAATCCCCCCAGTGTCCCCTCCTGGCAGGGATTGTGCAGAGCCAGAAATTCCCCCTGAGCCTCCTTTGCTCCAGCTGAGCCCCTTCCCAGCTCCTCAGGGATTCTCCAGCCCCTTCCCATTTCCCTCAGGGATTCTCCAGCCCCTTCCCATTTCCCTCAGGGATTCTCCAGCTCCTTCCCATTTCCCTCAGGAATTCTCCAGCCCCTTCCCAGCCCCTCAGGGATTCTCCAGCCCCTTCCCATTTCCCTCAGGGATTCTCCAGCCCCTTCCCATTTCCCTCAGGAATTCCCCAGCCCTTTCCCAGCTCCTCAGGGATCCTGCAGCCCCTTCCCAGCTCCATTCCTCTCTCTGCACACACTCCAGTCCATCAGTGCCAAAAGTAAGGCTGAGAACAAAGCTTGGGGTGTCTGTGCCATTTCCATTTCCACAAGTTTGCTCACAAATTTTGGGGTTTGTCAGCCTGGTTTCACCCCCAGCCCTGGGAAAACATCCCTGGGAAAACATCCATGTTTTTATGCGTGTCCTGCACATTCTGGCCCTCCAGTGTCGAGGTTTGCTGAGTAAGCCCAGCTTAAATACAATTAAGGAACTCTCATAAGCATGTAGAAGCCTTTAGTAACCAGAAATAAAATCCAGCCAGCAGACACACACTGTTTCCAGGAAGAAACTCATCACTCTTATTCTCAGCCAGCTCCAGTCCTCCCAGTTCCACAAGACAACAGCAGAATGGACAGAAGTGCACAGGGGACCCTTGTGGTGAAGGAGAACCTTGAGGAGGAAGAATCCATCCATCCATCCATCCATCCATCCATCCATCCATCCATCCATCATCCATCCATCCATCCATCCATCCATCCATCATCCATCCATCCATCCATCCATCCATCCATCCATCCATCATCCATCCATCATCCATCCATCCATCATCCATCCATCCATCATCCATCCATCATCCATCCATCCATCCATCATCCATCCATCCATCATCCATCCATCCATCATCCATCCATCATCCATCCATCCATCCATCCATCATCCATCCATCATCCATCCATCCATCCATCCATCCATCCATCCATCCATCCATCCATCAGCCATCCATCCATCATCCATCCATCCATCATCCATCCATCATCCATCCATCATCCATCATCCATCCATCATCCATCCATCATCCATCCATCCATCCATCATCCATCCATCCATCCATCCATCCATCCATCCATCCATCAATCCATCATCCATCCATCCATCATCCATCCATCATCCATCCATCCATCCATCATCCATCATCCATCCATCCATCCATCCATCCATCCATCCATCCATCCATCCATCAGCCATCTATCCATCCATCCATCCATCCATCATCCATCCATCATCCATCATCCATCCATCCATCCATCCATCATCCATCATCCATCCATCATCCATCCATCATCCATCATCCATCCATCCATCCATCCATCATCCATCCATCATCCATCCTCCATCCATCCATCCATCCATCCATCCATCCATCCATCCATCATCCATCCATCCATCATCCATCCATCCATCCATCCATCCATCCATCCATCATCCATCCATCCATCCATCATCCATCCATCATCCATCCATCCATCCATCATCCATCTTCCATCCATCATCCATCCATCCATCATCCATCCATCATCCATCATCCATCCATCATCCATCCATCCATCCATCCATCCATCCATCCATCCATCCCTCATCCATCCATCCATCATCCATCCACCATCCATCCATCCATCCATCCATCCATCCATCCATCCATCCATCATCCATCCATCCATCCATCCATCCATTCATCATCCATCCATCCATCCATCATCCATCCATCATCCATCCATCCATCTTCCATCCATCCATCCATCCATCCATCATCCATCCATCATCCATCCATCCATCCATCCATCCATCATCCATCCATCATCCATCCATCCATCATCCATCCATCATCCATCCATCCATCCATCCATCCATCCATCCATCCATCCATCCATCCATCCATCATCCATCCATCCATCCATCATCCATCCATCCATCCAACATCCATCCATCCATCTTCCATCCATCCATCCATCCATCCATCATCCATCCATCATCCATCCATCCATCCATCCATCCATCCATCATCCATCCATCATCCATCCATCCATCCATCCATCCATCATCCATCCATCCATCCATCATCCATCCATCCATCCCTCCATCCATCCTCAGTGTTTCTCTGAGGTTTCATTCTCTGGTGCCAATGAAGCACACACACACTGCCTGGCTGAGGGGCAGACTGAGCTCTGCTGCTCTGGCACCATTTTAAATTTTAATCACAGTTCATCTCTAGTTATGTCTAGCACAACTAGGACAGATTTTTTTCCCATTTATAGCACAGTAATCGTTCCCCTGAGTGTCCCCAACTTGCAGTGTAACAAATACAGGGTTTATATCAGAAATAAACCTGCTTATTTCCATGGGCTTGGCTCACCCTGTGGTCCTGATTGTACAAGGGAAACCATTAAACTAGAAGTCAAATTTTAAATCATTTCAATCCACAATTTAAAGAAAAGTTGTTCTGTAGCAAAGCCCCCTCTGAGGGTCTGCGACACAAACTGCTCCCCATCTCAGGTCTCCAGCCCAGCTGTGCCCTGAGGATGAGACAAGCCTAAACCTTGGCCTCTCTCAGCAGGTTCTCTTGGAGTGAATTCACAGGAGTGAAAGGGTGCAAAGGGCTCGTGCTGCCATCCTGCCCAGGAGCGTGTCTCACCCCACCTGCCATGCTCCAGCCTCTCCTCTATGCTAATCACTTCAAAGTTGCTAAATTATTCACTGCTCAGAAAATACATTTTCATTTCTTAGAGCTGGCAGCCAAGAATGACTTACAGAAATAGGTCATGCTCATCCCATAGAAGAATTACCATACACTTCATGTGCTCCCCTCCCCAGTTTCCATTTTTAAGCTCTGCTCCACGTGAGGATGGGCCAAATTTAAACTGTCTGCATTTTTCATGCTGCTCCCACCGTCTCCACCATGTGCCCTGACTTTCCATTTTTAATAAACTGCACCCAGTGAAAATATTAACAGACCAAATTCTGTCTGGTGTTCTGTAGACCCGAGCAACGCTCCCATGATAACTGCAAAGGAAATAACCACAGTTTTGCAATGCCACTACTCTGGCTTGGGAAAATCCATCCTGCCTGGAGCCCAGCCCTTGGCCAAGTGGGGTTTGCACCTGCCTTGAAAGGAGGAGCAGGCTGCAGTTTCCCTTCTATTCATTTTCTCTACCTAAATATCTCCAAAATAAGCGGATTTTAATGTGACATTAAAAATATTTTTTAAAAAAAGAGAACTTCTAGCTGGCACATTTGATTTTCTGGTTTTTACACATCCCCAAACAAAACCCAATTGGCTGAGGCCTGTTCCCAGCAAGCTGTCAGCCAGGATGTGCCCAGGCTGCTGCTGTCTGTTGGGTCCACAGGGATTTCTCCTCACTGGAACCTCAGAGCAAGGGCCCTGTTCAAGCTGTGTGCTCCTGCTGTGCTTTGCACAGGCAGTGCCAGCCTGGATTCCTTGGAGACCACACTGCAGCCTCTGGGAAGGGATTCAGCCCCGGGCAAACGAGTGGCACATGAAACCAGAGCACAAAGCAAGAGTTCTTTAAGGGAATCAAAGAATCACAGGCTGGTTTCTCTTGCAAGGGACCTTAAAGCTCATCCAGTTCCAACCCTCTTCCACTAGAACAGGTTGCTCCAAGCCCATCCAACCTGGCCTTGGGCATTTCCAGGGCTGGGAATGTTCAATGCCATCACTGGAAGTGATGAGACAGAGGAAAATCCAGACTAAGTCCACTGTGGAGGAGGGGAGGGAAGGAAAGAGAGTGTGGCAGGAGGAAGGGAGGATGGAAGGGACCATGGCACCCAAGAGTGTCACCAAGGACACGGGAGCCACCAGCCCTGCGCTCTGCAAAGCCCAGCCCTGCAAAGCCCAGTCCCTCAAAGCCCAGCCCAGCAAAGCCCAGTCCTGCTAAACCCAGTCCCAGCAAAGTCCAGCCCTGCTAAGCCCAGCCCTGCAAAACTCAGCCCCTCAAAGCCCAGCCCTGCTAAGCCCAGCCCTGCAAAGCCCAGTCCCAGCAAAGCCCAGTCCCTCAAAGCCCAGTCCTGCTAAGCCCAGTCCCAGCAAAGCCCAGTCCCTCAAAGCCCAGTCCCTGCTAAGCCCAGTCCCAGCAAAGCCCAGTCCCTCAAAGCCCAGCCCAGCAAAGCCCAGTCCCTCAAAGCCCAGTCCCTCAAAGCCCAGTCCCGGCAAAGCCCAGTCCCTCAAACCCAGCCCAGCAAAGCCCAGCCCTGCCAAGCCCCGTCCCTGGCTGTGCTCAGGGACGCTGTTTGTTTGTGATTCAGCCGAGAGAGGGGTGCTCTGACAGAACACAGCTGCCCTGCCATATGCACAGGATTAATTACTGTATCATTTGTTCCCATGGCAGGTCGAAGAGATCATTACCAACTCAGGAACACGAGTGCTAATAATAGTATTGCTCCCAATCGTATTCCAGCATTCAGCTTGTTCCAATTGTTGGGCTCAATAACAGCTTACACTAATTCCCACCAACTTTTAACACCCTTGTATTGAGAAGTTCACACTCAAATGGCACAAATTCTAATTCACAGCAGGATTAACTCTTCATGCTTTAAACTTAATTACGTGCAGCCAGGTGGCTCTTGGTGTTCCTTCCTCCTCAGCTAAACCCAACCACACACATTTAATGTCTGCATTCACTGATGGAGCTAATTAGGACTCCTGGGGGGCCAAGTGCAACTTTTCCAGTGTTGTCTAAACTGAAAACAAAATGTTCCAGAAGCCACGCTGCGCGCTCCTGTGAGTCTGCAGAACCCGCCTGTGCTTGCTGGGAGCAAGGAGCACAGCTCAGAAAAGTGCTGCCCACAGAATGCCAGAATTGTTTAGGTTGGAAAAGCCCCCTGAGACCATTGAGTCCAATCACACCCCCAGCACTGCCAAGCCCAGCTTGGATGTGAGCAGGACATGCCCAGGGTCACTGTGCCATGTGTACATGGCTGTGTGAGCAGGAGATGCCCAGGGTCACTGTGCCATGTCCAGCATGGCTGTGTGAGCAGGAGATGCCCAGGGTCACTGTGCCATGTCCAGCATGGCTGTGTGAGCAGGAGATGCCCAGGGTCACTGTGCCATGTCCAGCATGGCTGTGTGAGCAGGAGATGCTCAGGGTCACTGTGCCATGTGTACATGGCTGTGTGAGCAGGAGATGCCCAGGGTCACTGTGCCATGTGTGCATGGCTGTGTGAGCAGGAGATGCCCAGGGTCACTGTGCCATGTGTGCATGGCTGTGTGAGCAGGAGATGCCCAGGGTCACTGTGCCATGTCCAGCATGGCTGTGTGAGCAGGAGATGCCCAGGGTCACTGTGCCATGTGTGCATGGCTGTGTGAGCAGGAGATGCCCAGGGTCACTGTGCCATGTCCAGCATGGCTGTGTGAGCAGGAGATGCCCAGGGTCACTGTGCCATGTCCAGCATGGCTGTGTGAGCAGGAGATGCCCAGGGTCACTGTGCCATGTCCAGCATGGCTGTGTGAGGGCAGCAGCACTAGGAAAAGCCCAGGGTCAGTGGCAGTGACATCACAGAGCAGACAGTGTCATCTGGAGCTGATGGCTCCTGGCTGTGTGTCACCGTGATTTATCCTCCTGATTCTGTGGCTGCTGATGTGCTGGATTTTCAGCAGCTCCTGTCCCTGTGCAGCCCTGCACACCAGAATTCAGGGATTTTCACAAAACCACACCCTCACAGGTGGGCACTGCTCAGGACAGTGCCAGGGCTGTGCCCCCTCCTGGCACACCTGCCCATCCTCCATCAGCAAAGCAGAGCCATTAAACACAGCCCCACTGGCACTCGCAGGTTCTGGTTATCCCCTCCAGCCTGCTCACAGACACAGGAACCCGTCTGCCTGCAGGAGTGCACAGGGAACCCACCCCATGACTCACCCCCAGAACTAGGAAAAACCTCAAACCCAGCATCCAACTGGTGCCAGAAGCACCAAGGGACAAGTCAAAGGAATAAACTCCTATGAAACACCATAAATATAACTGAAATTCCCAGGATGAAGCCAATGAAGCTCTGCCTTTGCTCAAAATAGTGCAATTCCCTCCAAGAAAAAAAGTAGGGGAGGAGACAATCCCAACAACACTGGGGGCTATCCCATCCTCTCTCCTGCCCCAAATCCCTCCCCACCTCCTCATACTCATTTTCTCTACAACTGGATCATTTCTTCTGTTGTGCATCTCACTGTGAACAGCAGAGAGAAATATCAAATTCAACAAATTCCTGATAAACCGCAGAATCAATTGAATGAAATCAAAACCTTTCCCTTCTCTCAGCCTCTGTTTTCACACTTGACATCTTGAGCACTTTCCAGTTAGATTTAATGAACAGAAAGTGTTCTCCTTTTTATTCCCTAAAGGCAAATACTACTTTTCTACCTCCTGGGGAAAAATTGTTCAAAATCTGCTTCCTTTTGATCAAGAAACAGAGAGAAAAAGACTAAATGTTTCTTAAATTAGCCTACTAGTATCCAGAAATACCAAAAAGCTGTTATAATGTAGATCGAAATGTATCTCCATAGGATGGAGAATGTGTGCATTTGCTGCCAGAGGAGGGGCCCAGCGCTGTGCTCAGGGTAAGGATGGGGATCGGTGCCTGGCAGGCACTGGGAAAGCTGGGAGAGCACAGCCTGCTCTTCCCTCCCAGCTGTGAATCCAGGCTCCTAGCACAGCCTCAAATGATACTCGTGGGGATCATAGGGGAAAAAAGTTATGCACTTCCAAAAATTCCCCTTTTTCTCACTTTTCCCTCCTCTTTCTGGCAGTTTTCCAGGAGGTATTTGAGCTGTGCTTATCCCAGCTCAGAATGAGCCTGTGAGCACCTGGAGCTGGGGTCACAGCAAGGCTCTGAGTGCTGAGAGCATCCTGTGCCCTCCCAGCTGCCCTCTGAGCCCTTCCCAGCCAGCTGCAGCCACAGGGATCCCAGCAGGGACAGGGCACAGGGACAGGGCACAGGGACAGGATCCCAGCAGGGACAGGGCACAGGGACAGGGCACAGGGACACAGCTGCACCCAAAGGGACAGGATCTCAACAGGGACAGGGCACAGGGACACAGCTGCAGCCACATGGATCCCAGCAGGGACAGGGCACAGGGACAGGCACAGGGACAGGGCACAGGGACAGGATCCCAGCAGGGACAGGGCACAGGGACAGGCACAGGGACAGGGCACAGGGACACAGCTGCACCCAAAGGGACAGGATCCCAGCAGGGACAGGGCACAGGGACAGGCACAGGGACAGGGCACAGGGACAGGATCCCAGCAGGGACAGGGGCACAGGGACAGGCACAGGGACAGGGCACAGGGACACAGCTGCACCCAAAGGGACAGGATCCCAGCAGGGACAGGGCACAGGGACAGGCACAGGGACAGGGCACAGGGACAGGATCCCAGCAGGGACAGGGCACAGGGACAGGCACAGGGACAGGGCTGCACCCACAGGGACAGGATCCCAGCAGGGACAGGATCCCAGCAGGGACAGGGCACAGGACACCACAGCTGGGTCTCAGCCCTGTCCCCAGCAGAGGGCCCAGAGCCTCCCTGTCCCCAGAGCTGCCACCCTGCAGGGACGTGGCCACACTCGTGCCCTGCAGAGCCTGCCCCTCCACGCCAGAGACACCCAAAGCCATCCCAAAGCCACGTTCCAGCCTTGCTCTGCAGCTCAGCCCCTGTGGCAATTCCTGTGAGCATCTCCCAGGAAACGGACCCAGAGCTGCCACTGAATCATCCCCAGACAGGAACCTCTCCCCAGCCCCTCCCAGCTGCCTTAGCCAAACCCAGGCTGCCTTCGCACAGACATAGGCACTTGTTTTTCCTTTAGAGCTGCTGTGTTAATTGCTGCCTGCTCCACGGGCCCTGCCAGGAGCTGGGGAGTCCTGAGGCAGCTGCTGATGCATCCCCACTGCAGGAGGAGATGCTGGTCCAGATGATGCCTGTTATATTTTTTAAATAAATATGTAATTTACAATATTGAACAAAATATGGAATAAATACCACTTGTCACTATCCAGTGCTGCAACTCTCCTTAAGCCTGTAATTATTTAGGAAAGCCTTTCACTAGCGCACAGATCTCCCACAGATTTCCCCTCAGTAAGTTCAGGCTGAAGCTGATGACTGTCAGCTGAGAGACAGGAGTTGGTTTCAGCCTATTTATCCTCCAGTCTGATCTGTCCCACAGATGAGGAGAGACCAGTTGGGTGTTATTAGTGTCTATTGAAAGTTCTCCAAGAGCCCCAGGCTGGTGGTGGAGGGGACACTGCCCACGGTCCCCTCTGGAGATGGCATCACAGGGGGGCAGTGCCAGCAGAGACAGGGGGTGGGGGGACACAGCTCATCCCCCAGGAGAGCTGGGGGATGGTCCCTGGGCCAGGAACCTGCTGAGCCCCTCCTGCCCAGCCCTGTGTCCCCAGGTGTCCCCACCCAGACACACCTCCCAGCTCTGGGGTCTCCCCTCTGCTGGCCTGGCCACTGCTCCTGCATTTCTGAGGGGTGGCACAGCCCAGGTGCCAGCAGAGAGTCCTGCTGCTCCACGGGGCACAGCCACAGGCCAGGTGCCAGCAGCTGCAGAGCCAGCACACAGGGCAGGGCCAGCCTGCATCCTTCACCATCAGGTGTTTTTTCATGTCTTTTGGGCAATAAGTACTCAAAATGCATTAATGTCTTGCTCTGTTAACAAAGAAACTATGGCAACACACACAGAGCTGCCAAGAGAATTACTGAAACAAGGTTTAATAGTTAATAAGCAGCCAGATGATGTCAGATTCATCTATTAAGACCAGTTTATATCTGCCTATTAGAACTTAATGTCCCAGAAAGTTGGGTTGGCCAGGATTAAATAGTCTTCCTTCTAGCCCAATTATCAGCAACAAAACCAATTTTCTAAAGAATAGGGTGGAGTTATCCAAAATGTGGCCAGACCAAGGCTGTATTTTGTAGCATGCCTATAATGTTCCTTTTGTTAAGGAGCAATTTTCTGGATGTCAGAGATGTGAATCAAAATTTAATGTGTGTGCGTGTGTGTGCTCTGGAAATGGCAATGGCAGCACAGGAAACCAGAGGCTTTCATTCCCACTTGTGCCAGCGCACTTCTGAGCCTGCTGCAATTGTTCTTCTTCCTAATTGAGGGGATCAAGAATTCTTAAGGAATGATTTTCAGCAAAAATCAGCTTCTAAAATGGAATAATGAATATTTTATGGAAAAGCATTAAGACGCAGATCCACCTGCAGAGGGTTTTGTTTGCCTAGCAGGGCATGAGCAGCACGAGGAGCCCCCGAGGTGCCCCAGCCCAGGTGAGGCTGCACAGGGAGCTGGCTGTCCCTGGCACCAGGACAGTCCCAGCAGCTCCAGCTGTGTGAGCAGCTGTGCTTGCAGTGGTGCAGATGGAGCCGGGGTGCCCCTCCCCTGGCAGTGCCACCTGCTGCCAGGCTGGGGACGCTGGGCAGAGCCACCCCCGGGCTGCTGCCACCCAGCCCGGGCACACAGCTCTGCCCTTGCAGGGCTGCTGCCTCGCCATTTGCCCCAAAGCTGCTCTGCTCTGTGCAGGAGCATCCCCAGACCGCCTGGCCCTGCTGCCTTGCCCTGCTCTATTCTTAGCAGCTCTCACATCACAGCCCTTGAAACCATCAGCTCTGACCTGCCACATCTCCTCAACTTCCCTCCAGTCTCCAGCGCTGCTTCCCCTGGAATCAATCAGGAGCTCTCAGAGCTCTCAGAGGCAGAGACAGGACACCATTTCTGAGCATCATTTCTGGGCAGTTCCCTGCTCTCTGAGTGTCTGGCTCCTTCCGCTCCCCTCACGCTCAATGCAAAATTAAAATCTCCGGCCAAAAACTCCTCCTGCACTTCCTCAAGCTTTTTGTGCCACCCATCTGCACTCGTGGCACCCACACCAGAGGAGCTGCCAGGCTGGAGCAGGTGGTTCCCAGCCCTGGGATCAGCCCTCAGCCCCAGGCAGGAGCAGGAGCAGGACCATGGCTCTGCCTGATCCTGCTCAACTTGAACACATCTGGCAAAATTTCCATTTGAACACCTCTGGCACCTTCACACTACAGCACAGTGACTGGAAAAGAGGCGTGGAAGCAGTGCTCCCACCAGGGCAGGTGGGACAGAGCTCACCTGAGCCACAGCAGCACACACACACACACACCTGTGGGAGCCCCGGCTGCACTCCAGAACCTGGCACACCTGCACAGCCCTGCTGCTCTGGGAACACCAAGGGCAGGATTTAGTGGCATTTCTCACCACCCCTCGGCACAGAAAGCCTGAAGCAGCTTTCAAAGCCTCAGCTCCTCGTGTGAGCATCATGGGAGGGAAGGGAAACGTTCTGCTCTCTGTGAAGTGAACAGCTGAGTAGCTGGTAGCAGATGGAGCAGATTTGGATCTCTCATAAATACAGGATTCACCATTTGGAGCCAAAACGAGGAGCAGCTGTCCATTGTCCCACTCCAGGGGGTTTGTTCATTAAATAACCAGGAGCCAGGTGTCTGTGGAAGGAAAACCACAGAACCCAGAGCCCCTGGGGTGGGAAAAGGCCCCCAGCCCATGGAGCCCATCCTGGGACTGTCCCAGAGCACCCAGTGCCAGCTCCAGGAATTGCTGGGACACTCCAGGGATGGGATCCAGCCCTGCCTGGGCAGCTCCAACCCCTGAGCTCCCTTTCCATGGGGAAACTATTCCCAAAATCCACCCTGCCCTCCCCTGCCCAGCCTGAGCTGTTCCCTCTGCTCCTGTCACAGGCTGCCAGTCAATGCAAGCACAAAAAGTGAGTCAGTGAACCCCTGATTCTCTGTATGGAATAGTGACTATTGCAGTTTCAAACCCAGCAAGGCTCCTGCTCAGCCAAGGCTCCTGTCACTTCATCCCACAAGCAGTGCCACTGGCAGGGTGCAGCTGTTCCCCAAATCCTGCCCAAAGGAAGGGCTGGAATTTAGGGAAGGCTGCTGCTCCTGTCTGAATTCTGCTACACAAACCCCACAGCAGCTACAAAAACAAGCAATAATTAAACTGCAGCCTAATCCATTGTGTTTATTTATGATAAATTATGAATTGCTGTGTTATGGACACTCATTAGGTCCAGAAGGCTGCTGAACAAAATGTGTCAGCATTCCTGACTCCCTGACCTAGTGCCACAGGATGCAATGCCAGACTGCCCTGACTGCAGCACAGGCTGTGCCAGCAGGACTGGGGTCCTGCAGTGGGAGTGGAGGGAGCAAAATCTAAACTAGGGATGAGATGACTCAGCTGAGGCCTCGAATGAGGCAGGAGATAAAAATACCCAAGAGATGGAAGGCAAGTCTCAAAAACACTGCCCTGGCTCTGGAGCAGCAGGGCCAGGCTGCTCCCTGCCCAGGGCCAAAGGCAGCACGGGGGTGGTGAGGGGTCAGCAGGGCTCAGAGATCCCCAGCTGGGCTCTGCAGCCCCCACAGTGACAGCCCCTGTGCACAGCTCCTCAGGGAACCTGCTGGGGCTGCTCTGGGGGCTGGGGAGGGCTGTGGGACTGGAAACTGCTGGGGATGGTGGGGCTGGAAACTGCTGGGGACTGTGGGGCTGGAAACTGCTGGGGATGCTCTGGGTGGATGGGGAGAGCTGCCAGCCCAGAGCAGTGGGGGGCTGGCACCCCAAAAGCTCAGCCAGGGCTGGCCCTGCAGCAGGGCTGCCCCCACAGCACACAGAAATACAAACACACCTGCCAGGGCTCCTCCCTTCCCAACCAAACCCCTCCCAGCAGGCACGTTCGTTCTCTCAGGCCTCACTTCTGGAGCAGAACAAGCCATCTTTATCTTATTATTTTAAAAAGTAAATTTTCCTTGGGAAAGCAGAGCTTCACCTCTCAGAAGTAAGGGATTTCTCTCCAGAATTGCCATTTAGTAATGCACACTCATTTAATTAAAGGCTCTCTGTAGTTTGACAAGGATCTCTAGAAATAATTTCTGCCTCGAATTACTCCCTTTGAGAGGTTTTCTGATGAGATGCAATTGAGAGACTGACCTTCAGTGGCGTGGGGGAGCTCACAGAGCCCTGCTCAGGAAAAGGGCTGCAGGGATTGAACAGTCAGTGCCCTCCTGGAGCCCCAAAGTATTTTCTTCAGAAAGAATTTCAAACCTTGCCTGAGTCCAGCCTCGTCCCTGCCAATGGCCCCATGGAGTGAGGGAACAGGAAGGAGCTGCTGCCAGAGAGTTTGAAGCTCCTATTTTTAATTAATGACATCAAACATGTGCTGCACATTTCAATGGGGTTTGAGAGACGTGCACATTGTAAATGATTCCTTGTTAACTAATTATGAAATGCAAAGTCATTGCCAATTTGCCACTGCCAGACAATGCTACAGCTGCTTTCACACAGCACAATAGGCTCAGGCTCTAAGACAGATTCTTCAAAGGCAGTAAGTGATGAGCAGGAAAATGGGGCCCTTTTTGTGGTGGCAATTGAGGATCCCCACTGTTTTGAACAGAGAGCTCACTCAGAGACTGAAATATTGTATTCCTGCTGCAGTACCTGGAGGTGCTGCCTCGGGATCATTGAAGACACAGACGTGGTTTTCTCTCTTCTCACATTTCTGCTCTCTGCTCACTCAGCCCTGCTCAGCATCTGCCTTCCCCTCACACCCAGGGAGCAGGGGCGCAGGGCTGGGGCTGGGCAGAGCCCAGGCTGGTCTCTGATAGCCCCACCTCGGGCAGGGAACATCTGTGCTCACACCTGGCACGCCGGGTGGCACTCAGCCTGCACGGAGGAGTGTAACTAAACCCCAGCTGTAACTGGCACAACCAACAGGCCACGGTTATTCTGCTCTTTTGCTGATGCAGGTTTGCAGGGGAAGTGGAGAAATGCAGGTGGGGTGGGTGTGGCAGGCTCAGGGCTGGGTGACAGCGACAGTGGCCAGGGCTGGCACATCCCCAGTCCCAGGGCACGGCAGAGCCAGGGGTGTCACAGGAAATGGGAATGGCATCAACCCAACAACCACCCTGTCCCTCTCCAGTGTCCCTCAAAGAGCTCTCCTCAATTAACCCCCAGTAATGAGTGTCACCCAGGCTCAGCAGTGCCTCAGTCTCACCCCCTCTCATTCGGTGATCCCAGCCAGGCTGCTGGCTCTGTGTGGCACCAAGCCCGGGTCACACTGCTCCAGGGCAGAGCCAGGGCAGGCTTTGTGTCTCTGCTGGGCACCCGGACCCTGCACACACCCAGGGCAGCTCTGAGCAGCCAGGTGGGCACACACAGAGCTGTGAGGGGCAGGGGCAGCCAGGCACTGCCCTGGGACAGCCTCAGTGCCAGAGGGAACAGCAGAGAGGGACGAGCTCCAAACAACATTCAGGGATCAGAACTCCAACAGAGAACCAGGTACCACTACAGAAAAACCAGGTACCACTACAGGAGAACCAGGTACCACTGCAGAAAAACAGGTACCACTACAGGAGAACCAGGTACCACTGCAGAAAAACCAGGTACCACTACAGGAGAACCAGGTACCACTACAGGAGAACCAGGTACCACTACAGAGGAACCAGGTACCACTACAGGAGAGCCAGGTACCACTACAGAGGAACCAGGTACCACTGCAGGAGAGCCAGGTACCACTACAGAGGAACCAGGTACCACTGCAGAGGAACCAGGTACCACTGCAGGAGAGCCAGGTACCACTACAGAGGAACCAGGTACCACTGCAGAGGAACCAGGTACCATTACAGAGGAACCAGGTACCACTACAGGAGAGCCAGGTACCACTACAGCAGAACCAGGTACCACTACAGCAGAACCAGGTACCACTACAGAAGGACCAGTACCACTTTCCTGCTGCCCCTGTCTCCCCCCATTCAGGCCCCAGAACACCTGAAGCTGCAGGGATGCCACAGGACACCCCAGGTGTGGGAGCACAGGTCCAGCCTGGGGGCACAGCAGAGCCCAGAGCTCCCAGCCCACAGCAGCTGGGGGTCCCTGCACACACAGAGGGGTCACCTGCACCTCACCACCCAGCTGGCACCTGTGACACCTCACACTGCCACAGAGAGGAGTCTGTGACCCGCAGGGACACTCAGAACCAAGGACAGGCCAACATGGCCCGAGCAAGAGCATCCCTGCTGGGCTGTGCTGGGAGCAAACAGCTCTGGGTGCTCAGAGCCAGCCCAGCAATCCAGAGGCTGGCCCCTGGAAGCAGCTGCAGGAAGGAATTCAGGCGTGCAGGGCATCACCTGCCAGCCTGCAGAGCCCCACTGGAGCAGCACACAGAGCTGGGCACAGAGCTACTCTGCAGCAAAGCTGCATCTGCGTCCTGTCGAGACACAGAGAACCTGCAGGCAGCCAGCGGGGCTGCACTGAAAGGTCCAAAGCAGTCCTGAGGAAGGGAGCTGCCACTTAGGTCACACATGGGCAACCTGGCTTGTTTTTTAACTTGTGCACGCTGATGAATGCACACCCTCCATCACAGCCTCCCCCACGGCTGGAGCTGCCCAGGCAGGGCTGGATCCCATCCCTGGGTGTCCCAGTCCCTGGAGGTGCCACTGAGCTCTGGGGACAGGGTGGGGATGGGCACAGGGGGTGCTCAGTGATGCTGCAGGGCTTTCCCAGCCTCAGGGGCTCTGTGGTTGTGTGAAACTCCTGTTCCAAAGGCAGGAGTCCTTCCTGTGCCCACACTGGGGCTGTCTGTTGTACCCTGCACTTGGAGCTAATTCAGACAGTCCCAGCTCTCCCCACGACAGCCCTGTCAACACAGCCATGACGGCTCGAAAACAAACTCTGGATTTCCCTCTCCAGAGCAGCCACTGCTGGGGTGTGCAGCTCCAGGCTGCTATTTCAGGCACACACTCCTATCTTTGTCCCAGAGGCTGCTGAGCAGCAGACAGGCTCCCAAAATACCTCTGGCTGGGATCAGGGATGTGCTGTGCTGCACTGCAAGGGCTGGGATGCTGCTGCTGCACGGGCCCAGTGCTGCACTAACCCAGCTGGGGAGGGTGGCACAGGGGCTCAGGAGGGAGCCCAGCTGCCCCAGCAGGTGAGCACAGCCCCAGCCCCAGCAGAGGGGAGCCTGGAGCAGGGCACTGCCCTCCCTGCAGCTGTGCTGGGCAGTGTGGGTGCAGGGGGCAGAGCTGGCCCTTGGGCAGCCCCCTGCTCACCCTGCCCAGCACCTGGGGCACTGCTGCCCAGCACATCCTGACCCCTGGGCACTCCCCAGCACCAACAGAGACCCTGGGAACCAGCACTGACCCCTGGGCACCCCAGCACCAACAGAGACCCTAGGAACCAGCACTGACCCTTGGGCACCAGAGCCACCCCTGGGAACCAGCACTGACCCTTGGGCACCAACACTGACCCCTGGGCACCCTCAGCACCAACAGTGACCCTGGGAACCAGCACTGCCCCCTGGGCACCAACACTGACCCCTGGGCACCCTCAGCACCAACAGTGACCCTGGGAACCAGCACTGACCCCTGGGCACCCCCAGCACCAACAGAGACCCTGGGAACCAGCACTGACCCCTGGGCACCAGCACTGACCCCTGGGCACCCTCAGCACCAACAGTGACCCTGGGCACCAGCACTGACCCTTGGGCACCAGAGCCACCCCCTGGGAACCAGCACTGACCCATGGGCACCAACACTGACCCCTGGGCACCCCCAGCACCAACACTGACCCTGGGAACCAGCACTGCCCCCTGGGCACCAACACTGACCCCTGGGCACTTCTCAGCACCAACAGAGACCCTGGGAACCAGCACTGACCCCTGGGCACCAGAGCCACCCCCTGGGAACCAGCACTGACCCGTGGGCACCCTCCAGCACCAACAGTGACCCTGGGAACCAACACTGGCCCATGGGCACCAGAGCCACCCCTGGGCACCAGCACTGACCCCTGGGCACCAACACTGACCCCTGGGCACCCTCCAGCACCAATAGTGACCCTGGGCACCAGCACTGACCCCGGGCACTCCCCAGCACCAACACTGACCCCTGGGCACCAGGGCCACCCCTCTGCCCATGGCACCCCCCCGGGCACCCCCAGAGCAGCCCCAGGAATAACCCCGTGCAGCTCAGCAAGCTCCAGGGAACAGCCCCACTGAGCCCAGGGAGCAGCAGGAGCAGAGGGGCCTCTGCAGGGGAGGCAGGGCTGTTGGGGATGCCACGCTAAGAGCAGGGAAAACCCAGCCCAAGGCCAGAAGAACTAACTGAAATGGTTTCCCAAGCAGTGCTGAGGGGCAACAGAGACTGAACTGTTTGTTGATGTTACTCAGCCTTTTGATAAACAGAAGCAATTTGCTCTGGTTAAAAGAAAGCTGCTATTTTTTTAATAAATTCACAGATTGATCTTTACATCAGAAAGCCATGCAGAGAAACACACCACAGGCTGAAACTGTTCATGAATCAATCCCTGAGTTTGCCTCGCTGCAGCTGTGCTTGTTCTGACACTTGTGAGGCTCGTGCTGTGGATTTACCGTGGAATGGGAGCAGGGGAGCAGAGCAGCCACAGCCAGAGCCCCAGGCCCTGCACGGGCCCCGCACGGCCCCAGAGTGGCCCCAGGGCCCCTGGGCTGGCCCTGCTCTGAGGGGCACTGCCAGGGCCCGTGGGCAGCTCTGAGGGGCACTGCCAGGGCCAGTGGGCAGCTCTGGGCACTGCCAGAGTGACTGACCACCTTTGGGCACTGCCAGGGCCTCTGGCCAGCCCAGCCCAGCTCTGGGCACTGCCAGAGTCACTGAGCAGCTCTGGGCACTGCCAGGGCCCGTGGGCAGCTCTGAGGGGCACTGCCAGAGTGACTGACCACCTTTGGGCACTGCCAGAGTCACTGACCACCTCTGGGCACTGCCACGGCCACTGACCAGCTCTGGGCACTGCCACAGCCACTGACCAGCTCTGGGCACTGCCAGAGTCACTGGCCAGCTCTGGGCACTGCCACGGCCACTGACCAGCTCTGGGCACTGCCACAGCCACTGACCACCTCTGGGCACTGCCAGAGTGACTGGCCAGCTCTGGGCACTGCCACGGCCACTGACCACCTCTGGGCACTGCCAGGGCCACTGGCCAGCTCTGGGCACTGCCAGAGTCACTGGCCAGCTCTGGGCACTGCCAGGGCCTCTGGCCAGCCCAGCCCAGCTCCTGGGCACTGCCAGCCCACCTGAGCAAGCTCCCAGCCCTCAAGGACACACGGCAGTGCCAGGAATGTTCCACCTGTGCTGAGGGCCCTGCCCAGTCCCTCTGTGCTGGAACAGCCACTGGCCCCTGCCAGGTCACAGCTCTGAGCAAATCCAGCATCAGGCTGGAATGGGAAACCCTGGGGCCTGTTTCATGTGTGTGAATTATTCATGTGCTTGCCATGCCCCAAAGGCACTGAGCCTTTGGAGTGCAGATTATGTGGGACCAGGCTCGGGCCCTGTTTGGTGTGCAGCACAAAGCAGCTTTTGCAGCAGTGCAAGCACAACGTGGGTCACTCCTGTGCCCCTGACACTGGGGTGGGAGCAGTGCCATGGCCAGGATGCTGCAGGCACTGTGTGCTCTGTGCCATTGTGCCACAGCAGTGCCAAATGCAGGGTGCTGCAGGCACTGTGTGCTCTGTGCCATTGTGCCACAGCAGTGCCAAATGCAGGGTGCTGCAGGCACTCTCTGCTCTGTGCCATTGTGCCACAGCAGTGCCACCCCTCCCACAGGCCATGCCCTCCTCCTGCTGCAGGGACACTTCACCTGGGCTGTGCAGGGAGAGCAGCCCCAGGGGATTCACCCTCACCCAAAATGTTCCTCCCAGCCCTCACAGGAGCTCCTGCTCAGAGGAGGACCCTGGGCTTCAGCCCTGCCCACCTTTCTGGCCTTTGTCAGACACCAGAATCAAATCCATTAATTACGTTTAAAAAGAAATTAAATCAAATTAATTCTGCAAGGAGCAGCGTGTGCCTCCTGTGCCTGTCCAGGGCTCACTGCTGCTCACTGCTCCTGCCTCCTGGGCCCCAAACACTCCAGCAGGTTATTCTCAATCTAAGTTTCTTCCCAATTTTTGCCAAGTTTCTCTGTTCCTTTGCTTTTCCCTCACCCTGGATATCTGAAATACTCATATGATGGCCTTTTGTTGCCACCATGTGATCCCTCCTGGACTGATTTGGGAAAGGCAATGATGATCAGGAGACAGAAAATCAATGATAGAATATGTGATATCAAACAGAATGAGGGAGGTTGTTCCCTAAAAGACCTGTGTTTGTCTCACACCTCTTAAACCTCTCATGTAATTAAAAAAAATTTTAAAAATGGAATGCTGATTTCTGTTTTGTGACCGACAGTTTTTAAGTTCTCACTCAAAAGTGCCTGAGTGTGATCCATCACCCACTGGTGCCCACAGAGGGTGGGAAGCCAAGGCCTGACCAGCACTGCTGTGGTGGGCAGGGCTCCCCTGCAGGCGTTCCCACAGGAAATAAGGAATATTTCCCAGCAAACACAGGCTCTCCCAGCCTGGAGAGCCCTGGGCACACACAGCTGCACACCTCCTCCCTGGTGCAGCACACCCAGAGCCCCTGCAGCTGATTCACACCTCAGCACCCCAGTTTGCCATGGGAGCACCAGGCTGCCACCAGAACAGCTTTTTCCATTTCTGGGAAGGTTTTCCTGGCCAGTGCTGCTGGCTGACGTTCAGCAGGCACTCAGGAGGAGCACACGGCCAGCTCAGCTCCCCTGGCAGCTGCTGCTCTCTCCAGGTGACTCCAGCTCCTCGTGCAGTGCCAGCCCAGCCAGCCCTGGGGACACGGCCAGGGAGGGGGCACAGCCCAGCCCCGTGCCCCTGCATGTCCTCCCCAAATCACAGGAAGCCACTCTGAGCCACTCGTGAGGACTGTGGCCCCACAGAATGCACCAAGGATGAATCTGATTCAATATTTCACTGGAATGGTACTTGCAGTGGCTTTTCCTTGACTGCCCTTGTCCCCCCCTATCTGTCACACGTCCCTCAAAGTGCTGTTGTGTTTGTTTGTGCTTTGTTGCTGCCCTGAGGACTCATTTCACCCCCATCTCCTCTGCTCAGATCTCCCACAGACACACGAGCCCCTGCAGGATGAAGGGCTCCTCTTCAGACTGGGAATGGACAGAGCAGGGTGCAGGGGACAGGGCAGGGTGCAGGGGGACAGAGCAGGTGCAGGGGACAGGGCAGGGTGCAGGGGGACAGGGCAGGGGACAGGGCAGGGGACAGGGCAGGGGACAGGGCAGGGTGCAGGGGACAGGGCAGGGGGACAGGGTAGAGGACAGGGCAGGTGCAGGGGACAGAGCAGGTGCAGGGGACAGGGCAGGGTGCAGGGGACAGAGCAGGTGCAGGGGACAGGGCAGGGTGCAGAGGGACAGAGCAGGTGCAGGGGGACAGGGCAGGGTGCAGGGGGACAGAGCAGGTGCAGGGGGACAGGGCAGAGGGACAGGGCAGGGTGCAGGGGACAGAGCAGGGGGACAGGGGACAGGGCAGAAGGACAGGGCAGGTGCAGGGGACAGACAGCCCTCACCAGCTCAGAACCCAGGGCTGCACTGGGACCACACTCTCCATGCCCCTGGGGGTGCTGAATTTCAGCTGCTCTGGGTTACTCCTCACACTGCACAGCTCCCTGCTCAGGGCTCTGCCCTGGTGGGGCCGTGGCTGTGCTGGGAGCTGGGCTGCAGAGCCCGTGGAGGGATGCATCCTGTGCAAAGCCAGCAGAGCACCCAGAGCTGGGCAGCTGGAGCAAACCCCTCTGGCCATGCTGAGCACAGCTTTGCTGACACTCCTGCAGTCCCACTCCCTCCCCCCCACCTGCTTTCTTAGCTCCCACTGATCATGCAGAGAGGCTTTTCTCCCTTGTGTTTAAACACCAGGGAAGGCGTCTGTGCTCCCAACCCACAGCCATGAAAGTCAGGCTGTGGGAAAAGTCCTGCTTGCAGCCTGAGCAGGGAACACTTTAGCCAGTGGCTTCCAGGGCATGGAAACCTCACACATCTGTATGTGGCCCCAGATGAGTGCTATTTGGGATTTTACAGCTGCCTTGCTGGGCACTAGAGCAGAGATTCCCAGTAAAGGGACACATTTCTGCCCAGGGTTACCTGAGCTCATTCTCCAAGGGGGGACATGGCACAGGACCCCCATGGGCACCTCAGCTGGCCTGGACTAATCCCAAGCACGCCCTTCTCACAGCCAGGCTGCTTCACTGGGACAGCTGGAAACTCGTGTTTAAACGTGGTTTTGATACAAGCAGGACAAACACAGGTGCCTGCACCTGACCCCCTTCCAAAACACCAGCTGCATTGTGGCAGTCACACAAGGGATGGGGAAAAGGGATTGAGACAAGGTGCTAGCCATGACCAAAGCACTGGGCTGCACCAGCAAAACCTTGCACATCAGCAGAAAAACACTGATTCAGCATCAGGACAGGGACAGGAGCCCTGGACACTCCCCAGTTCAGAGGGAAGGCACAGCACAGCAAAAGGCAGCAGGTGGCTGCACAGATTCTCGTGTGTATTTACACACAGGATTTTTAGTAAACCACTTTGATTCAGGAGAAACCACATCCAAGATGCACTCTTGAAATTCCTCTTCAGCCATAATTGCACAGAGGGATAAATCACGCTGTGGTTTGCCCCTCTCTCCTGTAGCACAACTGTGGGCAGTGCTAACAGCACTGAGTGTGCCCTGGATTTCCTCCTGCCCAGCCTCAGTGCCCGAGCCCAACAACTCTGCAAAGCCTCCTTTAGACATCTGCCTTGAAACATTCCATTGGCTTCACAGTGACAGCTTTTCCTCACTTGGTATAAAAAGTAAATTTAAAAAATACTATTTAAAAAAAAAGGAGGGAGATGTCAATAAAACTTGCTTGGCTGTCTCCCAGAATGACAGCATAATTCCTGCCCAAGTGACAAACAAGGCTCACGATTTCTGTGCCTCCTCTTGCTCTCCAGCTCTCTGCCAGGAGGGGACACTGGGGGGATTTGGGATCTGGGAACAGGAACAGGGACAGGAGCAGAGGGAACAGCTCAGGCTGGGCAGGGGAGGTCAGGGTGGATTTTGGGAATAATTTCCCCATGGAAACGGTGGGCAGGGGTTGGAGCTGCCCAGGCAGGGCTGGATCCCATCCCTGGAGTGTCCCAGGAACTCCTGGAGCTGGCACTGGGTGCTCTGGGCTGGGGATGGGCACAGGCGGGACTCGCTGGGCTGGGAGGGATTTTCCAACCCAAGTGATCCTGTGGGACCGCAGAGCCCGTGCCCTGCCCAGAGAGGTGTGTCCCACCAGCAGACAGGCAGCGACCACCCCGTGGGGCTGGAGAACGAGCCGCTCCTGGAGTGAGGAGCTTTGAGCAGCTCCTCACGGGGTAAATAGCAAGCCCTGAGAAGCCCCTGCGGACAAGGTGCGTTTTTCCTGGTGGGAAACAGCCCCGGTGGTAATGCAGAGCCCAGGAAATCCACCCCAGCTCACCGAGCCCGGCTCTGAGTGCCCCACCCTGCAGCCCTTCTGCTCTTTTCGCCTTCTTTTCTTCTTCCCTCACTTTGTTTTCCTCCTTCCCCTCCATTCACTAACTTTCTCTGCTCCTGCACAGGGCGCAATGCACCTCCCCGATCTGAGCTCTCTAAGGGCTCCCTGGGCAGCATCTCCAGCGGGACAGGCTGGAGCTCTCTCCCAGCTGATGGGTGTGCAGCTCGCCAGCTTTTCTGTGGGACTGGAGGCAGCTGGAGAAACCCATCTCCCCACACCAGGGCGCCCTGGAAACACACACGAGCACACAGGCACTGTCCTTTCACAGACAGCTTTCCTATTGTTGTTGTTGTTGTTATTATTATTATTATTATTACTATTTTTATTTTTATTCTTTCCAATTCTGAAATGCTGAAAAACTGGGGAGGGTTGAGAGCAGGTCCTTAGGACATGCTCTGGACTCACAGACCTGGAGAGCTCAGCCCAGCCCCAAACCAGTCCCCAGCAATCAGGGATGAAGACTGTAAGGTCTGCAATGACTTGGAGTCAGATTTATGTGAAGGAAAATCCAGCTGTGTTATTACTGACTACAATAAACCTTTCCCTTCTGTTTACATGCATCCTGGCAAAATGAACAGGGGTTGTCTGCTGGGTTTCAGCATCAGGCTCATCCTTGTGCAGACACCCATCACAAGGCAAAATTGCACGTACCAAACTGTCTTTTCCTGTTTTATTTTTAATCAATTTCTCATTAAATTGTTGTCACTAGTCACTCTTCCACATTATGTCACACACAAGCCCAAGTACCAACTGGCTTCTTTATCTAAGGAAGTTATTGGGATGTCTGAAGAGATCACCATAGCAACCGTGCCATGACAGTAAATATGAGTTCACTGGAACAACACTGTAATTGCTCTGAGCACACTCTAACAAGGAATTATGGAAAAGCAGGAGATACCAAGGAAGCAGCGTGCCAACAATTGGGACCAGCACTGCTGGAAAGTACCTGCAGAGGTGTTGCAGCCATCCAGCTGCAGGCACTCGCCCTGGCTGGCTGCACGCAGGCTCAGGGCACAGCTCAAAGCCTCTCCGAAGGAAATTTTGCTTTCAGAATGAAATTGCAGCTCCGATTTCAGTGTCTTCACCCGGCTTGCACAGTGTGCATTGCTAATAAAAACGCGCTGGAGCAATCAATCAGCTCGTGTGCCAGGGAAGTTTGCCCGGTTTAACCCCGAGCAGCGGAGCCAGGCGTGGTCCCCTCGCCCGGGGCGCTCCGGCAGACCCTGACCTGCCCATCACTGCCTCAGCCTCCAGCCGGCACACCCGACCCCAGGGTTATCCCGCGCACGATTCAGCACGCAGGGATCTGTGTGTGCGCTGGGCTGGTGCCCCGCGCCCGACGGCTCTGCCCCACCCGCGGCAAAGTTTCCTTCCTCCGCTCCTCTGAAATCTCACCCTGCACCCGAGATTCCTAATGCAGCGGTGGTTATTTCACTGTGTATTTCTAAATTTAAAAAAACCCAAAAAACAACCCCAACCAGTATTTTGGGAAAAACCCCGAAGCAGCGTTCTGCCCGGCCAGCAGCGCTCGGGCGCACTCGGCCCTCCCTTGGTGCCAGAGGCGCTGTCCGAGCACAGACAGAAACTTTGCTGCTGGAACGTCCCCTCGCCGCCCCTCCCCAGTCCGCCTTGTCCGAACCCGTGTCCCGGGGCTCTCCCGGGGCTGTCCCGGGGCTGTCCGGGGGGTCCGGGGGTGTCCGCGGTGTCTGAGGACAGAGTCCCTGCATCCTGCGGGGAGGCAGCGCCCGAGACCCCAGTGCCAGGCGGGGACAGCTCGGCACCCGGGACAGGCACCGCGGGGCTGGGCAGAGCAGGGCAGATGCTCCGAGCTGGGCAAGGCAGAGCAGGGCAGGGCAGGGCAGGGCTGGGCAGAACATCCCGGGCAGGGCAGATGCCCCGAGCTGGACACACCGGGCTGGGCAGGGCAGGGGCAGGGCAGGGCTGGGCTGGGCAGAACATCCTGGGCAGGGCAGAGTGCCCCGAACTGGACACCGGAAACTGGGCAGGGCAGAGCATCCCGGGCAGGGCGGGCACCCCGGAGCATCCCGGCGCGCACTCACCGTCCTCCCGCTCGTCGAACACGGGTCTCTTGGAGGAGGAGGCGCTCGCTCCCATCCTCTTCTTCCACTTGCTCCAGTGAAACATCGGGGCAGGCGGCTGGCATGCCCTGCGGCCTCTGCCCGGCCCCGCCGCCGCCCTCAGCCGCCCCGCGCCCCGGCACCGGGCCCGGCCCCGGCCCCGCCCGCCCGCATGGCAGCGCCGGTACCGCACCGCCGGTACCGCACCGCCGGTACCGCTCCGCACCGCCGATACCGCTCAGCACCGCCGATACCGCACCGCCGGTACCGCTCCGCACCGCCGATACCGCACCGCCGGTACCGCTCCGCACCGCCGGTACCGCTCCGCACCGCCGGTACCGCTCCGCACCGCTGGTACCGCCCCGCACCGCCGGTACCGCTCCGCACCGCCCGTACCGCACCGCCGGTACCGAACCGCCGGTACCGCCCCGCCGGTACCGCTCAGCACCGCCGGTACCGCGCCGCCGCCTCCGCCCGCTGCCCGCGGCCACAGCGCGGGGACAGAGAGAGCGGGGCCGGGATGCGGGATGCGGGCAGCGGGGCGGAGCGGGTCGGGAGGAGGGGTTGGGCCGGTGGGATGTGGGCAGCGGGGTGGAGCGGGGCCGGGGGCGGAGGATGCGGGCGCCGGGGTGGAGCGGAGCGGGGCCGGGAGGTGGGGTTGGCCGGGGATGCGGCGGGGCGGAGTGAGCTGAGCGGGACCGGGGGCGGAGGTGGGGCGGGGGATGCGGGCGGCGGGATGCGGACAATGGGATGGGGGCGGTGGGATGCGGGCGGTGGGGATGCGGGCGGTGGGATGCGGGCACTGGGGTGGAGCGGAGCGGGGCCGGGGAGCGGGCCCGGGGAGGGCCGGGATTCACCTCCCGGCTCCTCCCGAATCCCCGGGCAGGGGCCGGGGCCGGGCCGAGGCGGCGCTCCGAGCGGGGCCGTGGGCGCGGTGCTGGAGCCGCGCTCCCCGCGCCGAGCCCGCACGGCCCCCTGTCCCGCTGTCTCCTGTCCCCTGTACCCCTGTCCCGCTATCCCCTGTCCCCGCTATCCCCTGTCCCCTGTACCCCTGTCCCGCTGTCTCCCCGTCCCCTGTCCCCCTGTCCCGCTGTCCCCTTGTCCCCTTGCCCCGCTGTCCCCCTGTCCCCCTGTCCCCTGTCCCGCTATCCCGCTGTCTCCTGTCCCCCCTGTCCCCGCTATCCCCCGTCCCCCTGTCTCCCTGTCCCCCCTGTCCCCGCTATCCCCCTGTCCCGCTATCCCGCTGTCCCCTTGCCCCGCTATACCCCCGTCCCCCTGTCCCCGCTATCCCCCTGTCCCCGCTATCCCCCTGTCCCCGCTATCCCCCGTCCCCTTGTCCCCTGTCCGCTGTCCCCGTCCCCCGCCCCGGTGCCGGCTCCTGCCCGCAGCTCTGGCTGTGCGGCGCGCAGCCTGTCCCGGCTCTCGGCGGTGCCCGTGCCAGGCACACCGCTCACCTTGCCTCGCTCCCTGGGGCTCTCTGCCCGTATCCGAGATCACCAGAGCCGTTCCCCCTGTTCTGTCACTTGCTCCCCCTTGTCCTGTCACTCCAGGCACTCGCAAACATCCCTCTCCATCCCTCTCCATCCCTCTTGCAGGCCCCTCCAGGCACCGGCGCGTCGCGATAAGGTCGCCACAAAGTTTTTATTTTCCATGCGGGCAATCCCAACTCTCCCAGCCTTTCCTCATGGGACAGGCGCTCCGTCCCTCAAACCATCCCCAACTCCGTGCTCTGGGTTTGCTCTGGCAGGCCGATGTGCCCCGGCCCAGGGCTGGGGCAGCTCTGCAGGTGGGGTCTCACCTGAGCGGGGCAGGAGCCCCCCTCCCCTGCTGCCCAGCCGGGGAGTTAGGCAGGTTCTGGCCCTGGCTGGGCACGGCTCTCACCCAGCTCCTTCTCATGGGCTGTTCACCCCAGCACCCAGCTCCTTCTCATGGGTGCTCATCCCCAGCACCCAGCTCCTTCTCATGGGCTGCTCTCACCAGCACCCAGCTCCTTCTCATGGGTGTTCATCCCCAGCACCCAGCTCCTTCTCATGGGCTGCTCTCACCAGCACCCAGCTCCTTCTCATGGGCTGTTCATCCCCAGCACCCAGCTCCTTCTCATGGGTGTTCATCCCCAGCACCCAGCTCCTTCTCATGGGCTGTTCATCCCCAGCACCCAGCTCCTTCTCATGGGTGTTCATCCCCAGCACCCAGCTCCTTCTCCCAGGCTGCTCTCACCAGCACCCAGCTCCTTCTCATGGGTGTTCATCCCCAGCACCCAGCTCCTTCTCATGGGCTGTTCATCCCCAGCACCCAGCTCCTTCTCATGGGTGTTCATCCCCAGCACCCAGCTCCTTCTCATGGGCTGCTCATCCCCAGCACCCAGCTCCTTCTCCCAGAGCTGCTCATCCCCAGCACCCAGCTCCTTCTCATGGGCTGCTCATCCCCAGCACCCAGCTCCTTCTCATGGGCTGCTCATCCCCAGCACCCAGCTCCTTCTCATGGGCTGTTCATCCCCAGCACCCAGCTCCTTCTCATGGGCTGCTCATCCCCAGCACCCAGCTCCTTCTCATGGGCTGTTCATCCCCAGCACCCAGCTCCTTCTCATGGGCTGCTCATCCCCAGCACCCAGCTCCTTCTCATGGGCTGTTCATCCCCAGCACCCAGCTCCTTTTCATGGGCTGCTCACCCCCAGCACCCAGCTCCTTCTCCCAGAGCTGCTCACCCCCAGCACCCAGCTTCTTCTCCCAGGCTGCTCCTTCTCCAGGCACTGGTACCAGCAGTGGCCCCAGTCTGGGCACAGCACCAGCACACAGCCTTGCTAAACTGGTGAGGATGTTGGGCTGGAACAGCTCGTGACTTGGGTTTTCGTGGCTTGCTGAACTGGAATGTCTCGTGGCATGGCTAATGAAAACCTGTCAGGAATAACTCAGACCACATCAGAAATGTCATGGCAGGTCAGCCCTGGAGCCAGCAGAGCACAGCTGTTCCAGCAGCAGTACCTGCGTGCTCCCTGAGAGGCTGTTTGCCAAGTTTTCACTGAAAATTCATGCTGTGTTCTTTCCCATGATGTGACATGGATACTCAGTCGCTGTGCTCCTCACAGAACTGTCATTATTTCAAAGAGCCTGGAAGTTGTAAAAGGATTACAATGGAAGGGTGTCATTTAGGAACACTTTTGCAAAGGCAAAGAATAGCTCTCAAAGAATACTTATTTGAAAAGTCAGAAAGAATTTGCTCTCAAATAAAAAGAACACTTTTATACAAGACAGTAATTTTAGCTTTGTTTAGGGATAGGTTAGTGTTTAAATACACTGTGAATCTCTGTGCTATCAGCTTCCCTCCTTCCTTTCTCCTGCCTTTACATTCTGTAGGAAAAGGATGAAAGATGCCATCAAACAGCTTCAGTCAGTTGTCATTTCTCTCTCATTCTCCATTAATATTTGGACAATGAAATCCAGAGCACGGAGTCAGAGTCTTTTCCCAATAAATTTTCAAGATGTAGTATAGGACAAGGATTGGGACACAAGGATGTTTTTGTCCTCATGCCAGAGAGGGTTTTCATTCCACTCCATCTCCTAATTCCTTTCCCTGTGCAGAGACAGACAGGGCAACACAGGTTTTGTTCAATCTATTCTCCATTGAGCAGGTAGTAAGTGCTTTTACCTTCCTAAACGGAGACAAATAAAAGATCTTGTTTTTTGTTTGCTGGTTTGTTTGTTTGTTTCGTGGTTTTTTTTAGTGTTCCATGATTGTAGCAGAATTATATTGATTTTAATTGTATTTATTTTCTACTTCAAGAACTTGGGAAGTGGCTCCCTTTCTGTTCATTGGGCACTTGTGTCTGGCACCAGTTTTAAAATTTTTAAAGTGAGGAATTGCAGTGAAAGGTGTTGATTCCCCTCAGCAACAGCTGCATGTCAGAGCCCAGCACAGGTCACCCACCTCAGTGACAGCTGCAGCCACCTGAGGACAGTGACCAGCCACCATTAATGCCAGTCCTGCAGTGGGAAAAGGAGAATCCAAACCCTGCTCTACAGTGGTCCAGTGTAGGAAAGGGAAATGGAGAGAAAATTCTGCCTTCTTACATCTCCTGGTCTCCAGGGAAACAGAACCACTTTGTGTTTGAAATGAGGGAGTTTAAATAAAAGCTGACTTTCACAGTAATTTATTCCCCAAACATCTTTGGCCGTAGCTCTGACTGCACCTCCAAGGGGCAAACGTGCAGTTTGGGTGGCCAGAGGGGTCACTGGGAACAGGCTGTCCCTGGAAGCACTGCCAGTCCATTACTCCTTTTCACATTTTCCTCTTTGTTTCCCACTCCTGCTTTGTGGTTTCTGTTATGAAGAGACAATGAGGCATTTTAGCAGTGGAAGTCCTGGGATGCTCAGTGTGTCTGTCAGCCCTGGCAAGCAGCACATTGGATGGTTTGCTTGGATCACAGAGACACAGGAGCTGCGAGAAGGTTCTGCTCCTCCTGGGAAAGCAGGAGAGAAACGTGGGGAAAGCAGGAGAGAAACGTGGGGAAATAAGAGTTCTGTGGCCATTAACTAGCAGAGTGTGGCCACTGACCAGCAGAGTGTGGCCATTGCCCTGCTGAGCCCTGCAGCCCAGCTGCCCCCAGGGTTGAGCTGGCACAGGGCACTGCACTCAGCCTTTGAGCAAGATGGAATTTCCCACCCCAGTGTCATTCTGTGCATTCACTTTTCCTGCAGTCAGAGACAGGGACCATCCCATGCCCCACAGAGCTGTGTGTGCTGAGCCAAACTCTGCCCCCAGAGCCATCCCAGCCCCACAGAGCTGTGTGTGCTCATCCAAACTCACTCTGTGCACCCAGAGCCATCACCAAAATCCAATGACACCCCATGGGCAACGTTCACGTGCATTCATTTAACTGGGAGGCGCCATAAAGCCAAATAAATTCTTTATTCAACTCCTGGAATATTATTTTAATGTAACTATTTGTACCAGCTATCATTTCATCCCACTTCTCTGAAATGCCTCACTTCTGCAGGTGAATGAGTCTTTGAGCAGTGACTGATCCTTCTCCTTCCCAAGCATCATGAGCTGAGTATTTTATATCGTGTCAAAATTAGCACGGGGAACTTGCAGAGAATATTTAAACTTCTACTGTTCATCTCACATTTCAGTTAACCAGCCCAGATCCTGGAGTTCACCTTGTGCTGTGCGCTCCTGGGGGCTGCTGCAGCTCCCATCCCCTCGTGATTCTGGTGGCACAGAAGGATTCCAGTTTGCTCCTTCATTGCTGTAAATCAGGATGTCACTGGCACCAGTGGAGTTATCCTGAATAAAACCAGTGTAAATAGAAACAGGAGTGCCTGGAGCAGCATTATGTTCTTCATGGTTATCTGGTCTCAGGGAGCTGATGAAGCAGTTTCTAAACAAAAATACCAATTATCACAAAACTGCAAAGGAGGCAAATATTGTGAGAAACTCCTAATCTGGGCATAGAAACGAGGGGGGCAAGATACCACGATATGAAATTCCTTTAAAAGCCCTATCCAGAACATAATGGCTGTAATTGCAGCATGTTTAAGATGATGAAAGGAATATTACTGTGATTCCCAAAATTCACATGCCTTCTTCATCGAGAAGAAAGCCCACAGAGAAAAGCCCATGTTTATTTTTGAAAGTCCCTCTAAGAGAACACATCATTCTTTCAATAAACATTACATAAGAGGGAAATTTCACATATTTTCCTATCATTAGTGTCTCTGTAAATACTGCCAGTTCTATTTTTAAAGATGCTAATAGTAATGACTCCGAGCCAGCTGTTCAAAGTCTTTAACACCACCACAGCTGACAAATGGCTCGTGTTGGGAGGCAGGGGATTGATGGATGGGCTGCAGGGTCACACACAGGCTGTGACAGGGGAGACAGGGAGGAGTGGCCCTGGGGGCTGGGGATGGGCAGTGCTTGGGGTCTTGGGGACAGGGACAGAGGGACAGAGACACTGAGCTGGGTGGGTCACACTGTGGGGACAGGGACAGAGGACAGTGACACTGAGCTGGGTGGGTCACACTGTGGGCACCCCTGGGACAGGGATGGAGGGACAGAACACAGGGAGTGGCTTTGGGCTGACAGTGGGTAGGTTTGGATGGGATTTGGGCAGGAATTGTTCCCTGGGAGCTGGGATGGAATTCCCAGATGTGCTGTGGCTGCCCCTGGATCCCTGGCAGTGCCCAGGCCAGGCTGGACACTGGGGCAGTGGGAGGGGTCCCTGCCATGGCAGGGGGGCTCTGGGGGTTTGGGGTCCCTCCAGCCCGCAGCAGCCCGTGGCTCTGAGCTGCCCCCAGGGCACAGGCTGGAGGGGACCCCCTTTGGCAGGTGCCACCCAAAGTGATGAACGTGCTGCCTGTGCCAAGCCCCACGCTGCTGGGGAGGAGCAGCCGTGCACTTGCTAGTTTTGGTTTTGCCTTTTGCAGTATCAAATGTGCACCCTGATTCACTTTCTCTGTGCTGTGCTGCTTTCTCTTGCCTAGTCGTGTGAAAGAGTGATTTTATTCCTGGCACTGTTTGAGCAATTCAGACTGTTAATTTTTGGTGACTTCTGCCTCCTTTAAGTTGTTGTTGTTTTTTTTCATTTCCGTGTTTGTTTGCTTTTCTCCCTGTGTCATTCATTTATTTCGATTAACCAAGTGTTTTACTAAGCAATTAAGGACATATGCTGCTGCAGTTTAATAAGATGCATTCTGAGAATTCAGGCATTTCCTTCTGGCTGCTGCTCTGGGACTGGAGCTGGTGGCTCAGGTTTGCTGAGAGCCCAATGAAGCTTTGGAGGGATGTGTCTATTGACTTCTGTTCTGCCATTTCCTTCTGCCTCATTAAGATAAGATTTTCTTAGTGCCATGTTGAAGGAATGGTATTGTGTTACTGTGCTGATGCTGCAGAGAACCCAGGCTTCAGGGAGGAGCTTGCACTGGACAGCCAGACCTGAAAAAGGGACACCCAAAGTCCTGCTTTAACATGGTTTATCTAAGTTGTGGATCTTTCCCAATCCACTTTCTCTCCCTGAAATGTCAGTGAACTTTTTTCTCTGTTACTTTTGTGCTATGAAATTCTAGACACCATGCTGAGATCAAACTGCTGAAATAATTCCTGCTTTAATTAATGGAATGATGTCATTGCTTTCAATCCTAATGTATTTTCTTATGCAACCTTAAATAAAATTACCCTCAAATATTTTTTGTTTCAGGTAAACAAATACAAAGCCACACTTCTTCCAGCACTTCCTTGCCATTGATCCACGGGTATTTGCCTTGAATGTTGCCCTCTGATTTACAAATACTGCTTGAAATTAGGATTTAATTGCCTGAGTACCTCAAAGAAAATCTATTCCAGGAGAAGCAGGATGCAGTAGCTTTTCTCCCCTGCTCAGGGGGCAGATCTCAGGGGGCAGACAAGCAGCTGTGACCCTGTTTTACAGTGTCAGAGTGGCCTGTGCCTGGTATTCAGTGTTTCAGAGAGAGGATGGGTTGGGCTGACACCAAAGCTCATCCCATCCCAGCCCTGGCCCAAGCAGGGGCACCTTCCCTGCCCCAGGGGTGGGGCAGCCACAGCCCCTTGGGCAACCTGCAGATTCTCAGCTATGGCCTTTAACTCCTGGATTTTTATTTTTTTCAGAAGAAAGTGGAATAAACCACTTCCATGTGCAGCTGAGGTGGCTGTGCATTCTTCAATGCCCCTCAGGTGTTTCTCCCACAGGCACAGAGCCCCTCAGTGTTCACCTGTGACATTTGACATACCAGGGAATGCCAGCCCCTCTGCCTGGGTTTAAAACATGCTTGTGTTTTTCTCTCTCAGACTGGCACCTGGAAGGAAATGTGCCATCAACAACTCCTGGCAGTTTGTGTCAGAAGCTCCAGACCTGCTTTGGCTGGCTCTGCAGTCTGGAAGGATTGGAGCTGCCCCGGGCAATTGGTCAGCACAGGCAAGAGCCCTGGCCATCAGGCAAGCCAATAACAAGCCAGTAACAGGTGTGTTTACCTGCCCCTGGCCTGGCTGGGGTGCCGTTCCACGGGCAGACTCGGAGATGCTTTTTCTCTGGGTGCAGGGCAGTGCTGGGTAAGCCTGATGTTGTTTGCTGGGCTCAGATGAAGAGAGAGGCCCAGCAGGCACCACAGGGTGAATCTCCAAACCCTCTCACTGCAGACTGTGAGAGCTGCTGCTTTCCCTGTGAGGTCTGTGCCCTTGGGTGGTGCTTTGGTGCTGCAGGGGGTGCAGGTGCTCAGGTGACACACCTGCCTGTGCTGGGGGAAGGGAGGCACAGCTCTGGCACAGGAACCTGCTGCTGGTGCTTGTCTCACAGGTTTATTGCCCCCGGGAGGACTGCCTGCCTGTCCCTGGCACACGGAGAGTGCCAGCAGGAAGGGACACCACAGGGCTGTCCCTGAGAGGTGACACTGCTCCACCCTGCCATGGCACCAAAACCAACTTCTCACCAGGGCCATTGTGTGCTTGGACAGCTCCTTGCTTCTCACTCCAGAAGGGCAAGACAAGAAGTCCCAGTAATAATTTCTGGATACAATGATAATTAACTGGAACAAAGGGATTCTTTTTTTACTGGAGGGAAAGAAAAGAGCAGCACAGAGCAGCTCGTTGGCAGAAGTGGTACTGAAATAAACATTTCTGTGAGGATGGTGAGGAGGGAAAGGAGGCAGCCCTTGGTCAGTAGCATTAACCAAAGTTTAAAAAAAACAAAAAACCAGAAAAGGATGATGCCTGTGGGGAAATTCTTCATAGGCATTCCTGGCTGGCAGGGTGGGCAGGGCTGGGCTGGAACTCCCAGATGTGCTGTGGCTGCCCCTGGATCCCTGGCAGTGCCCAGGGCCAGGCTGGACACTGGGGCTGGACACTGGGACAGGGGAGGTGTCCCTGGCAGGGGGGCTCTGGGGGGGTTGGGGTCCCTCCAACCCAAACCCATCCATTCCATGGTTCTCTCTCGTGACTGGAACAAGGTGCTTACAGGTATTTAACATCTCCTGTTCATGAATCACTTGTCTAATCATCGTAATTAGAGGAATGCAGCAAACAAAGGCTATGGCTGCAAAAATAGCTAGAAAATACCAAGGTTTGGAAATGAAGCTCTCATGTCCAATTTTTAAACAGGACTGATGGTATTTTGTATGGTTTTTAAGCTGTGTGTCTCACATCTCATGTCAGTTCTCAGCCCCTTCATGTGTGGTACTTTGGCCTCAGCCAGCAGCTCAGATCAGGCAGTGCCCACTGAAACACCCCTGAATATCCCTTAATTGCACTTTGTCCTTATTGCACGTTGCTCCACAAGCTGCATTCTGAGCTGTTTGGAAATTCTGTGGGTATCCTTTCCCTCCTTTTTCTGCCTTAAAAGCCATTGAATTCCCCACTTCAAAATGTGAATGCATACCGTGCTTTCAGGCTCTGATTGAATTGAAATGCCTTAAAATATTGCCACAAATGTTAATGTGGTGTTGAACAGCTGCCAAAATGTTTGTTTCTCCTTCCTAGAGGTAATGAAATATTATGACTGAAGCGAGCAAGCTTCCTTAGTGTTTGTTTTGTTAGTTTTTAACAGTAAACAATTTGCAATGCTAGGAAATCCAAGCAGCCCTTTGTCTGGAGAGTTTCACTGGGGCTGATCTCTGCTGGGCAGAAAAGCTGTTTGAATTGCTGTGGTTGGAATGGTGAGGTGGAAGCAGAAATCAGGGCTGGTGAAGGCTGGTCTGTGTTTAGCTCCGTTCTGGGTGCTGGATGAGGTGCCTGGGCCCCCACAGAAGCACTCACAGCAGCCCTGAGCATCCCACAGCTCAGAACCAGCAGCAGCAGCAGCTGAGTGCTGAGCCCAGACATGCTGGCATCGTGCAGAAGCTGAGGGTCTGGCTAACAGGTTTTCAGAGATCAAAAACCATTATCCTCTATGTGACATGAGTGTCTGTGTGCCCTGTGCAAAGCTGCTTCCCAGAACAGGAACACCAGAGTTTTTCAAAACAGGAAGTTGATGAAATTAAATGAAAACAGGGCATATTTCTTTCTAATCTTATTATCAAAAATGGCTGAGCAGCTTTGGCTCAGATTTAGCTGGAGGAAGGCACTCAGCAGCCCAAAGAGCTAAAGCTCAGCAAAACTGTAAACAACAACAAATGATGTGTTTATAAAGTCAGCACCAGACTTTAAAGTGATAAGCAGGATTTGCAAAGATCAAATGCTAAATATTGGAGCAGTTGCTAATGAATGGGCATAAATGCAAAGTTGAGATTGCCATGCTGGAAAGATCTGGGGTGTGCTGTTTTCCAGCACTGATGTTAGTGATGGAGAAATCTGCATTTGTCTTGTGTGCCTTTCC